>CM071594.1:247466215-248079429 GCA_036435485.1 Saposhnikovia divaricata | reverse complement strand
AAGTTTATCACTACAATATAATTATTTAAAACAGGATGCATAACAATACCATGCCTCCCATAGCATGCACGCCACGCCTGTGGCAGGTCCTGATGAGAAGATCAGAGTAACTTCTCATGAAGTGCTGATTCATGCCAACAAGTACCCTATCTGGTAGCAGGCGATCAGGGTGGGACTGGAAAGTCTTGACATAGCTGAATATGTAGTCCCATCTACCACAGTTTAATCCAACAGAATGATCTCTTAGTTCGTAAAGAATTTCATCCATTTGGAAAACAGCCGGAAGTGTTTCAATTAGTACAGTGGCTCTGATGCTTCCCTTCTCTATTCCAGCCATCTTCTCTGCCCTCTCGAAAACATTGTTCCAAATTTTAGCTTCCCTGTTACAATATCATTTATATGAGTAGTAGCGTCCACAAGATCACTTCTAACATCTACAAGTGAAAACATCTGAAGGATACTTTGATTAAATCATGAATACATGCCTTGAGTTCTCCATCTTTGGAAGATAGAAAAAAGGTCCATAACCTTCACCTTGGTTTCGGCGGAAGGCTGCATAGTTATGGTAAAAGTACAAGCCAAAATCCACAAGGCAACCAGTCGCAGGTTCTCCATCAATGAAGATGTGGGCCTCTGGTAGGTGCCAACCTCTTGGGCGGACAAAAAGCTTCGCAGTCTGATCATTCAGCTTGTAGACCCTGTTCCTAGCCTGATCATGGAAGCTTATGGTGCCATCAACAGCATCCTTTAAATTAACTTGCCCTCTCATAAGATTCTCCCAGCTTGGAGAAAGTGCATCTTCAAAATCAGCCTATAAGATTGATTAAGAGTTAATCATTTCTCTTGAATCACGCTAACGGAGTCACAAGCAGAGACTACAGAGAACAGATAGGAAACCAATAATATTATCTCCCTTCTGATGTATTGCTCTATGATGCTTTTGTTTATTGTTGACTGATTACAGCAAATGACCTTTTTTTCTGTTTAACTTACTGATAAATTTCCATCTTTCCTCGTCTTAAGCAGATCTAACTTTATCTCGGCTTTGTTTTTTATAGTTCCTATTCTTTATCAGTTTAAGCTTCTTGTTGAGGTCTGTTCAAGTAATAAGCTGGATCAACCTTTAGATCTAACTTTATCTCGGCTTTGTTTTTTATAGTTCCTATTCTTTATCAGTTTAAGCTTCTTGTTGAGGTCTGTTCAAGTAATAAGCTGGATCAACCTTTAGATCTAACTTTATCTCGGCTTTGTTTTTTTATAGTTCCTATTCTTTATCAGTTTAAGCTTCTTGTTGAGGTCTGTTCAAGTAATAAGCTGGATCAACCTTTACGACCCAAGTTTTGTTTGTCAAATTTTTCTTGATATTCAGGTAGGTATAGTTCTTCTAATCTTATAATTACGAGAATCTAAAGCCGGGGGACTTCACGGAACAGTCTATCCACTCTTTAGAGTAGCCATAAAGTCTGCCTACAGCTTCTGGGACATATTTGATGAGTATAATAAGAATCTCCCAGGTTCAAGAACCCAACTCATTCTCCCTATATGTTTGACTATCATCTAATCACTACTAAAGATAAAGACTTTAGAGTTACATGTTCGATTTTTAGTAATTAGTGTCATATCATAAATATGCAGTCATATATAATTTAAAGCAGAACACCACATACCATGAAAACCTTGGCACCAGAGTTGAGTGCATTGATAATCATCTTCCTCTCAACCGGACCAGTAATTTCAACCCTGCGATCAGCCACCGCTGATGGAACAGGTGCACACATCCACTCCCCTTCCCTAACGTATTTCGTAGCAGGATCAAACCCTGGAAGTCCACCGTTATTGTACCGTTCTTTCGCCTCCTTTCTGCACTCCATTGCATACTTGATATGGTTCCTGAACTCCCTTTGCAATCCAGCAACAAACTGCAAAGCATCCTTGGTAAGAATTTTCGCAAACTCTACATCGTATCGTCCCCTGATATCGACACCCTCGGGTACATCATAAGCTGCACCAGTCTTTTTCGACATTGGTGCATTGTATCCATAAGTCTCCGTTCCCACCATTTTTTCCTTGGTTACTAGAACCTCAAATCTTTTGATTTTGTGTGCTTTAGTTCTTTGAATGTATAAAAGAAATTTATATTGTTGAACAGGGGTGACGAGACTTATATATAGGACGAAAGGTGAGCTAGTTGAAGATATGCATGGAGAGCATTATAAATATTATAGTATAAATTCAATAGTAAAAATATTATATTATATTATAGTCGAAGATATTATATTATATTAAAACATCTCTTCAATAGTGTGTTTTATGAAAAATTGATTATGTAAAATTTGGGGTATGTTATTATTATTTGAAGTTATTATAAATAAAATATATTCTTTTAATAGGGTAATAGATGATGTATAATTTCACTACAGTCAGGTTCGATAAATACAGCCGCATGATTGAAGTGGAGAATATTTTACATATTCTCTATAATTTTTATTTATGGTATTATTTATTCAATTTTAGCTAAAAGTTTTAGAGGGTTGGAGTAGGGGTGGCAATTTCCGTCTCAATCCCAAATACGACATGAACCCAACCCAAGAAAATATAAATTTGGGTCAACAAATATTCAACCCGAAACTACCAGGTACAATCAGACACGAACCCGAAACCCGAAAATGACCCGAAAATTAATGAAACTTCTTTTTATAACCCTACTTTTGAAATACTTTATGTTTAAAATAACTAAATTTAAGTATAATAAAGTAACTTTCAGGTGCAATGGTAGATACTCGCTAGTTGATTTATAATTATTTAATAGTAATAACAATATTTTCTATATGCCATATTGCCATGCCCTTTTTAACACCTCACAAAGTGGATACAGTACATATTATATATTTGAATTATAACTTTTACATGCAAACTGTTTTTTCTTAAAATCTCTACAAAAGCAATCATTTCGTATAATTCGGGATAGATGGAGTATGTATAATATAAGAGTATATTTTAAATCACTCTAAAACAACCAGGTACAATTAAAGTATAGCTCCATATCTAGTGAAACATGAAATGATCCGAAACTCGACACGAACCCGATAAATATGGATTGGGATTAGAAAAAAATCAATCCGAAACAATAAGGTACAATTTGATCCGACTTGACCTGATCCAAAAACCGAAATTGACAGGTTGGAGATGTCCTATGTGCGTCATATATGATAATGTTATGACATTTTTCTTTACGGATAAGTGCTGCAAGATTGGGTTTGTTGTTGGGATTTGTGATTTTTTGCCTCGGGAACTGTAACAATTGGATAAGAACAGATATGGGTGCGCAATTCGGCATAATTAATTAGCCAACAACGTGTTGGTGCAGTGGGTTGAACCCTTGTCTTCTTTGTAGGAGGTCAAGGGTTCGACCCCTGGGTGTGTGTGAGTTTAGTTTGTATTAGTTTCCTTTATTTGTATTTGTATTTGTATTTGGCCGGGGGTCCTTCGAAAACAGCCTCCCTATTGTATAGGGACATGGTCTGCGTACATCTACCCTCCTCAGACACCACTTTGAGTGGTATTATAACTGAATAAAGTTTCGTTTTTTAATTCGGCATAATTATGGTGATTGTCATGTCAAGCTTCGAATAATTTTTCAATTATTGCTGGATTAGCTTTAATAATAGTCACCCAGTGCCAAATCTTTTTCTATTTGATCTTTAATGATCAAATTTATGAAAATTATGATAGAAATTACTACATTATTAGAAAGTTACTTTAATATGCATTTTTCAGATTTTGTAAATTATAAAAGAATGATACCTAAATGTTAAGTTTAATCAATTTGATCATAAAAAATTAAATTGTACCCTACAAAAGATTGGACAAAAGATTTGGTGATAGGAGTAAACAACATACAATATTTATAATCATACTAAATCCGGTGAAATTTGAACATAACTAGTTATTAAAATAAAATTTAAAAACTTACTGAGAAAGGATTCCATTTACTTATATTTGTCATTTTAATTTCATTAACTTCAAAGTTCAAACAAACTCGAAAAATGAAAATATATTATGGAACTTAAAATCTTTTTTGACATAATATGAAATTAATGTAAATGAGTAATTATTGAATAAAAAAATCTCGCCTTATTATGTGTCAGCATCTGTTTGATTTTTCTGATTTTAGACTCCAAAATTAGTAATAAAAAAAATTATACAAAGCAGAAAGAAGGACGGGCTATATAAATGTGGGCCGTTGTCAAACTTGTGATGGAAAAGGCAATCAAGCCCAACTAAGCCCATTGGTAAGAAACCAGAACATCTGACAGGTTCAGTCTCGGGTGACATAGTAGATTAGTAGGCCCTGTTCGACCCAACACGGTTGAACCATAACTCCCCACTACGCCACTAACAGAAAATTTGTGATGCATCATGCAAGCATGCATCCCACACATAAAAGGACATGCTGTATGTCAAAAAAAAGCACAAATTTCTAACCAAAATAGTTTTACAAGTGTAAATCAGAGCTTTTGTCACATAATGGCAAAACTTTCATTTCTACTGTATATCTTATTGAAAGAATTATAAATAAACTCTACATTTTCTCTACATTTTTCTGGATAAAATACGAGGGGGAACGAGTCTTGCCACTATATCTCTATGCTATCGACGAATCTTCAAAGAATCTTCAATAAGCTCTAGATTTTAGTAATTAAACTCCTATATAACACTATATTACACTTGCAATATATTGATGGAACTTAATTGGTAAAAGTTTGGAGCTTTAATGGTTACATAGTGATTAAGAAGCAGCGCAGAAAACATTTTAAAGGATACAACATATTACAAATATCTTCCGACAAAACTGTCTATGTTTCTAACAAGGGATTACACAGACACATACAACATTACATATCTCATAAGTATACAACAAAACTGATGTCATGCAGTATGCTAATTTCACACAACACTAGCTTTCAAAGACATATCACCACTTAACAGGTCCTAAATTAAACCAAGGAACTGGTAAATGGTGATGCACTGCCTTCATTTTTACTGTTGGTACTATAATTAACACAGGTACCTCATGAAACGCTGTTATGACAAGCTGTTGATTCACAAAAAATTCTTCACGTTGCTGGTGTTGCCAATTTTTGTCCGAAAGTGGGCTTCAGGAACCTGAGTTTCTGTTGGCGTTATTGGTGGCTTCAACAGGTGGATTGTTGTTATCTGAGGGTTATGTTAATAGTCTTCCCAAGGACAAAGAACACCAATGACATTTCAATGAAGAAGATTGTGTTGATGAAATCCCGATCAACTATCCATCCAAACATAGTAAAGCCACCAGTGTTGGCCTGCACATATGTAACTGCATTCCCAACCAATAACATATTATCATTATTAACTTTAGAGTACTGGCCTATATATATAGTTTACCTCTGGCATGATGAAAGTAAACGAGATCAAATTTAGATGATACATCGCAGACTTGTTCATATACATTGAGGTTACCTTTGGAATGATGCAACTAAAACAGGTTAAAAGATGACATATCAGGCAAGCCTGTGATACATAATGTATGACTGCTATTTTATACCAACATGCAGATAAAGGTTATGTCTGTCACTTTTCGTTTGACCTATCCTTTCCCAATCAATATTCCTAAAAAATGACATGTGAAACACTCTCCTTCCCCACCTTCTTCTCCCCATAAAGCACATTCATTTCAGCAGTGCTCAGTAGTAAGTCATATGAATGGGGCATACAGGGTAGAACTATATGAACTTATAGTGGCCACGATTATGAGTAAAGCCAAAATCACAATGGTTATACATTGAAAAAAGATAAGTTTCACATAACTAAATATGCAGTTGCATCATTACATAACATTTTAATGATGTGGGTGGATACTAATATTAGAATGCCAGCAAAAGTTGAGGTGTCATACCAAAGGACTGTCTTCTTTGATATGATGACATATGAGATGTGACTTGCAGATTTGTGGGCAGAGGCACATAGTCTGTTGAATCCGTATCACTCTCCGACTGATTTCTTGATATGTTGCCCACTGTATTGGCTAACACTCCATTTGTTGCGACTCCTGACTGTGCATTATTAGAATTACATGTAGCCAGCGCATGCCATCTGCTAGTGATTGATCCAAGGCTTTGAGCTCTATGTGATATCTTTGCAGCTGCATTTAGGCAAAGAGTCATCCCAACAAGTTGAACAATCGATAAGACCTGCCATGATTTATATGTTTAAATGAAAAAGAAAAAGCAGCATTAGAACTAGAACTGAAACTATTCATGACAGCAGTCTTAGGCCTATCAATGTCACAGAACACTTTAACATTATCCACAGCCTAGCAATATAAGTATGTTTTACTATATAGTTTATATGATAAGTGGAAACAAACTGCCAGCAACTAGACGTATGTTAAAGTAGACACTTACAGCGAAGTCACCGGCATTAATGAAGTTAAGGACTCCTTTATTTCCTGTTGTATGCAAAAGAGCCATGAATTGACTAGCTGTCACAACTAAAAACTCAAGAAGAATGAAAATCCTGAACCTGTGGCTTATTTTAGATAAATAGTAGGTTAGACGCATGTGCTCCTCAATATAAACTGAAACATCCAAATCCTTATCAAATAGCTTCCCATAATTCTCAAAATGTATCACTTGCAAGTTTCCAACTAAACAAAACAGACCCGTGCCTGATAAAAACAACACAGTGGAGTAAGCCCAACACAGAAGGGTAGCTATTAAATAGACAACAGACTGCCACCATGGTTCATCATGCAGATAGATTATACGAGTAACTTCACGAGCAGTCTTCAGGAGAAAGCAGACTACCATCCACATAGCTAGAGTTCGGTAAAATACCTGAAGAATCAAGATGCCAATCAAAGGTTATTGAAGGTGCAATCTTGAAAGGGCATGGAAAGATTTTCATATCACAAGACACTAGTGTACTTCGATCTTTCACCTAATAATAATTCTAGTTATTTAGCTAAAAAAATATATAATAATAATAATAATTCTAGTTTAACTCATATAGCACGAAGTATGATCAGATAATGAAATAAACTTGAATCGAAGTCGAGTAAGCATGCAAAGACAATACAAAAATCACATTATTTATGTTATAAACATTCCACCTCAAATTCCATGCCGAACAAACCGAAGGATATAATTAGTGCTAAATTTATATGATCCAATCTGCCCCTCCACCTAAAGCCTCATCGTATTCAAAGAGCTGACAACTTAACATGGAATTAAAATTCAGAGCTCATGTAATGAAGCAAAAAATTTTACTTTGGAGACTAAGAGTGAATATTGCACCAAGAACGATCAACTCTCAGTATCCACTGCTCAATTCCAAAATTAGGCTTTTGAGTGAATGAAGTACAAACACACATGATCCAATCAAAATCTGCCACTCAAAGTCTTAGACTTTCGGAGAACTCCTAACTTAACCTCTATATAGAGGCATCAGGCAGTGAAGTAAAAAACAAAATAGTAGATTCCTGCAGTACAAGATCTCATTCAAAACAAACAACTAGATTGATACATTTCCACTAAATTAGGTAAAGTCAAGAACAATCAAGAAACTCATACTATTTGTGGCTAAACAAACATACACACAATGGGTCATACACAAAAACATCAAACCAACTAAAAAATAAATACTTACACGAATCTTATGAACATAGTCAAGAATCAAATGCTGGTGATAATGAAGTTTGACAAAAAGAAGAATCTTGAGCCCATATTTACGAAGATTATGAGAAATGCAGAAGAGTGAAACAGCAGCAGCCATGGCTTGAAACACAAGAATCTCAATCTCAAAGAATCTGATCTGAAACTTGTCACAGTCAGAGCAATAAGCGTAGAAAATAATCAAAAGGGGTAATATTATTGAGAGTGTAAAGAAAGATAAACAAGAAAGTGATGTGAAATATAAAGAAGTCTGATTGAAGCCCAAGATTTTAAAAAAAGTGTATAATTTGTGGATGGATTCATCAAGTAAAACTAAAGTTTCATCCTTTTCTTCTTCTTGTTCTTCAATGAGAGGGATTTCTACTTGGGAAAGTGGAGTTATTTCAGGGGGTTCCATCTCTCTCTCTCTCTCTCTATCCCCCACTCTGTCTCCCTCCCTGCCTGTCTCTCTCTCTCCCTCTCTCTGTTTGTCTCTCTCTCCCTCTCTCTGTCTGTCTCTCTCTCTCACACAACACAGTTTAAACAGTTAGTTGAGGGAAGCAAATTTGGGGAAGAAAGAAGACAATGGTGACATGGGAGGAACTGGAAGTGTAAAATAAAAGCTTTTTGTATTCTTGGTTAAAAATTGTATTTTTGTGCGTGTGTATTAAAATAAGGAAACATTACTACTTTCTTCCGCTGAGTACATTTTAGTCAAAAAAATCTAACAGGAGACATACGGATATGACAAAACAGGCTCAATTTCGGTATTTATTTTATTCAGGATTTATTTATCTTTTCTAGAAAAGTAAAAAATGATTAGGGTCCTATTTGAAAAATCTTATTTTTCGGAAATAAGTTACTTATTCTGGAAAAAAATACATAAATATGTACTTTTTTCAGAAATAAGGAATTTATTTTTGTAATATAACGAATATTAAACTCTCTATACATATTTTTGTTTTTTTCTAAAAAAAAGTAAGTGGATACAAAATTTTTTTTAAAATAAGTAATTTAGAAGTTCGAGTTAAGATTTGGCAAACGAATCGAGGATGATATTAGAGTTGAATTAGATTATTTGAGACTAAGTAAGACCAATTAAGTAAGGTATCAAAATTTGACCTTTACAAGGTTCTAAACTTGCAAGTGTAACCTTATCAGATGTTTTTTTATTAAATGATTTCTCGAAGAACTTTAAATGTATAAAAATTAACTTTGAAAAGAAATTTGAAGTTCATTTTTTATTTTTATTGGAAAATATGAATCGTTGTCGTTTCTGCTTTTAAATCTCAATGGCATATGACTGGGAAGTTCAGTTTTTTTGTTTTATTTCATTCATCTTTGTGACACAGAAGGTGTTTTACAACAGTTGAAAAAGAATCGTAAGTCTAAAACACAAGAACGTGGTTCTCTGGATTCGATTATCGCTAGATTTCGATCCTTATTCATTCCGTAATCTCTTAAAATAGATACCCATTTTAAGGTATTTTAGCTTAATTATTCAAAAAAAGAAAAAAAAACCGTCTGCGTATTAATTAAAGGTTTCACGTGTCTGATGTGTCTGAGGATGACCTTAATTCTACCTGAGGTTGAAACATTTTCAATATAAATTTAAGGTTGTTTATGTAATTAAAATTTTATATTTACAAAAATGCGAGGTCCCTTACTTACTTTATAAGTACATATTTGTTATAACCTTAGGGGAGATCCATGAGGTTGTCCTCACTCCTCAGGCCCAGTTTTCTCTATTAGTTAATACTAGCCTATAACTCGTGCGATGCACGGTTGCTTATAAACTGTTTAATTATATTTCGTTAAAATTTTAAGTTGTATATATATTTTTATTACTAAAACATTTTTTGAATTTTATAAATTTTATGAATATAAATATTATTCTAATTATGTATTTTAATTATTACTTTCAAATACATATGTATATATAAAAATATTACATAAAGTAGTTTTTTATAATTTTTATTTAGTAGAAAGATTGAAATTTATCTAATCATGTAGACCTTTTTTCGATTATATTATAAGTGTTTTCCATATTTTATGTAATTTTTAACTATATAATTTATAACTCGTGTGATGCACGGATATTTTTTTTAATAATTTTTATCTTATTACTCATATTTTCATATATATATATATATATATATATATATATATTAATTAGTAGGAAAAAAAATTATTTACGTTAACAAAATATCATAATACATTTTTGATAGTATTTTAAACGATAATGTTTTAATTTTTAACTATAATATGTTATTGACGGGAATTTTTGGGAGTAACTTATAAGATTATATAAATGTATAATAATACTTTATTAAAAATAATACATTTTTTTGATTATAATATGATATTGACGGGAGTAGAACATCAAATTCTTAAAAATAGTTTATAAAATAATATATATGTTTAATAAAGATATATTGTTGGTGGGATTTAAACTTAACCCATGAGAATATTTTAAATATTAGAAAAAGAATATTTTTCTACTATTAGATCCAACGGTTTTCAATAATCTATGTCAAAATCCAACGGTTGCTATTGAGTATACCAAAAAAGTGTACATTTTAAATATTTTTATTTTAATATTTTTTTTTGATTGTTTATAATTTTAAATTAGTAATAATATATTATAAAATATATTAAAATATGATTATACGTTTTTGATAGTATTCTAATTGATAGTCTTTTTATTGTATATTGAAAATAGATAAATAATTGTTAAATTTAATATATAGTTTTGGTTGAGCTTGTCAAGGTATAAAAAGAGTTTTTTTTTATTATTATATCCAATGGTTCTCATTAATCTATCTTAAAATCCAATGGTTAATATTGAGTGTACCAAATAAGTGACCAAACTACCAACCAAATAGAGGTTGTTTGCTTATAATAGTATAGTATAAATTATAATGAGTCTACACTCCATAACAAACACCTTATATAACAAACAATAAAGAACACCTCATATCTAATCTAATATAAGAGTTCCGTCATAGCACCCAATACAAAAAATTGTTATTTTTTTGCCCTCTATCAAGCCAGAAAAAAAATTGAAAATTTACTGTTCATTGATGACATCATGATGCGTCGTCAGTGAACAGTAATTTTTCAAATTTTTTTTTGCTGGCTTGATAGAGAGTAAAAAAATAATAACTTTTTGTATTGGGCGGGGCCAATGGATCTAATAGATCTAAGTTGTTATTTATTGTTTGTTATATAAGAGTGTTCTGTATGGAGCAAAGGCCAAATTATAATTTACATAAGTAAAGTTAATAATTAACTATGTGATGAAATTTGTTTTAATGTAAACAAGAACAAGTACCTTGTACTAAACATAGAGAGGAGTAGACTTGGCAAAATGGGTCTGTATCCGAAAAATCGAACTGAAATATGTGGAACCGAATCCGAAATTGGATCCGAAAAAGATTATCCGAAATTGTATCCGAAACCGAAACAATCCGAATCCGAACCGAAACCGGTTCAATTTAATCAAATCCGATAACGATCCGAAAACTGATTTGATCCGATCTGAAAATTAACTGAACCGCAAATTTAACCAAAAATTATCCGAAATATTGTATCCAATGATGACCATGTATCCGATTATAATCAGAACCGATCAAATCCGAATAAAAATTTATCCGAACCGAATATGACTTGAATTCGATGTAAATCCGAAACTAAAAATAACTGAATCGAAAAATATCCGATAAAATAATTTTTTTTAGATTAATATTTCCTTGACCTTTATTTGTTTAGTTTTATCAATTTTTATATTTTCAGATTTGCTATATATTTATTATTGTCATTGAATATTGCTTACGATATTTTGTATATAATAATATTTTAATTCAATTTGCAAATATAAATTAATAAATTCTGCACATAATTAGCAAAAAAATAAATAAATAAATTCTGCATATTCTGGGCAGAAATTAAAGTACATTAATTTATATAGCGCTTATTGAAGCGCTGTCTAAGTGAGTGCATTCACTTCCATAGCGCTTATGGAAGCGATATATGAGTGATGTATCTAATTTTGACATATTCGATCTTATTTAATAAATTTTGACACATGTATTTTTTAAAAAATATTTTTATTTTTTGAAAATTTTGAAATATCACTAAATCATATATATCTTGACATCCGTACGGTTGGATCGTCGAGAAATAATTTAAAAAAAATAAAATCAACAATCCGTGACAAAACAATAGTTACGAGTATTAGTCAATTCGGTAGTTGACAACTAAGATCTCCAACCAAATTAATATTTTATTTTTTGAAAATTTGGGAATATCACTATATTAGATATATCTTGAGATCTGTACGGTTGGATCGTCGAGAAATAATTTTTAAAAAATAGAATCAACAATCCGTGACAAAGCACTAGTTACGAGTACTAGTCAATTCAGTAGTTGACTACTATGTTCTCCAACCAAATTAATTTTTTATTTTTTGAAAATTTGGGAATGTCACTAGATTAGATATATCTTGAAATCCGTACGGTTGGATCGTCGAGAAATAATGTTTAAAAAATAGAATCAACAATCCGTGACAAAGCACTAGTTACGAGTACTAGTCAATTCGGTAGTTGACTACTAAGATCTCCAACAAAATTAATTTTTTATTTTTTGAAAATTTGAGAATATCACTAGATTTGATATATCTTGAGATCCATACGGTTGGATCGTGGAGAAATAATTTTTAAAAAATAGAATCAACAATCCGTGACAAAACACTAGTTACGAGTACTAGTCAATTCGATGGTTGACTACTAAGATTTTAAACCAAATTAATTTTTTATTTTTTACAAATTTGAGAATATCACTAAATTAGATATATCTTGAGATCCGTACGGTTGGATCGTCGAGAAATAATGTTTAAAAAATAGAATCAACAATCCGTAACAAAGCACTTGCTACGAGTACTAGTCAATTCGGTAGTTGACTACTTAGATCTCCAACCAAATTAAATTTATATTTTTTGAAAATTTGGGAATGTCACCAGATTAGATATATCTTGAGATTCGTAAGGTTGGATCGTCGAGAAATAACATTTAAAAAATAGAATCAACAATCCGTGACAAAGCACTAGTTACGAGTACTAGTCAATTCGGTAGTTGACTACTAAGATCTCCAACCAAATTAATTTTTTATTTTTTGAATATTTGGGAATATCACTAGATTAGATATATCTTGAGATCCGTACGGTTGGATCGTCGAGAAATAATTTTAAAAGAAATAGAATCAACAATCCGTGACAAAGCACTAGTTACGAGTACTAGTCAATTCGATAGTTGACTACTAAAATCTCCAACCAAATTAATTTTTTATTTTTTAAAAATTTGGGAATATCACTAGATTAGAAATATCTTGAGATCCGTACGGTTGGATCGTCGAGAAATAATTTTTAAAAAATAGAATCAACAATCCGTGACAAAGCACTAGTTACGAGTACTAGTCAATTCGGTAGTTGATTATTAAGATCTTCAAACAAATTAATTTTTTATTTTTTGAAAATTGGGAATATCACTAAATTAGATAGATCTTGAGATCCGTACGGTTGGATCGTCGAGATATATTTTTTTAAAAATATAATCAACAATCCGTGACAAAGAACTAGTTACGAGTACTAGTCAATTCGGTAGTTGGCTACTAAGGTCTCCAACCAAATTAATTTTTTATTTTTTAGAAATTTGAGAATATCACTAGATTAGATATATCTTGAGATCCGTACGGTTGGATCTTCGATAAATAATTTTTAAAAAATAGAATCAACAATTCGTGACAAAGCACTAGTTACGAGTACTAGTCAATTCGGTAGTTGACTACTAAGATCTCCAACCAAATTATTTTTTTTTATTTTTTTAAAATTTGGTAGTATCACTAGATTATATATATCTTGAGATCCGTGTTAGGAATATGTTGTACTTGATGATAACTTCACAATCAATCAAATTGTTTAAGGTTTTGTAGCTGTCAACGGATGAGGATTTATAACTCTATCCGTTGACAGGTAGCTCATCAACGGATGAGGTTTTGTAGCACACTGCAGTATCTCTATGTTATCAGTTGATAGTGTTTTTATCCACAGTCATGTTGACTATCAACGGATAGGCAGAATAGGGTAGCCAATTGTAAATAAGCTATGCTATGTAATTCTGTCTAAGTGAAAGTGTATCAACGGATGAAGACTAAACTCTATCAACGGATACAACTCAAATCCACTCTATCAACGGATACAGCTCAAGTCCCAATATCAACGGATACTGCTCAATACATCATCAACGGATGTCAGTGTACATCATCAACGGATAATCATTGACACTGATTTCTATGATTAGCTGGAGATTAGCAGTTGATAAGGACATGTTTGACTGACAGATCACATGAGTTGAAAGTAGATACAAAAAGCAGTATGGCAGCCATACTTTGGAAACACAGAAGAAAGAAGCATTCTATTTACACTATGAATACAAGAAAGGTGCAGGAGACATGTCTGAACACAAGGACAACCTTTCGGCTACATGTGTATTTGGAGTGTAGTAGCAAGTCAACTAGAATTAGATTAGTATTATCTTATTCCAGTAGTACTTGTAAAACTTGGGATATATAACCAAGGGTAGCAACTCTTTGTAGGTTAAGAAAACAGACATATTTGCTTAGGGTTTCTTGAATATCCTTAGAAGCAAAGAGTTGTAAAACGGCAGCTGTGTACATTTTGTATCACAGAGTTTTCTTCAAATAAAAGCTTCAGGTGGTGCATATTAACCACCTGATTTTATATGTGTTTGTGTTTAAATCTTACATTGCAATTATCTCTGCATAAATTTCTGGAGTTCTTATCAGAAATTTATAAATATCAAGAATTGTATTCAACCCCCCCTTCTACAATTATACAAGTGTGTAATCTGGGAATAACAATTGGTATCAGAGCAAGCTTCTAACATATTTGAAGTTTAAAGATCAACACACTTCCAACATGTCGAAGAAGGATTATGGAGTAAAGATTCCAGTTCTTGATAGGGAAAATTACTTTCACTGGAAAGTAAAAATGCGTCTACATCTCTCGTCTATTGATGAGGGTTTTGTGGATTGCATTGACAAGGGTCCTCACGTTCCAATGAAGACAACAACAAGAGTTGGCCTGGCTGATGATGTGCCTGACACTCTCATTCCCAAACCTGTTTCTGAGTGGAGTCTTGAAGATATTGCAGAAGTCCACAAAGACAAAAAGGCCATGAATATTCTGTTCAATGGTCTAGAAACAGACATGGTTGACAATGTTATTAACTGTACTACCGCCAAGGAAGTATGGGACATTGTTCAAACCCTGTGTGAAGGAACAGAACAGGTAAGGGAAAACAAGATGCAACTACTAATCCAACAGTATGAACATTTTCACTTTAAGAGTGGAGAAACATTGAATGATACATTTAGTAGATTTCAAAAGCTACTAAATGGTTTAAAACTGTATGGAAGAATCTATCAAGTTAAAGATTCTAATCTCAAATTTCTGAGATCACTGCCCAAGGAATGGAAGCCAATGACTGTTTCTCTAAGAAACACTCAAGAGTACAAGACATTTACTCTTGAAAGGCTCTATGGAACTTTAAAGACCTATGAGCTGGAAATGGAGCAGGATGAAGAGATTGAAAAGTCTCAAAAGAAAAGTGGGTCAGTTGCACTTGTTGCCAACTTGGAGCAAAAGGAGGAAAGGACAGAAACTGCTAGTTCTACACCAAACAGGGAGGTTTGTAAAGGTAGAGCAGAATCAAGCAGGAGCAAGGAAAAGGTGTCTGAGGAATTGAATGCTCTTCAGCAGGATGAATTGGATGAGACAGATGAGCACTTAGCTTTTCTCTCTAGGAGATTCTCTAAGCTGAAATTCAAGAGAAACTCTGGAATGGCCAAACCATTTAACAAGGATTTTTCCACAAGCAACTATGTGGATAAATCCAAAATTAAATGCTACAATTGTGGAATTGCTGGTCATATGATAAGTGAATGCAGGAAAACTAGATCTGAGAACAAGGGAAAGCCAACTGAGGCTGTTGACTATAAGAAGAAATATTTTGATCTTCTCAGGCAGAAAGGAAAGGCATTCTTAACCCAAGAGTATGACTGGGCTGTTGATGACAATCATTCTGATGATGATGTTGAGTTAGTCAACCTTGCTCTAATGGCTGATTCTGGAGAGCAGGAAGCAAGTTCAGCTAGCAATCAGGTATTTTCTACTAATCTCTCTGACCTCACTAAAGAGGAATGCAATAGTGTTATAGATGAAATGTCTACTGAACTATATCACTTAAGTGTTACTCTTAAATCACTTACTAAAGAGAACAATAGAATTAAAGAGTCTAATCTGTTTTTAAGTGATAGAAATGCTGCTCTAGAATCTCAATTTCTAGAATTTGAGAAAATGAGAGTTGATTGCAATAATGCTAAAAGTGAACTTGAAGCTGTGTTAAAAAGAGAACTGATTTTAAAAGACCAGCTTGAAAAAGAACAAGGGATAATTGCTAAATTTCAAAGTTGTAGGAATGTTTCTCAAAACATAATAGAAGTTCAGGGAATAGAATCATTTGTGAAGGATACCTGGACTCAAAAGAAAAAGGAGCTAGAACCTAGCCTTGAGGATCTAGAGACTATTTGTGAATCAACGGATAGTGATCATCCGTTGACAGATGAACCGTCAACGGATGAGAGGTATCCGTCGACTAACAAAAAGTCTGTTAGTAAGAAGGAACTTAGGAAACTGGATATCAAGTATGGTCCAGTAAACAAGAATTTTGTTAATGGTGAGTGCAGCAAAACCAAATCCAGTGGGAAGGCTAAGACAGGTGATTTACACAACAAAAAGGCTGTTGGTAAATCAGACAATGAAAAGGTAGAAATTGAGGGCAAAAAGAAAAAGAACAGAAATGGTAAGATAGGCATCAACAAGAAAAACAATTACTCTCCTGACAAGTTTGCTCCTAGGAAAACTTGTAGTAATTGTAATAGTGTCAATCATTTATCTTCTAATTGCAAGATTGTCAACAAGGCTCCTGTTCATGTACCTCAACCAATGCCATGTATGCCTGCAATGCCTGTTATGCCTGGTTTGTATCAAAATGCTAGTTTTTCAAATCCATATGTGAACATGCCATATGTGTCTAATCCATACTTTCAATCTATGAATGTGCCACAAATGTCATGGAACCTACCTAACATGAATAATATGTATGCCAATTTTCCACACATGCATGCATCCAATATTCATGCAAATGAGCATTTGTCAAACCCCATTACTCAAGCATCTACACCTAAGTTGAAGAATGCTAAGAGTGCAAAGTCAAAGGCTAACAAGAAAGGACCCAAGGAAGCTTGGGTACCAAAATCAACTTGATTTGCTTTTGAAATGTGTGCAGGGAAACAGAAGGAATCTATGGTACCTAGACAGTGGATGCTCTAGGCACATGACAGGAGATTCAACCCTGCTCACAGAGTTCAAGGAAGGAGCTGGCCCTAGAGTTACCTTTGGAGATGACAGCAAAGGATATACTAAGGGATATGGCTTGATCTCAAAAGACAATGTCATCATTGAAGAAGTGGCTTTAGTTGAAGGTTTAAAGCACAATTTGCTGAGTATCAGTCAGATTTGTGACAAAGACTATGAAGTAAAGTTCACAAAAGAAGCCTGTGTTGTTTCTGCCAAGGAAGACAACAATGTGGTATTGACAGGCTTTAGAAAAGGAAATGTTTACATAGCTGACTTCAATTCAGCATGCTCAGAATCCATTACTTGTCTCTTCAGCAAAGCAAGTAAGGATGAGAGTTGGCTATGGCATAAGAAGCTGTCACATTTGAATTTTAAAGTTATGAATGATTTGGTAAGAAAGGATCTTGCTAGAGGAATCCCTCAATTGGAGTTTGTCAAAGATGGGCTGTGTGATGCCTGCCAATTAGGGAAACAAAAGAAATCATCCTTCAAAAGCAAGACAGAGTCATCCATTGTTAAGCCTCTTCAATTGCTGCATATGGATTTATTTGGTCCAGTAAATGTCATGTCTATTTCAAAGAAGAAATACTGTCTGGTGATTGTAGATGATTTTTCTAAGTTCACATGGACTTTCTTCCTGCACTCCAAGGATTGTGCAAGTGAAATCATTATCAATCACCTCAGAATGCTAAACAATGGTTCTGAAGACAGAGTACAAAGGATCAGGAGTGACAATGGTACTGAATTCAAGAATTCCACAATGAAGATTTTCTGTGAAGAGAATGGAATTGTCCATGAGTTTTCTGCTGCCAGAACACCTCAACAAAATGGGGTTGTTGAAAGAAAAAACAGAACTCTCATTGAAGCAGCTAGAACAATGTTTAGTGAATCAAGGTTACCAACATATTTCTGGGCTGAAGCTGTCAACACTGCATGCTTTACTCAGAATATTTCCTTGGTCAATCAAGCTAGAGGAATGACTCCTTATCAGTTATTAACCAACAAGAAACCAACTTTAGCTTTTCTACATGTCTTTGGATGTAAGTGTTTTGTGCTAAGGAATCATGGAGATAATTTAGGCAAATTTGAAGCAAAGGCAGATGAAGCTATTTTTGTTGGATATGCAGCAGGGAAAGCCTACAAGGTCTACAATCTAAGAACCAACATTGTTATGGAATCTGTACATGTTGTGTTTGATGATCAAAAGATTCTAGGCCTAAATGATGAAGGTTACCATGAAAAGTTGGAATTTGAGAATGAAGGTGAAGGAAGAATGTACTATGATGATGATGAGGAGAATGAAGATCATGACCACAGAGATTCACCTAGAGCTGTTATACCAACTAGAAGTGATGCTTACACTGAAAATGAAGCATCCGTTGATAGTCATTCTGGAACATCCGTTGACAGTCATTCTGCAACATCCGTTGACACTATTAGAGATGCATCCATTGACAGAAATTCTCAAGCATCCGTCGACAGGCAAAATGATGCATCCATTGACAGTCAACTTCATAACTCAGCAAGGACAACAAACTCAGGGGGAGTTTCTCAAGGTCAAAGTTCAATGCTAAATCAACATGATCATGGAAATGAAGCAACCTCATCAAGATCAAATCTTCCACCTGCAAGAAAATGGACTAGAAATCATCCATTTGAGTTAATCATTGGTGAATCAAATTCAAGAGTCCAAACTAGAAGGGCCACTCAAGCAGAATGTCTATACAGTAGCTTCCTGTCTCAAGAGGAACCTAAGAAAGTGGAAGATGCCCTTCTAGATCCAGATTGGGTGTTAGCAATGCAAGAAGAGCTAAACCAATTTGAAAGAAATAAAGTTTGGAAACTTGTGCCCAAACCTGATGATAGAAGTGTCATAGGTACTAAATGGGTTCTCAAGAATAAGACAGATGAAAATGGCATAATTGTGAGGAATAAAGCTAGATTAGTGGCAAAGGGCTACTCTCAAGAAGAAGGAATAGATTTTGATGAAACTTTTGCTCCAGTAGCAAGACTTGAGGCAATAAGAATCTTTCTAGCCTATGCAGCACATGCCAATTTCAAAGTCTATCAGATGGATGTCAAAAGTGCCTTTCTTAATGGGGAACTGGAAGAAGAGGTCTATGTTCATCAACCTCCTGGTTTTGAGGATCCAGAATTTCCAGAATATGTATATCTTCTCATGAAAGCACTTTATGGTTTGAAGCAAGCACCAAGAGCCTGGTATGACACTTTATCTCAATTTCTTTTGGAGAACCACTTCACTAGAGGTACAGTAGATAAAACCTTATTTCATAGGGATATTAATGGCTCTTCAATACTTGTTCAAATCTATGTAGATGATATTATTTTTGGGTCTACAGATGAGAAGCTTTGCAAAAAGTTTGCCAAACTTATGCAAAGTAGGTATGAAATGAGCATGATGGGTGAATTAACTTACTTTCTTGGCCTACAAGTAAAGCAAGTTAATGAGGGCATTTTCATAAGTCAAACAAAATATATTTATGATCTCTTAAAGAAATTTGACTTAATGGATTGTACATCTGCTAAAACACCTATGGCCACCGCAACTAAGCTTGAGTTGAATACTAAGGAAAAGTCTGTGGACATCTCAAGCTATAGAGGCATGGTAGGTTCACTTTTATACCTAACAGCTAGTAGACCTGATATAATGTTTTCTACTTGTCTTTGTGCTAGATTTCAAGCTGACCCTAGAGAGTCTCACTTAATAGCTATTAAAAGAATTTTCAGGTATCTCAAAGGAACACCAAACCTTGGCATTTGGTACCCAAGAGAATCTGGTTTTGATCTAACTGGCTATTCAGATGCAGATTATGCAGGTTGCAGAGTTGATAGGAAAAGTACTACAGGTTCCTATCAATTTCTAAGAAACAGGCTTGTTTCATGGTTCAGTAAGAAACAAAACTCAGTCTCCACTTCCACAGCTGAAGCTGAGTACATTGCTGCTGGAAGCTGTTGTGCACAGATTCTATGGATGAGAAACCAACTCATTGACTATGGTCTAAAAGTTGAGAAGATTCCAATTTTCTGTGACAACACAAGTGCTATTGCCATCACAGGGAATCCAGTGCAACATTCGAGAACCAAGCACATTGACATCAAATACCACTTCATTAGAGAACATGTGATGAATGGTACAATAGAAATGCACTTTGTGCCAAGTGAAATGCAGCTTGCAGATATCTTCACCAAGCCTCTTGATGAATCCACATTCACAAGATTGGTAGGTGAGCTAGGTATGCTTAACTTGTCATAATTTCTAGTGATATTTGATTTCAATGAATTGAAGCTGGAAATGTGTTTTGATTTCACTGCAGAAATTTTGCCTAAGGCAAAATTAGCTTATCAACGGATATCCTTTTATCCGTTGATAGTATAAACACATTACTAGATTTTTGCATGTCAACGGGTAACAGGCTATCCACGTCATCAACGGATAAACTGTATCTCAACCGTTCATTCTATATCCGTTGATATACATTCTTTTTTAACCGTTGGTAACCGTGCATATCTAATCATGGCTGTACTTATTCTCTTTTTATTTATTATCTGACAGTTACTTTTGACCAATGGAGTAATTACTTTTAATTATTTCATTTTTAATTCTTGAAAAATATAAAAGGCGGACTTGTACTCTCACATCTCACTTTTATTTCTTTTCAAGCATATCAAAAGTTAACTGCATCTTCTTCTCTAAAACTCTCTGTAACCAAAGTTCAATCACTTCAATGGCGCCTATTGTTAAGATGATGTCCTCCACTGGGTTTACCTATGAGAAGAACAATTTCGCGGCCTTTGTTGACACAGTGAATGCTCCAGAAGCTTACCACACTTTGATGAGTTTCGTGAAGAAATGCAAACTGTCATATGCTATGACGGCCACCACTCCCTTAATCCACGAGGTAATTGAAGAAATGTGGACATCTGCTGAGTACAATGGCACAGACGGTACAATTGCTTTTTCTTTAAAGGGTAAAAACTATGTGGTTAATTCTGATGTAATAACTGCTTGTTTAAAATTGCATGAGAATAACTGTCTGAAAGTACCCACTGATGCTGAAATTGTTGCCATGCTTAATTCTATTAATTATGCCCTTAGTACTGAAAACTTAGGGAAAATTGTTAGAAAAGGAATGGTTAAAGAATGGAGTTATTTCTGTGATGCCTTCATTAAAACTTTTTCAGGAAAAATTAGTAATTTTGATGCTGTTACCCAGTCCATGCTAACAATGATGTGTATGCTTTTAAATGATAAATTCTATAATTTTGGCACATTAGTTATGTATGAGATAGCTGCAAAGTTGGGTAAAAAGGAAACTAGGAGCAAGAATATCTACTTTGCTAGATTTTTAATGCTCTTAGCACTGCATGTGTCTGAGAATAAGCTATCCATTGCTAACCCGAATAGCAAGTTCCAATGTTTTGTTCAGGAGAAGAGAGTCTTAAGTGACCTGATTCGAATGAACCTCAATGCAGGAGTACAATTGGTATATCTACCAATTGTTCAGGTAACTATCTCTAACTCTGAAACTCCTATCTCCAACCCCCAAATTTCTTTGCCTTCTAGTGTCACAATGGAGTCTGTAGTTGTGACCAAACAGGCTCCTACCAAAGTGACCAAATCCAAAGTTCCAAAACCACATTCTAAAAAGCAAACCTCAAGTGTCTCTCAAAAGACACCTGTTGTAAAATCTACCAAACCTCTTGAGGGGAGTGTGAAGGTGGTAGTGAGTGGTGAGGGACAGGGTGAACATCAAAGAAGCCCTAAGGATAAGGAAGGAGAGATGAGTGCAACCACCATTTCAGTCTCTCAAAAGACTGCTAATGTAACTACAGGCCAAATTCTAGTTACACTCTCTCAACAGAGTGTGACTACTGAATCAAGTTCCCCACAAGGAACACTGCACAAGAGGGTTAGGGACACATATAGCCCAATCTCAAAAACCTATGGAAGAAGAGTGAAATCTAAAACCACAAGGGAATCACAGGGTGCACACACTGTACAGGAAACTGTATCTTCTCAAACTCAGTTTGATGTGGCTTCAATAAATGTGGAGTCACAGCCCCTTGATCTTAATCTTCAAATCGACACACATTACAATCCACCATCACCAACTCCATCTCTGGATGTGGATATGATATCTACATCAATTCCTGATTCTCCATCTTTAAGATTCTTGGAGAAGCCCCACTCTGTAATTGGTGGTCATCATCTTTTAGATGATTTGTTGGACCATCAATCTTCCCTTCCAGAATTCTCAACACAGACTGTGGCCTCGAACTTAAAATCAATCTCCACAGATTCAGTGTTGGTTTTCTCTTCAACGGATATGATTATTCCTTCCTCAACGGATATCCTTCATCCGTTGACAAGTGTTTCTCCATCAACGGATGTGCCTCTATCTAGCCATCCGTTGACAGCTGTAACTACTCCATCAACGGATATTCCTTATCCGTTGATAACTCACTCTACCACTGCTATATCTGACATTCCAGTGTCAAGTGTAGAGGAGTTCTCAGTAGTTGAAACACTTTTAGGATTGAGGGAAGGGAGTGAGAGGCTGCCTTGTGAGCAGGCAAAAGGAGAGATAAATAATGAGAGGCTGGCCATTTCTTCCGGTCAGGCAACAGGAGAGTTTGAGAGTTCCACCTTAGTAGGTGAAGGTGAGGGTGTGAGAGGTGTGAGCCAAGGGGAGCCCTTGATGCAAGAAAAGAGAGATGAGGGGAGAGAAGGGACTACAGGAGAGATAAGGATGGAAGAAGCAACCATTGCTAGTGAGTCAATGGAGGTTGAGGATGCAGCCAAGGAAATGGAATATCAAAGAGAATATCAGTCCATGATTGACTCCATTTCTTTGGATGCTGAAACCTTTACTCACCCTGTTCCTGCCTATCAAATTCTGGCACAACAGGGCAATGTGGAAGCAGAGGAGGCAATGCACCTAGTGCACACCTCACAGTCTCTACTTAGAGCTAAGGAATCTATAGCAGCTCTGCCAACCACTGCTGAGAGTGATGAATTTGACAATTCTGAAGATGAAGACAGCCAGAGCTCTGAAGATGAAGGTGGTAGCAGTATTCATGATTTTGCATTTGCTCAAAACTACACCTATCATCAACTTGATATGGAAATCATAAGGCAATATAAATCTGCCCTGGCTGAGCACCCAGAAGCAGATCCACAGAGAAAGGTTGTTCTTCAACAGGCAATTGACTCCCTAAAGTTGCAAAAGATGCAAATGGTGATTCAGAGATCCAATTTAGAGGAGGTCAAACAAGAAATCAAGGATGTGAAGATTTCTGGGGATTCCAAGCTAGAGCAACTAGCTCCTACAGCCACTCAGAGGGTGTTGCAACAAAGGTTCCTCAGAGAAGACAACCTGGCTAAGTCTGTGCAACTTCTCAATTCAAGAGTGGAAAAGATGGAATCCCAGATGGAGCAATTTCTTCAACATCAGAAACTGCAAACCCAACTGCTAGAAAAGTTAGTTGCAGCCCCAACTTCTAGTCAAACCCTTGATGCTAACAAAAAGGGGGAGAAAGTGGAAGAGGTTGTGGCAACTACAAGTCAAATCTTAATTTCTGAAAGCAGGGAAGCAGCAAGTGAGGGGGAGCAGCAACCTACCATAGTGGTCAATCCACAGGAATTCATTGTCACAGCCTCCCCCAACAATTCCAAACCTGAACAAGTAACTCTATCTGAAGAGTTTGATTTCTCAAACTTGACAGAAGAGGAAAAGCTAGCCAAAATTGAAGCTCTACAAAAGATGAAAGAGGAAAACTATGAAAGGATAATGAGGACAGAAAGATTGATCAATCAATCTATTGCATCAACTCTGTTCTCTAGCCAAACCTCAGCTCCAACAATATCTACCACAATTCTGAAGGTGCTCACTCCAGCAATTGTGGCTCTAACATTCTATGATGCTGAGCCTTCTTATGTTAAAGAATTTGAACCCTACATCAAAACAAGACCCTACTCACCACCAAAAGCAAATGGGAAGAACAAGTTACAACTGGACTTTCCATTTCCCAAGGATGATGAAGGGAAGCTGATGGGTAAGCAAATCAAGGAATTCAAGGAGAAGACTAACAGTTGTGTAAGAGAATGGATGGCTGTAATCATAAGGAATGGAAAAGTTCTAAACATATCCAACAGCCATCCTAGATTTGTTGAAGCCAAGAGAGAAGAGACTTCAAGGCTGCTAAGAGAATCTCAACCAAGCACTGAATATCAATATGAAAACTCAGATGAGAAGCAAGCAAGGCTGGCTCAAGAGTTATTGGATGAGGTAGAGGATGAAATGAGGGAACCTGAGGAAGTCCCCAAATTCAAAAAGAAAGGGAAATCAGTCCCCAAATCCAAGAGATTAAAATCAAAGGCAAGGAGGCCTGTCTCTCCAGAAACTGAAAACAAAGAGACAGTTGGTTCATCACAACCTATTGATGTAAAAGTATTCAACCCAGATGTAAATTTCCATGGTGAGCCTATAGTACCTAAAGAGGAACCAATGAATCTTGACTCCATTGAGGTTCCTTCATTCTTGCTGAAGCCTCAACAGAAGCCTATACAGAAGAAAAGGAAACCAAGGAAGCAACCTTCAAAGGAACCAATTCAAGTTGCTAGGGTACCTGCTATTGTCAGGCAGCCAATCTTGGAAAACAAGGATGATTTTATCTATCAGGCAGATATTGAAGAATACTCTGGCATGAATCTTTATCTGGATGAATTGTCAGAAGTAAGAGGAATTGACAAAAATAGACATTTGCCTGAAAGATTGGTCTTTGTATACAAGGGAGGAGTGGAAAGGACATGGCCACTACAAAGGGTTCTTGGAGAAAATTATCATACCTTAACCAAAGTGTTCTCTGCAATCAAGAGATACACAGGGTTCTCCAAGATAGCAAAAGGGGAGATACTGGACAGAATAGAACAAATAAGGAGGGAATGGAACTCACCATCAAGTCTACCAAGGAAAATGAAGATCCCATACAATGGACAGAAAATCCACCTCCAACCTTTCTGGATGATGGAGTTCAGGGATGAAGATGGTAACAGGAGATTCTTCAGGTTAGAAGACCAACTACCAAAGGCTAGTTCTCAATACCTGAGATGGTTACAACAAAAGCTAAATCCAAAGGTAGATGAAGAAGATGCCTTCTATAGGCAACTCCAAATACAGATTGAGTCCAACTCTGCCAAGGAAGGAAAATCAAGGGTGATGCCAACAAGAGGAAAGAAACAGTCTTAATCTGCTCAGTCTAGAGGAGCACTTCTCTGTAAATTTCTCAAACTTTCAGTTTTTAATTTTTGTAGCTTAATACAATTTATGCATTGTTCTTTATATATCTTTAGGAATGTTTTGTTATCATCAAGGTCCTGAATTTATGCTTTATTGCCATCAAGTATAAATTGGGGGAGATTGTTAGGAATATGTTGTACTTGATGATAACTTCACAATCAATCAAATTGTTTAAGGTTTTGTAGCTGTCAACGGATGAGGATTTATAACTCTATCCGTTGACAGGTAGCTCATCAACGGATGAGGTTTTGTAGCACACTGCAGTATCTCTATGTTATCAGTTGATAGTGTTTTTATCCACAGTCATGTTGACTATCAACGGATAGGCAGAATAGGGTAGCCAATTGTAAATAAGCTATGCTATGTAATTCTGTCTAAGTGAAAGTGTATCAACGGATGAAGACTAAACTCTATCAACGGATACAACTCAAATCCACTCTATCAACGGATACAGCTCAAGTCCCAATATCAACGGATACTGCTCAATACATCATCAACGGATGTCAGTGTACATCATCAACGGATAATCATTGACACTGATTTCTATGATTAGCTGGAGATTAGCAGTTGATAAGGACATGTTTGACTGACAGATCACATGAGTTGAAAGTAGATACAAAAAGCAGTATGGCAGCCATACTTTGGAAACACAGAAGAAAGAAGCATTCTATTTACACTATGAATACAAGAAAGGTGCAGGAGACATGTCTGAACACAAGGACAACCTTTCGGCTACATGTGTATTTGGAGTGTAGTAGCAAGTCAACTAGAATTAGATTAGTATTATCTTATTCCAGTAGTACTTGTAAAACTTGGGATATATAACCAAGGGTAGCAACTCTTTGTAGGTTAAGAAAACAGACATATTTGCTTAGGGTTTCTTGAATATCCTTAGAAGCAAAGAGTTGTAAAACGGCAACTGTGTACATTTTGTATCACAGAGTTTTCTTCAAATAAAAGCTTCAGGTGGTGCATATTAACCACCTGATTTTATATGTGTTTGTGTTTAAATCTTACATTGCAATTATCTCTGCATAAATTTCTGGAGTTCTTATCAGAAATTTATAAATATCAAGAATTGTATTCAACCCCCCCTTCTACAATTATACAAGTGTGTAATCTGGGAATAACAATCCGTACGGTTGGATCGTTGAGAAATTATTTTTAAAATATAGAAACAACAATCCGTGACAAAGCACTAGTTACGAGTACTAGTCAATTCAATAGTTGACTATTAAAATCTCCAAGCAAATTAATTTTTTATTTTTAAAAAATTTGGGAATATAAATAAATTAGATATATCTTGAGATCCGTACGGTTGGATCGTCGAGAAATAATTTATAAAAAATAGAATCAACAATCCATGACAAAGCACTAGTTACGAGTACTAGTCAATTCGGTAGTTACTAAGATATCCAACCAAATTAATCTTTTATTTTTTTGAGAATTATGGCATATCACTAAATTAGATATATCTTGAGATCCGTACGGTTGGATCATCAAGATATATTTTTTAAAACATAGAATCAACAATCCGTGACAAAGCACTAGTTACGAGTACTAGTCAATTCGGTAGTTGACTACTAAGATCTCCAACCAAATTAATTTTTATTTTTTGAAAATTGGTAATATCACTAGATTTGATATATCTTGAGATCCGTACGGTTGGATCGTCGAGAAATAATTTTTAAAAATAGAATAACAATCCGTGACAAAACACTAGTTACGAGTACTAGTCAATTTGGTAGTTGACTACTAAGATCTCCAACCAAATTAAATTTTAATTTTATGAAAATTTGGAAATATTACTAGATTAGATATATCTTGAGATCCGTACGGTTGGATCGTCGAGAAATAATTTTTAAAAAATAGAATAGCAATCCGTGACAAAAAACTAGTTACGAGTACTAGTCAATTCGGTAGTTGATTACTAAGATTTCCAACCAAATTAATTTATTTATTTTAAAAATTTGCGAATATCACTAAATTAGATATATTTTAACATCCGACAGTTGGATCGTCGAGAAATATTTCTTTTAAAACGAAACAAAAAACCGTAACAAAGCACTAGTTACTAGTACTAGTCAATTTAGTTGTTCATTGCTAAGATCTCAAGTCAAAATAATTTTTTGGTTTTTGGAAAATTTGGGTACATCAAAAAATTAGATATATCTCGACAATCCGATCCGAACCGAATGTTCCTACATCCAAACAAAATCCGATCCGAACAGTAAAAATCCGAAAGAGAACCGAACCCAATTTGATCCGATCTTAATCCAAAATTTATCCGATTTTAATCCGAATTTTACCCGAACCGAATCAGATCCGATCCGAACCGAACAGGCTCTAAATAGTACCTTAACCGAAAGTAGATCCGAACCGAATCAGATCCAATCCGAACCGAACAGGCTCTAAATAGTACCTTAACCGTGAATCCGATCCGAAACCGATCCGTTTACCCGATTTGCCAGGTCTAGAGAGCAGATGACATTATGGAATATTAGGGTAATTACATGGTGATGAATTGATGATGAGAACGACCATTTGACTTGGTACACAGAGAAAGAGTTCAAGTCCTCAACAACGGGCAAAATCTGTTACTACTATAAACTGAAAACTGGTTACAGATCAAGGTCATCTGCAGAAGATTATTCAACTTCTCCAGAATAAATAATCATACACAGAACATAAAAACAATTTCCTACATAATATGACACCCCTTATAACTGAATGTAACACTGCATTTTTTAGCGACTCTTTCCCGTGTTTTCGAAAAATTGATCATTTAACGACTAACGAGTTCGGAAATTAATATAAACATTTTATTTGGTGTGTCTTAAGTGAGCTTAAGGTTTCGTTAAAGTTGTTCATCTGACAAACTTGCAAATTTATAAGAGTATTAAATAATATCAGATCAACCAAATGAGGGCTTAACTCTGTTGACAAGGATAAATATGTGAAACAAATTGCTTACAACTTCCCTACTTAGTGTTGGAAATCAGATGATTAGATGAACTCATAAACTCCTTTATCCAATTTCCAATGGCTCCCAGTAGGGAAAAATCTCAACATCCAAAAATCTATGGACAAAGCTTGCTAGAAATACTGGTATCACCGAAGTTCTCAAATTTAGTCAGTTGGGAGTACAGTTACCATTTTTGGACCTTGGTTGTCTGGCTGAATAGTTCCCAAGTTGCTTCGGGTAGTTTTTAACATAATTCCAAAGACAAGAATGTAAGATTGCCCGCTTGGCAACTTCTTATTAACTTATTGTACTGCAAGAATGAAACGAAATTAAATGTAAAAAACATATGAGTCGCCTGCTGGAAATGTCGAAGAATGAATATAATGCAGACAGTGTCGAGAAAGATATGGTAGAAGTTAGAACAAAAACTCCCTTTGATCCATGTAGGTCGTTTGACTTTTTACCTTGATTATTTTTTTGCTAATTGACTTTTTCCCATGTTTAAGGTGATTACTGATTAGAACAAAAATGACATTTTCCTAATTTCCTTTGTTGAACAAAACCTTGCAAAAACAATTTTTTAAGCACCTTAAACTACTTGCAAAGTAGAGAATCAAATGACTTAATTTAGGACTAGAACATTACATAGTTAATAAAGAAACTGACAGAAGGAAATATATCATTTAAGTGCAAAGGTACTATTGTTACCTTCAATTATAATCTTGCTGAGGCTCCAGAGAGAGCATGATTCACCAGTTCCCTTCTTAAAATCTTTCCGGCAGGTGATTTTGGAATTGAATTGATAAATGCAACACGTCGGACCTTCTTGTATGGTGATACCTGCAAGATGAATCGTATAATACTAACTGAAATAAAACAAGAATTGGCACAACATCAGATGCTATATATCTAATCTTCAAGACAGTCTGGCAATCCACCTCAAAAACTTTACACCATGCAAAAGACTACAAAAAGGCCTAGTAGTTGGGTCCTCTGTGAGTTTATTTTCCTAATTCCGAAGAATCTACGGCATTAAACATTGCCAGTTGTTTAAAATTAGAGCTTCTGCTAACTAGCTGAGAGAGAATTTTGCAGCATATTCATATTAAATCTCCAAGTCAATAGAAGAATTGGAGTTTTCATGTCCATAGCAGCCTCGATTCCTTTCCAGAATGGTATACATATACTTCAGATCAGTAAGTTTGATGCAACAGGATATGTTAAGATTTGTAACAGAAGTGAACGTTTCTCGATAGCACTCATACAGACCCACAATTTAAAGTCATTAAGCATAATGAGCTTAGAAATAGACATGCCTGTTTAGCAACAAAATCTTTGATTTCTCTCTCGGATATATTGCTTCCAGGACTTCTCACTACATAGGCCATGGGAATCTGCCCCGCATCTTCATCAGGATATCTGAATTCAGAATTACATAACTGATTGAAGTAAAAGGAACACGAATATAAACAAGGCCCCTAAAATTAAATATTGTATATTGTTCACACAACAATAAAATCGACTACTTATGTGGTCATGTATGCATATGCTTATCATTCAGTGCAGCGACTATAGAAGTGATTTTTCCACAGGGTTAAGGCAGTACAGTTATTTTTCCACACTAATCGAGCAATGTTAACAATTAACATGCAGGGTTAAGGCAGTACAGTTATTTTTCCACCATCAAGTACTATAGATGCATATCATGGAGATAGGTACATACGGGATTACTGCTACATCAGCAACACCAGGAATTGAGTGAATTATATGCTCAAGCTCGGCAGGGGCAACCTGCAGTTTTTTTCGTAACTTTATCAGATAATTCAACACAATGAATTTATATTTTGCAGCTGCAACTTATATGAGATACACAATCACGTGTGAGCAACTATTAAATAACCTGGTAAGCCTTATATTTAATCAACTCCTTTAACCTATCAACAATATACAGGAAGCCATCCGAGTCAAAGTAACAGAGGTCACCAGTCTTTAACCAGCCATCAGAAGTCAAAGTTTCAGCAGTTGCAGCATTATCTCCGACATAACCTGTAGTCATGCAGCAATTTTAAAATATGAGATGCATGATACAGTATATAATTTTGAAGTTGTGATTATGACTGAATCAAGTTGGATGAGGTGAATGTTATATACAAATATAACAAAAGATAGTATCATTTGGACATAAAAGTCAAAGAAAGCATTTGAAACTTCACTTGATATATTTTGTTGTACAGATTGTAGAAAGCATGACCAATACAAACTTGGTGTTTTATGCAATTTTATGAATAAGGTTATTCTGCTTTAAGTTGAATTTGAACTCTGATTCGAATGATGAGACAGATGAATTAGTGAATTACTGAAGTTTTGACTGTTGTGCAGCCTGACTGGCTGTACCCAAATATTTGAAGACTATTAGACAACTGACAAGTACATATTCCTGAATATCCTAAAAAGGTAATATGTAGAGTATACATCCCTACATGTGATTTAGTGAAAAGTTTCGGGACCGAAGACAAAGAACAAAAGTAACACGATCATCTCTAAGAATCTAGGAATATTGATTCGTAGAATGCCACGTGGTTGCTGCCATAAATATGGCATTGTTGTTTCTCTCAAAAGCAAAAAAAAAAAAGTCGTGATTAATATCTACACAAAGGTAGGAATTAATGTAAAACAGCGAATGCATCACCTTTCATGATATTAGGTCCTCGCAACCATAATTCTCCTTGTTGTCCAGGTCCTAGGGCCTCACCAGTTCCAGAATCAACTATTTTACCTTCCATGTTGGCAGATAATCGACCGCCAGATCCATACCGCTTACTCTCCTCTTGGTTATTCATTCCAGTTGCCCCTCCCCCAGTCTCAGTCATGCCATAACCCTAAGTATTAATAGCTGAAAACATAATTAGCTATCCAAATTCGTGATCACAAAAATAACATATACTAATGATAATAATAATAATAATCAAAACCAAGAAGTCGAGAACCATGATGCTTAAAAGTTGATGTTCTGATTAATCATGCATCAAGAGGCTTACCATTGTTAGTGATTTCACTAAACAAATGCTTCCAACAATCAAATTAGGATGAATTACTTTCACAAGACTATTAACCTTTGTTCTTTTAGTCGGCTCTTTTGACTTATCGAAGTTCTAATTTCAAAAACACAATGTAGGACATTCTTGGTGTACAACCCAAGTTGAACTTATGAATTCAACATCAGTTCTTCAAATTTCAAAAGGGAATATGGACCATAGTAAAAAGTACTTAAGATAATAAGAAAGGAATACATTTACGCCTAATACTGAATTACTTTTATATGAAAAAAAATTCTCCAAAAGAGGAGTTGAGGACTGACGAAGTCAGGAATTCAAATGAGGAGTTGAGGACTGATCAATATGTATATCATGCTTAAGAGTTAATACAGCACTGGAAAGAATATTCTACTTTAAGGTACTAGAGGTTTAAGCAACAGATGGCATAAATAATTTAGACGAGAAGTCTGTGGAAATGAGAACATGGTAAGATCTTGTTTTATTCTCTGCAACAAAAATAAACCATTAGCAAGACATCTGACCTTCAACTAGGTGATTTCGAGCATCTTGGACTATAATATTACACAGAGACACAGAGTATAAACTACAAAGAATAAGGAATTAGCAAAAGAAAAAAAAGGGAATAATTAGTTAAAGTATAAATCAGGAGCTCACTAAAGAAAACTAATTAATCTGGGGACAATCCCTAAAGGTCAGAGTCCAAGCAATTTAATACTTTAACCAAACATTTCAATTACTTAAAATTAAAGAACTACCAACCCCACATCACCTGTCTGATAGTACTAGCAACCCAACTTTTCATAACAGAACTCCAAACAGACTTGATTAAATGATTATCCACCGTTTAGATAAAACTCGAAAATAACTTGAACACAATTTCATTGAACCTAATTAAAATTTGAAGCCACTCGTTTCATTTGAATATCGTGATTATCAGAATTTAACTGAAAGGTTTATGAACACAAAATGAAGACATGATGAGATTAAATACTCTCTACTCGAAAGTGTGACCTCCGTACCTGAGCTACCTCCACATCTGGGAACCTAGCAGTGAACCTCTCCGAAGTTTCCTTACCAAGTGCAGCTCCACCTGAACCAAGCAATTTGAGTGAGCTAAGATCATACTTCCCCACCACATCAGACTTGGCCAACGCCACCACGATGGGAGGAGAAACAGGCATATAATTAACCCTATACTTCTCGACCGCCTCTAACATCTTAACAAAATCAAATCTCTCCATCAGAACTAAGGTCTCTCCAAGAGCAAATCCCCTAATCAGCATAAAAAATCCAAACACATGAAACAAAGGCAGCGTAAACAACGCCACGCTCTGCTGCAATTCTTCATCATCAGGCGATTTTCGCTTGTTATGATACAAATTAGCAATAACAGTTATCAAGTTGCGGTGAGTTAACTCCACTCCTTTCACTCTTCCTGTCGTACCAGACGAGAAAAGAATTGCAGCCGTATCGGACTGAGATATAAAAACTTGTTTAGGTGCATCGTAAGTTTTCGATGAGTTTATCATAGACAGAAACTCAGGTGAGTCGATCAGGATTGTTCCAAGTGGTAGATCCGGTAGGTGTTTAGCAACTGAAGTAGTAGCGAATGCGATCACCGGATTACATAGCTTAACTAGATGTGCCAACTCAGATTGAGTCGATAGCGGATTAGCTGGCGAAACAATGACGTTTAACGAAATGAGAGAAAAGTACAGCACTGGAACGTGCAGTGACGGTGGAGAAATAATGAGAGCTACTTTCTGGCTCGAAAGCGAAGGGAATCGAGACTGTAGAGAGCTCATAAGAGTTTCAAGAGTGCATTAAATATGATTCATAGAATCAAGGAGATTTATCTGATCATGTATCTATTATTATCATTCATGTATTTGGTTTGTATTCTCCTATTATATAAAGGAGGTAAAGATTGATCAATAAGAAAACAGAAATTTAAGCTTCTTGTTTCCTTATTCTGTTCCACAACACACACTAAAATATATACATAAACCCTATACACATAATAACAACAGATTGGTATCAGAGCCTTAACCAAACCCGAGCCTACAATCAGAGTTTACAATCAGAGTTTATATAAAACAACCATCAGAGTTTACGATCAGAGTTTAGGTCATATCAGAGTTTACAAACATGAATAATTCTTTTGTTGTTCCAAAACTTACCAAAGAAAACTATGACCACTGGTGTTTACGAATGAAAGCGTTGCTTGGTTCACAGGAGGCATGGGAAATCATTGACAAAGGATACGATGAACCAGAGAATGAAGGAGCTTTAAATCAAGGTCAGAAAAACGCTCTTGCCAAGTTACGAAAACAAGATCAACAAGCTTTGTCTATCATACATATGGGCCTTGATGAAGGCATGTTTGAGAAGGTTGCATCTGCAACAAAAGCAAAGGAGGCCTGGGAGATTTTGCAGAACAATTTTAAAGGTGTTGACAAAGTAAAAAAGGTACGATTACAAACTCTACGTGGTGAATTTGAGTCTTTACATATGAAAGATATGGAATCAGTCCCGGATTACTTCACGAGGGTTTCCTCTGTTGTGAATCAAATGAAGAATTATGGAGAAAAAATTGAAGATGCACGGGTAAATGAGAAGATATTAAGATCTTTAAATACAAAACTGCAACTTGTTGGAATTACTATTGAAGAGTCAAATGATGTAGAGACCATGACTGTTGATCAACTGATGGGATCTCTACAAGCATATTCAGAAAGATTATTAAAGAAGAAGGAAACAGAATCTCAAGTATTGAAAACTGATGTCTCAATTGAAGACAAAGATAAAGTACTATATACACAATACAGTAGAGGAAGAGGACGTGGACGTGCAAGACAGAGTTTTACTCGAGGCAGAGGACGTGGTCCTGTAAGCAACAGATTCGAAGAGAAGGTGCAAACAAATCAACAAAATTGGCGTGGCCAAGGACGTGGTCGTGATCGTGGCAGAGGTGGAAGATCATATTCTGGAAGAGGAAGCAGATCTGTAGAATGTTACAATTGTGGAAAATTTGGACATTTTGCCAAAGATTGCTGGTTTAACAAAAAGGTTTCAGAAAATGCAAATCTAGTCGAAACGGAGGAGCAACAAAATGAAGGTGTTCTTCTAATGGCCTGCAAAGGTATGATTCCTGAAGATGAAGTTTTGTGGTATCTTGATAGTGGGGCCAGCAACCATATGTCTGGTCTCAAGCATCTCTTTACTGATTTAAAGGAAATAAATAATGGAGTTGTGTCATTCGGAGATTCATCAATGATAGAAGTGAAAGGAAAGGGTGAAATATGTTTTACTAAAAAGGATGGCAAACAAGGAAGAATTGAAGATGTATACTATGTTCCTGACATGAAGAATAATATTCTGAGTCTTGGACAGCTACTCGAAAAAGGTTACTCAATCTTTATGGGTGATAAAGTCATGATATTGAAGGACAAAAATGGCAGGACAATTGCTAAAACTGAAATGTCTCAAAATCGAATGTTCAAGTTGAATCTAAAGAACATACAGGAGAAATGCTTACAAGCAAATTCAGAGGATAAAGCGACTTTATGGCACAAAAGACTTGGACACTTACACTATGGTGGTCTGAAGGAGTTGGCAAACAAAGGGATGGTTCATGGAATACCAAGCATGGATCATACAGGCAGTTTTTGTGAAGATTGTGTGCTGGCAAAACAAACAAGGAGTTCATTCCAGAAAAGGGCAACTTATCGTGCTTCAAAGCCTCTCGAATTGGTGCATACAGATATATGTGGTCCTATCACACCTGGATCATATGGTTCCAAGAGGTATTTCATCACTTTCATTGATGATTATTCTCGAAGAACATGGGTTTATTTCTTAAATGAAAAATCTGAGGCATTAAAAGTATTCAAGAAATTCAAAGTGTTGGTTGAAAAGAAGGCAGGAATACAAATCATGGGATTGCGTTCTGATAGAGGAGGAGAATATACATCAAAGGCTTTTACGGAATACTGTGAAGAACATGGCATTAGAAGGTTCTTAACAGCCCCCTATTCACCACAGCAGAATGGTGTGGCTGAACGGAAAAATCGAACAATCTTAGACATGGTTCGATCAATGTTAAAGAGCAAGGAATTACCAAAAGAATTCTGGGCGGAAGCAGTGCAATGTGCTGTTTATATTCAGAATCGATGTCCACATTCAAACTTGGGGGATGAAACTCCTCAAGAATTATGGAGTGGAAAGAAGCCTACTGTTTCACACTTGAAAGTTTTTGGGAGTGTGGCATATTCACATGTTCCTGATCAAAGGAGAACAAAGTTGGATGATAAGAGCAAGAAATATATTTTTATTGGCTATGATGAGAAAACAAAAGCCTACAGACTACTTGATCCAGTTGCTATGAAGGTTGTTGTGAGTCGAGATGTAAAGATACAAGAAGATGATGCATGGAGTTGGAGTGAAACACATGAAAAAGGAAAAACAGAAGATGATATTCAGATTTCTAAGATTTCAGCAACAAACTCTGATGCTGAAAATGAAGAATCAGATGAGGATGAGCCTATGAATCCTAGAACTCGAAGTTTACAAGATATATATGAACATGGTGAAGTACACCTAGTATGTTTGGTGGCTGATGCAGAAAGCATAGACTTTAAAGAAGCAGTAAAAGACAAAAAGTGGAAAGCTGCAATGGATGATGAAATCAAAGCTATTGAAAAGAACAAAACTTGGGAACTGGTGGCACCTCCAGAAGGATGTAAACCCATCGATGTTAAATGGGTTTATAAGAAGAAACTGAATGCTCAAGGAGAAGTAGAAAGATATAAGGCGAGGTTGGTAGCAAAGGGCTATCGACAGAAGGCTGGAATAGACTATGATGAGGTTTTCGCACCTGTAGCAAGGATGGAGACAATTAGACCGTTAATCTCTCAAGCAGCTCAAAACAAATGGCCTATTTACCAGATGGACGTGAAATCTGCGTTCTTAAATGGATTGCTCGAAGAAGTGGTGTATGTAAACCAACCACCTGGATATGAAAAATCAGGGAAAGAAGGAATGGTGTTAAAATTATACAAGGCATTGTATGGTTTAAAACAGGCGCCACGAGCTTGGAACACTCGAATTGATGCCTACTTTAAGAAGAATGGATTTGTTCAATGTCCTTATGAGGCTGCTCTCTATGTCAAAGAAAAACAAGGTAAATTACTATTTGTTGCACTTTATGTTGATGATCTTATTTTTATGGGCAACAATGAAGAGATGATTAAGGAATTTAAGAAGGAGATGACTCAAGAGTTCGAGATGACTGACTTGGGCTTGATGAGATATTTTCTTGGCATTGAGGTGAAGCAAGAAAATTCAGGCAATTTTATTTCTCAAGAAGCATATGCAAACAATATTTTGAAGAAATTCAGGATGGAGCACTGCAATCCAGTAGCAACTCCGATGGAACAGGGCGTCAAACTCTCTAAATTTGAGGGAGGAAAGTCAGTAGAAGCAAATTTATATCAGAGTTTGGTTGGAAGCTTGAGGTATCTTACTTGCACAAGACCTGACATTGCTTATAGTGTTGGGATTGTAAGTAGATTCATGGAGGATCCAAAACAGTCACATTGGAAGGCAATAAAAAGAATCTGAGATATATTCAAGGAACAAAGTCACTGAGATTGTTTTATTCCAGAACTGAAGACTATAAATTGATGGGATATTCTGATAGTGATTGGTGTGGAGACATGGATGAACGAAAAAGCACATCTGGTTACTTGTTTTTTATGGGAGACACTGCATTTACATGGTATTCTAAGAAGCAACCGATAGTGGCATTATCAACCTGTGAAGCAGAATATGTGGCAGCCTCTCACTGTGTTTGTCATGCTATTTGGTTAAGAAGGTTACTTAGTGAATTAAGAATCCCACAACAGAGATCAACTGAAGTTTGCATTGACAACAAGTCTGCAATTGAGCTTGCCAAGAATCCAGTACATCATGAAAGGAGCAAACACATAGATGTTCGTTTTCATTTTATCCGGGAGCATGTAAAGGAGAAGAATGTGAATTTACGTCATGTTGCTAGTCGTGACCAGGTTGCAGATGTGCTCACTAAACCAATGTCAAAAGCTCTACTAGATACTTACAAAAGGATGATGGGAATGAAGGATCGAAAGGAATTAGTTTAAGGGAGGAATATGTTGGATAAACTAATCTCATAAGAGTTTGAAGAGTGCATTAAATATGATTCATAGAATCAAGGAGATGTATCTGATCATGTATCTATTATTATCATTCATGTATTTGGTTTGTATTCTCCTATTATATAAAGGAGGTAAAGATTGATCAATAAGAAAACAGAAATTTAAGCTTCTTGTTTCCTTATTCTGTTCCACAACACACACACACTAAAATATATACATAAACCCTATACACATATTAACAACAGAGAGGCTGACAGAGACTGAGATTGTTCGAGAAACTGAGAGTAGGAAACACGAGTGGAGGTAGCAGAGTCGATGAGAAATGAGGTGGTTTCGGGGGAGAATGAGGTGGAGGAGTTGAGGAGTGAAGATGCGTATTGAGTAATGGAGAGTGGTTGTGTTGGTGGTGGGAGCGGTACAGGTGGACGGAGACTGTGGAATGTTCTGGTTGCAGAGTTTTAGCCGCTGTTGGGATCGACGGGCCCTGGAGATTGGGAGAGACTTGCCATTGAATCTTGCTGGATATCCTGTCCTGGTAATGATTTTTCGATGATTCTTGGATTTCTCAGAGATGGTATGTGGGAGTGGGAGATGCCAAAATAAAGCATAAGCGGTTGGGATGTGGATTGGTTCAGTTTTCATTTAATGTCTAGTTGCACCAGAAAAATCTGTTAATTTTTTTTTTTTAATATTGGAGCCGCTACTCTTCGGGTGCGTTCTGGGTAAATCCTGTGAATTCTAGATTTTACTTTTGTCCTTTTTAATAATTCAATCCGTCTGTACTATTAGGAATATTCATTTAATACGAAAGTATTCAAAAAGTCTAAATTATTTTGTAAAAACTTTAGTCAATTCAATTATACAAGAAAGGAACAGGGGAAAGATGGCTTGGCACTTTGCACCACTTGTTTTTGCATGATAAATTCCTGCGTGGGCGCGCACTTGAGAATGCTTATCCATAAAATTTAAAGATTATGGACAAGCTTGCTAGAAATACTGGTATCACCTAAGTTCTCAAATTTAGTCGAAAAAGAACAACGACCTTTACTGTAGCTAACTAGTTCTAAAGCAGCTTTGGATGAGTTTCAGCGTAATACTGCAGAGCGTTCCAGCTCGGCAACTCCGAGGCCTCCTGCTAAAAATGTTGGAGAATGATAAGCTGACAACAATACAGATAGTGTCAAGAAAGACATGGTACAACAAGGACTCAATTTTATCCACATATGTTGTTTGCCCTTTTTAAGTAGTTCAAGCCTTTAAGGTGATTACGGAAAAAACAAAAAAGATACTAATTTTGTAATTTATTTATACTTTGAACAAAAAATTAGATGTTATAATTTTATTAAAATACAGGAATACGAAAACGAAAACGAAAACGAACATGCATAAGCATTTTTCTAAGCACCTTGAACTACTTAAAAATTGTACAGTCAAATGGCGTCCGAAATATAGTTACAAATGATGTTGTTGACAGAAGGAGATTTTTTAGTTAAGTGCAAAAGTGCCATTGTTACCTTCAATCATAATTTTGCTGAGGCTCCTGAGAGGGCATGATTCACCAGCTCCCTTCTTAATATCTTTCCGGCAGGAGATTTTGGAATAGAGCTAATAAATGCAACACGTCGAACCTTCTTGTATGGTGATACCTGCAAGATGAAATGTATCTTACTAACTAAGAATAAAACAAGAATCGGAACAAACATCTGATGCTAAATGTTCAATCTACAAGATGGAAGCAAACAACAACAGAAAGGTGTACAAATGCACCGGAAAAAGAACAATATATGGGTTAACATCAAGTGCCTGGCAATTCCACCTTAAAAATATAAAACCATGCATACACTACAAGGCCTAGTAGTTATGTCCTCTGTAAGTTTATTCTCCTAATTCCAAAGAAACTACATGGCATTCAAATATTCAGACACCATATTTATAAGCCTTGTCAATTTGAAAAATTCCCAGAGCTTCAGCTAACTAGCTGGTAAAAAATGCGTGGATCTTGCAGCACATCCATATTAAATCTCCAAGTCAATCAAGGATTTGAGTATTCATGTGAATAGCAGCCTCCTATCATGTATTTCAGATCAGAATTTAATGCAATATGATATGTAATGATTTGTTACGAATAAGTGAGCATTTATCAACAGCTCTTGTTCGATCCATTAAATAGTCATTAAGTTATAATGAGCCTAGTAAAAGACATGCCTGTGCAGCGACGAAATCTTTGATTTCACTCTCTGAGATATTGCTTCCAGGACTTCTCACTACATAGGCCATGGGAATCTGTCCCGCATCATCATCAGGATATCTGATTTCAGAATCACAGGTAAGAGCAGTAGTAATTAAAATAAAAGGAAGACGAAAATAACATGAGCACCAAAGATATATTTTTATGTTGCATATTGTTTCAACAACAGTAGAATCAGCTTTTAAGGGGGTCATACATGCATAACTCAGTGTTGTTTAATATTCATTACAGCAACTATAGATTTGAGAGAGGGAGGGAGGTAGAAGGAGAGAGTGGGAGGGAGGGAGGTAGAAGGAGAGAGTGGGAGGGAGGGAGGGAGAGAACACTCTGATACTGCTACATCATTTACTAGAGATGTGTTTAATAAATACAGATACATACGGGATTACTGCTACATCAACAACACCGGGAATCGAGTGAATTATATGTTCCAGCTCGGCAGGAGGAACCTGCAATTTTTCCCAACTTTATTAGATAACTCAGTACAATAAATGTAAACATGAAGCTGCAGCTTATTGAGATTTAAAATTATATATGCACAAACTATCAACTAAACTGGTAAGCCTTATTTCTTAGAATATAATATAAAGATCCTGGTAAGGTGCGTGCACAAACTATGAAATAACCTGGTAAGCCTTGTATTTGATCAACTCCTTTAACCTATCAACAATATACAAGAATCCATCCGAGTCAAAATAACAGAGGTCGCCAGTCTTTAACCAGCCCTCAGAAGTCAAAGTTTCAGCAGTTGCAGCATTATCTCCAACATAACCTGTAATTAAACAGCATTTCTCGGAAAGTGAGATGGATATTACTCAATTACAAACCTGAGATGGTGACTTAAGCAATTTGGATAAGGTGATTCTTATGCTGATATACAACCATGACCAGAAAAAGTCTAGTTTGGACTTCAAAAAGTAAAAGAAAGCATTTGAAACATCAAGAATGATGCGAGTAATGTTGCTTTTTATACGATGTACATTTTGTAAGAAGTAAAACTTAAACGAATGGTGTTTCATGAAATATCATGAATAAAGTGAAAGTGTTGTAAATTGACTCTGAGATCTGTTTCGGGTGATGCTATAGATAATAATAAGGCATTTGCTGGGAAATTAATAGCTGCACCTGGAGTACCAATTTATTTACAAGTATCTGAACTAAAGAGTGTTTCAAGAGAACTAGACAAGTATATGTTCTTATATATCTTGAAAGGTAACACGTATATGATATATCTATACATGTAAATGAGTAGTACAGAGGTAAATATTTTGGACCAGGTTAAACGCTATACACTACAATCATCTCTGAGAAACTACGAATTTTGATCTGTAAAAGCCATGTGACTGGTGATAGCTCTGCGACATTGGTGGTTCTCTTATAAGCAAACAATGCTATATGTTTTAGACAACAGTAATAATTAAAGTATAAGAGTGAATGCATCACCTTTCATGATATTAGGTCCTTTTAGCCATAGCTCCCCCTGCTGTCCAAGTGGTAGAGCCTCACCAGTTCCAGGATCAACTATTTTACCTTGCATGTTTGCTGCTAAGCGACCAGCAGATCCATACCGTTTACTCTCCTCTGCGTCAGACATTGTAGTTGCCGCTCCCCCCGTCTCAGTCATACCATAACCCTGAGTACAAAATAGCGCAAAACATAAACTGCCACTGAATGCATGATCACAATAAAAAATAATAATTCTCAAGAAAAAGAGAAACGTGATGCATAAAAGTTAATGATCCAATAGCAATTATGTGTAGGCCTTAGCATTGCTTATGATTTCTCAAATCAAATCAAATACTAAAGCTCTATTGTATTCACAAAACTATATACAATTAACCTTTCTTCTCTAATTCAAGTCCTCTAACTTTTCGAAGTTCTAAAAATTGTAAACGCAATATAGGAACATTCATTCTTGTTTGTGAACCCAAGTTGAACTTATGGATGAAACATAGTCTATATAACTACTGAAGTTCTGCTACATCACAGAAAATTTACTCCATGACTTTGTATATAAGGCTAAACCAATAAAATGATTCGTATGAAGTGTTAAGTTATCAACTCTTCCATTACCCTGGGGTATGTATATCATGCTTGGTGTAAGTATGCCACACTCCAAACTTTATTTTTGATTAAAAAGTTGATCCCACATAATATAATTTAATGGAAAAACATGAGGAACTGAGAACATGGTTTATGGTTAGATCTTGTTTTATTATTGTACCAATGCTAAACAAATGCATCTGACCTTCTAGTAGGTTAATTTGAGCATCTTTGAATATAATATAACTGATCACATCGAACACACTTAACAACAAAGATTAAGCAGCTAATATACAAATCATTGATCATATCAAACAAATGAAATGGTCAGGGACAATCCCGAAAGGTCAGAGTCCAAGCAATTTAATATCAATGACAAACATTTCCAAGAGATAATAATAAGAAACTCCTTAGCAATAATTTCATACTATAACAATTACAAACCCCACATCAACTGTCTGATGGTAATGGTATCAAACTAACATAGTACTAGTCAATATATACTAGAAACCCAAATTTACCACAGTATGGATCATTCGGCTGACAACTGATTAACACCGTCCAAAATACGATTCAAACATGCCTTGATTAATAACACAATTTACCAAGATAAAATTTCAAATGGCACAGAATTATTTATCTACATTATTTACATAGATAAAACTTAAGTGAACACGATTTGATTAATCCTTAGATGATCTTAAGTGATCCGTCTGTTGAAATTTTATTTTATAAACTTGACTATCAATGTTTATCAAATTTCAGTAAATTTCAGAACGACTTAACACGAACACGAACACGAAATGTGAAATTGATGCTTATCAATACTCTACTAGCACTTCATAGACATAGGTGTGACCACCGTACCTGAGATATCTCCAAAGTTGGGAACCTAGCCATGAATCTCTCTGAAGTTTCCTTGCCAAGTGCAGCTCCACCTGAACCAAGCAATTTGAGTGAGCTAAGATCATACTTCCCCACCACATCAGACTTGGCCAACGCCACCACGATCGGAGGAGAAACAGGCATATACGTAACCTTATACTTCTCCACCGCCTCCAACATCTTCACAAAATCAAACCTCTCCATCAAAACCAAACTCTCTCCCAACGCAAATCCCCTAATAAGCATAAAAAATCCAAACACATGAAACAAAGGCAGCGTAAACAACGCCACACTCAATTCATCCGATTCTCGTTTGGTATGAAACATATTCGCAATAACAGGGATCAAATTCCGGTGAGTTAATTCCACTCCTTTCACTCGTCCTGTCGTACCAGACGAGTAGAGAATTGCAGCCGTATCAGACTGAGATATAACAACCTGCTTAGGTATTTCGTATGTTTTCGATGATTTTAACATCGACAGAAACTCAGGCGAGTCAATCAGGACTGTTCCAAGAGGTAGAGCAGGTAACTGTTTCGCAACAGAACTCGTTGCAAACGCGATCACAGGCTTACACAACTCAGCAATATGTGCTATCTCAGACGGAGTCGATAACGGATTAGCAGGCGAAACAATAACATTGATAGAAATGAGAGAAAAGTACAACACAGGAACGTGCAGTGATGGTGGAGAAATAATGAGAGCCACTTTCTGGCTCGAAAGCGCTGGATATCGAGACAGGAGAGAAACGGAGAGAGAGCGCGATTGTTGGAGAAACTGAGAGTAGGAAACACGAGTGGAGGTAGCAGAGTCGATGAGAAATGAGGTGGTTTCGGGGGAGAATGAGGTGGAGGAGTTGAGGAGTGAAGATGCGTATTGAGTAATGGAGAGTGGTTGTGTTGGTGGTGGGAGTGGTACAGGTGGACGGAGGCTGTGGAATGTTCTGGTGGCAGAGTTGTAGCCGCTGTTGGGGTCGACGGGGCCTGGAGATTGGGAGAGACTTGCCATTGAATCTCGTTGGATATCCCCTGGTTTGGTCCTGTGAAATGATGAGAAATGATGTGTTGGAGATGATTAAACTTTAAAGATGGGGATGGGTAAAAGTAGACTAATGATACACAGGTTTTGTCTTTTTTTTGTTTATTGGTTAATGGTCAGTTAGCCAATAGAATCCGTTAATTTTTGGGAATTTAAGATATTAGTTTAACATTTTGGAATGTTAATTGGATAAGTTTTCCAAATGAATGTTACCGAACTTTTAAGCGGATATGATTATGGTACTTATTTATTTCAGAAAAAAATTTGTGTACGGAGATTTTAACATTCATTATCTTGTAAAAAGTAAGTTATTTTTTTTTAGAAAAAAATATTTTTATATATTTTTTTCAGAATAAATAAATTATTTCTAAGAAATATTCCCTTCATCCCACCCAATTGTTAACACTTTTTTTTATCACTTTCTGATACGCATTTTATGTTGAATTTTAATTTTAATTTTAGTGATACATATTGTATAAAAATAGGATTGTTCTATTTTTATACAAATGAAAAAAAATTTAAAAATAAATTATGTAACTATCATTAAAATTCTGTGTCAAACACCCTATTTTGAAATGTTAATGTTTTCCAAACGACGTCTATATTGAAGAATATTGGAAAGATTAGTCATAAAAAAGGTAATTAGATTTATGATACTTTAGTTATAAACATGGGGAAGAAGGTGGGACAAGAAAGGGACAGCGGCGTTGTAGGCATGCAAAGATGAAAGAAGGATGGCTTGGGCCGCTTGGCTGGCGCACTGTGCACCATTTGTTTATGCTTGACAAAATCGTGCGTGTGCACTTGACAACGCTAAATTCTTGAAAATTCCGTTCAGGACTATATTTAACATTTTTGGGTTAAAAAGCCTGCGTTAAGATTAAAATATTTTAAACGTGCAGTGTACTTTAGTAGGGAAAATTATTTAGACGTGCGATGATAAACCCGGGTGAACCTGAAAAAATAATTTGGAATCTTTATTATTTAGGAATATTTTCGGAAAATATTTTAAGATTTAAATGATTTTACTATTTTGAAATATTTTTTATTATCCTCTTTTTCTTTTTCCAGTCCACAAATTCCAGTCAGTTTAGGCAGTTTTTATTGGTACCTTTCTTCTCGCCGCTTTTGGAGAATAATAGTACTCCTATGTTGGTGTAACAGTGTTGGTGTAAGTGTGTAACAGTTTTAGTACAACAAAATATTCTGAAATCTTCTAAGTTTGGGCTAGGTATAGAATTAGTCATCTTTATTTTAAGATCTTTGAGCATCTTTAATGGTGTTATTGATTATATAAATTTTATCGAATTTGTAAATATTGTAATCTAATGAAATTGATTATAAAAATTATTTATATTTTAAAAATAGTATATTTTTATTACAAATTGTTAAAATTAGAATATCTTATATATTAGATGGTGTGAATTTCATTACAAATTCGACCAATATAACCAAACAATAGGATGTGCACGGATCGATTCGGCTCGGTTTTTACCAAAAATCGTTACCAAACCGTACATGTCGGTTCAGTTCGGTTCCATTTTTAGCTATTAACCATAACCGAACCATTCGGAACGGTTTTTTTTGGTTCAGTTAACCGTTTCTCGGTTTTGGTTTTTTTCCAGTTTTTTATTTTAAAAACTTAATAACTTAATATCATGCTAATAAAAATTTATAAATATCATCTTAACATTTGCGATAATATTTTTAATAACAAAAGAGTTTACATCATTTCGTGATTTCATTTTTTTATTATATTTTGAAATTTTATATGCAACTTAAAACTATATTTTGCTGAATAACTAAAAGTTGGTGATTTGCTACTAGAATATCAATATCGCATTATTATCCGCCAGACTAAGGAAACCTTTAGTTTGCTCACCCCCTATGTATAACATATATTTTTATTTTATATAAATATATAATATAAAATTAAAAATTATTTAAATAGTTCGGTTATAGGAATACAACCGTAACTGTTACCAAATCGTTCCGTCGATTCGGTTCGGTTATGATTTTTTTTGATTTTCAAACTTTTTTTAGGAATAATCAGCTATGGCTAAATAAAGGAGACATTTAAAATTACATGACTTATATTTTTTAATATTTTTTTACTTAGATAAAAATAGATTAATCATTACCATAAATAATTTTATTGGTCATATTTATTGAGCCCTTATTCAAAACATTTTTCTTAGATGAAATTTAGCTAATTACTAGTTTATATATAATTTTACTTACCTTTTTAGTTATTACTATTTAAATTTTAAAAACAAGAAATACCTAACACTTCCAAACAGACAGGTTTCATTCACAAAATAAAATAAGAAAATTAAAATCAATTGATTGAATTCTTCAAAAACAAGCCTGGACATGTGTTGCTCCCTCTGTTTTTTAATATTTGACGTTTGACTTTTCTGCACACAATTCTAAGTATTTTGACTAACTAGTTAAAATAATTATTTTTAAAATTTTCTTTTTCTGAATAAAAATAGATAGTCTATATTAAAATTTAGAAAAAAAAATTAAAAATAATAATTTTATCTATATGTTCAAAGCACATTAAAATACGTGTAGAAAAGTCAACCGACAAATATTAAAAAACAGAGGGAGTAATAAACAAAGAACATCAACCAATATATTTAATTAAAGATTAGTCAATTTAATCTTTAAAAAATCAAAAAAGACATGGAACTACCTTAGTCTTAGTTAAGAGTCATTGTTAGTCATTACTCCTATTTCAAACGTTAAATAAGTTGTTAATTTAATTATTATTATCACACGTTATACAGGCATGCAGCATTGATGCCTCAACGCTATTATTTTAGTGTTGCTATACATCGTTAATTAACATACAACTAGTTGATAAAGCCGCGCTTCGCGGCGGCATTACAATTTTTATTTTTAAAAAAATTCAATACATTTACGTTATATTATAATATTAATATTAAATTTTAATAATGAAATAATCTTCTCTAATGAACCAATTTCTTGTTAAATACGATTCTGTCGATTGAGCCGCTCTCGTTAAAACCGAAATCCCAACTTTTTAACATATATTATAAAGACTTATATAATATCTTTTTATCCATAAAATCGAACCGTAAAAATAAAAAAATTATGACTACAGTATTCAATTGTAATAGCTAATACAATCTTTTCTAGCGAGCCCTCTTCCCGTTAAATACGTTTCGAGCCGCTCTTATTTGAAACCGAAATTCTAACTTCACTATATAAAGAGAGTAAATTCCAATTTTTATATTCTTTAAACTTTCTAATATTTATAGAGTTTTAAAAGATGAAAATACATCTTATATTTTCTGTATATTATAGATAAACTTGTATAAAAAAGTTAAAATAAAGGATTTTTAGGAAAAAAGATGTATAGTTTTAAAAAAATCGTATATAACGTCTCCACCGTCCTCGTATTCTACTTCCAATAAAACATTTTATTTTATGTATTATATATTTAAACACTTTTTATACGGTCTTATTTAATGAACCGCTTTCTTGTTAAACACGGTTATTACTATTGATCCGCTCTCTCGTTAAGACCAAAAACCTAACTTTTACATATATTACTTGTATGATGATGTTTATCCATAAAAATCAAATCCTAAAAATAAAATAAAATTTATAACATCAATATGGTATTTTAATAGCTAGTACAATCTTTTATAGTGAGTCGTCTTCCCGTTAAACATGTTTCGAGCCGCTCTCGTTTGGGATCGAAATTCCAACTTCATTACATATTATTGATGATACTTATCTTACACAACAATAGTGAGACCTTGGGCTGAAAATGCTCAATGAAAATATCCACGAACTGCTCCCAGGAGTCTACAGTGATATGAGCCCCTAGCTTAGAGAACCACTGTTGAGAACTACCCCTCAACGAGGTCGCAAATAACCTGTACCTAGCCAATAGTGAGACCCGGTACACATCCATATCATTGTTGAATCGAATAATAAACTCTGCAGGGTCTGTGTCCCCATTATAAGTCATGTCTAGGTTAATACTCCAGAATATAGTGGGAAGCGGAGTGGTCCTGATCTCTTGAGTGAAAGGCGAGGCCGAACCCATGGGGTTAAAGATCCCCTTATCTGCATTCCTCTTATCCAAGGCCTTCTTTAGCTCCTCAAGCTTGTAGTCTCCAACCTTGGTCTTCTAATCTTCAACTTTTTTCTTTCCCTTTCCAGTGCTTGCATGGTGGGATTGGGACTTCTTGGGAGCACTAGACTCCTCTTGATCCTCCTTGCGATTCTTCTCTTTGCGATTCAGGGGGTCAGGTTTGTACTTATGGGACCGCTCACACTCTCGATGAGGAGAGGGGTCGTTCCAAACCTTGGCTCCAAGCCTGAGATCGCTTATCCTTCTTGTCAGTTGTAAGTTTTCCGAGCTTGAGGCGGAGATCATTCTCAGCAAACTTCTTTCCAAGATGATCAAAGACACTAACCGACCTCCCCTTGGATGAGGCGGCCTCATTCTGAAACCCCTCCTTGTCTTTGTAACCTCTACATCCTCCTCCCACTCGAGGTCTTCATAGAAGTAAGGGTTTGTTTGATCCGTAACAACATCATCAGATTCATCCAAGAGTTTCTTGGTGGGACCCTTACTGCTCTCATCCTGATAGGACTTGGGCCCCTTTCTGCCATTCCTCTTCGCGCCTCTTGAGCTATACCGCTTCTTCACTCTAGCCATCCTTTCTTGCACTGCTGACACCTTCTCGGGCCCATCCTCGCTCCTGAGGGATCGCCTTTGGGTATCTTCTGTGATCCCGGGCTCTCCTCATTGTTGTGCCCTCCGTTCATCTTCTTGTTCGAGTTAGTCATCTTTCTCCCAATTTAATGACTATGCCCTCATTCTAGTGCCAAATGTTACATGGAGAATATTGTATAACAATATTTTGGAGGTTTGCTGGAATCATGGAGCAAAATACGGATATTTTGCTAATAACACGAAGAACACGGAAGGAGATTGGCGATTTTTTGTGGCTGATCTTGTATGGTGTTTTCAGGTGTGAGTTGTCAATCATCCATAACAAGATGCGTACGTACCCTATTTATAGGTCAAGCCATACGTAGTTCTCTTGGAGAAGAAGTTACCCAGACGGGCTAGGGTTTCTGTGGGCTCGACTTGGCCCAAATCCACTAGACGTCTTCTTTGGCTGATATAATTTATCCATTAATCCTGCTCATGACCCATGGCCCATTAAAGGTTACCTATGGCTAACATGATGCTCGAATCAAGTGGCCTCACTGGCGAGGCTAATGGAGAGCTTACGAGGACCTCGCATGCGACCCTGTGGGTGCAGGCATGCGACCTCGTGGGTGCAGGCATGCGACCTCGTCGATCCAGGCATGCGACCTCGTGGGTGCAGGCATGCGACCTCGTGGGTACAAGCATGCGACCTCGTGGGTGCAGGCATGCGACCTCGTGGGTGAAGACATGCGACCTCGTGAGTACAGGCATACAACCTCGTGGGTACAAGCATGCGACCTCCTTGGTACGGGCATGCGATCTTGTGGGTGCAGACATGCGACCTCGTGGGTACAGGCATGCGACCTCCTTGGTACGGACATGCGACCTCGTGGGTACAGGCATGTGACCTTGTGGGTACAGGCATGCGACCTCCTTGGTAGGGTTGCACATGGGTAGGGTTGGCCAGGTTGGACCTATAAAAATGACCCTACCCAACTAGGTCGGTTTGAAAAAAAATTAACCCGTTATAGATTAAATTAGCATGCAAACCAACCCTACCCATGAATTTTGGGTCGGTTTGGGTCGGGTTGGGTTAATCGGGTTACAAACATATGTCGAAATCATTTAAAATATAAGAAGATAAAAAATAATAGAAACTAAACCATCCCGAATTTCCAATTAAAATAAAAAGTCTTGTAGTTTTACTGAACCACACAAAAGAGTACTGAGAATAAGAAAATTACAGAAACTTGTGCTAATCTTCAACCATAGTCCATAGTGCAACATAACAAAAGTAAATAAATATAACAAGTTTTCTGCATTCTGGTCTTCTTGAACATAAATAAAAAGAGAGCTAAACAAAATTTATGAAGAAAGAAAGGATGTTGGGGGAAATAATGAACAAATATGAGGGAGAAGAAATTTCTTATGATGAAAATTGCAAGGAAAATGATGATGATTGGGAATGGAGCATTCCTTCCAAAACATGTGGGTTAGAACTTTAGTTTAAATTGTGTGGAAAGGAATGAAGTAAGGAATGAAAATTTAAACATTTTTCCAATTTTCCCCAAATAAGAGTATAAATTTCATTCCATTCTTCCCCCATTCCATTCAAGTGAAGTGAACATAGCCTAAGGAGTACTATTGTTCACATATAATGAGGGCATGTCATGCCAATCAATTGTGGAATGAAAACCATGTTAGTACTAATTTGATGAATTAATCTGGAAACTAATAACGTGTTAATGACTTATTATAATGCTACTCATGAATTATGTATGCTCTCTTATGAAAACTAATTCTGTACTTTGAACCAATGGAGTGGAGCTGCAAATGTGTTCACAAATTAACAGTAAATGTCACGTTACAAACGAAGTTGAAGGAAACATGAATTAGCAAATATAGGCAATTGACTTCATTCAGCCACTTTCGACTCAACACAGTAAACTGGGAGACTCAACTTAACCAAATGTAGGCAATTGACTTCATTCAGCCACTTTCGGTATTACACTCTGATGTGGAAAATTGATGAAAAAAATAGAAATAAAAGAGATGAGCCTGGAATTGCAGATTAGTTCAGAAAAGGAAGAAAACTAGAAGGAGAGTATAATTCAACAAGGACCCTGGAATTGCAGTACAACAAAATCCAGTTTCAATGACCATTGAAGCTTAAATAATCTAGTTTATTTAAGATTAAGCTTAAATAATCTAGTTTTTTTAAATAGTATATATTCATTTATTTAAGTTTAAGCTTCAATGGTCATTGGATTTTCAAGGACAGAGATGATTACAAAAAATAAAATGTGGATATTTGGTTTGGAAATTTTAAATGAAAGTTCCTCTACATTTACTTAAGCCATTCACACACCCGTGATGGCCATGATTAATTAAAATACTACGTAAAAGCTAATTAAAAAAAATACTTTAGTGACAACCCAGACATTCATAGTAAGAATTAAAATCTACAAACTACATGCTTGAACCATATTAGATTCTCACATCTGATCGAAAAACTTCTTCATGTATTTAAGTATGCCTCTTAGAACATCATACAGTACATGGACTTTGCCAACCAAAAGAAAATGTAGATATTTAAGTAACATGTGTAATTCAAATTTATTTTGCACTTCTTTAATACAAGAATTCTAAATGCTAAGTTCACTCCTTTCATAAATAGATAAATATAAATGGAAAGGTCCGATGTATTTTGTATCTTGAAGTTGAAAGGTTATATTTTTGGGAGAATTACAAATTAAAAAAGATAAATATGTACAACTGTGTCTAATTAAATTCTACATATGTGGCAAAGCTGCACTGATGTTATACAAGTGATTCACACTAACACCTCAAGCAATTAAAACTAGTTTTGTTTAATCTGGAATCTTATTTAACGGGTATTTAGGAGTTTAAATGAATAAGTATTGTATAAGCGATAAATAGAAGAATACCTATAAATTATATAAATATTAGGTAATAAGTAATAGTATATATCCATTTAAACTGTAAGTATATAAATTATAAGTACATAACTAATTAATTAGTGATAAATAGTAGGGCATTTCCAATCTTTTAAAATTCGTAAAAAATTCATCGTAAATCGGAATTTGTTGATTCTGGATTTGTCAGAAAGATCTTTTCGTTGTCTACGACTATCGTGATTTAAGTTTTTTGAGAAAACATTGTTTAGAGGGTCAAAAAAGCTAAATATAGATCTGATCAGAATTGTAATCATGGAGTCTTTCAAGATTTTAGATGTTCTGCTATAGGTTGCTAAGAATTGTACAGGTGTTCTTACGTGATTACGTGAATTATTGATTTGCGTAATAGTTGTAGGTAATTTTCTGTTGCTCCATATTATTGTGAAACGTGCTTTGTATTGCTTAGTTACTTGTTCTTCATTATTTGCTTTATTTATCGTATATATGATTAGTAAGACGAAAGTTTTCAGAAATCCCCAGTCTTAGTCATGTATGAGAACTAGATATAATTGGGATAGTATGGTACATAGAACTAGTTAGCGCATGTTCCAGAACACATCGATACCTTGTCAAGCTTATGTTTCCCTTGACTAGGGACGTAAACTAGCCTCATCGAATAAGAAAAAGATCTCGGTCACTTGGAAAAGTGTGGCATAAAATATAAGATGCCGATCACTGGCAAAGTATGACATAAGGTGTGATTTAGGACTGTGGGAATTAAAAGTAAAAGATATAAGACTAAAATTATTTATTGATTAAGAATTTAATTATGTGAATCTTAAAATATATTGTGTGAATCTCTTTGATAATAGTTATAGAGTATGTTTACGTATTTGGGTGAATTGTTTATCGAGCGTAGGTGTAATTCTATATGATATATGTTATGTGTGACATGTTTAAGTTGTGGTTTAGAAAAATATAATTTTGAGGCATCGGATGGTAGTTGCTTGATGGGCTTCATAGCTCATACTTTTAATATTTCAGGTTCGATGCACGATCGAGTTCGATAGCATTGGAATTCGAGGATCTTAGATTTGGAGTAGATTGTCATTGTTAGCTGAGCTATTGTTATAAGTACCTTTGTAGGACTTCAAAATAGTCATCCAAAAATAATGATATAGTCAACCATGATCATAGGGAAAATCGTAAGGTACATGAAGAGATTAAAATACAATACGAAGTGTAGAGAAAGAATAATTGTCCCTCTGTTGTTGACGTTGAAATCTCCAAGCATAAACTCCTCCTTCTCCTCCTCTTGGCTTCACCTCTCGATGGCTATGGATATGTGTATGATATGTCTAATAATAATAATCTAATACAAAAAATATTTTTAATGTCCATAAGGATATAACTTGACTTTCCAAAACTGAATAGATTTCTAAAGTAGAAATTCATAGTTGACTTTTCCATCTGATTCTGGGCTGCTCCAAGTGGAATTTGATATCTGGGTATGTCTAGGATGGAAGAGAATCTCGTTATCTTCGTGTGGGCTGTTGAATCGCTGAAATTCGATATCTAGAACTCAAGATATGGCCCAAACAATTAGTCTTGCACGTGCGGCCCCATTAATCCAAATTTAATTGTAATTTATCTTCAATCCTTTCCAATTTTGAACTGCATGCCTCCTACAATAAAATATTACAAACTAATTAATAAAAAACCAATTAAATGCAAAATATAATTAAGATGGGAATAAAAATATCTAAAATACATATAAATATATACTCTATCAAATATCCGCACAGTTAGCATATTGCATGTCCTCGGGCAAATAAAAGAAATAAAACTAATCCTAATTAACTAATATCACTTTCGTAGATGATACGATTGCATTGAGCGTATGCAACAAGCCGCGAAACCCCTAGGTAGCCCTAGTAGGATGAGTGTTGTCTCGTGAGGGCTTATAGAAGATATACCCACAAAATCAAGTATTTTCAATCACCATGCCTTGAACACGCAACAATTCATAGTACTCCACATATGCAAACCTCAATCACACAACAATCTGAGAAGATCTGAAAGTACACCACTTGTACAAAACAATTCGAGTATGCACACATTGTCTTGATAGACAAAAATATAATGAAATAAACATCAAAGTCGCCTTTAATAAGTAAGCATGCTATAGATAGAAAATCTCGCATTACTCTCAATTCATACATGTGTATAGGTGTAAGTATTTCACTCAAGTTCAATCAAAATATACATGTGCTACCATATGCTTGGTTGTTTACCAATCTCCACTACTTCGTATATGCGCATGCACAAATCAAAAGGTCTTCGTTAAAGATTGTAATGGGGCTTAAGCACAGGGTAGGATATCAAAGAAATAGGCTAACAAGTGGATAAGCTTGATAAACTAATAGAGAATCATATTCACTTCAAATTGTAGCACTCACCAAAAAAATTAGATCGTGTAAAAGGTTATCAAACTTTCACAAGCATTAAACCCATAAGTACATAATTATGTACGTCCCCACTTTCATATTGCAATGAACAATAAACAATAACTCTCTTTCAATCTTCTTCACATTTATTTTCTTGTTTTTTCATTTTTTTTTGTTTTTTTACTGAAGAACGAAGATCAAGTAGCCACGTCATATAATTCCCACCAAAATATCAAACCTTAACAAAGAAATCCACACACTTGAAAATTCACCCACCCTTAAGTTGAATCACAATGCTTACTAGTAAATCAAGATAAGAATAAACAAGCGTACTAAAAAATTATAGAGTGTTGACAATTGAAAGAAACAGATATTAGCTCAAGGGGGTTCACTGAGGATATAATTCATAGGGATAGTGTTTAGTTCAATGAGGTTAATCCTAGTGCCTTTATCATTTTCATGCATACACAAAACATGTAGTCTAAACAAGGTATCAAAACAAGTTCTAGAGCAATGCTAATTGACGAACAAAACACAACAAAGAAATTCGATTGACATAAAATGTATCAATCATTAATTACGCTCAAAATCTCACAAGGTGAAAGCCTGCTCGACTCACTAAATTTGACTAAGAAGTATCTCAAGTTTTAAAATTTTCAAAAGTACACACAAGGAATTATCAAGCAACAAATGACTTTTATTTTATGATACAACACTCAAAATTAATCAAATTAATCATGCAAAATTATCCTACAAAATGTGTACTTATCCTCGCTAACATGCTCTTGACAAGACAATTATATACAAAAAAAATAATAAGATTGAGAAAACCTCCCCACACTTGAATGATTCAGTGTCCTCAATGAGTAATATAATATAATATAATATACACGTATGAAGAACAATAACAATCCTAATAAAAAAAACAAAAATAAAATAAGGATAAATATTATAAGAAGAAAGGTAATAAATACTTCCATGTGCATTTGCATGAAGTGTCTCCTACGTAGAAAATGCCAAGATCTCGATCAATGGAGTTAATATCATGGAATTCTGCTCTCCTTATATAGTGAAGCATGCTTTCACATACAATTATCCATCAGTGGTGCAATGGTTAAGAGAGCTCTCCAATTAACGTAAGTTTTCAGGATCAATTCTCGCGGACACCCACAGCGTGTCTGAAAATAGTGTGGGTAGATTGCATACATAAAATGTGTATGCAACAGTAAAATCCGCCCAAAAGTTTTGTGCATTACTATATCGTGTCCATGCATCCTGTTTTCTTACCTTTTTTGTTCAGTCCCTCCTTCATTGTTCACTAAAATCGATATCCTATACTCATTTCTAGAAGAGATTGGAATGTAAAATTAAAAAGTAAGCTCCAACAAGTGTATTTTTGGTTGATCTAAACCAAGCTACTGTGGTTGCTGTCATGAGCTAAGCTCCAACAAGTGTATTTTTGGCTGATCTAAGCCAAGCTTCAATAGATTATAGGCTTTTAATAGTATATATCCATTTAAGCTTAAGTCTCTTCTTACCTTCGCTAGTTTATTTTCAATGGTCATTGGATTTTCAAGGGCAGACATGATTACAAAAATTAAAATGTGGATATTTGGTTTGAAAATTTAAATGAAAGTTCCTCTGCATTTACTTAAGCCATTCACTGATGATTCACATACCCGTGATGGCCATGATTAATTAAAATACTAAAAGCTAATGAAAAAAATACTTTACTGTCAACCCAGACATTTACAGTAAGAAATACAATCTACAAACTACATGCTTGAACCATATTAGATTCTCACGTCTGATCGAAAAGCTTCTTCAATAAATTTAAAAGTGTAGTTTAACAGGGCTAGAAGCAGTAACGATACTTGAACCCGAAACTTCCACATGTATTCATGTATGCCTCTCAGAACTTCATACAGTACATGGACTTTGCCAGGTTGATACATCATTTATAAGTTCTCGAAGCTGATCTATCAGAACCTTGAGATACTTGTTCTTGTTTGCGAGCTTCTGTAAATTACAAAGCAAGAGATCAGGGAAAAAATGCAACAGAATTCTACTAGCAGAAGGATAATTTGCTCTTTGAAGATAGTCTATGTCACCTTCCACAAAAGTTTTGATCAATAGTAGTCTTGTTGTAGAAACTAATAAATATATCTCATTGATACCTTGCGTAAAGTAGAAGCACGTTCTTCCAACTTCTCAATATCATCTTCATCGATCCATTGGTGATACGGAACTGTCTGTTGTTGAATCCATCTCATATGGTTTACCCTATATTATGATGAAAAGTCTCGGAAATAAACATTGCTAGAGATAAACAAGAAGCATCTCTTAAATTATTTAAAGAATCTGAATGCATCAAAATAACTTCAGCATTTAGCTACTGTTGCATTCGAAGAAGATTTGGTCGGAATTCAGCATCTATTCTCCTCCAGTAGTATTTGTATCATGTTCTACAAAATATCTATAGGAGCCTAGGGGGAGATCTTGATGGAATTGTGATTGGTAGCATAGAGTCTAAATGTTAGCTTTCCGGTCATAACATGTGTTCTTACGTGATTATGTGAATTATTGATTTGCGTAATTGATGTAAGTAATTATCCGTTACTCCGTATAGTTGTAAGTATCTTTCTGTTGCTCTATATTATTGTGAAACGTGCTTTGTATTGCTTAATTACTTGTTCTTCATTATTTGCTTTATTTATCATATATATGATACCGATATGTGAAGTTTTTAGAAATCCCTAGTGTTAGTCATGTATAAGAATAATATCCCGATCATTGGGATAGTATGGTACATAGAACTAGTTAGCGCACGTTCCGGGCAAGCTTATGTTTCACATGACTAGGAACGTAAACTAGCCTCATCGAATAAGAAAAAGATCTCGGTCACTTCGAAAAGTGTGGCATAAAGTATAAGATGCCAATCACTGGCAAAGTGTGGTATAAGGTGTGATTTAGGACTGCGGGAATTAAAAGTAAAAGATATAAGACTAAGATTTATTTATTGATTAAGAATTCAATTATGTGAATCTTAAATATATTTTGTGAATCTCTTTGTTAATTGTTATAGAGTATGTTTGCGTATGTGTGTGAATTGTTTATAGAGCGTAGGTGTATTTCTATCTGATATATGTTATGTGTGACATGTTTAAGTTGTGGTTTAGAAAAATATAAAAATATAATTTTGAGTCGTCGGATGGTAGTTGCTTGATGGGCTTCGTAGCTCATACTTTTAATATTTCAGGTTCGAAGCACGATCGAGTTCGATAACATTGGAGTTCGAGGATCTTAGGTTTGGAGTAGATTGTCATTGTTAGCTGAGCTATTGTTATAAGTACCTTTGTAGGACTTCAAAACAGCCATCCAACAATAATGATCTAGTCAACCATAATTATAGGTAGGTCTATCAACGGGTCGGATTCAGATCGGATCACCCTAAATCCATATTCGAATCCGATAAAATTTTTCGGATTCGAATCGGATCGGATCAGGAGTCAGATATTTTTTTTAGGTCGATCGATTCGGATTTCGGGTTATCAGATCGGACCTCCGATCCGTTTAATAAATTTTAAAAATAATTTTTTTTATTTAAAAAATAGTATTTTAAAATTTTTTGACGAAATAAAAATTATTTATATATACATTGACAAATCCAAATTTATATTCCAACATAATATTATTTATATAAATTTTTTTAATTATATATGTTATATATATATATATATTTAATATATATTATATATTATATATTACATAAATATATAAAATATATAAAATATATAATAAATATAATATATTCGGATCAGATCGTTATCGGGTCGGATCATACAAAATCCATATCCGCTTGTTATCGGATCGGACCCTTGTCGGATCGGATCATTAACAAATCAGAATTTTTTTGAAGGATCCATACCCGCTAATTTAGATACGGATCGGGTCGGATATCCGGTCCATTGACACGCCTAATTATAGGGAAAATCGTAAGGTACATGAAGAGATTAAAATACAATACGAAGTGTAGAGAAAGAAGAATTATCCCTCTGTTGTTGACGTTGAAATCTCCAAGCATAAACTCTTCCTTCTCCTCCGCTTGGCTTCTCCTCCTGATTGCAATGGATATGTGTATGATATGTCTAATAATAATAATCTAATAAAAAACGTTTTTTTAATGTCCATAGGGATATAACTTGACTTTCCAAAACTGAATAGATTTCTAAAATAGAAATTCATAGTTGACTTTTCCCTCTGAATATGGGCTGCTCCAAGTGGAATTTGAAATCTGGGCCTGTCTAGAATGCAAGTAAATCTCGTTATCTTCGCGTAGGCTGTTGAATCGCTGAAATCTGATATCTAGAACTCAAGATATGGCCTAAACAATGAGTCTTGTGTGTGCGGCCCAATTAATCAGAATTTAATTGTAATTTAGTTTCAAACCTTTCCAATTTTAAACTTCATGCTTCCTACAATAAAATATTGTAAACGAATTAATAAAGATCCAATTAAATGCAAAATATAATTAAGATGGGAATAAAAATCATCCAAAATACATATAAATATATACTCTATCAAATATCCGCACAGTTAGCATATTGCACGTCCTCGGGCAAATAAAAGAAATAAAACTGATCCTAATTAACTAACATCACTTTCGTTGATGATACGATTGCATTGAGCGTATGCAACAAGCCGTTAAACCCCTAGGTAGTCCTAGTAGGACGAGTGTTGTCTCGTGAGGGCTAACAGAAGATATACCCACAAAATCAAATATTTTCAATCACCAAGCCTTGAACACACAACAATTCTTAGTACTCCACATATGCAAACCTCAATCACACAACAATCTGAGAAGATCTGAAAGTACACCACTTGTAAAAAATAATCCGAGTATGCACACGTTGTCTTCATAGACAAAAATATCATGAAATAAACATCAAAGTCGTTTTTAATAAGTAAACATGTTATAGATAGAAAATCTCACATTACTCTCAATTCATACAAGTGTATAGGTGTAAGTGTTTCACTCAAGTTCAATCAAAATATACAGGTGCTACCATATGCTTGGTTGTCCACCAATCTCTACTACTTCGTATATGCGCAGCACAAATCAAAAGGTCTTCATTAAAGGTTGTAATGGGGCTTAAGTATAGGGTAGGATATCAAAGAAATAGGCTAACAAGTGGCTAAACTTGTTAAACTAATAGAGCATCATATTCACTTCAAATTGTAGCACTCAACACAAAAATTAGATCGTGTAAAAGGTGATCAAACTTTCACAAGCATTAAACCCATAAGTACATAATTATGTACGTCCCCACTTTCATATTGCAATGAACAATGAACAATAACTCTCTTTCAATCTTCTTCGCATTTATTTTCTTGTTTTTTTCATTTTTTTTATTTTTACTGAAGGACGAAGATCAAATAACCACGTCATATAATCCCACCAAAATATCAAACCTTAACAAAAAAATCCACACACTTGAACATTCAGTCACCCTTAAGTTGAATCACAATGCTCTACTAGTAAATCAAGATAAGTATAAACAAGCGGGCTCAAAATTTATAGAGTGTTAACAATTGAAAGAAACAGATATTAGCTCAAGGGGGTTCACTAAGGATATAATTCATAGGGATAGTGTTTAGGTCAATGAGGTTAATCCTAGTGCCTTTATCATTTTCATGCACACACAAAACATGTAGTCTCAACAAGGTATCAAAACAAGTTCTAGAGCAATGTTAATTGACGAACAACACACAACAAAGAAATTCGTTTGATATAAAATGTATTGATCATTAATTAGTCTCAAAATCTCACAAGGTGAAATCATGCTCGACTCACTAAATTTGACTAAGAAGCATTTCAAGTTTAAAATTTTAAAAGCACATAGAAGGAATTATCAAGCAACAAATGGCTTTTATTCTATGATACAACACTCAAAATTAATCATGCAAAATTATCCTACAAAATGTGTACATATTCGCTAACATGCTCTTGACAAGGCACTTATATACAAAAAAATTAATAATATTGAGAACACCTCCCCACACTTGAATAGTTCAATGGTTCATTGTCCTCAATGAATAATATAATATACACATATGAAGAACAATAACAATCATAATAAAAAACAAAAATAAAATAAAGATAAATGTTATAAAAAGAAAGGTTATAAATACTTCCCTATGCATTTACATGAAGTGTCTCCTACGAATGAAAATGCCAAGATCTCGATCAATGGAGTTAATATCATGGAATTATGCTCTTCTTATATAGCAAAGCATGCTTTCATACAAGTATCCATCAGTGGTGCAATGGTTAAGAGCTCTCCAATTTAACGTAAGTTTCCAGGATCAATTCTCGCGGACACCAACAACGTGGTCTGAAAATAGCCTGGGTAGATTGCATACATAAAATGTGTTTGAAACAGTAAAATCTGCCCAAAAGTCTCCCGTCATCAGACCTACATAATCAGACCTAAAGAACCATGGTTTAGGGAAAAGCTTATACCCCTCGTTTTCAAACACATTCCCGTTAGATGGGGCGGGCACAATTTTGAATTCTCTGATTGATACATCATAAGCCGTGATAACATAAGAATCATCCATATCCCTAGCAATCCAATGTAGTTACCTATCAAAAAGAACTCCAGGCTTGTGGTGTGGGACATCAAAATCGTAAATAGTTAGTGTTGCAAGATCCCATCGAGTTTCTTTCAAGAAGAAGCAATGAAAAATAAAAGAATGTGCCTTGGGAGTGCGCGAGTACCAAGAAACTTCGATGATGCAGTAGTCAAGAGCGGCATTATCGAAAGAGAGTCCATACAAGAAAACAGGGGTGGAATAAGCTGCTTGGATATCTTTGTGGTAGGGTTCAGTACAAAGAGAGAATTACACTTTTCAATCAAAAGAACGCCTTTACAAGACCCAATATTGTGTCGCTAGAACATTTGAGATTAACAGTATGTCCAGTGCACTTCTGGATCTCAAACTAAAGACTATAAAGAATGCTAGGATTTGGTACGGATTACAGACGAACATTCTTATCTGTTGCTTGCGACAGACGAGTTTCAATGAAGAAGGGATTAGAAAACACACCTACACCGGTCGATTGATTCGACAGGAAGGCGGGTGCCAATTTCCATGATTAGTTCTTTTGGGAGACAAGAAGAAGCACCTGACATGTTGTGATCAAGAGCAACACAAGAACGAGAGAGACTTTAAACACAAAGCATATATGCCTTATTAATACGAACGGAGTCTTTTCCGAGTGGACCCGTTAAACAAAATATGTAAGTTATTAATCTATTTTACAATATTATAAAATTTAATTTAAATTTAACTATTTTATAACCCGTGCGATGCACGAATTTTTTTTGATATGTAATAAATTTTATTTTATGTTACAATTATAGAGTAAAGTTCTATGGAGTACTCATTTAATTGGAGTACTTGGAGTATATGTACATTTTGCATTCAAAATTTTGCAAACTTTATTATTTTACAAAGCTTATTACATGAATATCACTATTTCATTCACTTTTCCATCAATGCTGTCATTCTTTCTAAATTTGGGTTAATTTATGTCGGTAATGGACTAAATTCTTGTTATTGTGACAGTGTATCCGCCGAGGTCAATGGATAGGGGAGAGTTTGTATGGGGTGATGATAAGGCAAAGATTGAAGAGTTCTTAAGAGCTCAACCACCCAAGCTTTTGCACCTGAGTGGAGTGGTTGAAGAGGCCGGTGATATGTCCGGAGGCGAGGATGACGATATGGAAGATGTTGAGGATGATGATGCCGAGGCAGAGGATGAGGGTGTGTTGGAGCTTGATCTGAGTGATCTCGAAGTGGAGGCTCAAAATCAGAGGCTCGAGGATAATGTGATTGCTGAGGAAGGAGTGTTGCATGTTCAGGAAGGTAGAGCCATGGAGACGGAGACTCGTGTGGGTGGTGGTGCTAATCCACCTAAGAAGAGACGTCTCATTACTTTGGGGTAAAAGGAGAAGTTACATATGCATAAGGATATCAGTGAGCCAGTAGCACATCAAGAGAAGGTTGCCGCTAAGGAATGGGTAGAGGGAGAAAGTCCCGTTGATTTGGATAGGGTGTTTGGTGGTGTTAGCATGGGAGGTGATGCTTTTTTCGGAGAGGGTCTAGTTGGAGCAGGGAGTAGTTCACCTGTATTGGAGGGTGTTGAGCCCTTGGTTAGCAACGGTATATAATCTTCGTTGTTGTCAATGTTTTTTTATCTATCTTATGTTGAATTGCTTGTAACCCTTTCTGGCTTGTGTGTAGATATGCTTGGTGACAAAGGGAAGGATATAGAGGAAGATCCTATTTCAAGTCAGACAAAGAAAACCTGTTTGAACAAGGACCATGGTGAGGGGAGGCGTGCAACAAGGTGTCCTCCTAAGATGTTTGTCTCTCGCTCTAAAGTTGGTTTGAAGGGGAGAGTTGGGTCACGGTGGGTGGTAGACTCCACTTTTGAGTATGTAGCTTCTTCTGAAGATGAGATAGTGGATCCTACTACAGGTGCTAGCAGGAGGGGTATGGGGTATCTGTTTCCTACTGCTCCTAAGAAGCTTATGACCAAGCTCCTGACACGTGATGACATGGAAAAGCTTGGCGGGATGAAAATACCCAAAATTGTCAAGAGGATGGAAAAATTTGGAGCTTGGGTATGTTTCTTTTTAACTGCTTTTAGGACCTTATTTTGTTCATGCTTTATATTTCTCTCTTGCTTAACATCAGTCTTGTTTGTGGTAATGCAGTTTTGTGGATATGGGTATGGTGCTGCTTTGGCTGCATGCCGAGAGCGTGATAGGCGTAAGTTGGCCGAAAAGAAAGTGAAGGCACTAAATCAGGAGAAAGATGCCTTGATTGCTGACATTGATCGTGTGCGAGGGGAGGTTAAAGAAAGCTTTGTTGCTGACAAGAAGTGCTTGGAAGACCAAGTTAAGGAGGCCGTGAATGATGCCAACAGTGCCAAGAGGAAGTTGAAAATGGCGGGTGCCAAACTTAAGGCTGTAGAGACTGCGAATGACACCTTTTCCAAGAGAGTGAGGTTATTATAGGAGCAGTTAGCTACCGTGCCATCGAGGGAAGATATGATTCTGGAATATAAAACTACCCCTATGTATACGCAGGACTTAGCTGATGCTGTAGCAGCCTTTCAAGAAAGTGTAGATTTTACGAGAGCTGTTGGTGCTGAGAGCCGGAAGATGACTCCACTTGTTGTTGATTGCTGTCGTGAGTTTCTTAGGGATGACATCCACATATCAAAGGAAGGCTTTAAGACTTACTTCTTGGATTGGGTGAGAGCCCGATAGAGGGCTTCCTCTCACAGGGAGATGGGTGCACCGCCTTGATACCTTGATGTGTCATTTCCCATGTTTAACTAGTACCATGACTTAGCTTCCTTTTGTATTAGGATGTTCTAAGACTTGTGTTGTTGTTTTATTTGTACTTGTATTACATTTTAACCGCTTTGTAGTTTTGGAGCTTCCTCCTTACCTTCTTTCGGTGGAGAGAAAGTAGTAGTGTTTGAACTATTTAGCATGTTTTATCTATAATTGTAGTATTACTTGTGTCGGGGACAAATTATATAACTTGTGTCTGAATGCCTCTCATAAGATAATATAAAACATGTAGATTTTCTTTTATGAGGTAATGTTACTTGTGTCTGAAATATCTCAACTTCTTTGAGTTTGTACTAACTATTATGAGACAAATATATCGTAAAATTGTCAAGCATGTAGTATTTCTTTTGTGTCTGAGGCGATGTTACTTGCCTCGTGTTTGAGAGGGCTTTACTTGTCTTGTTTCTGAGATAGTGTTACTTGTGTCTAAGATACTTTTACTTGAAATATATTGTGACTAGAAAATAGATACTTCATTCATGAAAGATGATTACATGAGTAGTTGATGAGAGTTACTAATAACATAGATAATGTGTTGTGGAGACTCATAGAAGTACGCCTCCACCACTTGATTGTAGTAGTAGTAGTAGTAGTAGAAAGGAACAAGCTATCCTTAGGTATAGTACTTTCGTAACTTGTCTCCATGCCATGTGTTGTTTACTTCAGTACCATCCAACCTTTCTAGCTTGTAGGAACCTGGGCGGAGCACATGTTTCACCTTGTAGGGACCTTCCCACTTGGGCATTAGTTTTCCCATATGACGTGGGTCAGAAGCTTCTGTTGCCCGTAGTACCAAGTCTCCTTCCTCAAATTTTCGAATTCTTGTCTTCTTGGCAAAGAATTCCTTGGTTTTTTCCTTATACGTATCCATCCTCTCCACGGCTTCATCTCTGACTTCATCGATAAGTTCGATGTTGTCTCGGAGACCTTCAGTATTGGCTTCTTTATTAAAGTTTAAAACTCGGTAAGAAGGTGATCCCACTTCTACCGGGAGCAGGGCTTCGGTACCAAATGCTAGTTTGAAAGGGGTTTCCTTGGTGCTGCTTCGGGCGGATGTGCGGTAAGCCCACACACATTTGGTAGCTCCTCAGGCCATTTTTTCTTAGACGCTTGGAGTCTTTTCTCTAAACCTCGCACAATGGTCGGTTTATGACTTCTACCTGTCCATTGCTTTGAGGGTGGCATACGGAAGCTTTCTTATGCTTCACTCCTCTTTCAGAGAGGAACTTCATGAACTTTGACCCGACAAATTGGGTTCCATTGTCAGACACCATCACTCTTGGGATTCCAAACCTTGTGATAATGTTTTCGTTGACAATCTTAATGGCATCTTCTTGAGTGATTGTTCTCAGAGCCTTAGCTTCCGCCCATTTAGTCATATAATCAATTGCCACCATCACATATTGGAGCTCTCCTTTAGCTTTGGGGAAGGGTCCCATGATGTCGATTCCCCACATGGCGAAGGAAATAGGGGAGCGAATAGATGAGGGCAAGGCAGGTGCTTGCTTAGGGACATTGCTGAAGAGCTGGCACTGTGTACACTTCCTGACAAAAGATTTACAATCCTTAGTCAAAGTAGGCCAAAAGTATCCTTGCCTAAGAATTTTATGAGCGAGAGCTTTTCCCCCCATGTGATCTCCAAAAATTCCTTCGTGAACTTCTCTCATGCAATATAGAGCCTCATCTGGATCGATGCACTTGAGGATGGGAGAGTCGAAAGTCCTCTTATAGAGAATGTCATCTTGAATGAAATATTTGGCGGCTTGAGAACGGATTTGTTTTGCCTTGGTGGGATTACCAGGTAGAATATTCTCCTTCAAGTAGTTAATGATAGGTGTCATCCAAGTTGAGTCGGCAATATCCACTTCCATAATTTGTTGCCCCTCAATAGCTGGCACCTTCAATTCTTTAAAATAGACAGAACCATCCAAATTGTCTTTTTCTGACTCCACTAGCTTGGAGAGCAAGTCTGCAATGGTATTGTCACCTCTATCCACTTGGACCAGTGTGTGGCTGACAAAGAAAGAAAGGAGGGATTTGACCAAGGCTTGATACTTGGAGAGAGTGGTATCTTTCGTAGCATAATCCCCAGTAGTTTGCCTTACTACAATTTGAGAATCACTGAAGATGGAGAGGTGTTGAACTTGGAGACTGCTTGCTAAATTAAGTCCTGCAATAAGTGCTTCATATTCAGCCTGATTATTGGTAGCTTTGAAATTGAATCTTATGGCTTGCATTACTTGGAACCCTTCTGGGCTGATCAGGATTAACCCTGCTCCATTCCTAGTCGAAGTAGAAGATCCATCCACGAAGAGTTTCCATGTTGGGTTCGGAGGAGGGACAAGTTCATTGGCAGGAAGATCATCCTCTAAAGTTGGCATTTTTTCTTGATTACCAAACGAGCATTCTACAATGAAGTCGGATAGAGCTTGTGCCTTAATGGCCTTCCTTGGCTCGTAGGAGATAGAAAATTTGCTTAATTCTATTGCACAATTGATCAATCTCCCTGACAAATCTGGCTTGTGTAGAAGCTTCTTCAAGGGTTGATTAGTGATAACCTTGATCTCCCTTCCTTGGAAGTAATGCCTTAGCTTCCTACTTGCAGTCACAAGGGCATATATAAATTTTTCTACGGAAGGGTAGCGGGTTTCCGCATCCTTTAGAACTTGGCTCAAATAATAAATGGGTTTTTGTCCTCCTTCATCTTCTTTGATTAGCACCGCCCCAACAGCCGCATTAGACGCCGATAAGTATATTGCTAGGGGTTCAGTAGGAGCGGCTGTTGTTAGCAAAGGTGGGGTTGAGAGATATTCCTTCAAGCCGTCGAAGACGGCTTGACATTCGAGAGTCCACTTGATCGTAGATGTTGCTCCTCTTAGTGTGTCGAAAAAAGGTAGACATCTCTCCGCCATCCTAGATATGAATCTTCTCAAGGCGGCTAACCTTCCTGTTAACCTTTGCACGTCACGAATCGTCTTAGGAGGACGCATATCCAAAATTGCTTGAATTTTTTCAGGATTGGCTTCTATCCCTCTTTGACTTACCAGGAAGCCTAAGAATTTTCCTGCCCCTAGGGCAAATGTACACTTATCCGGATTTAGCTTCATGTTGTGTGCCTTTAACTTCTCAAAACACTCCTTCAAATCTTCAAGGTGAGTCTCCAAAAGTAAAGATTTAACTATCATATCATCAACTGTCAAAATATGAGCAATGCGGAAGTAATAAACGGAACTAGTAGAGAGGAGAGAAAAACACGGTAGTAATATTAGAACTACATTGTATTGATTGTGTTTTATTAACATGAGAGCATAAGCTCTTATATAGGAAGTAAAACTTGGTTGGTGGCCAACCTTGGTTGGTGGCCAACCTTGGTTGGTAGCCAACCATGGTGGACTTGGTTATATTTAACACGCCCCCTCACTTGAAATCCCATTTTCGGATGAAAGACCTATCTAGGGATTGAAGAGTGGACACTAGTAGCCCTTGAGCTTAATCTGAGCGTCCAACTATACCCATTTTAGGATCGACCGATCTTGAGTTTATTGAGTCTTTTGGGATACCGGGACTCGAACTTGCGACCACACGGTATATTTTAGGCCATGTCAAAAAAATACATAAGGTGCTGATGAATGCAAGATATAGCAGTGAACTGTGTTGTCTAAAATACAACTACTTCTGCTGCTTTGATTTGTGGCAGTGAACTGTGTGTACATCTGTTAAATACACTACTTCTGCTGCTTCGTCGGAATAACGCCCCCTGAACTATTTAATTTGCAGCATCGTAAAAAATTGGAGAGATATCGTAATATCAACAACCACTTGAATACTACACAATTAAATCTATAACCGGGGCAAACTGGGCAGAAAATTCTGCTGAAAACAGAATCTGCATAAATAAAAAACTGGGCAGAAAATTTCTCCCCTCTGCTGGAAGATATAAGTCTGGGCAGCTTGTGTTTTCCTTGAAAAACCACAAAGCTTCAACTGAAAATCTCCTCCTCTCTACTCCCGCTTTGATACCATGTTAGAATATAGGATATATGGCGAGATTATAAAGAGAGAAGAGAGAAATCAGTTGGGGTAGAAGAGAATTGTATTCATACTTCTCTAAGTATTACAAATGAGGTAATTGCCTCTTATATAGAACTATATTTTAACACTATTTCAACAACCCCCAACAACCATCTACTATTACAACAACCCCTAAGATGTCATGCATGATGTCATACCCCCAACAACTCTTTGACACGCACCCTCACTCGAAATCCCATCTTGGGATAAAAAAACCTATCTTGGGATTGAAGAGTGGAACACTTAGAAGCACTTGTGCATAACCTAAGCTTCCAACTACACCCATCTCTAGGATTGTAATTGAGATTTTTGGGAATACCGGGACTCAACTTACGACCACATAGTACATTTTAGGCAATGTCAAGGCATATTTTAGGCAGTGAACTGTGTTGTTTGAAATGCAGCTACTTCTGCTGCTTTGTCGTCATGGCCACCAATCAGCCCTTGAACTGATTAGAAGTTTCAACAGAATCTGACCAGAACTGAACCACACGCCAACCAGTGCCTGGCAGCGTGTTTTCTGGCTGTTCTTGTACTGGTAGTTTTCTGGCTGTTCTTGTACTGATAGTTTTCTGGCTGTTCTTGTACTGGTAGGGGTCGCCTGGTTCTCTGGAATGTGTTGATGAAACTGAAGAAAAAGATTTTATTCATCATTCTTTGATAAGTTGCTCCCGCATTGATAAGGCCAAAAGGCATGACCTTGTAACAATAAACTCCTCGATGAGTGATGAAGGATGTTTTCTCTCTATCTTCTGGTGCCATCTTGATTTGATTATATCCCGAAAAAGCATCCATGAAGCTTAGCATGAGATGGCCTGCGGTGGCATCAATCAGTTGATCAATACTTGGAAGAGGGTAGGGGTCTTTTGGACAGGCCGCATTAAGGTCAGTGTAGTCGACACAAACTCTCCATTTGCCATTAGCCTTCTTTACCAAAACCACATTTACCACCTATTCAGGATAAGTGACTTCACAGATAAGGTCCGCATCAAGCATTTTATCAATTTCTTCGTCAATTGCCTTTTGCCTATCGGGAGCGAAGTTTCTTCTCTTTTGTATCTTTGGGACGGCATCTTTGCGAACATTCAACTTATGCATTGCTATCGATTCATCAAGCCCGGGCATCTCCTTCAGGCTCTAAGCAAATATGTCAGCATATTCTCGTAACAACTTAGTTAGTCCTTCTTTAAATACCGAGTCAAGCCCAGCTCCAATGCTTATACGCTTCGTCCCATCTCCAGGTACTAGTTCAATTTTTTCAATTTCCACGACGGGTGTAACCACCGGTACTTCGTCTTTTTGCAAACATTTTTTTAAGGAGGCATCCATACGTTGATCCTTGATGTCGTGATCAATGCTTTCAACCATTTGGACATCTCTCGTCCTCTTTCTCTGATTTCGTTGCTGCTCAAGGTGCCTTTTCCTCTTTTCCCTCCTTCGTTGGGTTGTCCTAGCCCTCCTCATGTTACTTGGATCAGTTTGAGCCAAGTTGAGAGCGGAGCCATGACAATACTTCGAAGCCTCCGTGTCTCCTTTGATCTTTCCTATCCCCGCAATGGTGGGGAACTTCATTTTCAGATGTGTAGTAGAGGTTATTGCTCTCAAACGAGTTAAGGTAGGTCTTCCCAAAATCATGTTGTAGGAGGAGGGAGTATTAACCACATAGAGCTTGATAATATGTTGTACTTGTCTTGGGGCTGTGCCAAAGAGTATGGGCAACTTTACTATTCCCACTATGGGGATTGCATTGTGGCCAAAACCATAAAGTGGTGCCTCTTCTTCACATCCTTCTAACTTATCCTCCAACTTTAACCTTTCCCAACAATGAGTGAATATTATGTCCACCGATGACCCGTTATCAATCAATACCTTCTTGACCACATTATCCCGTGTCTCTACGGTGACAGCAAGGGCTTCGGTGTTGTAAGGATTGACTCCCTCCAAGTCAGCATCAGAAAAAGTGATAACATCTCCTATCGTATCTTTTTGAGATATTGCCATGACCTCTTGAGTCTCAGGAGCCCGTGTAGGGGATTGTGTTCCTCGAATAACTATATTGACAATATTCTTGTCTCTATTGGTTTGAGACGTGGAAGGAGTACCTGAGTTGTTTCCATTGGTAATTTGTCGAGGAAGGTATTGGTTGATGAGTCCTTGGCGAACCAATCTTTCGAGGAAGTGTTTGAGAGAGAGACAATTCTCAGTAGTATGCCCGTGCGTGGCACGATATTCGCAATGCTTAGAGGAATCTCTATCACCCGGGGCTGTCCAAAGTGGTTGGGGTGCCTGATAGAAGGGCTTATTTCGTATTTCTCGCAAAATGTTTGCTCGGGACATACTCAATGCTGTCCATTCCGGCTCAGGTTTACGTGTCGGTTTTGACGAGGTTGGAGAAGAAAGTCTTAACTTGTTGGAAATGGGTTTTTGCCTTGGTGGAGCGGGACCATGTGTGGTTTGTACTTGGTGTTCGTGGATTGGCCTTTGGCTATGGTGGAAGGTAAAACGTTCCTTTTGAAAGTAAGGCTTCTGCTGATGAGGATTTCTTGTTTGTTTCATGACCTTAATAGCCTCCGTCTTGGTGATGAAGTGTGAAGTTAACTCATATGCTCAGGCCAGCGTAGTTGGCTTGTGCTCCATGAGCTTGCAAATATACCTTTCACAATCGTAAGGGTCTAAACCCCTTCTCAAGTGTACTAGTGATTCTGTCTCATTGACCGACACCACTTTGTTTACCGCCTCCTTGAACCTTTTTAGATTGTTTTCAAGCGTCTCTCCACTTCTTTGCGCGATGGTTTTAAGGAAGACAGTGTGCACCTCGTGTGGTTGGTTTGCCTTAAACTTATTCAAAAAAGCTTTTTTGAAATCGGCCCATGTGTCAATGGTCCTCGGAGGAAGTCTACAAAACCACCTCTGAGCACCCCCTCTTAAGGTTGAGGCAAAGAATGAAACTCTATGATTTTGATGATCATACATAGTTAGCAAGCTGGTACGCTTGTAATGGTATATTATAGCAAGCTTCTTGTGTATATTTCTAATTCTATTTTGCAGGACATATAAGTTATGCTATATACAAAGATGTTAACAAGCTGGATATATGTACTGGACTAATATTGTTTTGCAGGATTATTACTTATATTATTTCTTAGCAAAACAGGGTATCTCAGCTAGCTGACAGTACAAGAGTTCTTTTAACACAGCAAGCTGACAGATAACACAGCTAGCTGACAGTACAACACAGTAAGCTGGCAGTCTGTCCAGAATATAAAAGGGGAGTACGTTTTTATAGTAAATATTGTGGAAATCAGTTGTAAGATTGGTCTAATATATTTAAACATGATATTTTATATATATATATATATATATATATATATATATATTAGAACACTACTCAAGTAGAAGTATCATGCTAGACAACTTCCACTCATTAAAGGAATCTTTTTATTACTTTAATGCTCCACTAAAAACATCCCATGTGACTACTTTTCTAGCATGCTAATGAGATTCTCTTTTGTTATAATTATTCACCTCAAAGCTGCTTGTGAACGTTAGAAGAACAATTAAACTAACAAATTGAACGTGAGAATTGATTCAAGACCGTTGCAATCTTGTTTAGTAATTTGAGTTCTTTTTTTGCTTCACTATATATTCTTGTGTGCTTGTCTTCTTGATGCAGAGATTCAGAACCTTCAAGAAATATCCAAGAACACACAAGAGAAACAACTCTGCACCTTCTTTCAGATTCAACAAACGAGCTCTAGTATTAAATACTATATCGATATTAGAGAGTTCATAGTTTTGAGTTGTAATTCCTTTTTATCCATTGTATTGTTCAACTTGTAAAGTTGGTAGTTGCTGGATTGTCAAGCTTGTGGAACAAGGGTTCGAGGAGCAGAAGGCTAGAGGAGTTTATACTTGGATTAGTATAGAACTTAGAGAGTTGTGTTCAGGGAACAAGGGTTCCAGCTAGCTGCAATCAGTAACTGGGAGGTTAAGGGAGATATATTATTGTATCGTGTAATTGGGATTCTTTGTGATCAATAATATACTCTCTTACCAAGTTGGTAAGGGACTAGGACGTAGACCATAGAATAATGGGGGTTGAACCTATCTCAAATTCGTGGTGTTCTTTACTTACTGCATTTTATCTTACTGCACTGCATAACTTAGTTAGCTGCCTATTTGTTAATTGGTTGCTTCCAGTTAACTCAGCTAGCTGCTTATTTGTTATTTTGTTTCGTCCAGCTAGCTGCCAGAATATCTTTTCAGGCAAAATTTTTATTTGATCATTGTTAGTCATAACACCTATTCACCCCTCCCCTCTAGGTGTGTATTTTCAAAGAATCTACAACATGTTAGGTCCCGATACTCATAGAAGAGAGCTAGCTGCTCAAAATAACTTAAGTGCTCTTCCGGATCTCCATTACCATCATATGAGTCTAAGTTGGGGGTGCTTCAAGTGTGTTTGCCTGCTCTCGTCTTCTAGTCTTTTGGAAAAGGAGATTCACCGGGGACAGCAGGGACTTCTCCTTCAACCTTGCGTTTTAACTCGTTGAGAGTATTGAGGATTTCTTGGTGAGAGCTTCCAATACCTCCGATCGGGGTAGGTTCAGGAGTTCTTTCCCTTTCCTTTTCTTGGTAGAACTCATCTTCTAATCTCCTCTTTTCTCTCTCATATTCTGCCTTTTTGCCTTTAACTCATGTCTAAGATCCCTTACTCTTCTATTTACCATCTATGTCTCAGGTCGGTGGTGATTTTTCCCGTGATGGACATGGTTAGTATTTTGGGAAGAGCCAAGGCGGGAAAAGACTAACCTGGTCGTCCTTGGTTTTTTGATTCAATTATTGTTTGGACTATGTGCTTCGTCCTCGAGGGGAGGTTGTTCCCTCCTCCCATTAGACTGAGGTGGATTGTTCTGTTGGTTTGGGTTTTGCAGATTTGCAGCAATATTGAGGAGAAAATCCACTTGGTTAGGAGCGAAACGGGTCAGGTCCAAGTTGAGAGGAGGGTCTTCCTCCATTGTGCCAATCCTTTGGAGGACGGGTTCGCTGCGGTGGGAGGTACCATGGACGATTTCTTGTTGAGTTCCTTGGAGTTGTTCTTCAATTTGGTTTGGATTGTTCGGATCAACCGTGGTTCGGGCTTGCAACCTCGTGTTCTTAGACGGTCCAATCTGAGTCAACTTGTTACTAATAATGTCTTGTTACTTCTTGCAATCTGGAAAGGATGGAGGGTCTTTCAAAGAGAAAACCCTGCCCTCCTTCTAGTGCCAAATGATAATGCTCATTGCTCCACTCTACCGTACTTATCCCTCTTCCGGCAAGGCTTGGACGGAAATGTGGTGTAGCTGTCGGAAGGGTATCTGCAAAACAATGCTTGATCGGGGGTGGTGGCCGTCAAGCACCTCCGACGTGAGAGTAAGTAACTACTGGTGATGGAGAATACAAGAAACGATATCGGAAAATGAAAATACTAGTGACTGAGATTTTAGAGAGCAATATGAAATGTGGGAATGTGAGAGTGAGTGTGTGAATGTTCAACCCCTGCATGTGTGAGTTTACCATGGTATTTATAAGGTTTAGTGTTACCTCCTCTTATCCGGAGGAATGTTCCCTTCCTTGAGACAGGTGTTGGTTAATAGCATGTCCCTTTCACTTTCTACTGTCAAAATGATTACTTTCGTGAAGGTTCCACATTGTCCGGGAGTGAGAAGGAAGGAACGAGCTAAGACCATGAGATAATATGTTGTGGAGGAGGGAACGTCTTTTGTCCAAGGGGTTGAGTGTGCTAGAGGAAGCAGGTGACTTTTATCCGGAGGGAGGAGTGTTGCCTTAGCTTATTTTCCTTAGTCAACTTCGGGGTGTGGCAAGTTGTCCACTAAATATTCTCGAAAAGAAACATGCTTAGACCTGGAGGGTGAAGAGTATGCTTCCGAGAGGGTATTAACATGAAGTATATAGATAACTTCCATTATGACGATTCGAAGTTCACGAAAGATGCTAAAAATAGGAATTTTCCTAGCTTTGACTGTGATACAGCCGAGGTACTTTGATCTGAAGGCTAATTCGGCTAATGATGATCATCCGTCACATGATGTGGCTAATGGACAAAAAAAATTGAAGGAGGTCTATGAAACATTAAGGTCAAGTCTTCAGTGGAATGAGACACTTTTGGTCATTACTTATGATGAGCATGGTGGATTTTATGATCATGTCCAAACTCCTTATGTTAATATTCCTAGTCCTGATGGCAATACAGGCCCTGCACCTTCTTTCTTTAAGTATGATCGCCTTAGTGATTGTGTTCCAACTATTATGGACTAATGGTGTCTCCTTGGATCAAGAAAGGAACTGGTATGCCCGAGTCATTTAGAAGAATAGTCTTTTAAGTATTTTTCCATTTCATTTTTCCCTTTATCTACTGTATGCTGCTAGTTTTATCCACAGAACATGCTATCTAGCTGGTTTAATATGTAGAGTTATGGAAGGTCTAGCCTCGATAACATAGTTTTTAGTGTGGTTATGTTATCTATGGAATAGAGTTCGTTCACATTAATTTCTTCATTCGGTGCATGGTGTGACTGATATCTGCTGTTTATGCAGTGATAAGCAGGCCAAAAGGACCAACTCCGAACTCTGAGCTTGAGCACTCTTCAATTCCAGCAACCATAAAGAAGATTTTCAACCTCTCTTCCAACTTTTTGACACACAGAGATGCTTGGGCTGGCACATTTGAGGCAGTTGTTGGCGAATTAACCTCACCTAGAACCGATTGCCCCAGTAAGTATCGTTTCCTTAAGCACTCTTTAGTATTTGGACTTTGAAGTTTAAATCTCTGGTTAGAAAACTACATTCAAACTTGGTGATGTGCTAAAAATAGATATTTAAATTGCAAGCGCACAATTCAGTCGTTTTAATATTTGAAATATCGATCCACAAAAACTTATTATTTTCGCAAACCTTATAATTTAATTTACTCGAACTAGAACAATTTTGGATTTTTGAAGAATTTTGATTTTTACTAATTAATCTAATCTATTTTTCAAAGAAGATTAAAATTATTCTATTTAACCTAACAAATTAAAGTTGAAAAAAAAAAAAAGAAACACAAACTAAATTACTTTTTTTTTAAAATTTAGATTTTTACAAAAAATTTTAAGAAAATTTCGACATATAGTGCTTGTTGTAAATTCAAACTATCCAAGACAGAAATTAACGAACCAAATTGAGAGGAAAAATACCCACTAATTCAACCATGATTACTAAAACCCGATCGAGACTTAATTCAACAACAACAATCAAAAACAAACCGCAAGAAACTCACGAGCAGAACTAATAACAAACAGCAGCAAACAAACCATTTGACTATATTACTCAAACTACACAGCAAAACTCAGCGGAAAAGAAACTCAACAACTCAGCGAATTTCCATAAATTAAAAACTCCGCAACAAAAAACAAAGACAGCAATGTAAAACCCAACGACCCAGTAGCGAACTCAGTGAAAACCAGCAAATATCAAAACAGGAGAGGGGAAGATTGAGTTAACTCGGAGAAAACAGCAACTAAGCGACGCAAACGAAGACAAAACTTGATGTGCTAGAAAATATTAGAGATTTTAAATTGCAAGCGCACAATTTCTCGTTTTAGTATTTTAGATATCGTTTCGCAGAGACTAACATTTTCGCAAACCTTAATTTTTAATTTAGACGAATTAGACAAATTTGAGTTTTAAAGAATTTCGATTTATACTATTTTTTTTTGCTAAACTATATTATTTAATTCCTAAAAGAAAATTTTCTAAACTATTTAAAAGACAATTTAAAATAAATTTAATTTAACCTCACAAACTAAAATATATTATTTTTTATTCTCGAATTTAAACACATTTTTATTTACAGAAAATTTTAAGAAAATTTCGACATAACCTATTTAAAAATACGATTGACCAAAAGCTAATCAACAGCATTGTTTTCAATTCCCAAACTCAGCACAAACATCGCAAAACACAAAAATCTGGACACTCCGAACTCAGAACAGCTCAAATCCTAACTCAGTAGACCAAAAGTAACTCAGAAACTCGGCCAAAAACAACTCAGAAATGACTCGACTAAGAACGCAAATTGAACAACTCGCATCAGACAATAATAACAGACAACTTGAATCAAAACACACTATCTCGAATCCAATCTCAACAAATACTTGAACAAAGAAGCAGAACTCGCAATATTCAGTAACAAAATGAAACCTCGGCAAACAAGAAAACAGAATTCTACCACAAATTAAAGCAACTCAACACAATTCAAATCAGCAAATATACAAGCTGGATACTCAGCACTCAGAAAACGAACTCAGTAATCAACATTCTGCAACTAGAACGAAATTAAAAAGACAATCAGCTTCAGGGAACCCCAAAATCAAAACTCGCACAGCAACGAAGACTCGACAGAACTCAAACAAAACTTATTACAAACATCAAAACTCAGCAACATCTCAGAATCGATTCAAAAACAGAATAAGCAAACTCGACTCAACGAACACCTCGACTCAAAACTCATCACAAAAATTGAAACTCGCAGAGCGAAAGCATTACAGAACTCGAACTCATAATCTACCAACACAATCAATCATAGCGAATTGGAACGAAATTTAACAAACACAATTCTTCCTCTCTCTCTTGTTGTCCAATCGCTGCGAGGAAATCAGAACAAAACTTGATCGAAAACAAGACAGAATTACAAACTCTTGAAGTAAGAACATAACTCATAAACTCAGCAATTACAACACCAATTGACTCGGTTCAACTCGGTAATGACTCGGCTATTCAACTTACAACCACCACATCGCAAACTCAGTAAAACAGCAAAATAAAAACTCAGTAAATCAAACCAAACCAACAGCCAGAGAAGAACACAAAACGCAAAACAACTAAAAAACGGGCAGCAAAGTCAGCGAAATTCTCAGCGCCTTAAATACTAACAAAACGAAAATTCAGCTTTCAAACAAAGAAACGGAACTAAGCACAGAAACTTCGAACAAAAACAAAACGAAAAATAGAGAACAAAAAGGAAAACCAAACGGAAAAAGGGGGGTTATGTTGAGTTTAAAACGAAAAGAGAGGAGAGGTGTTTGTTGTGAATCGAAAAGAGAGGGAGAAAAGGCAGTTGAAGAAATTAAAAAGTAGGGCAATTTTTTTAATTTAGCTTTTTACAGAAAGTTTTAAGAAAATTTCGACATGTAGTGCTTAAATTCAAACTACCCAAGACAGAAACTAACGAACCAAATTGAGAGGCAAAATACCCACTAATTCAACCATGATTACTAAAATCCGATCGAGACTTAATTCAACAGCAACAATCAAAAACAAACCGCAAGAAACTCACGAACCCAGCTTATGAATTCAGCTGCGAACTCATTGACAATTTAACCAAAGCAGAACTAATAACAAACAGCAGCAAACAAACCATTTGACTATATTACTCAAACTACACAGCAAAACTCAGCGGAAAAGAAACTCAACAACTCAGCGAATTTCCATAAATTAAAAACTCGGCAACAACAAACATTCAAACAAAGACAGCAATGTAAAACTCAACGATCCAATAGCGAACTCAGTGAAAACCAGCAAACATCAAAACAGGAGAGGGGAAGGCTGAGTTAACTCGGAGAAAACAGCAACTAAGCGACGCAAACACGAGGAAATCAGAACAAAACTTGATCGAAAACAAGACAGAACTAACTCAGTTTTGATGCCACTTTGGCATACATGACCTGCCAACTTCAGTAACATAGCAAGACAGAGAAAAGTGAACATCTATACAAAACAAAACAAACAAACCATTGTGCAATGCAACTATGCGTAACCAATCTGGCTAACCAGTCACTCTGGAGAAATCTCTAGCTGATCCTATTACACCTTGGCAAGACCCTCCATCCAAGTTCCAACGTATTTGTAACGTTTTGGCATACCAGAAACATGAACATCATGAGTTGTGACTTCTTTACCATCGACATCCAAATCCAGCAGCTTAAACCCTTTCCTATCTTCGATTATCAGCACATTCTCCGGACAATCAACCGGCACAAGAAGGGTATCCATACAATCCAGCAAAATTGGCAATTTCATCCACGATTCCCCCTCCCCATATTTCTTCATGACCCATAATTCATATCCTGCCGAAAAGTCACCCGTAATCAGACCTAAACAACCCAGTACTATTACCACTTCAGGGAAAAGTGAATAGCCCTTATCTTCAAAGACATTTTCATTAGATGGGGCAGGTAGAATTCTGAACTCTCTGTTGGTTAGATTATAAGAAGTAATGACATAAGAATCGTTATTATCCCAAGCTATCCAATGAAGTTCCCTGTCATAAAGAAGTCCAGACTTTTGATGTGGGACATCAAAATCAAAACCAGTGGGTGTAGCCTCATCCCATCTATTTTCTTTCACATAGCAGTGAGATATCAAACATGGTGCCTTTCTATTGCGGGGGTACCTGTAGCATATAAAGATTATATATGTAAGTATATATCTGTTCAATATAGGAGTATGAAACTGAAGAAGCAAAACTCCACTAAATTAACATAATTATTCAAATAAAACAAATAAAATCCAACATAATTATTCAAATAAAATCCAACATAATTATTCAGAAAATACATATTAAAATCCAACAAAACAAATAAAATCCAACATAATTATTCAAATCCAACACAACATCCCACAAAAGACACAACAAACAAATAAAATAAAAACAAATAAAATCCAAACAGATTAAAATCCAACAGTACCAATTAATCCAACAAACAAATAAAATCCAACATAATTATTCAAATCCAACACAACATCCAACAAAAGACACAACGAATAAATAAAATAAAAACAAATAAAATCCAAACAGATTAAAATCCAACAGTACCAATTAATCCAACAAGCTTCCTCGGGAGTGCGGGTGTACCAAGACAGTTCAACGATGCAGTGGTCAAGAGCACCGGTATCAAAACAGAGCCCATAATAAGAATGCTTTGTCTCTTTCCAAAACTTGGACAGTGGTGGAACAAGCTGTTTGGCTGTCTTCGTGAAGGGATTCATTACGGACAGACCATCACACTTTTCAGTCAGAATCAAAGATTTACACGAACCCAAAACTTTATCGCAAGAACACCGGAGATTAGTAGCGTGTCCAGTCCTGTTCTTGGTCTCAAATTGAAGACCGTAAAGAAAGCTGGGATCGGAATAGGATCGCACAAGGACTTTCTTATCCGTTTCTTGAGACATTCGAGAATCAATGAATAAAGGACTTGAAAGAGCAGAGTTCCAGGGTTTTTGAATACACCTACACCGTCCGATGGATTTGAACGGAAGCCGGGTGCCAATTTCGACTATCATGTCTTCTGGGAGACATGAAGAAGAAGCACCCGGACAAGAGAGAGACGACATGAAGAGAGACAGAGATTGAGAGTGAGAGAGAGCAAGAAACAGAGCAGGGAGAGTGAGGGAGAGCGAGGGAGATTGATTATCTTGAAAAGAGAGAGGGATATAGAGAGAGATTTTTCAAAGTTGTTGATTCAGAGAGAGAGAGAGAGAGAGAGAGGGGGGGAAGGAAGGGAGGGATCTGAAATTTAAAGATTGGGCTGTCAAAATTAATATAATTATTTAATTGATTTAATTAATTCATTTTAAATTAATTTATTCATTAAATTAATTATTATGTTAATTAAATTTGAATTAATGATTTAATCTTAATTAATTTAATTAATTAATAATTTATTCATTAAGTAATTAAATTAATTAAATAACCTAAATGAATTAACTCAGAATTAAATCAATTGGCTGAATTGTTTTACAAGTGACTTCAGCCAAATAAATCAAACATCTGAATTGCTGGAAAGAAACCAAGCTGTTGTCTGTGGAATCACGTGGGCTTGTCGGCAAGTCACTTCACCCTCCTTGGAATGCGTGCTCAACACGCTCCAGCGTCAAAAAGGATATTTGCCCCGCGCGTGTCTTCCACTCCCACCACCAGAGAATGGTCTTCGTTTGGCAGCAGATTTCAGCCCGTTCAACAAAACAATTGAGCCGTTGTTTATTTACTACCACTCTCCCGCTCATTTATAACCATTTATTATTTTGGGATTTTGGGGTGTGCTATCATTTCTATCTATTCCAAAAATAATAAAATTTTAATAATAAAAAATACCAATAACTTTCCTCCATCATCTCAAATCTATAATATAAATACTATTTTACTCACTAATTTTCTCCACTATCTCAATCTATTATTAAATATTGATAGATCACATCATTTTACCCACTTTTCATATAACTTTACTCATTTTTTATATATTTTTTTTATCTTCGTGCTCAAACCAAACGGGTATAATTTAGTGCAACGGAGGGAGTGACAATCAGAATTGTATTAACGACAATCTTAATAGGCTTAGTTGAAGGTCTTAACAGTATTGAATAGATTGTCCTAATGGGTGGATTGTCATAATATGATAAAGTACAAGATTCGATATATTGGTAGATAAAACCCATCAACGGGGTGTTAGACTCTCAATAAAGATAGATGTTTATTAAAATATTATATGTAATAATTTTAAATTATGATATTATATTATTTATGCATCGGGTTTCGAATTTCGGATCGGATTTCGGATTTTGGTACAACTGAAATCCAAATTCACTTCCAAATCGAAACTATTTCGGGTTTAAAATTTAAATCCAAACTCAAATCACAAATTTCGAATTCGGTATACACCAAATTCAACATACAATCTCCCAAATTGAATATACACGACATTTTAAGTTGTCATTAAAAACAAGTTGAGAGCAGTCACCATAAACTCTAATAGCCATACTTTACTCTAAGAACGAGATATATTGGATATCGTTGATTGATTGATAATATGTTTTTTTTATGATAAATCAATTCACTATCAAAAGAATATATAATTTGTAAATATGATATTAAACGAACAAATAGGAAACTATATTAGATGAAAATTTCATTTATCATAGCTACATTCGTTTAGTGGATCGTGCACAATAAGAATCATTTCTCCTATCGTTGAAAAATACAACTTTTTTTTAAAGATAGTTTAATAATTTATTATGGTCGTGAGAAATAAATGTTTTTGAATTTTTAATATTTATTCAAAAAATTGATCGTGACCCATACAAATTTTTGAATGAATTAACATAATAAAAATTTATCCACAATGACGCTCATTTAAATATACCAAATTTCTAAAAGAACAAAACTTTTCTTCAAAAAAAAAAAAAGAACAAAACTTAAAATAAGGGTAAAAATCTTATGAACTTGATAGAAAGATTCTCAAAAAAGAGAAAAATCAATTGAAAAATAAAATTAAGAAAAAACAATAAAGAGGGGCTTAGAAGGTTTTTGCGGGGATGTGAATATTTGATAATTGTTTAATAGTATTAATATTAATGTAATTGGTATAAATTGATGGATAAATTATTTTATACTTAAATTAATTACATTATAATAAAATTAATTTTTTTTCTAAATAATGATTAAAGTAATATGTTTATAATAATTAATTAAAAAAATTTACCATTCGGTTTCTAGTGTTGCTAGCCAATAAAAACGAAAAGGGCAAAATAGTCCTTTCACTTTTTAAATTAAAAAATGAAACTGTGTCCTGTATAAAAAGCAGCAGAGCACTACTTAAAATCTATTCTACCTCCACATTTCTCCACATAATCAATCACATAAGAGCACAGCGACATCGTTCTCTTCTCTCCGGCAAGCATCTAAGGCTTTTGCTTCTCAATACGTCTCGGTAATTATATCTAAGTTATGTATGATTGTATGCATCTACTTTTCTGTTTACTTTGATAGATTTGTATGTGTGTGGTGTTAGTACATTGATTTTTAGGATGATGTGTTTGAATTATTTTTTAATCTAGCTCCATATCAGAATTTGTGTCTCTTGAATATTATATGTTGAGAGCATCTTTCCAGATTATCAATACACTCATTCCAATTAGTCAAAAGGAAAAGTGTCACCCACTTTCCTTGATTGACTCCAAAGGTATATCTCATGTTTTGTGCTAGAATCACTTTTATTCTCTTTAGTCAAAAACGAGCAGCCTTGCTTTAAATATCAAAACATATTCTCTGATCATTATTCCTTTTGCATATGTTAGTCACTCTGACAAATATTCTCTCAGGACTAATGCTAATTAAATCAGTATGCATCTTTTTGCTCTATCAGTGGCTGCATGCTTTAACAGACATATTCCAAGACAACCCATCAAACTGAGATATACAACATATATTGTGAGTAACAGCTATAATCTGAGGAATCTATATACAACGGCTATGTCTTTAGGAGCGCCTATTTAATCGACTCAAATCTGCATGAAGACAAGCAGGGGACCAAACTAATCATTCTCTACAACTCACCAGAGATATACAAGAGAGCTTGAGCTATCAATTCTATATATACGATTCAGCTCCAATTGAAGGCAGCACAAGAACCGAGCCATCCATCTCTGCCATACAACTTCTATACACAAACACATACATTCATATTCATCTTGTTTAGAAGTTGTACTCATCTTGTTACAAACTTTGACTATTCTAAGATCACTTGTGCCGGGTTGTGGCAGTTAGCTTGGATTACAAATCATAAGCCAAGGTAGCCAGTGGGCTAGGTAGCAGGTTTGCTAGGTGACAGGTGTGTCAAGGGAAAGGGTTCTTCCAAGGTAGCAGGTTTGCTAGGTGACAGCCGTGTCAAAGGGAAGGGTTCTTCTAAGGGGCTTTAAATTTGTAATCGAGAAAACTGTAAGCTTTATATTATTGTGATAATAATATAATCTCTGTGCTAGTTGGCATAGGGACTTGGATGTAGGCCATAGACGAGGTTAGGGGCCGAACCAAGTGAAAATTCCTGGTGTTGATATTGTTTATTCTGATTAATTAATTTCTGCAGTTAATATTCTGTTAGACAAAAGAGACAGTCTCATTCTCAATTGAGACAGTCTCATTTACTCGAACAGTCCAACATATTGTGCTACTAAATTACATTTGGTATCAGAGCAGGTGCATTTAACCCTTGTTTAAGTGTTGTTGTTGCAAGATCCATGGCACAATTAGGTTGGAACGATAGACGGTCAATCAATGCTCCACCACTCTTACTTGGAACAGAAAATTACAATGATTGGAAGTTCCTGATGAAGATATTTCTCCAGAGGGACACCTACAAGTGGGATGCAGTTGAAAATGGCATCACTATTCCCTTGAAGGATGGCAAACCCAAACCAGTAAAGGATCTCACTGTTGATGAAGTCAACTCTCCGAACTATAATGCTCGAGCTATGAATTCTCTACTCAATGGACTATGTGCTACTGAACTTCAGAAAGTGTCAGCATGTACTTCAGCAAAACATGTTTGGGATACTATTGTAGTAAGTCATGAAGGCACTTCAAAGGTTCGTGAGGTCAAACTTGATCTTCTTCTAAGTGACTATGAAAGCTTCAGATTGGAAAAATATGAAGACATAAAAGAAGCACAGGGACGGTTTCTTACACTCATGAACTCTATATCTCTTCTGGATAGACATATCCCTCAGGCAGAAATTAACAGAAAAATTCTTCGATCACTCCCCAAAAGGTTTGCTCCTAAGGTAACAACTTTACAGGATTCCTCCCTAATCTCAAAAATGGATACACTCACCCTCTTCAGTGAATTAGAAGAGTTTGAGTATCAGCTTCGAAGGTATGATGAGGAAGAAGAAGCACCTAGGAAAAAGACTTTAGCTCTTCAAACTATGGCAGATTCCAGTGAAGATTCAGACGAGGAAATTGCTCATCTAACGAAGAGGTTTAAGAAGTTTCTAGCCAAGAAGAAAGCTGCTAGCCGACCTCTTCAAAAATTCAACGGATTCAAAAAGGAGTTAAGAAACAGCACAACTAATGAAGTCTGTTTTGAATGCGGCAAGAAAGGTCATTTTCAAAGGAATTGTTTTCAACTCAAGGCGAAATTGAAAGCTTCTGGAACAAATGATAAAGATAAGGAGAAGAAAAGAGGTAAAGCATTCCTCACATGGAGCGACGATGAATCTGATATAGAAATTGACTCCGATGATGAAGTTGCTCAAATGTGTTTTTCGGGAATTGAGGATGGTTCTAGTGATGACGAAGAGGTACATTCTATTACTACTTCAAATTCAATTGTATCTAGAAATCTCCTATCTCTGCAGGCACAAAACAGGAAGTTGCGTGATAAAAATGCATATCTAAAGCAAGCTTTGAATGAAGTGCTAAGTGAAATGGATGATTCGATGAAAGAGGAATCGTTTGCTGATGAGAACAAGTTGATCACTGAAAGAATAGCCAAGCTCTCTGAAGAAAATACATTTCTGAAAAATGAGATTGAGATAAAAGATGCATGCTTAGCCACACTAAGGCAGGAAACAGACTCTCTTAAGGAAACTGAAAGCAAAAAGGCGGCCACAGAACAAAATTTCTCCGAACTGCAGGAAAAGATCGACCGTCTAAAGAAAGACTTAGCTAAATTTGTTCATGGAGAAGGCACACTAGACATAATATTGGCAGGCCAAAAATCTTCTTTGGGAAATGAAGGACTGGGTTTTAACTCGGACAAAAAGAGTGTATTTCAAAAGACAAAGAAGAGGACTACTATGAAGTACAGTATGCCATATGAGAAGTGCAAGGATTGTGGTAAAAGAGGCCATCCAACTTCTAGTTCTAGATTTTGTGGTTTGAAGGGCCACATTTCTAACTCATCTTTTAAACCATTTAATTCATATATGCATGCCTCTGTTTATATTGCTCAAATCTGGATTAAGAAAAATGAAAGACATTTATATAAGATTGTAGACACTAACAATGCAGGACCCAAATCAAAGTGGGTACCAAAGACATGAATATATATATATATATATATATATATATATATATATATATATATATATATATATATATATATTTGCATCTTGAAAAGGAACTGTCTCATTCTCCAACTGGACGAGAGACACATTTTGTGGATGCAGCAAACCTTGAATGATTATATGCTTAATGCCTCTTCAAGTATTTGCGACAGGGGGAGACAGATGCTTAAATGATTAATGTCTTAAATATCTAATGTCTCTACTAGCATTTTTTTTTGACAGGGGGAGACAGCCAAGGGTAAGGCTCCGGTTGACATCCCGGATGTTGAGTAGTTCTGTTTTTATGTTGATGAAAGGGGGAGAAATTGCTTAATTAGTTCATGTTGTTGTTTTTGAATATTATGAATCTGCTGGAATTTGTCAATTTTCATATCATATATGTTTGTGCTTGATATTTAGAGTATATGCAATATGCTTTAATGCCTATACAAGTGTTTTTGACAGGGGGAGACAAATCTAATTCAAAAGGTATTCATCATCATAAAAAAGGGGGAGATTGTTAGTACATTGATTTTTAGGATGATGTGTTTGAATTATTTTTTAATCTAGCTCCATATCAGAATTTGTGTCTCTTGAATATTATATGTTGAGAGCATCTTTCCAGATTATCAATACACTCATTCCAATTAGTCAAAAGGAAAAGTGTCACCCACTTTCCTTGATTGACTCCAAAGGTATATCTCATGTTTTGTGCTAGAATCACTTTTATTCTCTTTAGTAAAAAACGAGCAGCCTTGCTTTAAATATCAAAACATATTCTCTGATCATTATTCCTTTTGCATATGTTAGTCACTCTGACAAATATTCTCTCAGGACTAATGCTAATTAAATCAGTCTGCATCTTTTTGCTCTATCAGTGGCTGCATGCTTTAACAGACATATTCCAAGACAACCCATCAAACTGAGATATACAACATATATTGTAAGTAACAGCTATAATCTGAGGAATCTATATACAACGGCTATGTCTTTAGGAGCGCCTATTTAATCGACTCAAATCTGCATGAAGACAAGCAGGGGACCAAACTAATCATTCTCTACAACTCACCAGAGATATACAAGAGAGCTTGAGCTATCAATTCTATATATACGATTCAGCTCCAATTGAAGGCAGCACAAGAACCGAGCCATCCATCTCTGCCATACAACTTCTATACACAAACACATACATTCATATTCATCTTGTTTAGAAGTTGTACTCATCTTGTTACAAACTTTGACTATTCTAAGATCACTTGTGCCGGGTTGTGGCAGTTAGCTTGGATTACAAATCATAAGCCAAGGTAGCCAGTGGGCTAGGTAGCAGGTTTGCTAGGTGACAGGTGTGTCAAGGGAAAGGGTTCTTCCAAGGTAGCAGGTTTGCTAGGTGACAGCCGTGTCAAAGGGAAGGGTTCTTCTAAGGGGCTTTAAATTTGTAATCGAGAAAACTGTAAGCTTTATATTATTGTGATAATAATATAATCTTTGTGCTAGTTGGCATAGGGACTTGGATGTAGGCCATAGACGAGGTTAGGGGCCGAACCAAGTGAAAATTCTTGGTGTTGATATTGTTTATTCTGATTAATTAATTTCTGCAGTTAATATTCTGTTAGACAAAAGAGACAGTCTCATTCACAAAAGAGACAGTCTCATTCTCAATTGAGACAGTCTCATTTACTCGAACAGTCCAACATATTGTGCTACTAAATTACATGTGGCAATTTGTGTCATTGAATCGTTACTTGTTCTCGATTTCCTCTTCGGTTAGTATATCTACATTTTACGCGTATATGATATACGTGTTTGTCTTACTATTCCGGTATTCTAGTTGAGTTGCGGTGATGGATTTGTATGTGTGCGTGTATAATTTGTGGCAATCCGTGCCATTGAATCGTTACTTGTTCTCAAATTCCTCTTCGTTTAGTATATGATCTACTTCATATGCATGTATAATGTACTTGTTTGTATGTATTTTTCGGTACTCTTTGCTGAGATACGGTGATGGATGTGTCATGTGTGTATTATTTCGTTTAATTGAAATTGTATTATTGAAGGTATAATCACAATCTGTAGTCTTCAGTAAAATTGTGATACAAGCTTTGATTACGTATACTATGCTTTTGATCGAATTTCCTAGGGATGTGTACATAGACTATTTCCGAATCTACATTTAAAGGACCTGATTTCACTAGAAATTCAGCTTGTAGTTTGGGAGGGGGAGAGAGAGACGTATGTTTCTCAATTAGCTACTCTGTAATCATCTTCTTTAAATATTAATGGAAGTTTTTTTTTATAACAATATGTGACAGTTAATATTCGTTCTCTGTTCCTGAGTAGCATACTTACTGTATATGCCATAAGTACTTTAAATCCTCTATTAGTTCGACGTAATCGTGTTTTCCTGAGTCATAATTGCACACTTAAGGTAGTTAATTTGAACTTTCTTTATGCAGAAACTTCTGTTGTCTATAGTTACCTACTTGCCTAGTAAAATCATTAGTTTAACTAGATCAAATCATGTAATATTGTCTATAGACATACGTAGGCTGGTGTTAGTCACGGTTAAACAATTTGATGCAACAAATAATTTGGTTAATTCTTCTAAAATGGAGTATTTTTTTAAGGCTTTTGTTTATAGAAGGACCGAATAATTGTGGCTGTGACAACTTGTGTATTGTATCATTGAAGAAAATATAAATTGTAGATTAACGAATTTAGAGTGAAGGCGAAAGAGTCCCTCATAAATTGTATATATGAAACTTAAAGTTAATCGCTGCAAGCACAATTGTAGGCGGTCTTCCGGCTGTGTGGGGCTTTATAGTGGTAGTAATTGCACGCTTTAAAGAGGTACACAACTCCTGATAAATTTAACTTTTACCTAAGTATTCCACTTACATTCATAGTCATGTTAATTTTTGGCAGCATGTGCCTCGGCTTGAGCCTGGTTTCCCGGAACGCGTGAAGCTCACTGCGAAAGAGGTAAGTTTCTGTCAGTATATTTTTCTTAATAATGTGAAAAGAAACTGTTTGATTGTATTGAATGATATACTGTTAAAATATTGCCTTTGGTATGAAATAAGATTTATTAATACTCTTTTGTGTGTTATTTCTGTTAGAAAATGGAGTTTTGAGAGCATAAGTATTTTATGTTCTTGATGTTAATTCCGGATTTTAACGATTGGAAATTGTTCCTTGCTATGAGGATTAAATTTTCATATATGGGTTTAAGTAATTTTCTTAGTGAAATCCATAGATAAGTAGAGTTGAAGTTGGTAGCTGGAAAGAGCTTGAAAAAAAGAATGTGTATTTGTCCCACATTGAAATAAATAAAAGGGGTTGTTGGCTTTATATAGAATCACACACATGGGTAGTGTACAACCACTAAGGTGTATGATGGTGCATGGTGTTACTATGTGCTTCACGCGCGCGCACATACACACGCGCGCTGCCGCCCGCCTCGCCACGTCTCGGGTCGGCTCGGTCGAAATTTTTTTACCCTCTATTAAGTCTGCAAAAAAAAATTGAAAAATACTGTTCATTGATGACGTCATCAATGAACAGTAAATTTTCAATTTTTTTTTTTTTGCTGGTTTGCTAGAGGGTAAAAAAATAACAATTTTTTGTATTGGGTGCTATGACGGAACTCTTAAATTATATTAGATATGAGGTGTTCTTTATTGTTTGTTATATAAGGTGTTTGCTATGGAGTGCAACTATATATATATATATATATTCTGATTAATTTAAATAAAGCTGAAATGTGTGGATAAAATATAACGTAACTGTTACGATTTATTTAATTGTAAATCAGCTGTTACAACCGTTTTGATTATATTAAATCGACCGTTTCATTATTATTAAATTGAATGGGGGTTACAATATTGATGAGGGTGGTATCAGTTACGTTTGGCCTCTCCTATAAATAGAGAGCTAAGCTGCTGATTTTAGTGTACCACACCCTACATTCTCTTCTCCTCTCTACACTCTATATTCCCTTCCTGTCGTAGCTTCTCTGCTAGTGGGTTTTTCGGCGACTGAGGTGCCAGTCGAAGTTGAGTATTCTGGTTGCTGTGATCATATTACTCGGAGCTGTTTTATCCTGGGAGAGGTGTTGCAAGCATCCCGACACAGTGTAAGTGGGGGCAATTATCTCTTCAAGAGCAGTTAGGATTTCGAGCAAATCCTGACGACTCAGCTGGTTTTCTTACTTGTTTGATATACTGATATAGCTATGGCTACTGGTATGATTTCTGTCTTTCCTTCGTTCTTACAGTTACTGATATGCATGCTTTATACCTTCGTGTTTTGTTTCGTTAATTGTTTGATTTGCCTTGGCTTGTTAAATACTTTATATAACTGGCTCTATGTTGCTGTATTAGTTAATATTTCCAACATTCTTGAAGAGATAATTTGTTATATAGTATTTAGCATAATGGTTAACGAGACTGAAGTTCCTGTTAGTGGTCATGTTAGTGGTCCTGTTAGTGGTAGTTCTGGTGCTTCTGCTGGGGTCGTGGATTGGACCACTTACAGTTTTCCACAGCACGTTGAATTGACTAGGTTGCCGGAGAAATTCAATGGGGGCATTGGCTTTTCTCCCTGGCAGAAAAGGATGAAGTTGTGGTTGACTGTAAAGGGTCTATGGCCTGTTGTGGAATATGAGAAGCCGGTTGTGGATCAAGCAAAGGCTGAATCAGTTAAGGGTTTTGCGAAGTGGGCTGAGAAGGATGGCGTGGCTAGGGTGGCTATTTTGGCTGCTCTGACGAACACCTTGTTTGATGTGTACTCCTCTGATGCCTACACCGCAAAACTCTTATGGGAAAAGCTGGACCAGACACATAATACTGACTCACAAGGTCTGGAAAAGTATTCTGTGGCTAGGTTCCTTGATTTCAAGCTGGTGGACAATAAGTCCATGACTGAGCAAGTGCATGAGTTCGAGATGATAGTGCATGCTTTGAAGGAGTCCGGAATGGACCTTCCCGAAAAGTTTAAGGTGATGAGTGTGATTGAAAAACTCCCAAAGTCTTGGGAAGAGTTCTCTCTCTCCCTGAAAAGACGGAAAGGAGAGATCACCTGGACCAACCTTATGCTGGACATCTCGGTGCAAGAACAACACAAGTCCAAACAGGGACATGTGGTGCCCACTGAGCACGGAAGCTCGAAGGTGAATGTAGCAACTGTAGGACAGAAAAGGAAGGCTGTCTCGAAGAAGGGTAATAGTAATAAACCTAAGAATGACAAGGATAAGGCCAAGAAACCAAAGGCAAACAAACCATGTTGGTCTTGTGGGCAGGTTGGGCACTGGAGTAAGAACTACCCGACTAAGAAAGTGAAGAAAGCTGAGGTGGTAGCTCAAGCGAATGCTGTGCTTGGAACCTCAAGTGGGCCTGTAGTGAACATGATTGTTGGTGAGGCTACGGCTTCTGAAACCAACGTGGACCGGTATGTTACCTACAACCCTGTACTATTTTCCACTTATCTGTTAAATGAATGGTTGATTGATACTGGAGCTAATGTGCATATTTGTGCTGACATTTGTTTATTTGTATCTTATCAACAAGGTCATAGCTTAACAGTGACGATGGGGAACGCAAGTGCCGCTCAAGTACATGGAGTAGGAAACGTGGACCTGAAGTTTCCTTCGGGTCGTGTTCTATCCCTGACGAGAGTGCATCATGTTCCCGACATGCGTAGAAATATAATAAGTGGAAGCTGTTTAGTAGCTAATGGTTTTGAAGTCTCTTTCAAATGTAATAAAGTAGTTCTTATTCATACTGGTACATTTTTTGGCAAGGGTTACTTGTCAAATGGTTTATTTGTAATAAATGCTGAGCCCGTTTTGGGTGCGTTGATTAATAATATTACTCCTTCTGTTAATTGTATTGAATCTTCAAATTTATGGCATGCTAGACTTGGTCACTTAAATTTTGGTGCTCTTAAAAATATGATGAACTTAGAGTTGATTTCAAGACATACCATAGAAAAGAATTCTAAATGTCAAGTATGTGAGTCTGCTAAACAAATAAGGAAACCTTTTCATAATATTGTTAGGGATTCAGGTTTGTTAGATTTAGTACACACTGATATTTGTGAATTTGGCGGTGTGTTGACTAAGGACCAGTTTATGTAACAACCCCGATTTTTCCGGATTTATTATTATTATTATTTAAATATTTTATTGGTTTTCCATAAAGGAATAATAAGATTGTGAATATTTAATTTTAATTTGAATGCAGTTATGTGTTTAATTGTTAATAGGTTATTCGGGTAGACTGTATTCGGTACTGTCTGTGTTAGTAAAAAAAAAATTTATTTTAGTAAAAAATTATATTTTTATCAATAGTGATTAATTGAGTTTGTTTTAAAATTTTATGGATCAAGTGGTATTTTATTGGTACAAAAATTATACCCGATATTCTACCCGTGTACAAAAGTTTTATTTGTATAAATTATTAAAATGTTTAAAATTTAGGATTTTCACATTTTTGGTAACTTGAGATTATTTTAGAATTTTAAGGATCAAAACTATATTTTTCTCGTGCTAAAATTTTACCCGGTATCTTATCCGTGCCCCATTAATATTTGGGTGCATTATTAAAATATTTGAAAATTTTGTATTTTATATTTTTGATCAATCAGGGAAAATTTCGTGTAATTTATTATATTAAAATATATTTTTAGTTGATTTTATTGTGTTTTGATTTATTTTTAAAGCATTTAAACGCTTTATGATTTTTATTAAATAGGAAAATTATCCCATACGTGTTATGTGACTTCTGTGTAGCATAGATTATTTTATTCTATTTTTCTATAATTTTTATATTTTTAGAATACAGTTACTTCGCATTTTAATTTCCGGACCCAGCCCATGTTCTGAATTAGAGGCCTTGTTATTGATAAAATTATTTTTATACAATGATAGGATATATAAAAATGCATTATTTTGTAATTTTTGTAATATTCATAATTTTTGGGAAATTTTGATATCTATATTACATTTGTTTAAAAATAAAAATTTTACATTTTTATCCCATAAAAATTATTTTTAAGGCATAATAAATTTAATTAGGGATTAAAAATAGTTTTGGGATATTAATTTTCGATTAATATAAATAGGAATCAGATTTTTTATTTATTTATTAATAATTCATAAAATCATATTTTTTTTATAAAAATATATTTTCTCTCTCATGTTCTTGAGTATCAAATCCAAATTTGAAGGCGTTATTGATATCGGATTTTGGTGTTCTTATGCTCAAATCGTAGCTCTTGATCTCTAGTTTCATAATCTACAATCAATTTCATCAGAGGATAAAATTTCGATTTTATATCAATTTTCTTTTGAATCTGCAAATTAGGGTTCTTCATAAAATTTGGGGCTTTTCGATTCTTTGATTTCCCGGTTGAATTGATTGTTTGTATAGCTTCATATTGATTCCAGGAGTCCAATTATATGTTCAATTTCATTGTTCTATTGCTAGTTTAATCAATTCGAAAATTAGGGTTCTTGAGCCTAATTTGGGGTTTTTTGATTGAGTGATTTTCCAGTTATTTTGATGATTCCATTAGCTTTCTACGATGATTTAAAGTCAATTTGAATATCTAATTACTATGTTTATATCCGATTTAGTGCAAACCGAGTTAAGAGTTTTTGTTAGTTTATAAAATCAATTGTACCGTATTTATGTGTTATTATTCATGTAATTGGTTGTTTCTATTAAATTTGTTATAGCTTAAGCTTCGTTTTAATGTATAGAACGTTAAGTTTGGTTGAGTTTTGACCGATTCCGAGTTTTTGGCCGGAGTTAGTTTGATTTTTGGCCGGATTTTTGATTTGGTCGATTCTGGGTTTGATTGAATGTTATGGTTGTGTTTAGGAAGTAATTTAGAGCGATTTTGAGTTTAAAAACGTAACGATTGGTACGTTTTAAGGGCTACCGGAGGTTGCCGGAAATTTGCGGAAACTGGAAAACTGCCATTGATGGTGGTGATGTTCTTCGAGCATTCATACGAAGAACAGTGAAGATGGTGATGAATAGTAACCATTTGATCTTCAAAATCTGAAATCCAATTCTGAAAAATGGTCTTGGAAAATTATTTTTCAAAATTATTTATAAATTGGAATTTTATTTTTAGAAATTTGAAAAATACTTTTAAAAATTCGATAAATTATTTTTAAATTTCGAAAAATTATTTTTAATTTCGAAAAATAGTTTTAAAATTTTAATAAATTATTTTTAATTCGAAATTTATTTTATTTGATTATTTTAAATCTATTTATCTAATATCTTAATTAATTTAAATTGATTAATTAATTAATTAATAATAATCAATTAATTAAATTAATTAAATATTACTTAAATATGATGAGAAATAATCAAATTTAATTATTTTGGAAAAATAAAATAATTTATTTATTTTATAAATATTATTTTACCTTTAATATTTATTCCCTTATTTGTTTAAAATGAAATAAAATTATTTTAAAATTCTGAAAATAATCCGGGAGTGATAATAATATTTTTAAAATTCTTAGATTTATTTTTTTATGAGTTAATTAATAAATAATTAATTTGAATATTCAATTACTTTAATTATTAATTGAATTATTCTTATTAATTGAATTATTCTTATTAATTGCGTATTAATTCAACCGTTCGTCCGTTTTAAACGAGACAAATATTTTTGGAATCAGAAAAATGACCCGATTATTATAAAATTGATTTTAATTTAAAATTCAACTTTTAAATTTGGATCGACTTTTTTCCAAACCTTTTTATTGAGTCGGTTATATCCGATAATTAGGGTTTTGACCCGTTTTCTGTTTTAAAAATTTTGGAAAAAATCTTTTTATGATCTGATCAACGTGCTATGTGATTATGTGATCTACTTATTAGTCTCTTTACGTGCGATGTGAATTATCAAAGTGTTTACTTAAAGGGTTAAGCGTTGTAATTATATTTCTATTTCTTTATCGAGGTTTAATTTGTAAGTATTGACTTAGGTTTGTCAGCGGAGATATAATGAAGAGGGTTGGAGATAGATGTGGTATTCTTTGTGGGTTATGAAAAGGTGGAGGTGAACGCAGTATTGTTGGTGGAATTGCTGGGTTACTTGTGAGGTGTTTTAACACCCGGAAAATGTCTATGTTCAAAAGGGATATTTCCAATTATTTTCTCCCGATAGAGATTTTGGTAAGCATGGTTAATATGTTCGAGTTGAGTTTATAAACGTTTATAGAAAGTAGAAATTGACGTTTGAAGACTGAAGTACCGGCTTATGTTTGACTATAGAAGTAGACGCGTGGGCTCGATGTCGACAGATCAGACTCGTGGCAATCGTAAGAGCGTCAAGCCAACGAATGATTAAAACAGAGGACATGATGACGTGAAATAGAAGAAAAAGATAGTTGTATTACTTTGGCACTACGTAATAGCTAAGGACCAGAGGCAAGTATTTTCTTGATCATGTTAAACACTTTTATTTTATGTTTCATTGATTCATATCATGACAAATAGTTATTGTTCAGAGCTATTTGTGATTCTTAAATATTTTTGTGCGAACAAAGTTACTTGATATTGGTACCCTTGATGTGGGGAATTGTTTAAGATAAACTCTTCATATCCTTATTATCGTAGTAAATAATAGGGATGTGAACTGTATGTGAAACTAAGCATTTCCTGTTGACTTCGGAAATTGCTCTATTGGATTGGAAAATGATAAAGCGTAGGAGGCCATGGTAGCTGCCATGGTCCAGCAATATTTAAGGAGGATATGGTAACCATTCCATCTTCTTATAGGCTAACATTACTTGCCTATTTTGGTACCCTCATGAAATCCGGATTATACACACGGGTATAGCTGTACCAGTGGAGTATAAAGGGTCCCATTGCTTTTGAACCTGTTCAGGGGGCAATGGTGTTTCAGTAAAGTGTATCCAATCCATATCGCCCGAATGGCTATTATATATTGTGAATTGGTAGATGATTCATTTTTATGACATGCCAAATGATTTCAGTTACAGTTGAATTATATCACAGTTGTTGATTCAGTTTTCTCTATAAACTGTTTTACATTTCAGTTGATTTTATGCCCCAATTATCCTGGTTTTTGTATCAAAATTTTTATACGCTTGCTGAGCATTTCTTTCGCTCATACTTGCTGTTGTAAATTCTAACATTTCAGTAAGGTAGTTTGGCGAGACGTATCCGCACAACTCAGAAAGAGAAGAAGCGTGATGCTATTTCGAAAATGACTTGGCTCAGGATGTCTGGATTTAGTGTAAGATCTATTTTATATATTTGAGTTATAGTATTTATTATTATTATTATGTACTAGCCTAGTTGACCTGGCATACTTCTTATCGAAGTTACACCAGTGATTTAAGATTTGATCAAAGAGAATGTTGTAAAGAATGAATACTTTTTACTTAATGGAATTTGGATTCTTGTTTCTAGCCCTATAACCTTAAAAGATCTTGGTATGTTTGGGGTCACAGATGTAAATTCCCAGTGTTGGACAACTGCAAGTGAATGATTATTATTAAACAGATGTTTTATTTTGAGAATTTTCGCGTGACCACCAAATCTTCTGACCCTGGATTTGGGGGGGTGTTACAGGATGGTATCAGAGCTGAGGTTATAGTAAACTAGAAACGAGAGTGTGTAGGAGTGTGTATAGCTAAGTAAGGAACGTCAGAGCTCATATAGAGTTCGTGTTGGACTATTGGATATAGTACCAATTAGTAAGTTAAGATTGGAGTACTCGTTTGAGATGGTGGTGCTGAACTGGATAGACCGCCTTGCGAATGGAGATGTCTACTGTGGAATCTTCAGTGATTATTACGAGATGACGATGACATACGATATCGATATCCTTAAAACGTGGAGAGGAAGAAGCTTATAATCGAAGGACGAGCTATCAAAGGAGCTGACAAAGAAGGCATAAGTAGAGACATTGGCAATACCTTCTCTTCTTATAAATTATTTTCATATCCCTCCCAAGGAGACATTCTTTAAAAGATATATTTGCTCTTCAAAACAGTGACACTTGACACTTGTGTTCAACCTCCACTCTGGATTTCAATTATTTCAAAGGGTATTATGAAACCTACTTTCAAATTTCTGAGACTTTCAACTTTTTATTTTCCCCAATGGTTAATAATTTTATTTACAATATAGTACCACTTGTTCGGTACTTTCTTTTTGGATCTTCTTTTCAGAAAATAACACCTTTGGAATTTCTTTCATACTTCTCTACTCCAATTGAGATGAACAACCCTATTTATAGGGGACACCAGGTATATCTGTCTGTGTGATTGAAGTTGGATGGGACGCCATCACTGGTGTGTTGCGTATTACAAGAAGGCTGGCCACCTTTATTTGTAAATGTCAGAGCTAAGACACGCAACGTCGGGTTCATATGATCATATTGATCTCTCAGTTATTCTTTCATTTCAAAGAATATTTGCTTTAAAATTCATAAATTGATAACCAAAAATGAGGGATATTTGCTACAATATGAAATCTCTTCTCTTCAAAATTTCATAATTTTTGTCATCACAAAAAGTTTTGGAGGTATGCCAATCTGGTTAGAATAAGTCAACCTCGACACGGTGAATCAACACTTTGCAATGGGATTACTACGAGCAAAAGCAGATCAAGATACGATTAGAATACTAACGGCGGATAATGGAGTCAATTCATTTTCTCTTTATCGATCAACGCTACGTTACTGCAAAATTGTTTCGATTTTATATGGAAGAAAAGCAAGTGTGGATGATGAAGGAGTTAAGGAACCCTAGGGATTTCTTTTCCTCAGTGGATTCCGAGGACGGAATCCCTTTAAGGAGGGAAGATTGTAACAACCCCGATTTTTCCGGATTTATTATTATAATTATTTAAATATTTTATTGGTTTTCCATAATGGAATAATAAGATTGTGAATATTTAATTTTAATTTGAATGCAGTTATGTGTTTAATTGTTAATAGGTTATTCGGGTAGACTGTATTCGGTACTGTTTGTGTTAGTAAATTTTTTTTTATTTTATTAAAAATTTATATTTTTATCAATAGTGATTAATTGAGTTTGTTTTAAAATTTTATGGATCAAGTGGTATTTTATTGGTAAAAAAATTATACCCGATATTCTACCCGTGTACAAAAGTTTTATTTGTATAAATTATTAAAATGTTTAAAATTTAGGATTTTCACATTTTTGGTAACTTGAGATTATTTTAGAATTTTAAGGATCAAAACTATATTTTTCTCGTGCTAAAATTTTACCCGGTATCTTATCCGTGCCCCATTAATATTTGGGTGCATTATTAAAATATTTGAAAATTTTGTATTTTATATTTTTGATCAATCAGGGAAAATTTCGTGTAATTTATTATATTAAAATATATTTTTAGTTGATTTTATTGTGTTTTGATTTATTTTTAAAGCATTTAAACGCTTTATGATTTTTATTAAATAGGAAAATTATCCCATACGTGTTATGTGACTTCTGTGTAGCATAGATTATTTTATTCTATTTTTCTATAATTTTTATATTTTTAGAATACAGTTATTTCGCATTTTAATTTCCGGACCCAGCCCATGTTCTGAATTAGAGGCCTTGTTATTGATAAAATTATTTTTATACAATGATAGGATATATAAAAATGCATTATTTTGTAATTTTTGTAATATTCATAATTTTTGGGAAATTTTGATATATATATATTACATTTGTTTAAAAATAAAAATTTTACATTTTTATCCCATAAAAATTATTTTTAAGGCATAATAATTTTAATTAGGGATTAAAAATAGTTTTGGGGTATTAATTTTCGATTAATATAAATAGGAATCAGATTTTGTATTTATTTATTAATAATTCATAAAATCAGATTTTTTTTATAAAAATATATTTTCTCTCTCATGTTCTTCAGGATCAAATCCAAATTTGAAGGCGTTATTGATATCGGATTTTGGTGTTCTTATGCTCAAATCGAAGCTCTTGATCTCTAGTTTCATAATCTACAATCAATTTCATCAGAGGGTAAAATTTCGATTTTATATCAATTTTCTTTTGAATCTGCAAATTAGGGTTCTTCATAAAATTTGGGGCTTTTCGATTCTTTGATTTTCCGGTTGAATTGATTGTTTGTATAGCTTCATATTGATTCCAGGAGTCCAATTATATGTTCAATTTCATTGTTCTATTGCTAGTTTAATCAATTCGAAAATTAGGGTTCTTGAGCCTAATTTGGGGTTTTTTGATTGAGTGATTTTCCAGTTATTTTGATGATTCCATTAGCTTTCTATGATGATTTAAAGTCAATTTGAGTATCTAATTACTATGTTTATATCCGATTTAGTGCAAACCGAGTTAAGAGTTTTTGTTAGTTTATAAAATCAATTGTACCGTATTTATGTGTTATTATTCATGTAATTGGTTGTTGCTATTAAATTTGTTATAGCTTAAGCTTCGTTTTGATGTATAGAACGTTAAGTTTGGTTGAGTTTTGACCGATTCCGAGTTTTTGGCCGGAGTTAGTTTGATTTTTGGCCGGATTTTTGATTTGGTTGATTCTGGGTTTGATTGAATGTTATGGTTGTGTTTAGGAAGTAATTTAGAGCGATTTTGAGCTTAAAAACGTAACGATTGGTACGGTTTAAGGGCTACCGGAGGTTGCCGGAAATTATTTTCCGGTGACCGGAAACTGGAAAACTGCCATTGATGGTGGTGATGTTCTTCGAGGATTCATACGAAGAACAATGAAGATGGTGATGAATAGTAACCATTTGATCTTCAAAATCTAAAATCCAATTCTGAAAAATGGTTTTGGAAAATTATTTTTCAAAATTATTTATAAATTGGAATTTTATTTTTAGAAATTCGAAAAATACTATTAAAAATTCGAAAAATTATTTTTAAATTTCGAAAAATTATTTTTAATTTCAAAAAATAGTTTTAAAATTTTAATAAATTATTTTTAATTCGAAAATTATTTTATTTGATTATTTTAAATCTATTTATCTAATATCTTAATTAATTTAAATTGATTGATTAATTAATAATAATCAATTAATTAAATTAATTAAATATTACTTAAATATGATGAGAAATAATCAAATTTAATTATTTTGGAAAAATAAAATAATTTATTTATTTTATAAATATTATTTTACCTTTAATATTTATTCCCTTATTTGTTTAAAATGAAATAAAATTGTTTTAAAATTCTAAAAATAATCCGGGAGTGATAAAAATATTTTTAAAATTCTTAGATTTATTTTTTTATGAGTTAATTAATAAATAATTAATTTGAATATTCAATTACTTTAATTATTAATTGAATTATTCTTATTAATTGCGTATTAATTCAACCGTTCGTCCGTTTTAAACGAGACAAATATTTTTGGAATCAGAAAAATGACCCGATTATTATAAAATTGATTTTAATTTAAAATTCAACTTTTAAATTTGGATCGACTTTTTTCCAAACCTTTTTATTGAGTCGGTTATATCCGATAATTAGGGTTTTGACCCGTTTTCTGTTTTAAAAATATTGGAAAAAATCTTTTTATGATCTGATCAACGTGCTATGTGATTATGTGATCTACTTATTAGTCTCTTTACGTGCGATGTGAATTATCAAAGTGTTTACTTAAAGGGTTAAGCGTTGTAATTATATTTCTATTTCTTTATCGAGGTGTAATTTGTAAGTATTGACTTAGGTTTGTCAGCGGAGATATAATGAAGAGGGTTGGAGATAGATGTGGTATTCTTTGTGGGTTATGAAAAGGTGGAGGTGAACGCAATATTGTTGGTGGAATTGCTGGGTTACTTGTGAGGTGTTTTAACACCGGGAAAATGTCTATGTTCAAAGGGGATATTTCCAATTATTTTCTCCCGATAGAGATTTTGGTAAGCATGGTTAATATGTTCGAGTTGAGTTTATAAACGTTTATAGAAAGTAGAAATTGACGTTTGAAGACTGAAGTACCGGCTTATGTTTGACTATAGAAGTAGACGCGTGGGCTCGATGTCGACAGATCAGACTCGTGGCAATCGTAAGAGCGTCAAGCCAACGAATGATTAAAACAGAGGACATGATGACGTGAAATAGAAGAAAAAGATAGTTGTATTACTTTGGCACTACGTAATAGCTAAGGACCAGAGGCAAGTATTTTCTTGATCATGTTAAACACTTTTATTTTATGTTTCATTGATTCATATCATGACAAATAGTTATTGTTCAGAGCTATTTGTGATTCTTAAATATTTTTGTGCGAACAAAGTTACTTGATATTGGTACCCTTGATGTGGGGAATTGTTTAAGATAAACTCTTCATATCCTTATTATCGTAGTAAATAATAGGGATGTGAACTGTATGTGAAACTAAGCATTTCCTGTTGACTTCGGAAATTGCTCTATTGGATTGGAAAATGATAAAGCGTAGGAGGCCATGGTAGCTGCCATGGTCCAGCAATATTTAAGGAGGATATGGTAACCATTCCATCTTCTTATAGGCTAACATTACTTGCCTATTTTGGTACCCTCATGAAATCCGGATTATACACACGGGTATAGCTGTACCAGTGGAGTATAAAGGGTCCCATTGCTTTTGAACCTGATTAGGGGGCAATGGTGTTTCAGTAAAGTGTATCCAATCCATATCGCCCGAATGGCTATTATATATTGTGAATTGGTAGATGATTCATTTTTATGACATGCCAAATGATTTCAGTTACAGTTGAATTATATCACAATTGTTGATTCAGTTTTCTCTATAAACTGTTTTACATTTCAGTTGATTTTATGCCCCAATTATCCTGGTTTTTGTATCAAAATTTTTATACGCTTGCTGAGCATTTCTTTCGCTCATACTTGCTGTTGTAAATTCTAACATTTCAGTAAGGTAGTTTGGCGAGACGTATCCGCACAACTCAGAAAGAGAAGAAGCGTGATGCTATTTCGAAAATGACTTGGCTCAGGATGTCTGGATTTAGTGTAAGATCTATTTTATATATTTGAGTTATAGTATTTATTATTATTATTAAGTACTAGCCTAGTTGACCTGGCATACTTCTTATCGAAGTTACACCAGTGATTTAAGATTTGATCAAAGAGAATGTTGTAAAGAATGAATACTTTTTACTTAATGGAATTTGGATTCTTGTTTCTAGCCCTATAACCTTAAAAGATCTTGGTATGTTTGGGGTCACAGATGTAAATTCCCAGTGTTGGACAACTGCAAGTGAATGATTATTATTAAACAGATGTTTTATTTTGAGAATTTTCGCGTGACCACCAAATCTTCTGACCCCGGATTTGGGGGGTGTTACAGTTTAGATACTTCATTACCTTTATAGATGATAGTAGTAGATACTGTTATGTCTATTTACTTAGACATAAGGATTAAGCACTTAGTAAATTCATTATATATAAAACTGAAGTAGAAAAACAAACTAGTAAGGTACTTAAAAGGTTGAGATCTGATAGAGGTGGTGAGTATACGAGTAACTCCTTTAATGAATTTTGTGCAAGCAAAGGAATAGTTCATGAAGTTACTCCACTATACACACCTGAGTCTAATGGGGTTGCTGAGCGAAAGAACAGAACTTTTAAAGATATGATTAATAGTATGCTTATTAATTCTGGGTTGCCTAAATACATGTGGGGAGAGGCTTTGAATACGGCTTGCCATATTCTGAATAGAGTCCCTCTGAAACACATGGATAAGACACCCTATGAGTTATGGAAGAGCAAGAAGACTAGTCTTAAGTATCTTCGTGTGTGGGGGTTCCTTGCTAAGGTACTTGTCCCTGAACACAAGAGAAAGAAACTAGGTCCTAAGACTGTTGATTGTATCTTTCTGGGCTATCTTGAGACTACTACAGCTATGAGATTTTTAGTGTTAAAATCTGACATAGATGGTATAGTAGCAAACACGATAGTTGAATTTCGTGATGCTACATTCTTTGAGGATGTTTACCCTATAAAGACTGGTATGCCTCAAGATACTTCTAATGAAGATCCTACTCACACATCGAGTTCTATTCCTGATCATGGGGAAAAGATGACAAATGTGGGGGCGGAACCTAGTAGTAGCTCTACTCCTAAGGAGATAGAGGAACCACGAAGAAGTAAGCGTGCAAAGGTAGTCAAGGAGTTTGGAAGTGATTTTATCACTTACAATGTCAAGGATGAACCTTTAACTTTCCGAAAAGCTATGGATTCTTCCGAGTCTAGGCACTGGAAGGGCGCTGTAAAGATTGAAATTGACTCTATTGTTTCTAACGGAACATGGGAGTTAGTTGATATCCCTCCTGGGTGTTCTACTATCGGGTGCAGATGGATCTTTAAAAGGAAGTTTAACCCTGACGGCTCAATAGATAAGTACAAAGCTAGACTGGTAGCTAAGGGTTTTAAGCAAAAGGAGGGCATTGATTACTTTGATACATACTCTCCTGTAGCTAAAATTACAATAATCCGAATGCTTGTTGCATTGGCTTCCGTACATGGTCTTATCATCCATCAAATGGATGTAAAGACATCTTTTCTTCATGGTGAACTTGAAGAAGAGATTTAAATGGATCAGCCTGAGGGATTTGTTGCATCTGGTAACGAAAGGAAAGTATGTAAGTTGATCAAATCCATCTATGGCTTGAAATAAGCTCCTAGGGATTGGCATAAAAAGTTTGATGAAACTGTGTTGTCGTTCAGTTATGATATTAATGAAAGTGACAAGTGTGTCTACACCAAAGTCAAAGGTAGTGAGTGTGTCATCTTGTGCCTATATGTAGATGACATATTACTGTTTGGAACCAATATTGAGATTATTAACGAGACAAAAGCTTTCTTGAAAAGGCATTTTGAAATGAAGGATATGGGTGAGGCTAGTGTGATTCTTGGTCTCAAGCTGACTCAGTCAGCTGAGGGAATAACGTTATCACAGTCTCATTATATAGAGAAATCTATACTTGAGAAATATGGTTATTCACAGTGTAGAATCGCTAGTACACCCTATGATCCTAAAGTTGCCCTTGTTAAGAATACTTCAGGAGTACCTGTGTCTCAGTTAAGGTATTCTCAGATTATAGGGAGCTTGCAGTATCTTGCTAACTGTACTAGACCAGATATTTCATACTCTGTGTCAAAGTTGGCTAGATATACAAGCTGTCCAAACAGAACTCATTGGGATGCTCTTGATAGAGTACTTAGATATCTAAAAGGCACAATGTACCTTAGTTTACACTATAGGAGATGTCCTGGTGTACTTGAGGGGTACAGTGATGCAAGTTGGATAGCTAAGAAATCTGGTTCCAATGGAGTGACTGGATACGTGTTCACCTTAGCAGGTGGAGCAATATCCTGGAAGTCGACCAAACAGACTATAGTAACTCGGTCTACTTTTGAGGCTGAGTTGTGTGCACTTGATGCCACGGGGACGGAGGCTGAATGGTTACACGGACTTATGTCCGTGATACCTGTAGTAAGCAGACCGCTTCCTGCGATTGCTATTCATTGTGATAGTAAAACAATTATCGACAAGATTAGTAGTAAAAAATATAATGCTAAGACAAAGAGGCACATCCAAGTTAGACTAAAGTCTATAAGGGTTTTAGTGTCTGATAGGATTATAGCTGTAGAGTTCATAGGAACTCAGAATAATATAGCTGATCCTTTGACTAAAGGACTGGAACCTGCAGTGGTCCTTAAGTCAAGGTTGGGGATGGGGCTGTCAACCCATAATAGTTCATCATCAGTGGGAACCCAATGCATATGAGAGGAGATCCCTTGAAGTGTATTCAATGTGGTAATAACAAGCTGTAAGGATGAATTGGTAGTACCTTTGCTACATAGATGATACTGTTGTATCTGAGTCTATCCCCTGTAAACCTAGAAGGTACTGACGCTGCTTGTAAGCAAGAGTTATTATAACTCTGAATGGGGTCAAGTCATTCGATGAGATGGTAGCAGTACATCTCTGGAGATGCCCAGCTAAGCGAATGTAATTGTGTGGTCGCAATTAGAGGAAATGGTTATTCATTGAAGCATTCGACGAACAGGATCGAGACAAGACCATTAATGTCTCAAAGCCGTAGATTCGCACCATAGCCTTTGACTTGTCGTCATCTATGGAACATGGTTACACCAAACGGATTAAGATTCAAGGTGAAACTTTCCATCTGAATTCGGTAATCATCGAAGTAGGAGACTCAGGAGGGTTCAAACCCGGAAGGGTACCGACTCTGAAAAACAAGTCATGATGAAAAAAAACCTGAAGCATTTCTGTATGGATTTGTGGGGGATTATTAGAAAATGGAGTTTTGAGAGCATAAGTATTTTATGTTCTTGATGTTAATTCCGGATTTTAACGATTGGAAATTGTTCCTTGCTATGAGGACTTAAATTTTCATATATGGGTCTAAGTAATTTTCTTAGTGAAATCCATAGATAAATAGAGTTGAAGTGGGTAGCTTGAAAGAGCTTGAAAAAGAGAATGTGTATTTGTCCCACATTGAAATAAATAAAAGGGGTTGTTGGCTTTATATAGAATCACACACATGGGTAGTGTACAACTACTAAGGTGTATGATGGTGCATGGTGTTACTGTGTGCTTCACGCGCACACACACACACGCGTGCCGCCGCCCGCCTCGCCACGCCACGTCACGTCACGTCTCGACTCGGCTCGGCTCGGTCGAAGGGCGATTTGGGCGAATGTCTCGGCGTCTCGCGTACGCGAGGCGACCTTGGCGAGGGATTTTATTTATGTGTTTAATTAATATTTTAATTAGAATAAATAAATATATTTCACTTAGGATCAGTACTTGGAATAAATCAGGAACTGGTCAGACATCTAATAGTGATGGATGAAATCCTGACGGTACCAGATCCTGATGATGGTCAAATACTGACGGTACCAGATCCTGATGATGGTCAAATACTGATGGACATCAGATCCTGACGGATGATGTTGGGTCTTGGTCAGAATTTGATAATATATATACATATATCTGATTAATTTAAATAAAACTGAAATGTGTGGATAAAATATAACGTAACTGTTACGATTTATTTAATTGAAAATTAGTTGTTACAGCCGTTTTGATTATATTAAATCGACCGTTTCATTATTATTAAATGGAATGGGGGTTACAATATTGATGAGGGTGGTATCAGTTACGTTTGGCCTCTCCTATAAATAGAGAGCTAAGCTGCTGATTTTAGTGTACCACACCCTACATTCTCTTCTCCTCTCTACACTCTATATTCCTTTCCTGTCGTAGCTTCTCTGCTAGTGGGTTTTTCGGTGACTGAGGTACCAGTCGAAGTTGAGTATTCTGGTTGCTGTGATCATATTACTCGAAGCTGTTTTATCCTGGGAGAGGTGTTGCAAGCATCCCGACACAGTGTAAGTGGGGGCAATTATCTCTTCAAGAGCAGTTAGGATTTCGAGCAAATCCTGACGACTCAGCTGGTTTTCTTACTTGTTTGATATACTGATATAGCTATGGCTACTGGTATGATTTCTGTCTTTCCTTCGTTCTTACAGTTACTGATATGCATGCTTTATACCTTCGTGTTTTGTTTCGTTAATTGTTTGCTTGGCCTTGGCTTTTTAAATACTTTATATAACTGCCTCTATGTTGCTGTATTAGTTAATACTTCCAACAATTTCTTTTCAATTAAATAGGTATTCGACTCTTGGGTCAACAAGTGTAAGACTATAATGCCTGCCCAGAAGCGAAATGATGATGCAGATAGAGATGGGTGATTTGTATGTGGTACTTTGTTACAGTACTTTGGATTATGAAATTGTGTAATGGTACTCTGAATAACTTGAGTAAATAGCGCGGGTTGATACTTAAATCAGATCATATCTGAAAAGTGGAAAATGAACGAGATTATGTGATGATGTTGTGAATATATTGATTGCATTATAACATATCATACTCTATCAGTGCCCTCATCTGCTTCACTGCTTGTTTTGATAGGTTTGAGTGGATTTGTTTGTCAGAATTTTTGTTGACATTACATATATTATGTATATCAATATATGTATGAAATTCTGGGAAGTTAGTGATCCAGAAGCATAAAAGATGCAACTGCATGAATTGTAGAATAGTATTAAGTCTGAAGTGTATTAAGACCCTATGTTAGTCATATAACAACCAATTACTTTGTAGGGATTAATTTTACAATGTACAGAGTACCTGCGATTAGTGTTACTTTCCCAACTATGTTACATCAAATCTATTAAGTGTTAGGTTAGAGCGTAGTCCATTTTTCTCATAGAATTGTGGCCTGTAGTAACATTCTCGCATAGATAATCTGCAGATGGATCTAGGCATCTTGTTGAGCAAGCTTCAATTTCTCAGCTTTATTAAACTGACATAGATTAATAAAAAACCTCAAGAAATAGAAGAAAAGGGGTGCTGAACCGAAAATTTGCTTGTAATAGCTAGGAATGAGACGGTGACTCAAGTTGCAAGGAGTGTTAAGATTTTGTTAGAGTATGTATATAATAATATATAATTCATGTAAGTATAATTACTAGTAGATTCCTTACTGCCTTTATAAACACGGATGTGCTCTTCCTTGTAAATTGTAATGATTATGCTGTTTAAGGGTTCCAGTTTGGTGCAACCGGTTGCACCAGATTGTTTATAGAATAAACGGTTCCAGAGCCGTTGGATTGTTGATCCAACGGTTCTGATTTAAAAAAAAATTGTACCGTACTGTAGAAACTTTCCGCGCTACGGAGAAATTACCAAAATGCCCCTACTGTTCACGTACCGTAAAAAAATTCTGCGGTACGGTGAACAATAGATTTTTTATGTGAAAAAAGGGGCAATTTTGGTAATTTCTCCGTACCGCGGAAAGTTTCTATGGTACGGTACAATTTTTTTTAAAATCAGAACCGTCTGGAACCGTATGTTCCGTAAACAGTACTTACCATACATATGGTAATGACCGGGAGCCATTAATGATATACTATATCCATTATTCTAAAAATCCCCGATTTAGCCGATTAATTCCCGATTAATCCTTTGTAAGGTAACCAACCGATTCGATTTTTGAAATCCGATTAATCCTGTAAATTTATTCAAAATGATATGTTTAATTATAAATTAGACTAATATATTAAATATTATTATACTATCCGATTAATACTCCGATTAATCCTTTCGATTAATCCCCGATAATCCGATTAATCTTAAATCGGTACCTCAACCGATTTATACAGATTACCGATTTTTACAACCATGACTATATCTATAGTCCATCATCTCTCTCGTGTGTAATGACCACGAGCCTACAGCAACATTACCTTCATATTATTCATATCATACTAATTCCCTTTCTTCATATTTGTCTTGACTATGAACTCCGGGACAGAGTTCTAATTCGTTACAGGCTCATAAGAATATGTTATTTTCAAGGGGATCCCCTGAAACTATATAGGTCCAATGACCAACAACTGATAGTCTGGTAGACGATATACCTTTGTTGAGTTTGGCTTTTTTGGTCAGCTTCCAACCCAAATGACTCATTAAGATGTGGATATGCCTTGACAAGTTATGCAATCTTTTTGTTCAGATGTAACCCTAGCATCAACAAATTCCCCCGTATTATGGTAACCATACAGGTTATGCTGTCGTATTCCTAAGTGGATAAGGGGCGAGCCGGCCCTTGCAAGACAAAAACATCTTTTACTAACAAGAAAACAAAAAGAGTTAAGACATTTAATTGTTAGGACAAGTCAAAGAAACCTGTGTTCCCATATCTTTAGTGTGATAATGCTTTCAACTTGGCATGGCCTTCTCCCACATGGTTTGGGAATGAAAAGATTGTATGTCTCTGGAAGGATATTATAGCTTGGGAGAGGAACATAATGAGAATTACAAAGAAATTAAAGGTAAGATATCAGAATGATGTAAACAAGAGGATAATGAAAATTAAGGAGGTAGATGATAATGCTTTCAAGTCAAAGCGTTCTTGACAAAAAAATGTGTGAGGCTGTGGTCTTTAAGCGTAAGACAATTAGGTCTAATGGGTAACCATGATGATCAGAATACATGCCCGGGAGGAAGTAGTTCTTGTTGACTTGACCTAGATAATGTTAACAGATAATAATTTAGGAAACTTTTCTAGAATTTTTGGTTGCCAACCCAACATTTCCCTCCTCAACCCTCATTCCATATACACCCCCAAGGGAATGAATATTTTGTTTTTTCCGCTAAAATAAAATGTTTCATGTCGACATAGCTAACCTCCATTTTCAGAGGATCCTTGGTCCATTGATTATCAACTTCTTCTGTGCAGCTTCTAAAGAATAGTGACTCATACTTCCAAAGGCTACAAAACATCAAATAATGAAGTGGAGAAAGTTTCACTAATTATACGAAAGTGCAAAGGTGTGAGAATATCATATCTACATTAAAACATAACAGCAGAAGCTTTGTGAAAGTATGACATCCATAAATCTAGATAATTTGTGCTGAGTTACATAGATTGCAGCATTTTACACAATTTAGAAATTATTGAAATAATGCAAAAAATAACAATTTTTTAATTAGTAAGAACAAGTTTACTATTTTTCGGGAGGGATGGTTAAAAATAACGTTTTGATTATCCAAGAGGCAAAGGCGTATTAAGCCCACTATCCCAATGTTAAATTTATCCCATGTGTTCCAGCTTTTGAAGAGGAAACATAGTGGGTCGGAAGGAGATGTTGCTCTTAAACTAAATATCAGCAAGGCGTACTGTTAACGGGGGTATTTGGTAATAACAGATTTCGGAGGTTGCTGGAATAACGAAATTATGAAAATAGGGGAATTTGGGATTTTGGATGTTTGGGGCTGGACTTGAGAGGTGTCTCGACTTGTTAGATGTGTCGGATCCTTTTTCAAGATGCGTGCGTACCTTATATTTATAAGGATCAAGCCAACGCAGTTCTGTTAAAAGGATTGGTTTTTAATCCCTTATGATTGTTAAGGGATGTATTTTGGGAATTAGTAGATTTTATCTCTTTAAATTATATTCGCATTGGGATATCTTCCTGATTTGAAAGATATCGTTTAGAGATATTTTCTACCATAAATTAGAGATAATTCCTCGTTTCAGAGAGAGGAAATAATTAACTTGGGGATTAAGTTAATTATTATTAGATTCATATTTGGAAATTTGGGAGATATTAGAGGCAACCGAAAATATGGCGTAACACGTACGATAGGGTCAGTTGGGAATATCTGAGAGATATTTTCAAGATGGATTTGGGTCAGCTATGGGTTCAATTTGGGGATTTTCCAAATAAATTAGGGTTTTGGTAAGATAGCAAGCAATCAGGCCGCGCCCTCTTTTTCCTTACAAGGAGGGCGCGCCCTCAATGACAAGTCATGATGAAGTATTCTACTCAAGCTGGTTTTCCAAGAGCCATTGAAGAATTCTCTTCTGGGATTCCACTTAGGCTGGGATTCTAGGAGTTATTGAAGAACTCCCTCCTGTCGTATCTCAGGAGGGGGTGTCCGTCGCAGAAGGCCTCCAGGGGTTTGCCTGGATATAAGGACCCTTCTTAAACATTAAGGGCGCACCCTAAGGTGGAAAGATGGGGACTTTCTGGTGTATGCTTTGGGAGCTCTGTTCCTGTATGCAATGGGCGCGCTCCCATTGGGGAACTTCGGGGTAATCCTGCACTTTGCACCCAAAAGCTCTGGATCACCTGTCCTGCTATCTTGTGGGTGCTTCTCATTCGGGGGACAGGGATGCGTTTTGCACTTGGGGTAAACCATGGCTATCCTGCATCCTTGAAATAAAGATATAGCTTATAGCGGATAGGACTAGTCCTTGACGGGGGAAGTTTCCTTATCCGTGAAGTCTTGAGATCTTGGATGAGCCTTGAGCCTTTGTGGTTAGGCCTCATAGTAGAACATTCTGGATGCTGGACCGACAATCTAAGCCCGTTTGGGTTTCTTGCTCTCCAAGAACTACGTATGGCTTGATCCCTATAAATACCAGGGTACGTAGGCCGATTGAGGGGAGGGGGGGAAGCCGAGAGCTCTAAAATAGCCGCCACTAACCCTATCAATCTCAGCCACCAATTACATACAACCACCACACTCATCCACTTTTTCCGGCAAAGGACCACCGCTGTAGATCTTGTTTCCGGTGATGTCCTCGAATTTTGTTGTTCCCAAATTCCTCCGTCAACAAATTGGTGCTAGAAGGAGGGGCGGCCAATCAAGATTTACATTTTAGGAGGAAAAGATGTCTCACAATAAAGGCAGAGGTTCTCGAGATGAAGATGGTTATGATTCTGAAGACAACTTGGGAGGTAACCAAGCTCGTCATGAAGCTTATGTTCCAGAGAATATTGCTGCTCCTCCACGACATCATGGAACTCCAGCCGCCGTCGGTGGACAGCCACCCGTTCTTTTCAGCAATTCGTCATTAATAGAGTAGCTGTATATTATGCAAGATGCCATAAATAGTTTTGGGGCAAGATTGGGTTCTGTGGAGGAAGAGCAAGAATCAAGGAGAAAATCTCAGAATATCCCACGAAATCATCGTCGAACAGGGAAAGCCCTTCAGATTGAGGAAAGTTCCCGACGAGGCGGCGAGGTGCAAGAGAAGAGGTTTCAGCTGATTACTCCTCGAAGGTTAGAATATACGGATCCTATTATTGAACATTTAGTGAGGACAATTCTGATTACAGGTTGTCGAATCCTCAAGAGAGGGCGCGCCCTCACCCTCACCGTTCAGGGCGAACCCCTAGTGAGATCCAACGGGATGAAGAACAGATGGCTAGAGAGAAGAAGGAATTTGCAACTCTGAAGAAATGCCTTGGAATAAGGATTAATGATGATGACCTAAGGATGGTACTCCTTGAGCACCAAAGGAAAGACAAACACTTGGAATCGAGGCCCCGTGATCCACAGCGCGCGCCCCCTGATAACAGGTCGCGGTCCCTTGGACATGAGCGAGCCCTCCCTCGGAATGATAATCCACAGCGCGCGCCCCCTATTAGCAACATGTCGCGGCCCCTTGGACTTAAACAAACTCCTCATCGAGATGATGCTGGAAGAAGAAGTAACCATGATGATGGTGATAGAAGAATGGAGTTATATCAAAGGAGCAGGCGACCTCATATCCATCAGTGCACGCCCTCTGGAAATAGGTCACCTCGCATTCATCAGATTCCCTCAAGTACCTCTAGTGAGTCCAGGTCGAGGATGCGCCCTCATTCAGGAGAACAGTATCAAAGAGACTCTCAAGGAAATCCACAACCTCGGGAAAATTCTCAGGGCCAGCAAACTCAAACTAAAACCCAAGGGGATATTGTGATTCAACCTCAAGCGAGGACTCAGGAAGGTGCTCAGACAATGGCTCCGCCTCCACATCCACCCCCGGGAGGTACACAAACTGTGATACAACCGAATATTCAGAATATTCCCGGAGTGGGAACTTTCAATGTGGATGATTTGAAGAAGTTCCTTGCCCACTTGGATGGAGGGAGAATATCTACTACTGCGCAAACATCCTCTCCCTTCTCGATTGAAGTTAGAGAGGCACAGCTCCCTGCTGGGTATAGATCTATGACAAATGATTTGTGCTTTCATGGAAATGCAGACCCTGTGGAATTCATTGGACGTTTTGATATCGAGATGGATGTCTATCAAGTGACGGAATTGGCTAGGTGTCGATTGTTCGCGGCAACTTTTAGGGAAAGTGCTCAGCAATGGTTTCAGAAGCTTGGTCCAGGAGTAATTACATCTTGGCAGGTGATGAGGAATTTGTTTTTGACTAAGTTCCAGGTTGGAGTAAAATACTCTCCTCCAGTCACAATGTAAGAACCCAAATTTTCGGTAAAATTAAAACTTTTTATTAAGTATTGATAAAATGAGGAACAATGATTCCGACAACAAGATCACCAGCTCTAATGAATGAATGGAATGGATATGGATTCAAATACTTATATGTCATGAAGAATGCTAATGGTTGACAACTTAGGTAAGAATAATCTATCTCCTAGGGGAATAAGATATGGCAATTCCAAGCAGGAGAATATTCTCATGTCATCCAGATCGATAACGATTAGTCCAGTGGTTCCGTGAAGGGGTTAAGGAACGCCTAAGAAGGAACAAGGACAGTGTCATAAATATAGGGAATAAAGCAAAAATAAAGTATGAATAGTGTTTTTGGTGGAAATGAGAATATTATGAGACGACACTATATAGAAGTACCCGGAACGAAATTCTGAGTTCGTATTAGTGATCCAGGGGGAAAAAGAGTGTATGTAAAAGCTGTCGAATTCTGAAAAATAGCACTTTTATTTTCCCCGAGATTTCTCTGGACACTGAAAGACTTAAGGAATTATTGAAGGGATTTAAGGAAAATAGGTTCAAGAATTATTAAAGAGAATGGAGGATGATAGAATAAATATTAAGACGGTTTCCGGTAAAACCCTAACTAGAAACGAATGAGTTATTCCTCCGAACGATCAATGAATTGAGCAATAAACGGACAAAGAAACGAGCAGAGAACCAAGATGCAAGATGCAAGTATGTGCAAGTGGATAGAATCAAGTAACCAAGTAGTTACAAAAGTAACTAGCATGCTTAGCAACCAAACCATGTAGTTAGCTTCAACACATCATCAAACCACAAAATCACCACACATGTCCACTTGATGATGCAAGAGATGGCCCAAGCACTTTAATAAAGTATCTTTATGCAAGATATTTCTCAAATACATCACAATAATTCATTTTTCCTAGGATTAGATCAAGAACCAAGCAAGCAACTCCAAGAACTCTCCTAAAAAGCCATTCGGCTTTATGCATAATTCAAAAACACAAATCCACCTTCCACTCCTTGTTTGATCTTGTAATTTTTAAGGTGAGTTCTATATTTCAAGAAACTAATCTCCTAGAAATTTCAAGTCCAAATTCCTTTTGTTTCCATTTTCAAATAAATCAAGAAAGAGGAGGGTGAATAGTGTTCTTCAAGAACTAATCTTGTTTTCCCTTGATTTTTATTGTTGATTTAGATAGCTTAAAGACACTCAAGGATCATACGAGGCTTAGCAAGGTCTTTAATCACTTCATGGAAGGTATATTACTTGAAACCCTAGCTCTTGTTTTGAGGTTAAGAGCATGTTCTTGGTAGATTTAGCTTAGTATGGTTATAAGTGATGTTATAAGCATGGTTAGCTAGTGGTTTAAATTGATCTAAGCATGATGATGATTATAATGTTAAGGTCAGTGGTTATTGGTCTTGTAAGATGGATGATATGATTAGGAGATGTATGGTATGCCCGGTGGCTTGGTTTGATGATTACGATTTTTGAAACGTCCGATTTATAGCCGTCGTAATGCCGAATTTTTGTTAACACTTAGAAACCAAGCATGGCAGTTAATATAATTTCCTGACCTTGGTAATATTATGACATTTCCTTATAGATCTCGAGCCATAGATCGTTTTGGCACGAGAATCGAAACATTCCGACTTACGGTTTAGGAGTTATGGTCAAATTACTAAAATTGGTTCGGAACCATAAGTAAAAGTTCGTAACTTCAATTGAACCCTCGTAAAACATGTTACTCAATGACGAATCTTAGTAAATAAATACTATGGGTCATAAGGAAGGTGTGAGAGGAAACCACATGTCAAACGGATCATTTTCCGATTTTATAAAAATGTTTGAATCGAAGTTCAACGCGAACGAACCCCTAAAAACCCGCTTGGTTATAACTTTGGTAAAATACTTAGAAAACGAACGATAAAACTCGAGGTATAATCTCGGTTCGTAATCGATCGACTTTAGAACTTATACGACTTAAGTATATACCAAGTGTGGGTATGATGACATGTCTTAATAACGAACGAATGTCGGATCGTATCGGTGATAAAAAGAGTTACACTAAAAGGTGTATAACGAGATAATTCAAAAACGTGTTTTGACTTAAGTGAAGTTTATACTTAGACTTTTAAAAGGTGTTAAGTGGTTAATCTTGAATGTTCTGATTGTTTATAGATCATCGAGCAGACTCAGGACACGCTATCTCTACCCACACCCGATTACCAGGCAAGTGTTCAAAACTTTGAACCTGTTGTTGTGATAATATATATTTGTGATTGCCATTTTACATATGCCATAGCATGCATGCCTATGGTCAAATTATATTATGATACTTGTTCCCTGAATTGATATTGGCTTATAGACTAGATACGTATTATCAGTTATATGCCGGATTGTTTTGATAAGACCCTTAGCGAAGGGCATATGATATTCATTCGTAAATATAGACCGGGAGTCGGTATTTTGAGATATAGATAGTCGTGGAAACCCGGAGGGATTCCAACGGCAGATTATTATTTATTTTAAGGAATGTTATTATTAAACGTTATTTATATTTTCATAAAGTATCAATTACTTGGAAATATTTCGAGGAATGTTATTCGAGTATTATCTCAGTCGAGAGATATTAAATGAATGTTAGTTTCGAATATTCATTTAGAGTTGATTATTTAATGAATATTATTTTGATATTCATTAGAATGTTATTTATTAAATGAATATTACTTTCGAATATTCATTTAAGGTTTTATGTACTTGATGAATATTATTTTAAAATATTCATTGGAAGTTCTATTTACTTAAGGAATATTATTTCGATTATTCCTTTAAAGTTTTGATTACTAAATGAATATTATTTGGATATTCATTTAGAAGATTATTTATTAAATGAATATTATTTTCAAATATTTTATGTAAGGATTGACTTATTTATTGAATATTATTTTAAATATTTATTGGAGTTTAATTATTTAATGAATATTATTTCGAATATTCATTTAAGGAGGGATTTATTTAGTAAATAATTCTATATATTCATTCGAGGATTACTTACGAGCAATATTATGATTTAATAATATTCCGTAATTATTATTGAGTTAATAAATATTCCTGGAATATTTATTTAATTCTTTTAAATTCTTTTTAAAATGATTTATATTATTTGGAGATTATCTTTCACCTCCAGATATTATGTAAAATATTTCGGAGTCTTTTTACGACTATTTTATCAAGGAAAGGTTCCCAACTCCTTATTTTCCATTTAAATCTATCTTAAAAGGATTTAAATGCTCGCTCAAACTTCTATATTATAGGGGAACCTACTTGAGCAATGTTATTTATCTTGTTGACTTCCCGATCATAAATCTTGTAAAACTATTCTTTTCACTCGCAACTTGGTTGTTGTTTATCAATTGAATCTTTGAGTAAACCTTCTCATCATTCGAGGGGTGAGATTATTGGAACAAGATGGTATTCTCTAACAAGTAGCAGCTTGGGAGATATGATGTTGAATTTTCCTTTCCAACTAGATACGACTACTTTGTGGAGTCTTATCATCAAGTATCATACTTGGGGAAAGGGGGACGAACTTTACGTTCAGAGTCAAGAACTTCTTTTCGAACTTGGAGTCGTGTAAGAGGCCGAGTAGCGCCGGTCCATCCCAATTGGCCCAACCGTTGGCCGGGGAGATCTAACAGGGCGGTAGACAAGTAAATCCGTCAGCTCTTCCTTCTACCGGTAGTAAATCTAAATTGAGCTGTACAATCTGCGACTGATCATCGTAAGGATTGGACAGTGGGCGCGGTGAATACTCCAGCATAAGTTCATCATTCAAATTCTTTTATTTTCTGCAACATTATCATTATTGGAAGTATTGGAAAAGTATTCATAGTTGGAATTGCAATATTTTTCCCTGCAAGTTCCTCTTCTATGATAAATGATGATATCTGGCTTATCTTTGACATAGCAGATATTTCCACCTATATATGCATTTTGAGTTACCTTGTAACTTCATCGTTTATGTTATACTGGCATCCTTTCCGTAAATGCATGGCATATGGTTTGAAAGATACTTTTGAACTATTATATATTATCGTTCAGTTATATATTATTGTTGGTGGGCTATTGCTCACCCTTGCTTTATTATTATATCACAACAACAGCTAGACCAGATGACTCGCACAAGGCGCACTCGACGCTGGCGAGGACGATGAGACTACCAGAGCCGAAGAGAAAGCTATTAGTAGGATAGATTCATTCTTTCAATACCAAATATATGGGCTGGTATGACTTATGATAATGGATGGCAAAGAGTATGTATTCATATTGAAATTCTTTTGGATTGTAAGAACTCATAATGTGCTTAATAAAATTTGGTAGTTACTCTGATTTCATCTCTGGTACTATAACGGGTGTATTTTATGTTGTTGTTTTGGGTCACAAGGTTGTAATTTAATATTTATGTTGATTTTGTGGATGGAATTGAGACCGTAACGACTAGATCTCTGACCCCGGATCTGGGGTTGTTACACACAACCTTGGCCAATATCAAGCAAAGGGAAGGAGAGAGTTTGCAATCCTATTCCAAGATATTCAACTCGGTATCTACTATGGTGAGAGGAGCAACAAATGAAACGCTCAAGAGTTTTTTAATAGCTGGATTGTCAGTAGGGACTGATTTCTGGAAGCATCTTCAAGGGCGAGATCCACCAACCCTAGCTGATGTGTTTGCGCAAGCGGAGTCTTTCAAGATCGTAGAACAATCCTTGGCGGATAATCGAAAGTCAGATGCTCAGAGTGGTTATAAGGGAAAGGCCAATAAGAGGAATGACAGGTCTCCTAGTCCTACGCGCCGTACAACGACTAGTGCTAATCGGGTGAATTTAGCTGAAGCTGGAAGAAATTGGGGTCCTCCAGATACATACACCTATGATCAAAGGCCTGGTAACTATACTCCTTTGGTGGTTTCCATTGAGCACATCTTTGAGGTGAATAAGAATAAAGGATTCTTCAAGAAGCCAGAGCCTCTAACTTCTTGGCAGAGTAAAGATAAAAAGAAGTATTGTGAATTCCATGAATCTTCAGGGCATAAAAATCATGAATGTCGTCACATTGAGGATTTGATTAAGGAAGGATACCTGACAAAATGGATTGTTAGGGAGGTGAAGAAACACAAGGAGAATCCTGACAGGAGAGATGGAGGGCGCGCCCTCCATGGAGATGGTAAGCTCGAAGAGAAAAAGTTCGTTAAGGAATGGAGTATTCATACTATCTTTGGAGGACATCACCTGGGTGGTAATAGCAATCATGCTATGGAGAGGTATGCTAGAGAGTCAAGATACAGACCTCTCACAAATGTGAATAGTTTGGAGCTAAGGCCGCCCAAATTGTTCAAGGGAGAGTGTGTAGATTTTACTTTCACTGAAGAAGAAGCTAGATGGGTACATCATCCACACAATGATGCTCTGGTGGTAGCAATTCAGATTGGTTCCAAGAATGTACATCGGGTTTTTGTTGACAATGGAAGTTCGGTGAATATTCTATATTATGGCACTTACAAGAAGCTGGGACTCATAGATAAGGATATGATTTAAGATAATGGATGGATCTATGGTTTTTCGGGCGAATCTGTGAAAGTCTTGAGAGCTATCAAGCTACCGGTAACTCTTGGGGAAGGAGTTCTTTCTGTGACTCAAATGATGGATTTTATGATTTTGAATGTGGAATCATCGCATAATGCTTTGGTAGAGCGCCCCTTGTTGAAGGAAATGAAAGTTGTGACCTCCATCTATCATCTTACAATGAAATTTCCTACACCCAATGGTGTGGGGACTATAAGGGGGTCTCAACATGATTCCAGATATTGTTATCACAAGGCAATCAAACGGTTTAGGAGACAACAAGGTGGAGGGCGCGCCCTGGTTGAAGGTAATTCAGGAGTCATGAGCATTTCCCCGGGAGAAGTAAAAATTCATTATCTCGTCCAAGAGCTGGAAGAGGAGGCGCCCCTTTACAGGGTGCACCCTGACGAAGATGCCCCAGTTCTTGGCGATCTTCAAGAAGGAATTCTGAAAGAAATTGAAGAAGATTTAGAGGATATAATCTCTATCAACATCAGTGGTGAGCAAGTTGAAGGAAGGTGAATGTTACTTGAAGGCTTGATGCATACCCTTGTTGAGGAAGACTTCCCTCTTAAAGAGGACGCACCCTCCAAGGATGAAGCACCAATCGAAGATCCTCGAAGTTTTGATTCTGACCTTGATCCAAGAGCACCACAGTTGGTTAAAAAGACTGGCCCTGCAGAGGATACAATTTCAATTCTGGTAGATAAAAAGGATCCAACTAAGGTTCTGAATATTGGGTCGAAGTTGAATTCCAAGTTGAGAGGGATGCTCACCAACTTTCTTTTGAATAATCTGGATGTTTTTGCTTGGAGTCATGCTGACATGGTTGGAATTGATCCGGAGGTTATGTGTCATCGTCTGAATATAAATCCTATCAAGAAGGGAATCCGCCAGAAACGCCGGCCAGTGAGTGGAGAGAGAGCCATAGCATTGAAAGAAGAGGTGGATAGATTCTAGATGTTGGGCTGATCAAGGAGTCATATTATCCAGATTGGTTGGCCAATCCGGTTCTTGTGAAAAATCCAAATGGAAAATGGAGGACTTGTGTGGATTTCACTGATCTGAACAAGGCATGTCCAAAGGATAGCTTTCCACTCCCGAGGATTGATCAATTGGTGGATGCCACGGCAGGACACGCTCTTTTAAGCTTCATGAATGCTTACTCAGGCTACAACCAGATCCCTATGTATGAACCGGATAAAGAGCACACCTCTTTTATTACGGATCGAGGATTGTATTGTTATATTGGGATGCCTTTTGGATTGATCAATTCTGGGGCAACTTATTAAAGGTTGGTGAACATGATGTTTAAAGATTTGATTGGGAAAACCATGGAGGTATACGTGGATGACATTATTGTTAAATCCTTAAAGGCAGAAGATCATGTAAAACACTTGGAGGAGATGTTCGGGATTTTGAGGAAATTCAGGATGAAGTTGAACCCACAAAAGTGTGTTTTTGGAGTGGAACTGGGAAGTTTTGGGTTTCATTGTGAATCATCATGGAATTGAGGAAAATCCATCAAAGATCAAAGCCTTCTAGACATGAAATCGCCTTCTAATGTGAAGCAGGTTCAAAGCTTGGCGGGAAGAATAGCATCCTTAAATCGTTTCGTATCAAAGTCATCGGATAAATGTAGAGAATTCTTCAAGGCAATCAAGGTGGAAGCCAAGGATTTTGTATGGACCTCTGAATGTGAGGAAGCTTTTCAGAAAATAAAGGAGCAGCTGGGAAATCCTCCACTTTTGGCTAAGCCTGTGGAAGGAGAGACGTTAATTTTATAGTTGGCCGTTTCGAAACATTCCATCAGTGCAGTGCTGGTAAGGGAAGAAGTTGATCATCAGTCTCCGGTTTACTAGGTAAGTAAGCATTTGCTTGACGCGGAGACCAGATACACTAGCATGGAGAAGTTGGTCTATGCCTTAGTTCTGGCATCTAGGAAGCTTTGGGCTTATTTTCAAGCTCACAAGATTGAGGTCCGTACGGCATATCCATTGAGAGGAATTCTCCATAAGCCAGAAACCTCTGGTCGAATGTTAAATGGGCAATTAAGCTAGGACAATTTGATTTGGAATATACCCCAAGGACTGCTATCAAGGGTCAAGCTCTAGCTGATTTCATTCTTGAATTCGAGTCAGAAAATGAAGAAAAGTCACTTGTATTGGTTGAGCCTGAAATTCCACTTAAGAGGGCGTGCCCTCTTGAGGAAGTCCCTCAACCTTGGTGGAAGTTATAAGTAGATGGAGCTGTGAATAATGGGGGGGCTGGAGCAGGTGTAATATTGTTTACCCTCGAAGGAAATCAACTCATGAGTGCCATTCATTTCAAGTTCCAAGCAACCAATAATGATGCTGAGTATGAAGCCTTGATTAATGGGTTGAAGATGGCTTTGGAGATGAAGGTAGTGAATCTCATCGTGTTAAGTGATTCAGAATTAGTGGTTGGACAGGTAAAGGGCGGATTTCAGTGTAGAGGTCCAAGGACAGAACTTTACATGAAGTGCGCTCAGCGGTTGATCCAAAAGTTCCGAGAAGTATGGGTAGAGTGTATTCCACGAGATGAGAATTGTAGCGCAGATGTTTTAGCCAAGTTAGGTCCCAGAAAGATGCTATGTTGTTGGGAACAGTTCCTTTGCAAATTCAGGAAGTACCTAGAATTCCAGAGATAGAAGTCATGGAAGTAGAATCAACCCCACGGGTTACTTGGATGACTCCCATTCAAAAATATATCCAAGTAGGTATACTTCCAAGTATGAAGCTTGAGTCAAGGTGGCTTCAATATCAAGCAGCTAGATTTATGGAATATGATGGAATATTATATAAGAGGGGTTTCAATCAACCACTTCTCAAGTGCATAGATGGAGATGAGTGTAATTACATCCTTAGGGAGATTCATGAAGGGATTTGCGGTAATCACTCGGGGGGTGGTTCGTTAGCGATGAAGGTGTTAAGGCAAGGATATTATTGGCCTACCTTGAAGAATGATGCTTATGAGTTTGTTAAGGCATGTGATGAGTGCCAGAGGTTTGCCAACTGCTCTACCAGTCCTGTTACTACCTTGACTTCTCTAATGAGTCCATGGTCGTTTGCAATGTGGGGAATAGATCTCATTGGAGAACTCCCCAAGGCTAAGGGGGTGTGAAGTATGCTGTTGTTGCTGTGGATTACTTTACCAAGTGGGCAGAGGCGATGCCCTTGGCCACAATCACTGCAAAGAAAATTCGAGATTTTGTTTTCAACTCTATTGTGTGCAGATTTGGGATCCCATATAAGTTTATATCAGATAATGGAAAGCAGTTCGATAGCAGAGAGTTGCGGAAGCTGTGTGATGACTTGGGGATCAAGAAAGAATTTGCAGTTGTGTATCACTCTCAAAGTAATGGGCAGACGGAAGCTATTAATAAGATCATCAAGCATACTTTGAAGACGAAGTTAGAAGAAAGCAAGGGAAATTAGCCCGAAGAACTTCCTATGGTTTGGTGGTCATATAACACCACTCCAAGGACTACAACGGGGGATTCCCCATTTGTGTTATCCTATGGATGCGAAGCAATGGTTCCTGTGGAGATTGGAGCAGGTTCATTCAGAAGAGACCCGTCCTTTTAAGGTGGGTGATTTAGTTCTTTGGAAGGTTATGCCTAATACAAGGATAGTAGCTCATGAAGTTTTTGGCCCCAATTGGGAAGGACCTTACAAGATCAAGTCTATCATCTGGGAAGGCACTTATCACCTAGAAGACTTGGATGGTAACACGATTCCAAGGGCATGGAATGCGGAGCATTTTAAGAGATATTATCAATAGGGTGCTTCGGCCCCATATTTTATGATGAAGGCTTATATTTAAGTTATAGACTAGTATCAATAATTGTTCTCCTAGTCTAGGGGTAGTGCATATATGCCTTCCTTAGAGTTAGTCGAGACTTGCTGATTTTTACACTTTTCAATAACTATTCTTAGCTAGGGGGTAATGTTTTTACACCTTCCCTTGTTCTGAAGAGACTCAAGTTTAATGAAGATTTTCAAGTTTTTTCAAGATTTTCAATATATTCGAGAATTGTTAGAAGAATATAGGTTGTTGAAATACAAAAGGCCGCGCCCTAATTCAATAGGGTGCACCCTACGTTTATACTGAAGAATTTACAAGTGTTTTTAATTAATAAGGATTTGACAATTTTTTACAAGCTTGTTTCTTAATACTTGAAGAAATTCGATCTGGAGGCTGCGCCCTAGTGTATCAAGGCGCGCCCTCAGCTTACATACAATAATGACTTGAAGATCTGTTTGAAGATATGCTTTAAACGCATATTAAAGGTGTTAGAAGAATTGGAAAGGATTTCAAGAAAGTCGCCCTAATACATTAGGGTGCGCCCTATGATTATTTTTAACGAAAATGAAGACTGATCTAAAACAAGAAATTTTAAGGCAAAAGTACTTTGGCAATAATGATGCAGGGAACTTGAAGAAACATAATAACATATTAAATATTCGAAGTTACCAGAAAACACGCGTTAAGAAATAAATTCATGTTACAAATTGCAAGGTTTTACAAAGGACCCGCACCTTAGAGAATTTATAGTTCAAACAAAAGTTGGGTTGATTAAAATTTAGGGAAACGTTTTTTATATCAAGGCGCGCCCTTTGAGGCAGTAGGGGACGCGTCCTGGATATCATTAGGCTGAGTAAGGGGACTTGTCATCTCGAGAATAGAATCCTGGTTGGAGGTTACAGCAGGAGGCAGTTGGTTAGAATTGGTTGTAATTTGAGGTATTTGTTCAGGATTATTTGGAACGTCTTCTATCGAAGGCACGTCCTGAGAAGTTTCTTCTAATCCCAGTTCAATTCTCCTTGCTTTGATAGCATCGGCATTCTTGATCTTGAATGCGGCTATGTCCTCAGCACTATCACCACCAAACTTCTCAGCCCAGTTATAATCAGGGTCGTTGGCTAGGAATCCAAGAAGATAAAAATCAAAACCAGCTTGGAAATTGCGGTCTTCCATAGCCTGTTTTTCATCCTTCCAGCAGTCAAATTTTTATATCTCAAGAGCATCCCGCTGCACTTTCAAGTCTTCGTTCTCTTTTTCCAACTTATCATTTTTATTAACCAGGAGTTGGCGATGGTCAATAGCGTCTTGCAAATCATGTTTAAGATCTTGGATAGTAGCATCCTTGGAGGCACATTCCTTTTTCCATTTGTTGTCACTCTCCACTATCATTTTTGCATATTTCCTATTCTCAGCCTCAAGCTTGTTGATGTGAAGCTTTTCTTTATGAACCCTCTAGGCGCGCCCTAGGGATTGAACCAAAAGTTGAGCAGAGGCTTTGATCATGGAATTCATCTCGTCATCAGCATTCATATTCTGCCAAAGATCAATTTCCTTTTCGGTGACAAGTGAAGCAGCAGTAGGCCCAACAAGGGTTTCGACATATGAGGACGCACCCTCAGTTCATTATTTTTTGCCCTTATCAACAGGAGGTTCTTGGATCTCAGCATTCCTCTTTGAAGATCCAGAAGAAGGTGGAATTACTTGGTTAGACTTTTGTTGTTGGGTAGGGCGCACCCTAGAATCGGAGGTACCGGCCTTGTCGTTTTTCTTTTCTTTGTCGTTTTTCTTTGTAGCTCCAAAGCCACGAGGAATTTGGGGAGCCATATCTGCACAAAACCAGCAAAAAAGTTAGACCTCGCCTTCAATAAAGAAAGCTTGGACAAACAAGTTATAAAGTATAACATATAAGGTAAAGAAAAAAACAACAAAGGCTAAACTAAATATTAGGCAGCGCCCTACGTACAATCTTATACCTCCGGAGTCAGAATCATCACTTTCACTACTAGAAGAGGAAGTTGGTGTAGCAACACCATTTCTAAAATTTTTAAATTTACATATGGATCCAACTCTACTAGACAGAGTTCCAACTCTTTTTAGATTTTCCTCGGTGATAAGAGTTTGAAGATTGAATATTTCTGCTGCCACTTTGAGCACAGCTTTTGCCCTGGCTTCGGCCGCGCCCTGAAGAGTTTTTTTTAATTTTTCTATCTGTTTTAACTTAAGGAGTTAATAGAAACTTAAAAGGAAGAAAGTTAAGAGAAATTTAGGACGCGCCCTCACTTACGAGGGTCAGTATTGAATTGAACACGAGCTCGAGGAACGTCCCAAACGAAGAAATAAGGCTCCTTCCATCGTTTGATGTTGCTAATCTTTCCTTCGGAAAAGCCTTTATTATTGTGAGGTTTGTTGATCACCAAGTAATAATAGCCAATATTTGATTGACGGATACTAAAGAAATAGCTAATTTTTTGCATGGAGGGATTCCCGAATCCGAGGTCATGATAAAGAATGAAAAGAGCAAGAACAAGCTTGTAGCTGTTGGGAGAAAGTTGAATTGGAGCAAGGTTATACCATTCGAGGATCTCTCTCAAGTATGGATGCATGGGCACGCCCACACCAAGAGCTACGAGTTTTGGGCTTAGGACCATCCTTGGAATTCTAAAATTTCCCCCGTAGTTGAAGATATGGGGACGATGGTGAGAGTGTGGAATGGCCCAAAGTCCTTCTTGGCCATAATATTTCATGGCCCATTCCACTTCATCATTTGTAGCGGTAGACGACATGCTTACACAGGCTAGCTTGCCTCATTTCTTTCTGAGTTGATTCTTCTCTTTCTCAGACATGTCTCCATATCTTCCCCACTCGATGCCAATTTCTTCGTCAAGAACTTCCCAGTGCTCAAATGGAGTTGGGGAAGGAGGAGGAGATGTTGGCTCAGAATTTATTAAAGGGGAAATAGAAGAGGCTGAAGGCGCGCCCTCAGCCGAGTAAGTGTCTGAAGAATGAGAATCACCAGATGTTTCTGAGTTGGGAATGAAGTCACTATCATCCTTGGAATTATAAGAATTGTTTACTTCAGAAGGAGTTTGGGATTCTTTAGAAGGTTGAACATTTAAAGTGGCATGGTTGAGGGATTCTTCGCTAGAGAAACTCATGGCGCCGTCTTGAAATTCTTGAATAAGGCGCGCCCTATCTTCTGAAGATATGAATGAGAAGAGAGGCCTGGGCGGATTAGGAGGAAGAGGAGTTGGAAAAGGAGACCAAATCCAAATACGTCTATTCAGTTCCTTGAAAGGGTGAAATGGCGACGGCGCGCCCTCCAGCTGCAAAATTAAAAGTAAAAAGACTAAGGGCGCGCCCAAGGAAATGACGAGAAGGAAAATTCTTCGAGTATTTCTTTGAAACCTAAGGCATGTTCTAGAAAAGGCAAGGGATTGATTTTTAACTATATCAAGGTATCAGAGAAATTCAAGGCGCGCCCTGTGTACGAGACGCGTCCTGAAGAATCATAAACTTAGGTTGAAGAAAACAAAAATGAGGACGCGTCCTGGGAGTAAGGCACGCTCAAGAATTATGCGGAGTTAGTAATTTTGTAGGAACATTACTCATAAAGTTTGCAACAACAAAACAAGATTAAAGAATATATATATATGCACCTATACATACACAGTAAAATTGAAGAACACGAGAAGAATGAACAGTCACATTGACGAATCAAGCAATTTACATGGCTAAAATTTGAAATAAAGGTATGAAAATGTACCTTGGAAGTTTCGGAGTAAGATTTGTTGAAGATATACACGGAAACATGGTAAAATTGATCGGATTTTTGCTCGGAAAGTGAAAATCGCCGGAGAAGAGTTCTTTGCAAGGAGAGAGATGAAGAAAAGAGTAAAGTGAAAGAAGAAGGGGGTATTTATAGGGGTTTGAGAAGATAATGGATGACATTTGTAAAGCAAGAGGCGGTTGAAATTCAGAAGACGTGCCCTATATTAGGGCGCGCCCTGTTGTAGTGTTAAGAAATTTCGGAGTTTTTAGGAAAATTCCATATTTTATTCATAATTACATATGGAATTGGGGGGGGGGGTAGTTGTTATAGCCAAAATTTCACTTGGGTATTTTCAAGATGGATTTGGGTCAGCTATTGGTTTAATTTGGGGATTTTCCAAATAAATTAGGGTTTTGGTAAGATAGCAAGCAATCAGGCCGCGCCCTCTTTTTCCTTACAAGGAGGGCGCGCCCTCAATGACAAGTCATGATGAAGTATTCTACTCAAGCTGGTTTTCCAAGAGCCATTGAAGAATTCTCTTCTGGGATTCCACTTAGGCTGGGATTCTAGGAGTTATTGAAGAACTCCCTCCTGTCGTATCTCAGGAGGGGGGTGTCCGTCGCAGAAGGCCTCCAAGGGTTTGCCTGGATATAAGGACCCGTTCTGAAATAGCCGCCACTAACCCTATCAATCTCAGCCACCAATTACATACAACCACCACACTCATCCGCTTTTTCCGGCAAAGGACCACCGCTGTAGATCTTGTTTCCGGCGACGTACCTCGAATTTTGTTGTTCCCAAATTCCTCCGTCAACATGGGGTCTTGCTCGAAATAGATAAACTGGGTTATGATATGTGTGACTACGGTCTCAGTACAATATTATGTTTAATGGTGATATGTAATGGTGAATGTGATGTGATTATTGTGGATTTCCTCTACTAATAAAGGTAGGTAGGGTGCACTAATCATGGTTAGTTAACAGTTCTAATGTAAATATAATAGCTATTTGATTTAACTCCTATATAACAAATTTTTTAATGTCGATAAATATTTATAATAAATTAATATTTTAAATTAAAATCAATCAAGATTATACAAATATATAATATTAAGTGATTTTCACAATATTTACTAATTTTCCACTCTTTTGATTTAAAATTTTTCATAATTACATTATTATATATTACAAATTAATTTTCATGATACATATAAGAGTCTATCAGAATTTAGTCAACAATTATTGATAATAAATTAATATTTTATACTAAAATCAATCAGGATTATACAAATATATAATATTAAGTGATTTTCACAATATTTACTAATTTTCCACTATTTTAATTAAAAATTAATCATAATTACATTATTATATATTACAGATTAATTTTCATAATACATATAAGAACCAATTAGAATTTACCTCTAAAATTAAAACAACCACATAATTCTCATCCTTGTAATTTACCTATGGTGGTTACTTAACAATTTTTTTGAAATACAAAATTTATTTTATTTAGTACATGCATAAATTACAAATTTTTTAAAGTGATAATATATTTATTAATTTTAATTTAAAATCAATCAAAGTTATACTAAAATATATAACGAGCTAATTTTCATAAATACCAACTACAATCATACTACAATATATATATATATATATATATATATATATATATATATATATATATATATATATATATATATATATATATATATATATATATATTATGGCTTAATTTTCATAAATACGTAGTAACTAATTAATCAATTTTTTTAATTTAAAATCAATTACAATTATATTATTGTATATTGGCACATATGTTCTTTGCACCCCTCTTTGTGTATATAGTCATTTTTTCAAAATGGCGTATTTATTAATTGATTTTAATACAAATATATTGTTTTAATACATGAGTTTATTTTATCTATGTTATGTATGATATAATATTTTTATATATCAAACTCTTGATTTAAAATCATAATATACAATCAAATTTGAATAAATGCAATATTATTGAATTAAAAATATAAAAAATACTTACCATACTATTTTAAATATTCGTTCAAAATTTAAGTTATATAAACTTCTTAATTAATCAATTATAAAAAAAAATCTAGACTCAACCAATCTAAATTTAAAACTAAAATTTAAAAAAATTATCTATAACATTTTATTTATGTGTATTTTTTAGTTAAGCAATAATTAACGGGACAAAAAAATTGACCTAACAATATAATTGAATTATTCAAAAAATTAAATATACTATAAAATAATATTAGACATTATTTATTGTATAAATTATCAATTACAAAATAAAGTTCATTACAGAGTCAATTAAAATATTATTAGTGAATATTTTCTTTATCAAATTGGTCAGTGCAAATATTCTTATAAATCACTATATTTTTATAGATAATTAATTCATCAATAAAAGGGTATACGATATCTACAAAAATAATCAAATTTTCAAAAAAAAATTATAAATTACTATTTTTCTAAACGTAAATAATTCTCATCCAAACTTCTATCATTGATCAGATCTTAAATTGTGGTACATCCCTCGCTTATATCAATGAAAAATGAAACATATACCGTTTTGGTAAAATAAAAGAACTTACGCTCAAAACAGAAAGAGCAAAACCCAATATGTTGGTAGATATAATCCACTAACAGGGTACTAGTATCTCATAAATAGAGATATTTATTGAAAAACAAAGTAAAATCAAGAAAAAGAAACGGGGATTATCATTCACAAGGAGAAAGTACAAAATCCGATATATTTTCTTTTGTGAGATCTCAATGTTGTTTTCAGTTATATAGTAACATACTTAGATAACTTGGACAGAGAGTAAAATTTAATGTAATTGCCATATTTTTTCGTTTCGTGTACACAAAAAAATCAAGTAGTTTAATATCATTTTGTGTTCGGATTTTGGGCATCATTTTCATGCAAGACCCTAAAGACATACCGCATGAATGTACACAACACAAACGACTTTTCAGAACTACGTAAGCACTTTCTTCAGATTTATGTCAGAAAAATATACTCACTATTAAAGGAAATGGAATTCATGTTTTTTAACCCGATAAATAAATTACACGGACACTTATATATTAATGTGATTAAGTATTTATATATTACAAATTTGATTTTAGTTTCATGTACAATTTTCTATTATAACACGTTAGTAAAATCGAAAAAAGATAGGTGATGCTCATTTGCAAATGTCTTATTTTACAGGTAGAGATGACAACGGGTCGGGTCCGAATTTTGTAAAATCCAAACCATATCCAAAACTCAATATCTAAAATAAAATTCGTCGAGTTTCGAATTAGATTGATTTTTTTGGTATCCAGCATTAGAAATAACATAGTCAAATTTAATGCAATTGCAACACGCAAACAATATTAAATATATTTATACAATAATTAAAAACTAGAAAGATTAAATTAAGTAAGTAGTCAAATGTAAGATATTATTTGAATTGACATACTAAGTAAAATCTAAAAATATGTTAAAAAAATTTCTTCATATACAACACAAATGAAAATTTTATGTGAAGTAAAGAAAATTACATCTTAAATATATCAATAAAACTTAAAATTGAGAAATAGAAGTTTTAATTACAAAATTAGTATTGACTATTCCTAATGAAATATTTAAATAAAAATAAATATATTTATATCTTACATTAAAAATATTATATATTGTTAGGATTTATGGTGATAGCTTAGAGACAACTTAACTAGATTTTATTGTACTTAGTTTTACTAAGTAGAATATACTGTCACAGCCAGAGTGTGTTCTTGTGACCTAAATAATTGTTGCAATGTAATAAGTATGTATCTTGGAAGAAGTTCATTGATATGTTCAAGCCTCAAGAACATGCATCAGCTCAACAGCAACAATAAGGTTACTGTCATTACACTGACAGTAAGGTTACAAGGAGACAGCGTGTTGCAAGTCAAAACAGCGTATTCAATCTGACAGCAACATTGGCGGAAGCATGAAGACAGCAATATTCTCACACTTTGACAGCAAGTTTGAAAGTCCTGAAAGCAACATTGGCGGGGACTCGTATTGTCATCAAAGGAACATTCTTATGACAGCAAACTTGGCGTCAAAGGTTACTTTCTCAATGGGATATTTGATTTTGGGATTTATCTCAGTCAAACCTGTGACAGTCTAGATGTTCAAGAAATAAATGTGCTACAATTCATCAAAGATTGTAGCAGACCTGCAAGACTACGATAGAAGCTTGAGAGTTCACAAGACGAAGCTTGACAATTCAAGAGTATGACAGGTCTGCATCTACTATAATTGTATTAGCTTGAATTAGAAAGAATCTAGGTTGCTTTACATTTTATGATAACTCTAACTGTATAGCAATTTAGGAAAGTCACATGCGTGTGCAAGTTGTAAGGAGCTGCCACTTGAAAATAACAGCAGCTCCACAACCCATGTGATAGAGATGTTAGAGCGAATTAGCCTACATAGAGAATCATCTCTTATTCTTTCTGTATGCATGGTATTCACTTGAGAATCTCTCAAGAAACCGAAGCTTGAGAAAACATCTTTTCTCGAGGTTGTAGCAACACTTTGTAAAATAAATAAAAAATTTATTTTGTGAGAAACATCTTGAGTTACTACATGTGTTTGCAATTGCTCACTGATAGATTAGAAACTTTATTATTGTTGTTGAAGTAAAGTTTTGAATTTATCGGTATTGCATTCAACCCCCCCTTCTGCAATACTCCGGGACCAACATATATAATAATTTTAAATTATGATATTTGTTAGGTCCGGAATAACGTAGAAGGGGGTTGAATACGTTATTTAGCAATATTTCGATTTTTGATGTGAATATGAAATCAAAAATACTGAATCGAAATAACACAATTGTTTGGGAAATATCATTGAATAGATAAAACCCGGAGGTTTGCTACACGATCTAATCTTATGGATCAGCTACAAAATCAAACACTCCTAGCATAGTTTAGGCACGAGGACCTTCTACCCGACACTTCCTGAAAGCGGGCTAAGCCGGCTTTCCTACTAGATGGACTGTCTAGCAGCTTCTAAGAGAAGATATAAGAGAGAGAATAGAAAGTTGTGTGTTGAGGTGTGTTTTGAAATGAAATACAAGCAGCCTATTTATAGACTTTAGAAAATCACTATGCTGCTAAATTACGAAACTGATGATGTCAGTTGCTGCCTAACCCTCATTTTTCAACAGCCTAATTTTCAAACCTGCTGAACTTTTGATTTTCAAAAGTTATAAAATCAAACAGGTGGGACCCAGCTTGCATAGTACTTTTGGTTACTATTCATGAATAGTAATTTCGGTTACTATTCATGAATAGTGCTTTTTTACTTTCATCAGCTTTGATAATACTTTTGGTTACTACTCATGAACAGTAATTTCGGATACTATTCATGAATAATGCTTTTTCACTTTCCTCTTAATTTGACATCCTTAAATATTCAGCTTCCAATCAAGTAGAGGATATCAATACTGTTCTAAAATCAACCATACCTCTTAACAGTTTTTCTGAGTTAGATACTTCGATTCCTTTGTGAAGTGTTGACTCCTAGTGCAACTGGTCTGGTTCACAGACGACTAACATTCATTCATGGTCTTTGTATCATGTCTTTAAGACCACTGTAATCTTTTGGCCCTTCAACTGAATCATCTGTACATCTTATTCTGTCACTGAGGCTTGATCATGTTAATGAACTTGTTTCAGTGACTTGATCCTTGTTGGATCCTGTTCTTCAACTTTCACGATCCCTGTATAGAGTTAATATTATTTATCTTTTATCCTAGTTGAGTTATATATTTCCTCTATTACATATTACATTACATTATGCTTTACAATCTCCCCCTATTTGATTGTTAGGGTTTGACAAACAAATACCTAGAGGATAACTCAACTGATACAAATAAAATACAAAGATAAATAATATTAAAGCGCATTCTGGATCTTATATATACATTTTCCAGATTTTTAAAATTTGAACAAGTGCAAGTCAATTGTTCCTCTAGACTGAACATATCTTCAAGTTTGCCTTGCTTTCTTTCCACATAGCACTAATACTCCCATTAGCTTTTCTTTTCCCAAAATAAAGTTAATTCCGTGTCAACAACCTTTTCCTTGCCCTTACGCCTAGTAGATTTTTCTTGATCATCCACCTTCTCCCCCTTAGTTGGGTTATCCTCCAGAGTAGTAGGATGTGGAGTTGGTAAATTAGACGAAGATGGCTTTACCAAGGAGTTGATTGCATGACTAAACTGGGCTGCCATGGAATGTAATTGAACCTGGAATGCATCATTTTGAATATGTTGCAAATTTTTGATTTCTGCAATGGACTTACAGATATTTGACAACTCTTTCTCCATTGTTTGGATCCGTGTAAGGACTCAACTGTATTCCTTTCTGGTTACAGGTGCATGTGGTTGAGTAGGTTTCTCATTCGTACGTTCTGCAGGTGTTTCACTCAACACTCTATATTCACTCGGTTTAGTGGTTTGGGTTACACTTACATGTTCTGTTCGTGTTTCCCTCAACTCTCTTCCAGAGCTTCCACCGAGATGTGTACCTGCAAATGAAATCATCCTAGCCCCTTTTTCAGAGGTCACGAATGGTGCAATGAAAGTTCGTATGCTTCTGTCCTCGCATGAAGCGAGTTGCCGACCACTGGTAAAGAGTGGTAAATCTCGAAAGAGATCCAGAGATTTTCCCACTGGGAGGTTAAACTTGAATCGATTAAATGGCACAAAACCTAAGTTTCCCTCGTATGTCTGTAAAGACATTTGGTTCATAAAAGAACTACCTACCGATGGATCTTTCCGTAAAATGGAAGATTCACCAGTTGCTCCCGACAATTCAACCTTATTTATATTTTTACTCATTTGATAAGAAAGAATTGTTTCAATAAAAGTTGCCGTTACCTCAGGTTCATTGGGTTTACTCCGTTTAAAATGAGGTAGAGCGGCTGATGTAACTAACTCCTTATATGGTGCTGCTAAGGCACTATCTTCCTCAATAATGTGTATGGCTGGTCGTTTAAGTGACAACTGAGGTGTAGGAGTTTGTTGTGTTTGTGTTTGCATTTGTAGAATGGGCTCTTCGACCTGTGTTAGAGTCGGTGGGATTTCCTGCTCTTGGTCGGGTAAGATGGCCACTGGGGGCTGTAGAAACTGTTTTTCCTGTGACACAACATGCAATACAGAGGTTGGAATAACAGGGATTGAAATATTACCTTGTCGTATACCTGCTCTCACTGGTCTTGGTAACAATGGAAGTGGGACAATCTTTAGATATTTAGTTAGGACTGTAGGCACATCCATATAGTTCTTATTGCTTATGTAATTAATTGCATTCGTCTTCATGTAAGAATATTCCACCTTTCGACCATTTTCCAAGCGTACCCTGTCTTCATCATTCAAAAAATCATTTAATATTAGCTGTAGAAACCTTGGATATAGACATTTGATATTTTGAGTCCGAACATCTCTTGTTCCCAAGTGTTTCATCTTTAAAATGATTTGACCAAGCGCTATTTTTCCAAAATTAATCCTCAAATTATTGGCGACCGCATACCCTATTTTTTGAATAAATTCAGGTATTCGATCTTGATTTGTTCTAGTTGAGGAAAAAACATGGTTAATAGTGTGAAAGAAGAAATTCCAGTACTCGGTTAGAAACGTTCTAGAGAGATTACCAGTATTGAAATTGCCATCTTGGTACCTTATAAAATGAAAGAACATTTCAATATGTTCAGGTGTATGATCAGAAATGAGATTTTCCATAGGAAAATGAAGAATTCGATTATCATTTCTTTCAGTAACCCTAATCGACCTACCAAACAGTCGATATGTGATTGCACACCCGTCCTGTCCAGAAGTGTTAACCGCACTACAATATAGTTCACGCAATGCATCATGGTTAAGCTGCACTGGTGTAACTAATGCATAGTGAATTAATGAATGTTCATTCAGAAATTTTGTCCAAGCCCGAAATTGCACATCCTGGATGGTTTCGATTTGCTGAATGGAAACAGAATTACCTTTAACAATTGAAAAACTTCCCTGCAATGCCATTTTCAAAACTCTGAGGAAATTGAAAAACAAGGGTTAGTTTTTATAAAGGATGATGCGTATAACAAGAATATGAAATCCTCTCTAAAAACCACCAGCTAGATTGTGAGATCTTTTCGGTCAAAGCTTGAAATTTTCAGCAATTTTGTGTATATGCTCTGTATGTGTATCTGAAAAATGATGATGTTAAACACAAACAAAAACTCATGATTTATAGGGTTTCAAGGATTAGTGGGTTAGGTGTGATAGTGACAGGTTATATTGAATAACACTGGTCAATAATTTCTCACCTAATCAACCTAATTATCCGAAAAACATCTTATCAGCCGAAAAACATCTTATCACCGAAACCTATCTGCCTATATACACACACACACACACACTTATTATTTCTAGTTATTGTGTATTTAAAATAATCAATCAATAATTCAAGAATTATTCCACAATAATCAGACAAACTCACAATTAAATAGACATAAAATTAACAAAATATTATTAATTGATATATGTCAATAAAATATTTATTTAATTATGCTACAATTAACACAATTATTTACTAACTAATTACCATAAAAGATAGCATTTATAAGCATGGCAATTAATATAGAGATAACTGTAAGATGAGGATTGGATGCCTGTGAATTTATGGACAAGTCCTAAAAATATGGACATTTAAAATACCTGTGAATTTATAACAAATTGCAGTTATTGATTATCCAAAATTAATTAGATATATTTAACATCCCAAGTTCACCAACTAACCTGGAGAAAGTGGATTCATCCAGTGGTTTAGTAAAGATGTCTGCAATTTGTTGATCTGTGGGAACAAAATATAATACCACAGTTCCATTCATGACATGCTCTCGTAAGAAATGATACCTGATATCAATGTGCTTAGTCCTAGTATGTTGAACTGGATTGTTAGCAATGGCAATGGCACTCGTGTTGTCGCATAGAATTGGAATATTGTCCAACATGAGTCCATAGTCCTGAAGTTTATTCCTCATCCACAGGATCTGAGCACAACAACTACCTGCCGCAAAGTATTCTGCCTCGGCTGTCGAGGTAGATACTGAGTGTAGCTTCTTGCTGTACCAAGATACCAATATCCTTCCAAGAAACTGACAGCTTCCAGAAGTACTCTTGCGATCAATCTTGCAACCAGCATAATCAGAGTCTGTATAGCCAACCAGGTCAAAACCCGTATCCTTAGGATACCAAATTCCAAGATTCAGAGTACCCTTAAGATATCTCAAGATACGCTTCACGGCTATCAGATGTGATTCTTTAGGATCAGCCTGGAACCTAGTACATAAACAAGTTGCGAACATAATATCTGGTCTACTAGCAGTTAAGTATAAGAGAGAGCCGATCATACCTCGATACTTCGTGATGTCAACTGACTTACCAGATTTGTCTTGATCAAGCTTGATAGCAGTTGGCATCGGGGTCTTGGCAGTAGCTGCTTCTTCCATCCCATACTTCTTCAGAAGATCCTTTATGTATTTTGACTGGCAGATGAAAATACCATCAGGCTTCTGAACAACTTGAAGTCCAAGGAAGAAGGACAGCTCACCCATCATGCTCATCTCGTACTTGCTCTGCATTAGCTTAGCAAATCTCTTGCATAACAAATCATTAGTAGAACCAAATATTATATCATCCACATATACTTGCACCAGAATTATATCATTTTTATGCTTTTTATGAAAGAGAGTTTTGTCGATGATACCTCTTGTAAAACCATTTTCAAGTAAGAATTTGGAGAAAGTATCATACCATGTTCGAGGGGCTTGCTTGAGACCGTAGAGAGTTTTGAAGAGAAAGTACACAAAACCTTCAAATTCCTTGTCTTCGAGCCCAGGGGGTTGTTCAACATAGACTTCTTCTTCTAGATCTCCGTTCAAAAATGCATTCTTCACATCCATCTGAAAAACCTTAAAGTTGGAGTGTGCAGCAAATGCTAAGAACGTCCTGATTGCTTCAAGCCTTGCAACTGGAGCATAGGTTTCATCATAATCAATTCCCTCTTCTTGAGAGTAACCCTTTGCTACCAATTGAGCCTTGTTCCTCGTAATAATACCATTTTCATCCAATTTATTCCTAAACACCCATCTAGTGCCAATTACAGATTTATCTTTTGGTCTTGGCACCAGCTTCCAAACTTTCTGCCTCTCGAACTGATTGAGTTCTTCCTGCATTGCAGTTACCCAATCTGGTTCATCTAGAGCTTCATCAACCTTTTTAGGTTCAATTTGAGATAAAAATCCTGCGAAATTACATTCATTCTATGTTGCTCTTCTAGTCTGTACACCCGTGTCCGGTTCACCAATGATCTGTTCAAAGGGATGCGCTCTACTCCATACCCTTTGTCTCGGCAGATTTAATCTTGATGATTCCCCAAGTTCATAATTGTGTTGAGTGTGGTGACTAGTAGATCCAAAATCATTGTTTGCTCCCCCTGAGCTGTTGCTTTTAGAGTTTAAAGAATCATTAGTAGCAGATGTTTCTTCACTTGATTGGGGTTCATCGTTCACTTGCTCCCCCTCAACATGTGCTGCTGTCTGATCTACTGGTATAGATTGAACAATAGATTCTGAAAGAGTATCAGAATTTTGTAGATCAGCATTTATTTCTTCATTCTCAAATCTCAGCTGGTCATGTTCATCAAAATCTTCAAGTCCTGTTATCTTCTTATCATCAAAAGACACATGGATAGATTCCATGACCACTTTTGTTCTTAGATTGTAGACTCTGAATGCTTTTATGGATAGTGGGTATCCAACAAAGATTCCTTCATCAGCTTTTAAATCAAATTTGGAAAGCTATTTTGGATGAGTCTTAAGAACAAAACACTTATATCCAAACACATGAAAGTATTTCAGGTTCGGCTTCTTATTTTTCACCATCTCTTATGGTGTTTTACTATGCTTGTTTATGAGTGTAGCATTCTGTGTGAAACAAGCAGCTTGCACAGCTTCAGCCCAAAAGTAAGTTGGCAACTTTGCTTCATCAAGCATGGTCCTTGCAGCTTCTATGAGAGTCCTATTTTTTCTCTCTACTACTCCATTTTGTTGTGGAGTTCCAGGTGCGGAGAATTCTTGCTTTATTCCATTTTCTTTACAAAACTCTTCCATGACTGCATTCTTGAACTCAGTGCCATTATCACTCCTTATGATTTTCACTGTATGCTTAGATCCTTTGTCCAGTTGTCTGACATGCTCTGTTAAGATTGATGCAGTTTCTTCTTTCTTGTGCATGAAATATACCCATGTATATCTAGTGTATTCATCAACAATAACCAAAGCATATCTTTTCTTTCTAATAGACATTATATTTACTGGACCAAATAAATTAACATATAATAAGTGATATGGCTCAATAATTGAGGATTCAGTCTTACTTTTGAATGAAGTTTTCCTTTGTTTTGCCTTTTGACATGAGTCACATAGGCCATCTGGAGTAAAAACTGATTTGGGCAATCCTCTCACAAGATCTTTCTTCACTAGCTCAATAATGCTGTTGAAATTCAGATGAGAAAGTCTCTTGTGCCAATCCCAGCTTTCTTTAATTGATGCTCTACTCAGTAGACAGATTGCAGAGCCATCAGAGTTTGTTGAAAGCTTGGCTTCATAAATGTTACCATGCCTATATCCCTTCAGAACAACTTTTCCTGTAGATTTGCTTACAACTTCACCGTGTTCTTCAAAGAAATCCACATGATAACCTCTGTCATAGATTTGACTCACACTTAGTAGATTATGTTTGAGTCCTGAGACTAGAACTACAGTTTCAATGATGACAGTTCCAAGATTGATATTACCATATCCCAGAGTCCTTCCTATGTTGCCATCTCTATAAGAAACACTTGGGCCAGCTTTCTCCACAAATTCTGATAGCAGGGCTTTATTTCCAGTCATGTGTCCTGAGCATCCACTGTCCAGAACAAGGATATTTTTCCTGTTACCCTGCAATTAAAAAGACCACTAATGATTAGTTTTAAGGACCTGGACTTGCTTGGATCCTTTGACCTTATTAAGTTTGTTAGCTTTTGCAGCAGAAGTCTTATCAGAGTTTGTGCTAAGATTCTTTTTATCAGAATTTATGCATGTAGAATCAATCTTGAATTTATTCAAAGAGGATTTAAGTTCATAATAATCATAATAAAATTATGATACTCTTTGCATGTATAAATAGAATGCCAAATACTGCCACAGTGAAAACAAGGATTCTGTGGCTTAAACCTAACTGAACCACTCTTAACTCCTGACTTAGGAGGTATAGAATTTATATTCTTCCTGCAAAAAGTAGCAAGATGGTTAGGATTTCCACAGTTTTGACATTTCTTCCTAGGAGCATTGGGAATAGGCATATAGTTATTGCTTTTACTGATGCCTACCGTTCCATTTCTATTTTTCCTAGGTTCTTTTACCTTGTTCACTCTTTTTAACTCCTTCAGCTTGTGTTTAAGCTGTTTCTGAGACATTAAACTAATATTTACTGATTTGACTTCATCCTGTTTTGGTTTGTCAGATTTTGGTACAAACCTCATATGATTAAGTTTGGGTTTTGTAGCCTTTTCAGTAAATACAGGTTTAGAGGTCTCAGCTTCTAGGTTGGCAGTTTTCTTTTTATCAGTGTAACCTAGACCTTGTTTCCAACAATCATTCTCTATGATATTCTGAGTATTCTTACCAGAGTTAGTCCAAGTTTTAATAATGTTTCTTTCTTTAGCAAGTTCATATTCAAGATAAGCATGTTTTTCAATACTTCAGTTTTAAAAATAATAGCATCATCTCTCTCTTTCTGAATTTTTAACATCTGGACTAATTCTGATTCTAGATAGTCATTTCTCTTTCTAAAGTCTAGACTTTCAGATTTTATTCCTTCACTTTCTAAAGTCTGATCTCTATAGCTAACATGCAAGTTTTTAAGAAAGAGTCTTAACTCAGATATAACAGTAGTATCAAAAGCTAGAATAGAATGAGGTACCTTGGTCTCAGTAGCTTCAGAGATACTATCAGCATTTGCCATCAAGGCATAGTTCACCTCATCTTCAGAGTCTGAAGTGTCAGCCCAGTCCTTCTTCTTTGTGATGTAAGCTTGACTTTTATCAGTTTTTGCTTTCTTGCACTCGGGTGCAAAATGTCCTTTCTCACCACAATTATAGCATGTGATCTTGGACTTGTCCACTTTCCCAGACCTCCTTTCCTTTCCCTCAGCTTTTCTGAAATTCTTCTTTTCAAAATTTGAATCTCTTCGTGTGAACTTCTTTCCCTTCCTGAAGTTCTTGTAAGCCATCTTCTTGAAGTTTTTTACCATCAGGGCTGCAAGTTGTATCATCTCAGCATCACTACCCTCATTATTAGAGTCTGTGAGATTGTCAGAGTTTGTGTCATCATCAGAGTTTGATGACTCAGCATCAGACTTTGTAATAAGAGCCTTTCCCTTGGATTGACTTTTTTTCACAGTAACTTCTTTAGAAGCTTTTTCCTCAACTTTAAGAGAAATTATCTTGGACTTGCCTCAATGCCTCTTGCTTCTTTGTTCCATCTCAAGCTCATGAGTTTTGAGCATTCCATAGATTTCATCAAGAGACATGTCTTCCAGATCATGATTGTCTCTGATGGTAGTGGCCTTTAAGTCCCATTTCTCAAGAAGAGCCAACAAGAATTTCAGATTGGAGTCTTCAAGATTATACTCCTTATCTACCAGTGACAGATCATTCAGCAATTTCAAGAATCTGTCATATATATCTGTTAATGACTCATCAGTATTTGAGTCAAAGTTCTCGTACTCCTGTGTGAGTATTGTTCTCCTGTTCTTTTTTATGGCTTTGTGTTGGGCCGAATACATAATTATAATCAACTAAGTATAAGCGAATAACAATAAGTTCTTAAAAGACTTTAAAAACTGTTTTGGAATTAACTCCTCTCTCAGTGATGTAAAAATATCACAGAGAGCTGCTTAGGTTACAATGAAAATGATATTGCGTTACACGATACCCTTCTAGGGTTAACCTAACTGTATTTATAAAATATACAGCTGCTATACAATCGATAATTGATACTCCTATAAATTAGCTATACAAATATTATCAATTACGATTGCTACACGTCTATCTAGTCAGTACGACTTCTTTGACAGCTATCCAATCTTCAAAGATATCGCTTCCATAATCATCAACAATAATTCTGTTACTGACCAGCAAACGCTTCTCTTCAACAGAGTTTAGCTGCTTCCTCTTGTCAGCGTTTAGCAGACTCTGTCGAGCTTCCAACTGTCAGAGTTTAACTAAACTCTGACTGCTTCCAGTTTCAAGTTAAACTCTGTTTTTCCCTTTAAAACTTAAACACCAATATTAACCACATCAATTATATTTAACAATCTCCCCCAACTTGTTCATTAGTAAAAATGTACAAGTTAACAGCAATTGATGATGTCAAGACAATTTTATACAAACAAAGTGTTTATTCAAATAAGCAGAGTTTAATCTTGACTTAACAAAATTTACAGAAAATAAGAATTACTTACAGACTTTTTCTACCTAACCTCCTCAATATCTGGTGTTGTTCTAAGATAGTCTATAAGCAGTCTTCTTTCCGCATTCTCGAGCTCTCTCTGCATTATCTCTTTGATCTCTTTCAACTTTGGATTATCTTCTCCAGTTTGATAGATAGCAGCTCTCAGAGAATAAATTTTGTTTTTCCTCATTTCGTTTCCAAGCCTGATAAAATATGCTTTCTCGGATTCAGAATTGAAGTCCAGCACAGTTATACCCAAGTCAGTCTTCAGTCGAGCACTATTCCTCTTCATTTCAACAAGATTTCCATGATAGTCTCTGTACTTAGGAACATACTTTTCTGTAGTCTTTGAACCAGTAAGTATTTTGGCTTTCTTCATATATTCTCTTAAAGAATCAGCAATAAGTGTTGTTCTTCGATTTGTAACCCTGAATAAATACATAACATATTGAAGTTCTTCACACAGCTTCAGCTTGATGTCATCTTCATTCACCCTATACACTGTTCCATCCTCCATGAAGTACAGTAAAAAGTATTTATCCAAACTCTTCTGACGAACCAGCTGAACTGACTCCAGTTTGTCTAAATTTTCTTGAATCATACCAGCTCCAGGAGAAATAAGTGATGAAGGATTTCTAGGACTGTTGCTTATTCTGACATCTTTTTGAGAACCCAAACCAGATGTGTTCTTACCAGGAGGTTTTCCTAAGAAAGCTCTGTCATGCTGAAAAGTACCAACTCCTTTCTTCTGAGCTTGAACAGGAATTGTAGGCTTGGAGAAAAATCTTTGCATTTGAGCAGACAATGGATTATTTTGAACAGGTAGGGGTTCACTCACAACATGTGTAGCAACAGAGGTTGTATCTACCTTTTTCCCTTTGTCTTCTTGACCCATTATACCTTTAAGCTTCAGCTTGGCATCAAGTGATGATTTTCTTATCAATTTTCCTTCTTCTTCTTCTTGACTACCAGCAAGATTTTCTTTAATCACTATCCCTTTTTGAATAGGCCTTGGGGCTTTAGCACTTTTCTTGGCCTTTCCAGATTTCATAGCTTTCAAATGCTCTTCTTGCAAGAGTAATTCTTCAGCATGAACATCTTCTAAGGTAGCTCCCTCAGCATTCTCTTCAAAGAAAATCTTAGCAGCAAGCTCTTCATCAGTTTGTGGATTGTCAGAGAATAACAAATCATTTTGCCTTGAAGTACTCTGTACATTTGTATTCACTGCTGTACTTGATTTTGTAGACTTTCCAGCTTTCAGATTAACACCAGACTTTGATCTCAGCCTCCTCTCTGAATTAGTTCCTTCATCATCAAGATCATCTTTCTTTGATTGAGTTTGAGACTGTTTGTGACGCCCCCAGATCCGGGGTCGGAGATCTAGGCGCTCACGGTCCATTTTCCATTAGTAACATACCTGCTCTTGCACATAATATATATAACACAACCATCGACCCCACAATAAACTCACACCACACTCACACACACAGGTTAGAGCCTCAGAAACGTCACAACATTGATTAAGCAGAATTAAAATTATCAGAGTTATTACAGACCGAATTAAATAGTATTTATGCTACCAGCAACACTTCGATATGAAGCGAAGTTGGCGGCTTGAAAGTTTGTTACGATACACTGCCTTGCATAGGTCATACTGATAAATAAAACGAACTAACAAAAGCTGCCAACCAATCCGGCTAATGGGGCCTACCGGTGGAATCTCGAGTGCGGGCTCGGGTCTAGTCACCTGCTTTCGAGCAGTCTGCCTGGGTCTTGCCATTTCGCTTAGCTGTTGTGTTTGTAAAGTTTGAAAACAAGCAAGAGTGAGCAACTATAGCTCAGCAAGAAATATATGTATAAGGTAAGCAATATAACATTTCATATGATTGGCAGTTGATATACTTGTTTGTATCAATCAGTTATAAAATCACTTGTCATAGTTGATAAATCTCGAAGGTGCAACAATATGTGCCCTTGTTTTCAAAATAAACCTGCAGTTCTAGATACTGCATTGATTCAACATCTTTCTCATCAAAATAGAACACTATCAGCAACTTGGCACAAAAGCCTAAGAAGCAGTGTCAAAGCATTTTTTTCCAAAATGGAGGAATGGGACTTAAAGAAAACACAAAACCTGACAAGGATTGACGATGATCAGTCGCCACATCCAAGTCCAATAATCCGCGGGTCTTCTCTACCGGTAGAAGGATAGAAACTACATCCGTAACTATCCCTCGGGTGAAAACTACATCCGTAATCACCCTCGATGAAAACTACATCCGTAATCATCCTTCGGCAACACCTGGGCCGGAATAATAAGTGATGGACCGCCTGGCTCACGGCCGCTTACACATCCCGGGAATCGTTCGTCAACGGTTCCCACACCTGCCAGAGTCCCTTTTTCTTTTTCTTTTAAAACTTGATTTTGATTGAAAACAGAGTAATTGAGGTCCGACATCAGTCGACCGATGATTCTTGAAATCATACAAGAAGCAGAACCTGACCGGGGTTTTCGAAAATGTTTTGAGTTCGAAAGAGTTCGAGTTTGAAAGTATTAAATGTATCTTGGATTGACTTCGTCTTTAAAATAATGAACAATGATTAATAAATAGTATTTTAAGATTTAATATTAATAATTAATAAAATAATTATTCGATAAAATAAACTTTTAATCCAAGATAGGGTTTCGAGTATTTACGAAGATATAACAATAGTTATTTGAGTATACGATACCACCCGAATGACCCTTCGGGTTTTGGTAATCTAGATACGATATAATAATATACCACTCCCCGGTCAATAGTATATACGGACCGCTACGACCTCTATTGCTAGAGTCGTTGTCCGAAGAAAACATTTCAATCTAAGTTCAAGGGGTAAAAGCATACATGTACTTGTTCAATCTCAATTGCATCAATACTTCAATAAACATAGCATTTGATATAATTTGAAAACTACAAACACAACAGTAAAAGTCCTTGTATATGGATAAGTTTTGAAAAGTAAACTTGCCTTGGTTTGGTTGGGGTGGTCGAGCGTGCGGATTCGAACGATCTATACATAAGCAATAATCGTTCGTTAGTACCTTAACAATATCTCTTTAATTACGGGGTTTTAAGGGGGTACGAAATTAACTTAACGACTTCGCCTTATGACTCTTTATCCCCACTATAGGTCCATGTCATCACTCGATTACGCTCGTCACTTACTCGACTTAATTTAGTTACCACGTTCGAATCATAACCACTAACCCTAGAATCATGTTCCACTAATCGACTTTTTCCATTGCGCGAATTTTACTCTAGCATTTTTATAAAATTCAAAAATTCATATTTTAATCCAATTCCTTTTGGGTGGTCTTCATCACTGCATTCCTTACATTCTCAATTTTTTTCATGATCCCACATATATTTTTAGGGGTTTAAACAAGGTTCACAAGGGGGTCACTTAGTGCAGTCCATAGTCCAGAAACACAATTCACTCCTCCGGCCATAACTAAAAATCTACACATCACATAGCCATGAACCTTACATTTCCAGAAACTAAATTCAATTATCTTTCCAACAATATATGGTAGGACATCAGGGGACAACATTTGGGGGTTCAAAATCGTGCTACAATACAGGTCAATGTTCCTGGACAAAACTCAGCAAGCTCAAACTACTTAGATCAACCATTTTTCATACTTCCATAACATAATCAACACTTAATACACTTAGATTGGTTCATAACACTCATGGAGATATATATATTATCCATAGTCATAAAAGTCACCATCTCAACATCAAAACTCAAGATCCATGCTATCCAACACATATACAACCAAGATTAGTTCTCAAACACATGGATCTACTACCATACTTTATAAATAATACATAACCAAGAGGGTTTGAGATTTTTATACCTTCTTGAGCTCCTAGAGGCCTTGGATAAGCTTTACGCAACTCAAAAACACCTTAGATGGTCTCCTACAACACTTACAATGCAAGATCTAAAGGAAAAACAAACATGGTTACTATTCACCCAAGTTTGAACAATTTGTAACTTGAAATTGGGCGGATAAAATGGAGTAAAATTGCTAACATACCTTGTCTAGATGATGTAGATGACCTAGAAATTATGGTGAGATTTATGAGTGATGGAAGAGGGGAGGTGAAGAAATTTTCTTCTCTCCTTTATGCCTTGGCCGAGAGCAACACAAAGGGGGGGAGAGTTTGTGTTTTGTGTTTGGTGTGTTATGTTGGTGAGTAATTGGTATTAGGTTGGGTGATACGTATCACATGTAAGTATAGGTAATGTACTAGCAAGGTATGGCCTCATGTACTATGTGTTCCCCCTTTTGAAAAAGCAACCAACTAGATACTATTCATCTTCCAATGGCCAACTAGTTTGTTTGATTTCTAACCACTTGGTTGCATGGGCTTGCATGCAATACTACTCCTTGTATTATTATTCTTCCACCAATGCTTATTATTTAATCTTTAATTCGTATCGTATCTTAATTAATCTCTCGTAATAATATTTTGTCGGGTAGAGATTTCCCCTATAATTCCTTAAGTACTTATTGTGTAAATTCCTCGAATGTCCATAATTCCTCGTCATAACTCTTAATAATTCCTTTAATACTCTAACCATTCTCAAATCCCAAGTTTTATAAACATTACTAACAATAAGACTCCTACCTTCACAATCTCCCTTTATATCTTACATAATAAATGCAACAACGCAGTTTCTCAGACAATCAATTCTATTAATCAACGGGGAGGACTAGAAAGGTTCCATAATGACAATGTCACAAGATATTAAATAAAAGGAAATATTACCAAAAATTGGGGTTCTTACAGCCTCCCCTCCTTAAAAGGATTCCGTCCCGGAATCAGGTTGAAAACAGTTGGGGGTGCTTTTCACGCATCGCGCTCTCTAGTTCCCATGTTGATTCTTCGACGTTCTGATTCCTCCACAAAACTCTCACTAATTTGACAACCTTGTTCCTCAGCACCTGTTCCTTTCTATCCATGATTTCTACGGGTTGCTCGACATATGTTAAGTCTGGTTGCAGATCCACTTGATCATGTTCTATCACATGTCGGAAGTCGGTATGGTATGGTCGTAGCATGGACACATGGAACACATTATGTACTTGCTGTAAGCTCGGGGGTAAAGCCAATTCATAGGCTAACTTCCCAACTCGTTTCAAGATCTCAAAAGATCCAATAAATCTCGGGCTTAGTTTTCCCTTCTTACCAAATCTCATCAATCCTTTCCACGGCGATACCTTCAACATCACAAACTCTCCTACCTCATATTCTTTGTCCTTGCGGGTTTGGTCCGCATACTTCTTCTGTCTGTCCTGGGCCGCTACCAGCCGTCCTCTTATGAGCTCGATAGTTTCTCTTGTCTGTTGGACCAATTCAGGCCCTAAAATCTTCCGCTCTCCTACCTCTTCCCAACACAAGGGAGACCGACATCTTCGTCCGTATAAAGCTTCATATGGGGGCATGCCTATACTCGCATGGTAACTATTGTTGTAGGAAAATTCGATCAACGGCAAGTGGTCATCCCAACTTCCCTTAAAATCAATAGCACATACCCTCAACATGTCCTCGATGGTCTGGATGGTTCTCTCACTCTGTCCGTCTGTTTGGGGATGGTATGCAGTGCTCATATTTAACTTGGTCCCCACACAATCCTGAAAACTTCTCCAGAACCTGGAGTTGAATCTTGGGTCTCTATCTGATACAATGCTCACAGGAACCCCATGCCTTACCACGATCTCCTTTAAGTAAATATCTGCCAGCTTGTCGACAGTATATCTCTCGTTGATTGGAAGAAAATGTGCTGACTTGGTCAACCTATCGATAATTACCCAAATGGCATCATGATTAGTCTTGGTCCTTGGTAATCCGACCACAAAGTCCATCGCAATCTGCTCCCACTTCCACTCGGGTATCTCTAAGGGTTGCAACAATCCACTGGGCCTCTGGTGTTCGGCCTTTACTCTTTGACATGTCAAGCATTTACTTACCCACTTTGCCACGTCCTTCTTCATATTAGGCCACCAATAGTATTCTCTTAAATCTCTATACATCTTAGTGCCTCCAGGGTGAATTGAGTACCTTGAACTATGAGCCTCTTGCAAAATCTCATCTTTTAGTTCCTGAACGTTCGGGATCCATATCCTAGATGCGTACCTCATAATTCCATTCCCGTCCTTCTCACACTTAATTTCCTCGCCAGTCAAAATTTTCTCCATCGAATTCTTTTCTTCTTCTATCTTCTTTTCCTGGCATAACTTAATCTTTTCCAATAGCGGTGGTTGGACTTTTATTTCCATTAGACTCTCTTGTCCAATTCCTGGTAACCTCACTTCAATCTCCAGTTTCTCGAGGTCCTTGATCAATTCGTCCACTGACGTTATCATCTTGAGTTTCTCCTTTCGGCTAAGTGCATCGGCCACCACATTGGCCTTCCCTGGGTGATAATGAATCTCACAATCATAATCTTTGATTAGCTCTAACCATCTCCTCTGCCTCATGTTTAACTCTTTCTGAGTGAATATGTACTTTAAGCTCTTGTGATCCGTGTAGATTTCACACTTTTCTCCGTAAAGATAATGTCTCCAGATCTTCAAAGCAAAAACTATCGCTGCTAATTCCAAATCATGGGTGGGGTATCTTATCTCATACTCCTTAAGTTGTCTGGACGCATAAGCAATCACCTTACCGTGCTGCATAAGCACACACCCTAAACCTTTATGGGATGCGTCGCTATAAATCACAAAATCTCCCTTATCATTAGGTAGGGCTAGTACTGGTGCTGTCACCAACCTCTTTTTCAACTCTTGGAAGCTCTCTTCGCATTTTTCAGTCCACACAAACTTCTCGGTCTTGCGAGTTAGTCGGGTCAAAGGGGCTGCTATCTTTGCAAAGTCTTGGACAAATCTCCTATAGTAGCCAGCCAGTCCTATAAAACTTCTCACCTCTGTCGGAGTGGTTGGTCTCTCCCAATTTGATACAGCCTCTATTTTGGCTGGGTCCACTAGAATGCCTTGTTCGCTAATCACATGCCCTAAAAACTGAACTTCCTTCAACCAAAATTCGCACTTCGAGAATTTAGCGTACAACTTTTCTTCTCTCAATGCTCCCAATACAATCCTCAAGTGCTCTGCATGTTCCTCCTTCGTCTTGGAATAAATCAAAATATCATCGATGAAGACTATAACACACTTGTCCAAGTATTTCTTGAAGACTCGATTCATTAAGTCCATGAAAGCTGTAGGGGCATTCGTTAACCCAAATGACATCACTAGGAACTCATAGTGGCCGTACCGGGTGCGAAAGGCCGTCTTTGGTATATCTTCTGGTTTAATCTTTAACTGGTGATACCCGGTCCTGAAATCAATTTTAGAGAAATAAACTGCATCTTTCAATTGGTCAAAAAGGTCATCTATCCTGGGCAAGGGATACTTATTCTTGATAGTCACCTTGTTCAACTCCCTGTAGTCTATACATAATCTCATACTGCCGTCCTTCTTTTTCACGAATAACACCGGGGCTCCCCACGGTGACACACTAGGTCTTATCATCCCTTTATCCAACAACTCTTGTAACTGAGTGGCCAGCTCTTTCATCTCCACTGGGGCTAGCCGATATGGGGCTTTCGAAATTGGGGCCGTACCTGGAACTAAGTCTATAGCAAACTCGATGTCCCTATCAGGTGGTAGTCCAGGAAGATCGTCCGGAAATACGTCCGCGAACTCATTAACGACAGGGATTTCCTGCAGGTTTGGTGCCTCCTTCTTGGTATCCTTCACATAGGCTAAATAGGCTTCGCATCCTTTACGTAACAACTTCTTAGCTTGAATCATAGTCAAGAACTTTTGGCTTTGCCGTTTCCCACTAAACACTACTTCCTCGTCCCCTGGCAGTCTCAAACTTACTTTCTTCTTGACACAATCGATATGGGCTCTGTGGGTTGTTAACCAATCCATACCTACTATTACGTCAAACTCCCCTAGTTTAAAAGGTATTAAGTCTACCCGAAAGTGTCGCCCTTCTATTTCTAGGTCACAACCTGGACATACTTGGCTAACGGGAATAATTTCATGATTAGCTATCTCTATTTGCAATCTGTCTTTCAATGGTTCAGTCTTAAGGCTTAACTGACATACAAAATCTAGAGATATGAAGGACTTGGTAGCTCCCGAATCAAATAAAACATTTGCTTTAACTGAGTTGAGTAGTAGGGTACCTGCAATCATATCCGTGTTCCTCACGGCATCCTGCACCGTCATGTTAAAAGTTCTTGCAGTAGGGGCCTTGTTAGAAGCAGTTCCACTCACTCTCGATGCAGCTGGCCCAGAGGACATACATTCCCTCATTCGGTGCCCTGGTTTCCCACACTTGAAGCAATTACCTCCGACACTCGGGTTGTTACTAGTTCCGCGACAGGCGTTAGCATAATGCCCTGTCAGCCCACACTTGAAGCATTTCACATCTTGCAGGTTACACACGCCCACATGTTTCCTTCCACATTTATTGCATTCTGGGGGTTGGGCTCGGGATGGGGTAGAGTAAGACGATCACTGTGGTCGACCGCTCTGGCCCACACTCCAACTTTCAGCTCTCTTGGTTCCAAAGTTTCCGCTGGGTTGGGACATCGTTCCTCGCTTAAATTTGCTAGGAAAGCTCCCACCAGCAGAGTTTCCCTTTCGACTATCCAACTTCCTCTTCTTTCCTTCCCTCTCTTTCTGCATCTGTTCACTCCCAGCCTCAACAATTGACGCTTTCTGTACCAGGGTGGCATAGTCTGTCAGCTCAAGAACCACCACACGATTCTGAATCCATTGTTTTAGCCTTAATTGAAACCTTCGGGCCCTCTTTGCCTCAGAGTTCACATATTCCGGTACAAACCTCGACAGCTCAGTAAATTTGGCCTCATACTCGGCCACCGTCATGTTTCCTTGCTTCAGTTCCAAAAACTTCAGCTCCATTTGTGTCTCCATGAACCTAGGAAAGTACTTCTCCAAGAACAGCTCGCTAAATCTCTCCCAGGTTACCACACCTCTTCCTTCCAAATTCTTCTTAGCTTCCCACCAATAGTTCGCCTCACCCTTCAGAAGGTAAGTGGCGAAAACAGTCTTCTGCTCCTCAGCGACACCTAGTATCTCGAAAGATTTTTCCATTTCCTTCAGCCAGGCCCTTGCCTCGACAGGGTCGGCAGTTCCTTTAAATTCTGGGGGTTTCAGGGATTTGAAGTTCCGGAAAGCATTAGCATTAGCATTCTGGGGTGGTTGCTGAACTGGGGGATGGTCCAAGTTCTGCCTAAGTAACTCCATGAATTGTTCCATAGGGCCTCCCCTAGGATGTTCTACCTCTCGGGTGTCATCACCAGCTTCTTCTTCATACTCAGAGTCATCAAACAAGTTATGATCGTTGCCCTCATTCTCACTCAGGTTGGCATTTTCCCCTTCATGGTTCTGGTGGCCTCCGGCTCCATGGTGGCTACCCTGGCCCTCAGAACTGATCGGGTGAGCTCGAGTGTTCATTCTTCTGGGTGGCATGATTCTGATAATAAAACAAGAAGGGGGTTAGGGTTTTCCAATTACCTGACAGCGTTTGCACGGGTTAGGAGCGTATCGTCCCTCCTCATAAGGGTGGAAGTGCAAAAGTTTTAATAATCCGATGTTGGAGATAAAATGTCAAACATTTTTGGGGAAAAATCCCTTTGGGATGCGAAAACATTTACAAGAGTTTTCAAAATTTCGAAACCTCAAAAATATTTTATTTTATTTTATTTTATTTTTTTTGAAAAAAATTTACTTTTAAAGATTGTAGGAACATTTTTGGAAATTGTAGAAAACAATTTGAAATTGCATATCGTAAATTTGAAACAGCATGGTTGTATTTGTGGCTTGTAGCAATTGTATAATCACAGTTGTATATCAAAACAGTAAAGCATGGCATCGGAAAGTAAAGCAGTTGAGGCAATATTAAGGAAACTGAAACTAAATAAGTACGGTACAAGGGTTATCACAAGTTTGGATGTTAGAGCCAAATACATAGTTCCGATGTCAAAGTCTAGCAAAAGTGGAACAAATACGAATACATCATCCGAATAGTCAGGCTACACAAAAGTAGGGCTACATCCATACATACTACCCGAAGTCACATCTACATATCTGTAGGTCAGTCTACTCATCCACTGGTCAGAAAGGATACCACTGCACAAGTCAACTATCCCGCAAAATCGACACACTAATGTCATCTGAACCTAGGGGACTGAGCTATCAGTAACACATCACGGGGTCGCGCCGCGACGGAGCAAGGTCCTCACTCGGGCAAATGCACGACGCACAACACGCCTAGCATCCCTAGCCTGGATCACTACGCCCCCGCGGATCCCTAAACCAAGAATCCTATCGCGACTCCTCCTCTCAATCCTATGGAGTCGAGCCCTAGTCCTCCTAGCAACAGCGGTCCTCATCTCAGCCTGGATCCTCAAGCGCGCCTCGCGCTCCTCCACTAGTGCCCGCCTCGCCTCGTTAAGTCGGACCTCTGCAGATAGTAAGTCTCGGGTCAGGAACTGTACAACGTAAGCATGCTCAGTACCCGACACTAGGGGTAGGTCCATCGGTGGAGGTGGTATGACAGGAACAGGAGTAGGTGCAGCAGCAGCAGCAGCAGGAGCAGTAGTAGGGGTAGGGTCAAGCTCCTCCTCGCCAGAAGTGTCATCCTCAGAGTCACCGTCCGATGAAACAGGGCTAGATGTCTGTGGAGAAGGTGGGGGTGACACAACACGACCCTCGCCGGATCTCACACTCTCCTCATCAGTAGCTACAGAAGATGGGGTAACAGGCTCTGGCTCGGGCTCAAAGGGCTCCTCAACGGGATCCTCATCATCAGTACTCTCTATCAGTGTAATCCAGGGGCCAAGCTCGGAATCAGCACCCATATCCTCCTCAGGATCCTCGGTCTCTCGCATCAGTGCCTCATCATGCTCTCTCTCGAAAGCCTCAGGGTCTGGTATCTCCTCCATCTACACAAGAGAAATAAGGTGGGTCACTAACCATAAAAGAAAGGTTTAGGAGTAGTTCCCTCACGGGCCTTAAAGTCAGGGCTATATCCGATAACTCGACTACAAACTCGATGAGAGTTCTAAGTATTATTAAAGTTGTTATTAGGGTTATCGTTATTGTTATTATTATTAGGGTTGCTTTCTTAAATTACTATCGTTTCTGAGAACTGTAACCTCGCTCTGATGCCATTTCTGTGACGCCCCCAGATCCGGGGTCGGAGATCTAGGCGCTCACGGTCCATTTTCCATTAGTAACATACCTGCTCTTGCACATAATATATATAACACAGCCATCGACCCCACAATAAACTCACACCACACTCACACACACAGGTTAGAGACTCAGAAACGTCACAACATTGATTAAGCAGAATTAAAATTATCAGAGTTATTACAGACCGAATTAAATAGTATTTATGCTACCAGCAACACTTCGATATGAAGCGAAGTTGGCGGCTTGAAAGTTTGTTACGATACACTGCCTTGCATAGGTCATACTGATAAATAAAACGAACTAACAAAAGCTGCCAACCAATCCGGCTAATGGGGCCTACCGGTGGAATCTCGAGTGCTGGCTCGGGTCTAGTCACCTGCTTTCGAGCAGTCTGCCTGGGTCTTGCCATTTCTCTTAGCTGTTGTGTTTGTAAAGTTTGAAAACAAGCAAGAGTGAGAAACTATAGCTCAGCAAGAAATATATGTATAAGGTAAGCAATATAACATTTCATATGATTGGCAGTTAATATACTTGTTTGTATCAATCAGTTATAAAATCACTTGTCATAGTTGATAAATCTCGAAGGTGCAACAATATGTGCCCTTGTTTTCAAAATAAACCTGCAGTTCTAGATACTGCATTGATTCAACATCTTTCTCATTAAAATAGAACACTATCAGCAACTTGGCACAAAAGCCTAAGAAGCAGTGTCAAAGCATTTTTTTCCAAAATGGAGGAATGGGACTTAAAGAAAACACAAAACCTGACAAGGATTGACGATGATCAGTCGCCACATCCAAGTCCAATAATCCGCGGGTCTTCTCTACCGGTAGAAGGATAGAAACTACATCCGTAACTATCCCTCGGGTGAAAACTACATCCGTAATCACCCTCGATGAAAACTACATCCGTAATCATCCTTCGGCAACACCTGGGCCGGAATAATAAGTGATGGACCGCCTGGCTCACGGCCGCTTACACATCCCGGGAATCGTTCGTCAACGGTTCCCACACCTGCCAGAGTCCCTTTTTCTTTTTCTTTTAAAACTTGATTTTGATTGAAAACAGAGTAATTGAGGTCCGACATCAGTCGACCGATGATTCTTGAAATCATACAAGAAGCAGAACCTGACCGGGGGTTTTCGAAAATGTTTTGAGTTCGAAAGAGTTCGAGTTTGAAAGTATTAAATGTATCTTGGATTGACTTCGTCTTTAAAATAATGAACAATGATTAATAAATAGTATTTTAAGATTTAATATTAATAATTAATAAAATAATTATTCGATAAAATAAACTTTTAATCCAAGATAGGGTTTCGAGTATTTACGAAGATATAACAATAGTTATTTGAGTATACGATACCACCCGAATGACCCTTCGGGTTTTGGTAATCTAGATACGATATAATAATATACCGCTCCCCGGTCAATAGTATATACGGACCGCTACGACCTCTATTGCTAGAGTCGTTGTCCGAAGAAAACATTTCAATCTAAGTTCAAGGGGTAAAAGCATACATGTACTTGTTCAATCTCAATTGCATCAATACTTCAATAAACATAGCATTTGATATAATTTGAAAACTACAAACACAACAGTAAAAGTCCTTGTATATGGATAAGTTTTGAAAAGTAAACTTGCCTTGGTTTGGTTGGGGTGGTCGAGCGTGCGGATTTGAACGATCTATACATAAGCAATAATCGTTCGTTAGTACCTTAACAATATCTCTTTAATTACGGGGTTTTTAGGGGGTACGAAATTAACTTAACGACTTCGCCTTATGACTCTTTATCCCCACTATAGGTCCATGTCATCACTCGATTACGCTCGTCACTTACTCGACTTAATTTAGTTACCACGTTCGAATCATAACCACTAACCCTAGAATCATGTTCCACTAATCGACTTTTTCCATTGCGCGAATTTTACTCTAGCATTTTTATAAAATTCAAAAATTCATATTTTAATCCAATTCCTTTTGGGTGCTCTTCACCACTGCATTCCTTACATTCTAAATTTTTTTCATGATCCCACATATATTTTTAGGGGTTTAAACAAGGTTCACAAGGGGGTCACTTAGTGCAGTCCATAGTCCAGAAACACAATTCACTCCTCCGGCCATAACTAAAAATCTACACATCACATAGCCATGAACCTTACATTTCCAGAAACTAAATTCAATTATCTTTCCAACAATATATGGTAGGACATCAGGGGACAACATTTGGGGGTTCAAAATCGTGCTACAATACAGGTCAATGTTCCTGGACAAAACTCAGCAAGCTCAAACTACTTAGATCAACCATTTTTCATACTTCCATAACATAATCAACACTTAATACACTTAGATCATGGTTCATAACACTCATGGAGATATATATATTATCCATAGTCATAAAAGTCACCATCTCAACATCAAAACTCAAGATCCATGTTATCCAACACATATACAACCAATATTAGTTCTCAAACACATGGATCTACTACCATACTTTATAAATAATACATAACCAAGAGGGTTTGAGATTTTTATACCTTCTTGAGCTCCTAGAGGCCTTGGATAAGCTTTACACAACTCAAAAACACCTTAGATGGTCTCCTACAACACTTACAATGCAAGATCTAAAGGAAAAACAAACATGGTTACTATTCACCCAAGTTTGAACAATTTGTAACTTGAAATTGGGTGGATAAAATGGAGTAAAATTGCTAACATACCTTGTCTAGATGATGTAGATGACCTAGGAATTATGGTGAGATTTATGAGTGATGGAAGAGGGGAGGAGAAGAAATTTTCTTCTCTCCTTTATGCCTTGGCCGAGAGCAACACAAAGGGGGGGGGGGAGTTTGTGTTTTGTGTTTGGTGTGTTATGTTGGTGAATAATTGGTATTAGGTTGGGTGATACGTATCACATGTAAGTATAGGTAATGTACTAGCAAGGTATGGCCTCATGTACAATGTGTTCCCCCTTTTGAAAAAGCAACCAACTAGATACTATTCATCTTCCAATGGCCAACTAGTTTATTTGATTTCTAACCACTTGGTTGCATGGGCTTGCATGCAATACTACTCCTTGTATTATTATTCTTTCACCAATGCTTATTATTTAATCTTTAATTCGTATCGTATCTTAATTAATCTCTCGTAATAATATTTTGTCGCGAAGAGATTTCCCCTATAATTCCTTAAGTACTTATTGTGTAAATTCCTCGAATGTCCATAATTCCTCGTCATAACTCTTAATAATTCCTTTAATACTCTAACCATTCTCAAATCCCAAGTTTTATAAACATTACTAACAATAAGACTCTTGCCTTCACAATCTCCCTTTATATCTTACATAATAAATGCAACAACGCAGTTTCTCAGACAATCAATTCTATTAATCAACAGGGATGACTAGAAAGGTTCCATAATGACAATGTCACAAGATATTAAATAAAAGGAAATATTACCAAAAATTAGGGTTCTTACACTGTTGCTTACACTTGAATCTAGCAACTCTCTCTCCCTTTTTGACATCATCAGGGATCAAGATTGAAGTAATTAACTCAAGAGAGTTGGCAATGGATTCGATCTTGTCAGCTAACAAAGTCTGATTTTCTTCAACTTTGCCCAATCTTTGAATCAGAGTATCCTGAGTCTTTGAGAAAGTTTGAAACAACTTGTTGTTGTCTCTCTGTAGACTCATCTCTCTTTGTACAACTTCATTTCTCAGATCTACAATCGACTTCTAATTTTCATTAAATCTGTGTTTCAAGGCCTTAACCTGAATTACTGTGCCTTTCAAGCATGTCAGAATGTCTGGATTTGAAATCTTCTTAGAATTCTCCTTGAGAAAATTAGCTGCTCTTCCAGTAGGAAAGATGCAGTCTTCTTTATACCACTCTGCAGTTTGTTTTGCCATATAAGCATTTTCAATATCTCTTGCAGAAGGTCCAACAAATTATGTCTTCTCACCTGTTTTCAGTCCATCAGTCTGAACTTCAACATGTTGAGCAGATCCAGCTTCTGCACCCACTTCGTTAGAAAGATCATTTTCAGAATCATCTGCATCTGTAACTGAGGCAGTTTCTTCATTAAGTTCAGGAACAGGTTTTTCTTGAGCAACTTGTTCTTCTTGATTAACAGAGTTTACCATGACAATCTCTGAAGAGAGAAATTTGGCAGGCTGATCTATTTCCTCACCATGGTCAGAGATTTGATGTGCATCAGAGAATAACCCTGTGTGAGATGTAACCTCTGTTTCTTCTAGCACCACAGTAGGTTGATCAGCAACACCAGTATCAACAGAGTTTGTAGCCATGGGTGTTGGAGTAGGATCTTCAATTTCAACAGAGAATGACATGAAATTTTCATCAAACTCTTCCATTGCAGGTAACTCAGTGCTAGCATCTTTTTCAATCTGAACCTCAGCAAGTACAGGTTCATCAACTCTTAGTTCAGGTTCTGCTACAGTAGGTTCTAAGATAACCTCTGTCTCAACAGCAGGAGTCTCCTTAGAGATATCCTCTGGAGCCTCAATTTGAGCTTCTATCTCATCATCAGATTCATCAATTAAAACCCTTCTTCTCTTGGGCCTAGGAGCTTCAGCCTCATCATCTTTTGGCATGTTGGCTCTTTGCTTTCTTGGTGGTCTTATAGCCATGTGTTTCTTAGGCTTAGCAATTGGTTTGGATTGTGGTTGAGGTTGAGTTTGAGTTTGAGTTTGAGATGGAAGTTGTGATTGAGGTGGAGGTTGAGTTTGTGTTTGGGATTGAGGTTGAGGTTGTGAAGTAGTAGCAACAGTGGATGGAGTGGATGTAGATGTAGGTTTAGAGGTAGGTTCATTGTTTAGGGTTTTGTGAGGTTCAGTGTTTGTAGGTTCAGGATTTGGCTGTGGAGGTTCAAGTGCAGGTTCAGGTGCTTGTGCTTGTGGTTCCTGTGTTTGATTGAGAAAATTTCTGAGGGCAAGTGGAAAAATAAACTCTGGAACTTGATCCTTGTTTGCATCTTTGTTGGTCAAGTCAGAGAACATTCTCTTATGGACTTGGAAGGGTTGGATGACATCCTCATCAGAAATTTCCACATTAGGCAAACAAGCGGAGAATAGACTTTGACAAAAACGTGAGAAATAGACAGTTGTATCAGACTCTGCTAGTTTTTCACCTAGATTCATAAGAACTAGTCTACCAAAATCGAAATTACTTCCATTGAGAAGAGAATACCCGATTTGAAGACTGTCAGTGGGAATGGCATCCCAGTTGGTGACTTTCTTCCCGAACGCTCTAGTGATGCAGTCAAAGAAAAAGCTCCACTCTTTCCTGAGCCCTGGCATTTTAACATTACCAAGCTTGTCTAAAGGACTAGAAAACCTCAACTGCTGTAACATCTCCTTCAGTTCATTCTCACCATCAACAGCGTATGAGGTGTGAGTGTCAAAGCCCATAGTATCTCTAACAGTTGCCGAGGTAATCACAAACTCTGTCTCCTCATAAGTAAAAATAACTGATGGATTCCCAGTCTCTCCACCATCATCATAGACAGAGTTATTCCAAAAGGTAGCAATCTGCATGGTAGAGAGTTTTGTTGGTTGAACAAGAGCTTGACCTATTTCAGAATCACTTAGGAAGTTCTGAATCAGATGAAACGGTTCTGGAGCTTTATCAGTGTTTAGTGGTGCTACATAGTTGTTAGGAACAAACGATAATCCCTGAGCAACAAAAGGCTTGGATGCCATTAGAATAGTTTAGAAATTGTGAGAAAAGAGAATGTATAGAAAAGTGTTTGTGAAAATGTGTAAAAGAGAATAACAGAGAAATTGTGTGTAAAGTTGTGTGCTCGTGGGTGTAAAAGTGAAAAAGTGAATAATGAACCGATTTTGATTAGATCTGTAATTGAAAATTAAAAACCCAATCGTTTTAGACATTAAACACGCAACCAATTTCTTGTTAAGTGTGTGAGTGGGACACGTGTCACGTAAATAGTGGAACAGCCGTTTACCCGCGCAGTAATAATGGCTATTATTACTGCTATTCTCTCTCCTATTACCAATACACTTTAACTGTCTGACACCAATAAACAGTTAGCACATATCACATGCAAATTTCAAAAACTCTTTGTACTCTAAGTATATACTTTGTCTGAAATAAAATATTACCTTAGAGTACTCAACAGAATCCAACAGTGTTTACCAATTCTCCAACTTTATTACTGTAATCCTTTCAAACACTGCACAGTTCTGAATATGAGTGTGTGTATAGCAGAGTTTACTAAATCAATATTTAGAGCATCTAATATTTCATAAAATCCATAAAATAAATCAGTAAACACTGGATGCACAAACTTTCATTGTAAACACTGAATGTATGATGAATGCTAAACTCTGTAGTAAACGATTTATATACAGTAATATTTAATTAATTTATAACACCCCCTTTTTTTGGTTTCTCCAGTAATCAGAGGTTGGAACTAGTCACCAAAAATCCTATAATTTCAGCCCTTATCAGTTTGATAAGTTCCTGGATCTTCCTAGTCTTCGACTAGTCACCAAAAATTAGAGAATTTTAGCCCTTACTATATACCAGTAAGTTCCTGGGCCGTTCTAGTTATAAACATGATCTCAAAGGAGTTCTAACAGTCTATATACATAAGCTTTGGGGTTATTCTAATAACAGAATCTAATTTAACAGTGTATAACTAACAGAGTTTAGAGCTCATCAACATCAGAAATTATTCATGAGAGGCAATGCACACAGTATTTACAGACTCATAGTTTAGGATAAATAAACTAAGAGATGCTATAAATATGAAACAGTATCATGCTGTGTTAATTTTCTGCACAATCTAAGATTAGATCACAAATAACTTAGAAGGATTCATGATTAATTACTGAGAATCATGCTTCATACAAATCTCTTCATTGGTATTAACATTCAGACAAAAACATTTTCAGAGTTTCTTAGAGTTTATCCAACATGTCAACAGTGTATGACTTACAGAGCATGCTAATAGAGTTTAATAGTCATCGAGCAGAGTTTGCATAGCAGAGTTTAACATACCACAGAAATATGAGCAACACATTACATAAGTAAAATTTTGAGTCTAACCAATATCTCTAGTCAAAACCAGAGACCATCCCTAGTTCATTTACCAGCCTTGTAAATACAGTTTCACTCAATGGATTGGTGAAGATATCTGCAAGCTGTTGTTCTGTAGACACAAAATGAAGCTCAATGTTCCCTTCCTCTACATGTTCTCTGATAAAATGGTACCTTATGCTGATGTGCTTGGTCATTGAATGCTGTACTGGATTACCTGTCATAGCAATAGCACTTTGATTATCACAATAATTAGGTATTTTACTGTACCTCAATCCATAATCCAGTAATTGATTCTTCATCCACAGAATCTGTGCACAACAGCTACCAGCAGCAATATACTCTACTTCAGCTGTAGATGTAGAGATTGATTTTTGTTTCTTGTTGTACCAAGAAACAAGTCTATCACCAAGAAATTGACAACTTCCACTGGTACTTTTTCTGTCTATCTTACAGCCTGCAAAGTCTGCATCAGAGTAACCAAGTAGCTTGAAGTCTGATTCTCTTGGATACCACAAACCTAAAGTTATGATGCCCTTAAGATATTTGAAAATTCTCTTCACAGCTGTTAGATGTGGTTCTCTTGGATCTGCCTGAAATCTTGCACAAAGACATGTTGCATACATGATGTCAGGTCTGCTTGATGTTAGATAAAGAAGAGACCCAATCATCCCTCTATAGCTTGTCATATCTACTGATGAACCTGTGTCTTTGTCCAACTTTGTTGCTGTTGCCATGGGAGTTGATGCAGATGAGCAATCAAGCATACCAAATTTCTTGAGAAGATTTTTGGTATATTTTGCTTGATTTATAAAGATTCCATCATCTGTTTGCTTCACCTGTAGGCCTAGAAAATAACTAAGCTCTCCCATCATGCTCATTTGATACCTGGACTGCATGAGCTTGGCTAACTTTTTACAGAGTTTATCATTAGTAGACCCAAAAATTATGTCATCAACATATATCTGAACTAAAAGCAAGTCATCACCATAATTAAAATAGAACAGTGTTTTTTCAATTATACCTCTGTTGAACCCACTTTCTAAAAGAAATTGAGCCAGAGTTTCATACCATGCTCTTGGTGCCTGCTTAAGTCCATAGACTGCCTTGTCAAGCCTGTAGACATAATCTGGATACTTGGGATCTACAAATCCTGGTGGTTGTTCAACAAACACTTCTTCTTCAAGTTTTCCATTCAGAAAAGCACTTTTCACATCCATCTGAAAAACCTTGAATTTCTTGTGAGAAGCATATTCTAGAAAGATTCTTATTGCCTCAAACCTTGCAACTGGAGCAAAATTTTCATCATAGTTTATGCCTTCTTGCTGTGAATAGCCTTTGACCACAAGTCTGACCTTGTTTCTTGTAACAACCCCATCACTGTCAGTTTTGTTTCTGAAAACCCATCTAGTACTAACAACAGATCTATTCTTTGGTCTAGGTACAAGGGTCCATACTTCATTCCTCTCAAATTCATTCAACTCCTCCTGCATTGCTGTTATCCAGTCAGCATCTTGAAGAGCTTCTTCCACTTTCTTTGGTTCAGATTTGGACAGAAATGCATGAAACAGACATTCATTTGTTGTAGCACTTCTTGTCCTAACTTTTGCATCTGGATCTCCAATTATTAGATCAGGTGTATGAGATTTTGTCCATTTCCTAGCTGAAGGTAAATGACTTCTGTCAACAGTTGATCCTCCCCCTTGATCAATGTTCTCCTGATCATCTTGTTGCCTTTCTTCATTCTCTGAGGCTCCCCCTGAATTTGATCGCTCAGAGTTTAAGTTGTCAGATTTTGAACTATCAGAGTTTGAGTCATCAGAGATTGATCCAGATTTTTCAAGTGACTCACTTTCAGAATGTGAGTCATCAGAGATTTGTTCTGTATGCTCCCCCTCAACTGGTTCTCTCCTTTGTTCTGTCTGTACAGTTTCTTCTGTGTGTTCCAGTAGAGGTTCAGAGTTTACATCAGCAGAGTTTGTTGGACTGGTTTCATCAGAGTTTATTTCATCAGAGATTAGATCTTCATTTTCGAAGTGCAACTGATCATGTTCATCAACATCTTTAAGTCCAGTTATTTTCTTGTCATCAAATGACACATGAATAGATTCCATAATCACCTTTGTTCTCAGATTATAAACTCTGAATGCCTTGGTTGACACTGGATAGCCAACAAAAATTCCTTCATCTGCTTTCAACTCAAATTTGGTCAACTGTTCAGGATGAGTTTTCAACACAAAGCATTTGCACCCAAAAATATGAAAATATTTCAGGTTTGGCTTCTTTTCTCTCACAATCTCATATGGTGTTTTTCCATGCTTGTTGATTAGTGTGGCATTTTGAGTAAAACAGGCTGTTTGAACTGCTTCTGCCCAGAAATAGGTTGGCAATTTTGCTTCATCAAGCATAGTTCTGGCAGCTTCTATCAAAGTTCTGTTCTTCCTCTCAACTACACCATTCTGCTGTGGAGTGCCAGGTGCAGAAAACTCTTATTTTACTCCTCTGTTTTTGCAAAATTCTTCCATTGTTGCATTCCTGAATTCAGTTCCATTATCAATTCTGATTATCTTCACTTGATTCTTTGATCCTTTGTCCAACAACATTATATGCTCCATCAGAGTTAATGCAGTTTCATCCTTCTTTTCTAGAAAATACACCCAAGTGTATCTGGTATATTCATCAACAATGACTAGAGCATATTTCTTCCTTCCAAGAGACATAACATTTGCTGGTCCAAAAAGATCAACATGAAGAAGATGATAAAAATCAACAATTGAAGATTCAGACTTGCTCTTGAAAGAAGTCTTCCTTTGTTTGGCCTTTTGACATGAATCACACAGACCATCAACATTTAACGAAGACTTTGGAAGTCCTCTAACAAGATCCTTTCTTATCAGCTCATTGATGTTGTTCAGATTCAAATGAGAGAGTTTCTTATGCCACTTCCAACTCTCTTCACTGGACATTCCTGTTGACAGGCACATAGTTTTTCCATCAGAGTTTGTCAACAAGCTTGCTTCATAGATATTGTTGCGCCTTTGTCCAACTAAAATAACTTTCCCTGTGGTTTTGCTGATAACCTCACAGTATTCAGGTTGAAAATCTACATGAAAACCTCTGTCACAGAGTTGACTCACAGATAGCAGATCATGCTTGAGTCCTGGAACCAGAGCTACATTTGTGATGATGACACTTCCAAGATTGATATTGCCATATCCCAGAGTATGTCCTATGTTGCCATCTCCATAAGAAACTTTTGGGCCAGCCTTCTCCACATACTCTGATAGCAGGGCTTTATTTCCAGTCATGTGTCCTGAACATCCACTATCCACGACTAGGATACTCTCCCTGATGCCCTGCAATCACAAACAATTACTGAAGATTAGATTTAAGGATCCAGACTTGCTTGGATCCTTTGGCTTTCTTAATTTTGTTAGCTCTAGCAGTGGAATTTACATTATCAGAGTTTAAGCTAACTTTATCAGAGTTTACACTTGCAGAATTAACCTTAACCCATTTCAAATTGGGCTTAAGTTCATAGTAGTTATGATAAATAGCATGATAATCCCTGCAAGTATAAATAGAATGCCAAGTACTTCCACAATGTTTACATAAAGTCTGTGGTCTAGTTCTAACATTATTTTTCTTTACTTCAGACTTGGAAGGTAAAGAATTAATGTTTTTGTTCTTCCTGCAAAAACTAGCAAGATGGTTAGTGCTACCACAGTTATGACATGTCTTTCTTGGAGCTAAAGTAGCAAGCATTGGATAATTACCTTGAGTGATGCCTACTTTGCCATTTCTGTTCTTTCTAGACACTTTCTGTTTCTTAACAGATTTTAACTCCTTAAGCTTATGCTTGAGTTGTTTATCTGTCATTAAACCAATATTAACATGTTTAACACTAGTTTTTACTGGTTCTTTCTTAACAGCTTCTTTTCCACATTCAAACCTAGGTTCACTTATTCCATTAACAAATGTTCCAAATTTCTTAGGTGGAAGAGGTGGTCTAATCTTGACTGTATTCTGAAACCTAAGTTCATCTTCCTCAGAATAACCTAGACCTATAGTGTCAGATTGAAAAACGTCTTGAGTGTCTTTTCCAGAGTGAGTCCAAGTTTTAATAATGTGATTTGCTTTCTCCAATTCAGATTCTAGTTGTTTATACTTACTTAACAACTCTTGTTCAAGATAGACAACATCATCTCTCTCCTTTTGAACTTGCTGCATGTTAGCAAGTTTCTCTTCTACAACCTTATTTCCCTCTCTAAGTTCAGAATTCTCAGTTTTGATTGTCTCATTCTCTAAAGTCTGATCCCTATAACTGATATGTAAAGCCTTAAGATAGATTCTCAATTCAGTTATATCATCAGTATTATAAGCATAGGTAGTCAGAGGTACCTTATTTTCAGAATCTTCAGCTTCATTAACAGTAGTAGCCATGAGAGCATAGTTCACATCCTCATCTGAGTCAGAGGTGTCTGCCCAATCTCTGCCTTTTGTGAAGAGTGCCTTCTCAGTTTTACCCTTCTTGCACTTAGGAGCATAGTGACCCATCTCCTTACACTTGTAGCATTGAATCTCAGACTTGTCTCTCTTCCCAGATTTGGTATCCTTTCTCTCAGATTTGCTGAAATTCTTCCTGTCAGACTTTGAATCATTCTTGGAGAATCTCTTTCCCTTCTTGAAGTTCTTGAATCCCATCTTCTTGAAGGTCTTTACCATCAAAGCAGCCATTTGCATCATTTCCTCATCATCTTCAGAATCAGATGATCCATTTGTGTTTGAGTCAACATCAGAGTTTGATGACTCATTTTCAGAATGAATGACCAAAGCTTTTCCTTTTGCTTTCTTCCTTGATGCTTCTTTCTTTGAGGGTCTTTCTTCAACTCTTAGAGCAACAGACTTTGACTTCCTGCCTGATCTTCTGCTTTTCTGTTCCATTTCCAGTTCATGAGTCTTGAGCAACCCATAGATCTCATCAATATCAGTGTCAGCCAGATCATAGTTGTCTCTAATAGTGGTTGTCTTAACATCCCATTTTTCAGGTAGAGAAAGAAGAAACTTGAGATTTGAATCTTCTAGATCATATTCTTTATTAACCAGTGACAGATCATTGAGTAGCTTACAGAATCTGTCAAAGGTTTCTGTCATTGATTCTTCATATCTAACCTCAAAGTGTTCATACTCCTGTGTGAGTATGTTCCTTCTATTCTTCTTTATTGCAGCAGTTCCCTGACATCTAACCTCCAGGGCATCCCAGATCTCTTTTGCAGTTTTACAATTGATCACTTTGTTAGACATAACATTATCCAATGAACTATGAAACAGATGTCTAACCTTTGCATCCTTAGCAATGGATGAAATGTCCTCAGGAGCCAAATCTTTCTTCTCCTTTGGAATAGATTTAGCTTCCTGTCCAACAGTAATGACTGATAATTTTGTAGGCTTATGAGGGCCTTCATAAATTCTGTCAAGATATTCTGGATCTGTAGCCTCCAGAAACATAGTCATTTTCACCTTCCAGGTTGAGTATTCTGCTGGCTTGAGAATAGGAACCCTGATTGTCTCATATCGGCTCACAGTTGTAGGTTGAGCCTTCTCAGCACTAGAGCCTGTTGTTGGAGGAGGAATTTCTGCCATTGATTATAGTTGTGTGTGTGTGTGTGGATCTTAAACTGTATTAAATTAATAGATTTGCTCTGATACCAATTGTTGGGCCGAATACACAATTATAATAAACTAAGTATGAGCGAATAACAATAAGTTCTTAAAAGTCTTTAAAAACTGTTTTGGAATTAACTCTTCTCTCAGTGATGTAAAAATATCACAGAGAGCTGCTTAGGTTACAATGAAAATGATATTGCGTTACACGATACCCTTCTAGGGTTAACCTAACTATATTTATAAAATATACAGCTGCTATACAATCGATAATTGATACTCCTATAAATTAGCTATACAAATATTATCAATTACGATTGCTACACGTCTATCTAGTCAGCACGACTTCTTTGACAGCTATCCAATCTTCAAAGATATCGCTTCCATAATCATCAACAATAATTCTGTTACTGACCAGCAAACGCTTCTCTTCAACAGAGTTTAGCTGCTTCCTCTTGTCAGCGTTTAGCAAACTCTGTCGAGCTTCCAACTGTCAGAGTTTAACTAAACTCTGACTCCTTCCAGTTTCAAGTTAAACTCTGTTTTTCCCTGTAAAACTTAAACACTGATATTAACCACATCAATTATATTTAACACTTTGGTTCCTTGACATCTGACTTCCAAAGCATCCCAAATCTCCTTAGCACTTTTGCATCTAATGACCCTGTTAGACATAACATTGTCAAGGGCATTATGTAATAAATGCCTTACCTTGGCATCTTTGCTAATAGAGGAGATATCTTCAGGAGTGTAGTCTTTCTTCTCCTTTGGAATCGTTTTCTGTTCCTCCCCAACAACTACAACAGAAAGTTTGGTAGGTTTATGTGGACCATCATGGATTCAGTCTAAGTACTCTGGATCTGTAGCCTCCAGAAACATTTCCATCTTCACCTTCCATATGGGATATTCTGATGCCCTGAGTATTGGAACTCTGATTGATTCATATCTTCTTGTTGTCGGAGTTTGTGTTTTCTCTGTCATGATTGTATAGTTTTTGGATCTTAACTGTTGTATTATAACAGAGTGGCTCTGATGCCAAATTGTTAGGTCCGGAATAACGTAGAAGGGGGGTTGAATACGTTATTTAGCAATATTTCGATTTTTGATGTGAATATGAAATCAAAAATACTGAATTGAAATAACACAATTGTTTGGGAAATATTTTTGAATAGATAAAACCCGGAGGTTTGCTACACAATCTAATCTTATGGATCAGCTACAAAATCAAACACTCCTAGGATAGTTTAGGCACGAGGACCTTCTACCCGACACTTCCTAAAAGCGGGCTAAGCCGGCTTTCCTACTAGATGGACTGTCTAACAGCTTACACAGAGAAGATATAAGAGAGAGAATAGAAAGTTGTGTGTTGAGATGTGTTTTGAAATGAAATACAAGTAGCCTATTTATAGACTTTAGAAAATCACTATGCTGCTAAATTACGTAACTGATGATGTCAGTTGCTGCCTAACCCTCATTTTTCAACAGCCGAATTTTCAAACCTGCTGAACTTTTGATTTTCAAAAGTTATAAAATCAAACAGGTGGGACCCAACTTGCATAGTACTTTTGGTTACTATTCATGAATAGTAATTTTGGGTACTATTCATGAATAGTGCTTTTTTACTTTCATCAACTTTGATAATACTTTTGGTTACTATTCATGAATAGTAATTTTGGTTACTATTCATGAATAGTGCTTATTCACTTTCCTCTTAATTTGACATCCTTAAATATTCAGCTTCCAATCAAGTAGAGGATATCAATACTGTTCTAAAATCAACCATACCTCTTAACAGTTTTTCTGAGTTAGATACTTTGATTCCTTTGTGAAGTGTTGACGCCTAATGCAACTGGTCTGGTTCACAGACGACTAACATTCACTCATGGTCTTTGTATCATGTCTTTAAGACCACTGTAATCTTTTGGCCCTTCAACTGAATCATTTGTACATCTTATTCTGTCACTGAGGCTTGATCATGTTATTGAACTTCTTTCAGTGACTTGATCCTTGTTGGAGCATGTTCTTCAACTTTCACGATCACTGTATAGAGTTAATATTATTTATCTTTTATCCTAGTTGAGTTATATATTTCCTCTATTACATATTACATTACATTATGCTTTATAATATTATATTATTTATGCTTCGGGTTTCGATTTCGAATCGAAATTCGGATTTCGGACCGGGTTTCGGATTTTGGTACAACTAAAATCCAAATTCACAGCCAAATCGAAACTATTTCGGGTTTAAAATTTAAATCCAAACCCAAATCAAAAATTTTGAATTCGGTATATACCAATTCAACATACAAACTTCCAAACTGAATATACACGACAGTTTAAGTTGTCATTAAAAGCAAGTTGAGAGCAATCACCATAAACTCTAATAGTTATACCTTACTCTAAGAACGAGATATATTAGATATTGTTGTTTGATTGATAATGTTTGTTTTTCTATTATAAATCAATTCACTATCAAAAGAATATATAATTTATAAAAATGATATTAAACGAACAAATAGGAAGCTAGATTAGATGAAAGTTTCCTTTATCATAACTACATTCGTTTAGTGGATCGTGCACAGTAGGAATCCTTTCTCATATCGTTGAAAAATACAACTTTTTTTTGGAGATTAGTCTAATAATTTATTATGGTCGTGAGAAATAAGTGTTTATATATTTTTAATATGTATTCAAAAAATTGATCATAACCCGTACAAATTTTTGAATGAATTAACATAATAAAAATTCTAGAGATCCACGATAACGCTCATTTAATTATACCAAATTCTCAAAAGAACAAAACTTAAAATAAGGGTAAAAAAAACTTATGAACTTGATAGAAAGATTCTCAGAAAAGAGAGAAATTAATTAAAAACCAAAATTAAGAAAAAACAATAAAGAGGGGCTTAGATCATTTTTGCGGGGATGTGAATGTGTTCGATAGTATTAATATTAATGTAATTGGTATAAATTGATGGATAAATAATTTTATACTTAAATTAATTACATTCTAATGAAATTGCCCATTTTTTTCTAAATAATTATTAAAATAATGTTTATAATAATGAATTACAAAATTTACCATTCGGTGCATAGTACAGATAGAATGCTAGTATATTTTTAGTGAGATTCAAATCTTAAACTACCAAACATAATAACTTCTGATATTTTATTTAATGATTCCATTCGAACCATCCAACGATTGTGGATTGAGTGTCCAAATTATTGACCAACCAAACTATATTAACAAATTTTTTAATATTTTGTTTTTAATATAATAACTAGCTTTAAAGGCCGTGCGATGCATGAATTTTTTTTTAATATTATATGAATTTTTTTCATTAATTTAAATTAATTTTTTTAAAACATGAATTTTGGAAACTTAAATTTTTATATGAGATGATTTGATAGTAATTATATAACTGTTATCCGTGAAATCTAGAAAAGGAGGAATTTTAGTTAGAACATAAAGAAAAGATGATATGTTTTAGTTGAAAAATGTAATCGATTAATTATTAGTAATTATAAAATTATTATTTTATTTTATTAAATTGAATGTTTGTGATATGATTAGAAAAATAGAGGATTTAGTTAGAGAAAACTAAAAAGATAATATGTTCTAGGTGAAAAAGATAATTGATTTGTTTGTAGTAATTATAATTTAATTACGTTATTTTACTAAATACAATTGAAAAAAGAGATATTTTAGTTAGAGAAAAAAAAAGGTAACGTGTTTTGGCTGAAAAAGGTAATTGAGTAATTATTAGTTATAATATAATTATGTAACTTTATTAAACAAAATTACTCGTAGTATTTTTAAGAAGAGAAATTTTAATTAAATAAAATGTAAAAGATATTGTATTTTACCTGAAAAAAGAAATTATTTAGTTATTAAAAAATAGAAAAAGTAATATGTTTAACCTGAAAAAGGAAATTGATTAATAAATGAGAACTTTTAGTTTAGATATTGTATTTTACCTGAAAAATAAAATTATTTAGTTGAAAAATAGAAAATATAAAAATGTATAATCTGGAAAAGGAAATTGATTAGTTAGTAGGAAGGATTTTATTTGAGTAAGGGTAAATAAGTAAAATCAACAGGTACCGTTCCGACCGACCAAATTTTTAGTGTTTCAACTTTTATATAATAGTATAGATAGATATAGACTGTCTTCTATATTTTTACCGTATATTATATGAACACTAGCTTATAACCCGTGCAACGCACGGCTCCTCTTTTGATATATATAATTATATTAATTTTATTTTATATTTATATTTTATTAAATTACATATCAAATTGTTGTTAAAAATTGATATACATATATAAAATTTTACATGTTCAATTTTAATATTTGTGTTTGATCTAAAATTCTTAAAATTTGATTTGGACGATTTTACAACCCACATGAAATTAACAAAAAAATCTTTAATTTTGTAATCGTTTAACAATTATTTTTCAATTAAAACTATGTAGAAACAAAAGAGAGAAAAAATTGATGATTTTTTAAGTGGAAAATTATATTTGATTTATGCAATCTACTTATATTCCTTTTTGATTATCAAAATACCCTTCTTATTATTTGAAGATAGTTCTACTAACAACAAAATACAGTTTTAATGATAAGCAAAAGAGTGATTTTATCCAAAATTTTGATAATTGGTAGTCTGGTCTTTAGTGTGACAAAATAAATAAGAACCGTTAGATCTTAAAATAAATAGATGAAAAACGTTGGATCTATCATAAAAAATATTTTTATTTTAACATGTAAACGAAAAAGTACATTTATATTGAAATACGAAAAAGTGTATGTCAAAGCTTTAAATCATATATAATTAGGTTTTCTACATTGAACAGAATTATCAATGTATGTCTTTTATACTTAATAGGATTATAGTAAAAATTTGTAATTATATTTTCTCTTGAGATTTTGAGTATTTTCATTTCGATAACAAATGTTCAATCATCATTAAAATTAAGATAATTTCCTGAGTTTCGAGTGGACTGTAAAATCATTGAAATCTGATTTGAAGATTTCGAGATAAAGTCCAAATAGTAGATATGATTTTTTTTAATATTACTAAAAATAATTAAAATTCAATTGTATCTGTTTTTAATTTTATCCTTTATATATTATATTTTTTTAATTCAATTTTAATACAATCTTTTTGAATAATTTTTTTTTTAGGTTATAATTTTCTTTTTGATATAAAATAATCTGGATCGTTTTATCCTTTTCATATTATATTGTTTAATTCAATTTTAATACAATTTTTTTTAATAATTTCCTTTTTAGATTATAATTTTCTTTTTGATATGATATAATTTTGTTCGTCTGTTTTAAAAAATATTAAATTCGACTGTTAAAATTATTTTGGCGATACGGTGACCAAAATTATGGATAAGATCTCTCTTACGCTGCGATGCACGGATTTCTTTTTATATTTAATAAATTTTTATTTATGTTATAATTATATTTTTATATAATAAATTATTTTCAATAATTTATTTAAATTTTAATTTAAGTAATTTAATATAAATTTAATTAATGATATGCATGTTTTTAAACTTATATTATAAAATTTTAAAATAAATATGTTGTTGACCGAATTCGATCCTTGAAATTTTAATAAATTAATTTAATCATATAATATATCTGATCATTAGATCCAATGGTTCTGATATTTTACTAAAAAGCTAACGGTCATTATTCGTTGTATATAGATTTTTATTATATTCTGTTAGTGATTAAAAGATATGGTGTGATATTTTTTGGTAATATTAAATATTGCAAGATTATGTTTTAATTAAAATTTAACGTGTTTTAATTAAGAATAGAAATATTATTGATCGTAAGATATGATATTTCAGATGTTTATAAAAGTTAATATCATCAATTATAAGTAAACGTCTTCCAATTAAAAAAGACAATCGGTTAATTATCAATAATTATATTATTTTTTTATTTATTTTAATAATTAGGATAACCGTGCCAAAAATCGAACCGACAAACTTTCAATGCCTGTGTGATGCACGGGTTTCTTTTATTATATTATAAATTTTATTTGATATTACAATTTTGGTTTTATATAATCATTACTTTTAATAATTTTTTAAATTTTAATTTAATATACTCATGTTTACGGATTTTACTAATGTTTCCTTATTATAAACAACGTATACGAATTTTTTATTTATTTTATTAATTATCGTAAAATTTGGTGTGATATTTTCGAGTATAAATTAATTATTGTAAGATTAGTTTTTAATAAAAAATGTAACGTATTTTAATTAGAAAGGAATTATAAATAATTACAAGATATTATACGATTGATATTTTTAGGTGTTTATAAAAGGTAATACTTCAATTAAAAGTAAAAGTGAAAAAGATAATCTAATCTGAAAATATTGTGTGATATTTTTTGGTATATATTAATAATTATAAGACTAGCTTAAAACTCGTGCGATGCACGGATTTCTTTTAATATTATATGACTTTTTATTATTAATTTGAATTAAATTTTTTAAAATATGAATTTTGGAGAGTTAAATTTTTAAATGAGATGATTTGATAATAATCATATAAACGTTATCCATGATAATTCTAGGAAATGAGAAATTTTAGTTAAAAAATGTTGAAAAGATGATAAATTTTAGTTGAAAAAGGTAATCGGTTAATTATAAGTAATTATAAAATTATTATTTAATTTTAACAAATAGAATGCCCGTGATTTAATTGGAAAAAGAAAGATTTTAGTTAGAAAAAATTAAAAAGGAAACATATTTTGGCCCTGTTTGGGGTTTCATTTTTCAAGCAACTTATGGCTTATAAGGCCATAAGAACTTATGAGGGATGTTTGCCTATTTAAGTTTTGGCTCAACTTATAACTTATATGTTGATAAGTTGAATGTTAGAAAATACTAACATTTAACTTATTCTTATAACTTATTTGTCGATACACGCAATATATAATATCCTTCAAATCTTCAAAATCATATATTTTTTGATCCGTTCATTAAAAAATTGATATGTATATATCAAATTACTCTATTTATCGAGATCTATCTATTGACATCCATTGATATATATTAAAAAACAATTTTTTTTGAAAATAATAATAAAAAAAAAGTTAACTTATAAGTTCTGATTTACCAAACACTCTGCTGATTTATAAGTTCTGATTTACCAAACACTTTAGTGACTTATAAATTCTGCTCTACTTATCACTTATATGACATTTATGCTTATAAGTTATAAGCTACTCTTCTTAAGATATCCCAAACACCCACTTTAGGTGAAAAAGGTAATTGATTAATTTATAGTAATTACAATTTAATTATGTTATTTTACTAAATAAGCTCATAATGTTTTAAGAAAATGAGAAATTAATGTTGCCCGTGATATTTTTAGAAAAATAGGGATTTTAATTAGAAAGTATAAAAAAGATGATATGTTTCAGCTGAAAAAGTTAACTGGTTAATTATTAATATTATGATATTGTTATTTTATTTTATTAAATAGAACCACCCGTGGTCTAATTGAAAAAGAGAGATTTTAGTTAGAGAAAATAAAAAAGGTAATGTGAAAATTAAAAGGTGACATGTTTTAGGTGAAATGGTAATTGATTAGTTTATAGTAATTACAATTTAATTTATGTTATTTAACTAAATTAAATTGATCGTAGTGTCTTTAGAAAGTGAGAAATTAATGTTGTCCGTTATATTTCTAGGAAAAAAGAATTTTAATTATGAAATATGGAAAAGATGATACGTTTTAATTAAAAAAAGTAATCGGTAATTATTAGTATTATAATATTATTATTTTATTTTATTAAATAGAACCACTCGTGATATAATTGAAAAAAAAAAGAGATATTTTAGTTACAGAAAAAAGAAAAGGTAACGTGTTTTGGTTGAAAAGGGTAATTGATTAGTTAATAGTAATTATAATTATAATATAATTATTTTATTTTATTAAACAAAATTTCTTGTAGTTTTTTTAAGGAAGGAGAAATTTTAGTTATATAAAAGATATTGTGTTTTACCTGAAAAGGGAAATTAATTAGTTAGTGAAAAAGGAAATTAATTAGTTAGTGAAAAATAGGAAAGGTAATATGTTTAACCTGAAAAGAAAATTGATTAGTTAGTATGAGGGATTTTATATGTAATTAAGTAAGGGTAATAAGTAAAATCAATAGGTACCGTACCAACCAAACTTTTTTTTTTTACGAACAAGAAGATTTTATTAATACTTAAAGATTGAAATTCAGCCGGGACAAACCCCCGAACTGTCAGCTACAACCTGATTGTGAAACAAAAAATGAGCTAAACAAATAGCCGTTTCGTTTTCAAATTGCTTAACACATAAAATATAAGTATTCTTGAAAATAAAAATGATTACAAAGGTTTCCCGAGCAATCCAATCGACACCAACATTCCTGAAAATAGTATAATAGTATAATAGGTATCGTACCAACCAAACTTTTAATGTTTCGGCTTTTATATAATTGTATAGATTAGTTTTAAATAAAAAAGGTAACATATTTTAATTAGAAAGAAAATATTAATGATTGGAAGATATGATACAATTGGTGTTTTAATGTATTTATAAAAGGTAATATCTTCTACTAAAAGTAAACTAGCATTTTATCCGTGCTACGCACCGAAGGTACAATTTTAAAAAATATTAAATTATTACCAAAAATATATATAAGTATCAAAAAATAAAATTTTCACATTTAATTATTTAGATTGTAATGTTGAACTCTACTATTTAATCAATTTTTTATCTACTAATTTAGTTTGTTAAATTATGATGTATTCAAATATTTAATATCTATATTATATAAATTAAAGTAATATAAAAGAAATACATACACAAACTTCGATCTGATCCGGGTTTTTTCTAGGTTTGGACCGGGTTTTTTCTGGGTTTGGATCGGACATGACGGAAAATCGAATTTTTTTTATTTTAAGGACCGGAGACTGGACTGCTTATATACGATTCGATCCGGGTCTTGGATTGACAGACCCGGTTCAGTATTATTTACCTGTCTAGATCGAAATGTTGTGTAGCACTAACTGCACTACACATAAATTACTTCTAGTAACTTGGTTTCATGTTCAGTTTTTACTTTGTTAATTTCATAAAAAATTCTCGTTGGAATTCAAAAAAAGTCTCAAAAGCATCAAAAGCTTGTTCATAATTTTTTCCCCGCGCAATGGATAAATTATATTAAGGATAATAAAAATAAATAATAAACTGATTGAGTGAGTGATATAATAAATCTTAAGTCATAAGTTTAGAAACATGTAAACCCATGACAAATGAATATTTACATTTAAAGTCAAAATAAAAATTTCATCGTATTGAAGTAGCTCGTTGCCAGTGACCTTAACACACTATTAACCGAGCAATCTTGTTATATATAGATGTAACTTCCTGATTTAATGTATCTGTAAAACCGTAAAGATCTTATAAGACATATCATATAATTTCTTACCTTTTCGAATGCGAATGCGGCAAAAAAAGTTTGTAGACATACACCATAAAGTACTTTATTGAGAGTACATATCTCATTAATAACATATCGTTGTTTGCCTTGTTTGCGTATGTTCTGGTGACCTGCCAATAAAGTAAAATGAAAAATTTAGTTTCCAAAAAATTTAAAATAAAATTCACCTTTTATTCTCGGATAAGCAATAGCAATCATTAACTATGGCATGAAATTCATTCATATTTAAGATCCACCAACAATTATGTAAATTCATAAAATATAAGAAAAGACTAAAATTGAACATTTTTTGAGGGAGTAAGCAGTGGTAAAGTTTATTCTCTTAGCAGGTTATATAATTTCGTGACTTGAGCTTATAGAGTACCTATGTTAAAGTTGACTAACAAAGTACATAAATGATTTTGGAGAATATATATGTGGTTTTTATAACTACTCTGACAAAAAAAAATTGTGACATAATAAGTATTCGACACAAGAACAAATATATTAATATAAGTATTATTAAGTTGAGAAAAGTTATATGCTTTAATTTGGAACATGCATGTGTGTGTGAATAAGTGTGTAGGTATTTTTGTTAGTAAGAACATCAAAAGTAGATACATAAAGTGATTAACTCTTACAAAAAAAATAGCATCATTCATAAACATTAACTTTTCTCAATCTAATCATTTAAATTGACAAATAAAAACACTTCGTAGATATACAACTACGGTAGTCATACTTAGTTTGAGGAAGGAATAAGGATGTTCACCGGGGTCTGATATAATCTCAAAAAAATAGAGAGACTGATTTTTTGTAGTAGATTTGTCTGTTAGTCTCACAACAGACTATAAATAAAATTTACAATGATATAATTTTAACTCATTTTAATTTGTCAAGTTAACACATATATTTCATATACATCAATTTGATTAGCTTGTAAAAGATGGAAGTGAAAAAGGTTAGAAGCGGAGAAAAATATGAGACATAAAAAAATATAAAATTTAAAAATTTTGAAATAATAAATTAATTATATATATCTTTGAAATTAATATTTTATTTACACATGTATCACATCAAATTTATATATAATTAACTAATTGTACATCTAATTTAATATTATATCTATTTGGAACTTACTAAGTAATCGTCTTTACATTCCTGAATTTCATTTAATTAATGGTAAATCACAAATTAAATTAAGGACATATATTTAAAACGCTAATAATGAAAAAAATGGTTGGTTCTTATTTTGAAATATAATTATAAAACGTTTATTTAACTATTAGTAAATCTAGTTTAATATTAATTTTAATGTGGACATACTAATTAATTGACTTTACATTTTTGGATTTTTTAACTAATAGGAAACCACAAAATAAATTTAAGGACAAATAATCAAAATGATAATTATAGAAAAATGAATGGGTTTGATTTCAGTGATAATTATACTTACAAATTGGTTCAAAATAAATGACAATTGGTTTTAAGATTGTTTCCGTACCTTTTGTCATTGATTCGTGTTGTAAATTCAAGATGTCTTCTGAATGGTTATGGCCCTTTGAATATTAAGTTGGTGAAATAGCAATATATATAATATTAACTTATTATCAATTAAGTTGATGAAGGAAATAGATTTTGTATTGATGTATCAAAGTAAAAAACTATTGAATGTGACTTGTGTGTTTTTCTCAAGAATCGACTTCCAAGGATCTAGAAAATATTGCTTTAGAAAAATCGAGAAACTGATCTTATACGGGCGTCGATCCCTTCCAGAAAGACCATATAAGAAAAACTATATCGCACTTTTAAATGTATGGACAAGACGATTAATCTAATCGGGATATAACTGAAATCATTTATAATTCTATTAAACAAGTGATTTTTTATTTTAAATAAATATTATATATAATTTAACTGAATTTAGAATTTTTAACACATTTTTTAATTTTTTAAAAATATAGTTTTGTTCCTTATTTGTACATAATATCTTAAGAATTCAATAGATATTTTTTAAAAATTATTTAGTATTATCATAAAATCGTAGAAGAAAGAATAGTAGGAAGAAGTGTGTGCGGGTGATGATTCTAATCGGGATATAACTGAAAACATTTATAATTCTATAAAACATGTGGTTTTTCATTTTTAATAAATTATATATAATTTAATTGAATTTTGAATTTTTAACACATTTCATAATTTTTTAAAATAAATTTTTGTGCCTTATTGGTAAATTTTGTTGTTTACAATAATTAAATTAATATTTTTAATACAATTTTTTTACTCATTATTTTTAGGAAGGCGTTAATTTTTTTTTTTTAAAAGACGCTAAACAACCAATCTACTAACCAAATATACATTCTTTTGCTTTTAATAGTATAATACAGAATAATAACTAAATAATTTTATTTGTATATTTCAATTATTTCAGTACATGACTCAACTCAATGTGGAGATTTTATTAGATTACTTTAACTATTTTTATTTTACACTTATTTTATTTTTGAATTAGTTCTTTTAGGAAGTTGTTGAAATTTTCTTGGGAAGGTGTTAGTCAAGGAGTTACATTAACCAAATAAATCATGTGTGCTTGTAATAATGGCCAATATAACATAGTTTATTACGTAATTTTTTTATTTATACTTTAAACTCCTTGTTAACATCTTAATGAATTCTTGTGAACAAATATAGTTTAAAGAGTATGTAATTGAATATTAATTGGGGTGTAATTAAAAGAGTTTGTTATTAAGTAAACTAAAATTTTATATGCATTTTAATTTATTTTTCCATTTTTGGAAGGTGTTAACAAACTTTTTGGAAGGTGGTAACCAACCGACCAACCAACCAATTATACCTGTTTCGCTTATAATAGTATAGTATAGAATTTTTTTTTTAAAAGACGTTAAACAACCAATCTACTAACCAAATATACATTGTTTTGCTTTTAATAGTATAGTACAGAATAATAACTAAATAATTTTATTTGTATATTTCAATTATTTCAGTACATGGACTCAACTCAATTTGTAGATTTTATTAGATTACTTTAACTATTTTTATTTTACACTTATTTTATTTTATTTTTGAATTAGTTCTTTTAGGAAGTTGTTGAAATTTTCTTGGGAAGGTGTTAGTCAAGGAGTTACATTAACCAAATAAATCATGTTTGCTTGTAATAATGGCCAATATAACATAGTTTATTACGTAATTTTTTTTATTTATACTTTGACTCCTTGTTAACATCTTAATGAATTCTTGTGAACAAATATAGTTTAAAGAGTATGTAATTGAATATTAATTGGAGTGTAATTAAAAGAGTTTGTTATTAAGTAAAATAAAATTTTATAAGCATTTTAAATTATTTTTCCATTTTTAAAAGGTGTTAACAAACTTTTTGGGAGGTGGTAACCAACCGATCAACCAACCAATTATACCCTGTTTCGCTTATAATAGTATAGTATAGATAAATATAGTATAGATTAGTATAGATAGATATAGTATAGATTAATACATTTTCTTCATGTATAAAAATTGCATTCAAATTAAAATTAAATTTCAATTATTATATGATGATACAATATTACAATTCATGAACCATACATAAACATATGTCTGTGTTTTTCTTACAAAAACTCGCTGTATTAAAGAACATGAAGGGGAGAATGTGAGATATGTGGCCCTGTGCATACGACTCTATTAAACTTAACAATTGTCTTGTTTAAACCAATCATCAATATCAATATCAATATATATATATATATAAAATATATATAAAGGAGGATAGCGGGAGTTTAGGTGGCGCTCTAATATCGTCTCAATCGATTTTTTTAATTTTCTAGAATTTTAAACACTAATAAATATAAAAATATCAATTAGCATATTAGAAGTAGAATAGGTGTTCGAATTTATAAAGGAGAAGAGTTCGAATTTATAGGGAAGACATATGATTAGAAGTTTTATTGGAAGTATAATAAGTATTTATAAGGCATACGATTAAAAATTCTATTGGAAGTAGAATAGGATTTCGAATTTATAGAGAATAAGAGTTCAAATTTATAGAAAAGATATATAAATAAAAGTTCTACTAGAACTAATAGGTGTTCTAATTTATAAAGGAGAAGAGTTCGAATTTATAGGAAAGACATATGATTAGAAGTTATATTGGAAGTATAATAAGTATTTATAAGGCATACGATTAAAAGTTCTATTGGAAGTAGAATAGGAGTTCGAATTTATAGAAAAAATATATAAATAAAAGTTTTACTAGAACTAGAATAGGTGTTTGAATATATAGAGCAGACATATAATTAAATATTTTATAGAAAGTACGATCTTCTTAAAATATATTTTTTATATAAGTTAATTATATTTATATTAGGAAAATTTATTCATAAATCCAATACTATTGTCATGAAAAAAGTCACCGTATTTAAAAAGAAAAGAATTGATGTGTTAACATAATAAAAGAACAATGAGTAAAAGAACAATCTCATGCAGCAATCCTAAATAAATACAGGAGTATCTATAAAATAAAGAGAAAATAAAATGTGTTTTCATTTTCTAAAACTCCAAAAATTTTAGAAAATCTAGAGAAAGTATAAATTGGAATTCACTCTATTTTTTAGGTTTTGATTTCAAGGAAAAAAATTGTTGTGTAAGATAAATATCATCAATAATATGTAATGAAGTTAGAATTTAGATCCCAAACGAGAGCGGCTCGAAACGTGTTTAACGGGAAGACGACTTACTATAAAAAACTGTACTAGCTATTAAACTATCATATGATGTTATAAATTATATTTTATTTTTAGGATTTGATTTTTATGGATAAACATTATCATACAAGTAATATGTGTAAAAGTTTGGTTTTTGGTCTTAACGAGAGAGCGAATCAATAGTAATAACTGTGTTTAACAAGAAAACGGTTCATTAGATAAGACCGTATAAAAGATGTTTAAATATATAATTAATACAAAAAATAAAATGTTTTATTGGAAGTAGAATACGAGGACGGTGGAGACGTCTTATACGATTTTTTAAAACTATACATCTTTTTTCCTAGAAATCCTTTATTTTAACTTTTTTATACAATTTAATTATACTTGCATCACAAAAATATATCCATAAATGTAATATTATTCCCGTAACGAAAAGTCTTAGTATTTTAACTTTTTTTTTTTTATATGTTAACATAACAGAAAGACATTCCCATGCGAAAACTGTAAATAAATACAAGAATATCTATAATATACAGAAAATATAAGATGTATTTTCATCTTTTAAAACTCCATAAATATTAGAAAGTTTAAAGAATATAAAAATTGGAATTTACTATTTTTATATAATGAAGTTAGAATTTCGGTTTCAAATAAGAGCGGCTCGAAACGTATTTAACGGGAAGACGGCTCGCTAAAAAAGATTGTATTAGCTTTAAGAATTTGATACTGAAGTCATAATTTTTTTTTTATTTTTACGTTTTGATTTTATAGATAAAAAATATTATATAAGTCTTTATAATATATTTTAAAAAGTTGGGATTTTCGTTTTAACGAGAGAGCGGCTCAATCGAAAGAATCGTATTTAACAAGAAATTGATTCATTAGAGAAGATTATTTAATTATAAAAATTTAACATTAATATTATAATATAACGTAAATGTATTGAATTTTTTTAAAAATATTGTAACGCCGCCGCGAAGCGCGGCTTTATCGACTAGTTTCCTTTAATTCTAAATGTAAGGATTACGCAGGAAGTAAAAAGTTAATTTAAATTATAATAGTAAAATTGAAATTAATTGATAGTAGATATTCTTTGAATAATTTCTTTAAGTTTTATAATTCACCGAGAAATTTTAATATGATTCGTAGAATTAGTTTCAAATTAGAATTTTGTTCTTACAGTAAAACCTCTATAAATTAATATAGTCGGGACCAAAGAATTATATTAATTTAGAGAGGTATTAATTAATCGATAAATTAATATTTATTAATTTATAGAGAATTTTTGACATTAAAGAAAATTTGTTTCCAATTATATACATTTTAATAGAATGAATTATACAATTTATGTTTTATACTTAATTCAATATATATTGTTTACAAATTTAATGTGTATTGACAAGATTCAAAGTAAATATCCATGTATATTTAGATGATATCAAGGATAAAACAACATTTTTTGAACCTTTTTCACGTAAATAAGCACCAAGACATCAAAAACATTGATTAATAACTTTTTAATCTTTTAAGAAAACACCACATTCGAATTTTTGGATGCAACAAAGATGGTTAAAGATGAGTTTCATATAGATTCAAATTTTAAGAATCCTAGAATCATATTTTACAAAAGTGTAATACATATATTTTTATGATTATAAAGAAATTATTAATTTATAATATTATTGGGACCATATATTTATATAGGGTTTTTCAAAAAATTATTATCTTATTATCTTATCGAAATTGATCATTTTTTGAATTGGTCCAAGTTGGGACCAGAAGAAATTATTAACTTAGAGAGATTATTAATTTATCAAATATTAATTTAACGAGGTTTTACTGTATTTAAAACTTAGGACAGATATGAGCCTTAGATCTTACAAAATCAAATGGTTTGTTTTTAATTGTTCTGCTAACACGATAGTGTCGTTCTGTTGCCATATACAAAAGTCTTTCTTATTTATTATAGGATGCAATGTTCTTCTGCGTAACATCAATTTTTTTCAATAAATTACATATTGTTTTTGAAGAATTAATTAATTTTAAACATGATATAATATTTCTATCATTACTATAAAAATATTAACAAAAAATTATTATGAAAAAAATGAAATTAATAATATAGTAAAGTAACATATTCTGCATAAGTATATAAATAAGTTCTAAGAATTCTAATTATTAGCGTTTCTATGTGAAACTTGATCCATGATTCGTATTTTAAATTTTAATAATTTAAAATTCAAAAGTTGATCAATCAACTTTATAAGTTGATACTGCCTCCGTCCCATCTTTACAGACGGCTAGGACACGGAGACCAAGGAATATAATTTAAATAGTGGGTGTAACAGTATAGTAGCGGGTGTAATAGTGATTTTATTGTTAAAATAAGTAAAGTAGTGGGTGTAATAGTGTAAAGTGTTGAAAAAGTAGAGTAAAGTAGTGGAGTAGTGGGTGTAATAGTGTAAAGTGTTGAAAAAGTAGAGTGAAGTACTAGATGTAATAATATATTTTATTGTTAAAAGTCACTATTTTTGGTATGTAAAGAAATGGGTGTGACGTCCCAAAATAGTAACCGTAAAGAATCCAATCAGAGGAAGTAGTACATATTTTTTATTTTCTATTTTTAATAGTTTATAGGTTTCAAAATTAACATAAAATTGTTTTAATTTTATTTAATATCTCAATTACATTCAAAAATTTATAAAATTAGAAAATTATAAAGGGGGTATCTGCGTCTAACTTCACAAGTGATGATTGTCGATTGATGACCCGTGACTTGAAAAGACTGAACAAAGCCATATAAAGTGTAACAAGATACTCAGTCAGCATGTTGTTCAGATGTCCCACGGAATCATAAGTACTTAATTAAATTTAAAAAAGTTAATTTTTTTTATATAATTGTAACTTCTATGATTTATCTAATGGGTACCTTGTGCACCGAGCAAACAGTGAAATGCTTGATTGCTTGTCTTTCTGTTTTAAACCACACACAAATGACACATTCGATATGCACTGCTCCCAGAAGTGGCACAGAAAGCCACTTCTGTTTTAATATCTGCTTCATCATAACTACACGGTTTTGAAGTTTCGTTTTAAAGACTCAGTGCTACATCATTTCGAGCTGACTTCTTTTCCGTGGTATTAATGAATCTAACTGTGAAGTGGTTATTGACGATATCAAGGCTTATGACATCCAATTTAGTTTAAGTAGACCCGTCAATTCGTTCGTTTCGTATACTTTCGTATCGTTCGTGTTTCATGTACGTAATGCCATATGCAAATCCGACCCGTTAAGGATTCGTTTCGTTTCGTGTTCATGTACTTTCATTTCGTATACATTTCGTGTCGTGTTTCGTGTAATTTTGAAATAAAAATAAAAATATTTAAATATTAAATATTTAATAGTCGAGTCTTAATTTAATATGTCATAAAGAATCAAGTGTGCTAGAGTCTTGTAAAACTAAAATTTGAAACTATTTTGTATATATCTTACGTAAAAACTATATATAAGATATATGTATTTATATAATTTTTATAAAATTATTTAAATATTTATTTATTTCGTGTATTTTCGTTTCGTATCGTGTACCCAAGGATAAACCCAAAATCAACACTAAATTTGTCCGTGTAATTTTGTGTTCGTGTATTTTCGTGTTCGTGTACCGCAAAGGTTAACTCAAACCCGTAATTTTCATGTCGTTTTCGTGTCGCATACGAAATTGTCCGTTGTAAGTTTAAGCATCCATTTCTCATTCGTGTCTCCAAATTTTTAGTTCAAACATCCTTTTCTCATCCAACTCGGAACTATAGTTCAAATATGCAGTTCTCTCATTCGTGTCCCCAAGTTTTTAATTTAAGCATTTTTTTGTCCAAACTTATGTTTAGCTTAAGCATTTCTTCCTCATTTGTGTCTCGGAATTTGGCTGTTAAGGATATGAGGCTATGACATCGAGTTTATCTAAATCCCTCCCAATTAGGTTGCTCACACTTTGAGGTATTCTCCAATCATTTTCTCTCCATTGATTACTGATGTCCCTGTTTAGTTCCTCTCAGAGATGGTTCACTCAACTCTTTATTTCAAAGAACAAAAAACATACTGTATATCACTTTTATGATCCACTACTATGTCAAGACTCACAAAAAGTAAGTTGTATCTTTAAAAGCAAATGCAATACTCAGTACTGACCTAACATGGCAATCCAAACTAAAGTATGCTTTACTAATATGGAACATGCACCAACTGGTGTGCTCACTGTATTTCTGTAATTTCCATTGCAAATTCGAATCCTGTTTTCTATATATTGGATTCTGAAATCGAAACTGAGCAGGAACAGAATTTTGAATTCCAGGAGCCAATGGAAAAAAAAACATCTAAAATTGTTGGAGCCAATGACAATTAGCTATACAAGAATGAACACAACACCCATGAGTTTGTAGCTCTTGTCAATGCTGACAAGTTTTCGATTGAATGAAAGTGTGCTTTCCTGTCAGGAAAAAAAAAATCAACTTGATATTAGGCTCTTTCTCTGGTGCCGTAACAACTTGATTCTTCGTATCTGCATTGTGGCTCCAGCCTCCAAGAATCTTATGTCGGGAACATATTAGCCCTGGAGATAGAGACTGGAAGTACTAAATTGGTTTCTCCTGCAAGGAGCATCTGAACACTTGATGAAACTTCAGAAAGTACATGCATAAGCGACTAAGCGTTGTATGAGAGATGCATCCCAATTACTATACAATTTAACCTATGTATGTTACCTTGAACGAGTTTATGTATTTTCGCTTTTATTGTAAGAATCATATTATATGGAATCAACTGGTTAAACCATAGCTTAAGGCTGCAGGTAAAATATTCAGAACCTGTCGCAACCTTTCAGCCAAGGTGCAGAATTGAGTAATGGCTCAGACAGAGATCAGCTGCTGGTTTCATGGAAGAAATGTGAAAAGAATAACAGTATTCCAGAGATACAAGCTTACATATTTCCTTCTTGAGTCCCGCTTACTGATTTGCTTTGCATTTTGCAGCACATCAAATTGATAGCTCTACAAAATTTCACAAGCTGAAAAGATTATACTGTTTGCTTTTGTCAAGAACAACAAAGATTTTACCATCTTTTATCTTAGTAAAATCTTGCTTTTATCTACTTAAACAACAGTGTGCTATATTTCTTGTGGGATTTCCAGTCAGCTGTTGGCTTCACCCAACCATCATTTCATTAAGATTATAGGAACTACAATGTAGTTCCTGTTCAAGGTTGAAGAATGTGCAATGACAGGTAAAGGCTGAACCTTCCCCAACTCGATTGACATTCAAGATACTAAAACATAAACAAGTACAACATTTATTTATTACATCATAATACCATCACTTAGTCACAAACTCAAACTATGGGTATTGCATATGGTTCAAACCATGGTACACTACATCATGCTGGAGATCATCCATGATGTCGATTAACTCGCTCTCGTCGTCTCCACGACTTATCAACCCGATCCAACGGTTCTTCTCGAGAAATTTAGACAAATCGTCTTGGGTAGCGAATGTCTTTGTATAAACCTCACACTCTGTGTGCTTTGGATCCCTAGCATAGCAGAAACTTATGATGACCCCTGAAATAAAAATGTTGGGTTAAAATAGTATTAGGTGGAGGTACCGATTGGAAAAGTTATCAAGACAATTGACTCGTGACTAGCTGCCGACTTACCAGGATTTACAACTAGTGTGTAACTCCCTGTTGACATCGTTCTATCCAGGGGCCTCATGATTCCAAATTCATCCTCCAAGCAAAACTCTTGCCTCGTTTTTAAGCCAAAAGCACATCTAACCACTTCCCTTATAGCCTCAAAAGAACCGTCAAGTCCGATTCTTCGTTCATCTGTCCCCCTCCGGACAAGTATCCATCGTCCACCTACAGCTACAGGTATAACCCTTCCACTTGCAATGCCATTGCGGAGCTGATTCAGATTTCCTGCATCTGCAAGAAGAGACAAACAACGGATTGCACATCCATATGTGGACAGCTCATTACTACCAGATAAAAAATGCATCTGATCTGAGAATAGTTACCCACTAAAAAAAACATAAAATAGTACTTCCCAGCAAAGATGAAGGGCCAATGTACTTGAGATCTTCATCTTAATTACAACCATATTACAACTGAAGCAAACTTGTAAACATTCTTAAGTTGCAGATACAGAAAATCAAAGCAAATCTGGATATTCATGTCTAGTAATTGACTGATCACAGTATACAAAGTTTCACACCGATAAAGTTCAAACTGTCAAATATTAGCTGCTACAAACATGACTGCTATTAATATTAAAAAATTATCTAATTTTGTAGATTAGTTACCATTTCTAGAAGCACTTCCTCGACCCGAATCAGGAACCATAGCCGTTGATGTATCACTGTACTATAATAGCCAGAGGCCTGTCTCTCACCTCCCTTATATGGAATTCTTGAATTTAAGCTATGGATTGTGAAAGTAATATCTTGTCTAAGGACAATGAACCTGCAAACTTTATCTGTAAAATGGCATTTAATGCTTCACATAGAGTATATCGCGGCCCATAGATATTTTTTGGGCGCTTTTGGCATGCACACAGTCAATGAAATTAGAGGTGATCTACTATAAAGGAGTTAGAAGCAGATGAGCTTACATGCATTACGACACGTATCCATTAGGGATGAGAAACATACGCAGGTGGCTAACAGCAGTGCAAACACCTAGCAAAGGCCATGCAGGATCGGAGAGTAACGACAACTAAAGGTGATGCTAGCTTCTGCATGTAGATTATAACTGACAATTGGATAAGCATTAAAGAATTACTAAGATGTGATTTGAAACTGCCTTAAATTCCACAACTTTCAATTGCTCAACTCTGAACCAAGGGGCATAACAAATGAAAGACCTGTTAGCAACCAAAAGATGAACCAGATAATATGTATAGAAAAGTTTACATGGATTTTTCAGATGTAAATTCTTTTGTAAACTAAATTTTCATTACTAACCACTTTTATCCTCTTTTGTAATAGAATCATACTGGTAGAAACTGAAAACAAAAAATTGGATTGATCATGTTATTTGATTCATCTTTTTGTTTGTTAAAAAATCTTTGTTCAATTTTTTGATCTTCTTTTTGAGGACCAGAAACTAAAAGTTACGAAAATTAAGAATTTATACTCATTTGCTAGAGTGTTAGTTTCGATTACAATAGAATTCAACTTAAAATAAGAAACCACTATAAATTTTGAGCTATATCTTTGGCTAAAAGTGGATTGCTCAAAAATGGCATACGAAGACAGAAACAAAATAGAAAAATATTTTGTACTCATTCCTGTATTGCGACTTGTAAGATTCTGGGTTCCTTTTCTTATTTATTCATGTACAACATTCATATAATCAAACTAAGAGAAGAAATGAAATTTAATTATCTATTCATATCTCCATCCAAATAATCAAACTAAAGATGTTCTCTATACTCGTCTGGACAGCTCTAAAAATCGTATATGTAAGACATTTTCAGAACAAAAATGGTTTTTTGTCAGTTGAAGAGCTGGAAAATGAGAGGTGGGACTTGGCAAAAAAAATTGAGAGGTGGGAGTGCAGTCAATTTGCAGTAATTATCTGAAATGTAAGAGGTGCGAGTGATATTCTGTTGGAAATAGATGCCAGAGAATGTTAGAGGTGCGAGGAAGCTTTTCATTTGAAAATGGTGTGATGAAAGTAACTGCTAACAACCCTTGTTTCCTTTGGATTATATTTTTCAAGCAATTAAGCACATAAAAAGACACTGAATCACCAGCACAGATACCATACAAACTCTCCTTTCTCGTGAAACCAAGATTTCATTGTACTGCACTTATTACTACTAACATCTTTACCTATATGAAGGCAAAAAACTAATTTTTGGTTTTTCTATATATTAAAAACTGATGCAAGAAGTATTCTGGAGAAAATTTGTATTCATGACAGAGACCCCTTTTAAAGGAGTTGAGGAAATTTGTACTGATTAAGGTATTCTTATAAGACAAGTTGAAGGAGATCCTTTCTTAAGAAGGTATTTATGATAAGGATTGGACTTGAAGGTTTTTAGAAGGCTATAGAAGATACTATAAGACAAGTTTTGAGGCTGTGAACAGGGTAAGAGTTCTGTTTGGAAGATGAATATGAAATACTAAGGCCCCTCGACAGGAAGTGCTGCCAAGGAATTGTGACTAAAAATTGTTAATGTTAGGTTACCAACTAATACATTAGTCCAACAATGACAGGACCCAAGTTTGATGATTTTGGGGCACGCCATATATTTCTGCTGTAGGGGGTGCGCCATATATTTCTGCTGTAGGAGGTATCCAAAACACGCCTAGTGTTGGGGTTTAGCCGAAAGGCATTGATAACTCGAGAAGATTTGTTATGATCCCTCCGAAGACAACCAGATTAATGGTCTTGTTCGAACAAAGTATAATGCATTGTGATATGAGAATGTAACAACTACATGACAGTACTTTGTGGAATCATCTAATTTATGTTTAGGTATGATCAATATCAAGTGAAGGGAGTGGGCACACTAAAGTTTAGACTTCACATGTTAATATACGAAGTCTTGTAAATATAGAACACTTGATTTCATTTTCCTGTCATAGAATTGGAGGACTGAAAGATGTTTCTCAAGTAAAGACTGTACAAAGACTATACTTAAATAATCTTAGTAAAAAAGTACACCATCAAAGCAAAGTCTGCACATTAATATTGCTAAGCATGTGTTAAGAATAACGATTTAAAAATGACACGAAACAAGAGGATTAACAATCAAGAATGAAGCTAACCTGATCAACGGGAATGTGATTTCGTTAGCCTGGAGCTGGCAAAAAGAGGGATGGCTACTCACTCTATTAATCGGCGAATGAGTCCTGTATAGTGGGACAATTAGTTACTTGTAAAGAGGGTTGTGGCAACTTTTTCACTAATACTTGAGCATTGTAGAGACTTAATTGGGAGAAAAAGCTCCTCCCTCCGTCCCATCCAATTCTTAACACCGGGACGGAGGGAGTATTGCTTAACAAAAAAAATTACTGTATGTATCATGCATGATATGCATGAAAAGAGACTATCCAATTTAAGTGGGAGAACATTGTCCCGTCTAGGGGTGAGCATGGTTTTCCAAAACCCAACCAACCCGATCAAACCAAACCGACCAAACCGAAAATTTAGGTTTTTTTTCGGTTTGGTTTGGTTATGGTTTTGTATTTTAAAAAACCGAAAATTTTGGTTTGGGTTTGGTTTCACTAGTTTACCCATCCGATTAAACCAACCCGACCATCAAGTCGTATAAAAATATTATATATATATATATATATATTGTATTTTTCGTGTGGTTATTTCTTCAACACACCTATCTTCAACACACTTATAGACTATAATATTATATCCCTTAACCATGCTTACGTGTGTGCACGTGTGTTTTGTATTTAGTTAGATTTATAGTGGTTAACTTGTTTTATTTCATGTCAAAAACCAGTTAAAAGAAGAAAGTACCAGAAAGCTATATATAAGACTTTTGAGACTTATTTTATGATTTAATGAAAATATTTGAGGAGTATAATTTATTTTATAACTATTTTTGATGATATTTTGTGCTACTATTTGTGCATTTATTTTGTTGGCTCCTTTAAAATAAAATTGAATCTTGTATTTAGTGTTGGAGAAAATAAATAACATCAAGTATAAATATATATTTAATAACGGTTTTAAACCGAAACCGACCAAACCAAACCGTTATAATTTGGTTGGTTTTTTTAGAATGATATGGTTTTTGGTTTGGTTATGGTTTGAAAAATTAAAAACCCGAAATTTATGATTTGGTTAGTTTGGCCGTCCCAAACCGCCCAAACCACCCGATGCACACCCCTAGTCCCGTCCCACATCGAGAGAAATAGAAGATAGATGGAGAGGTAGGAATATAAAAGAGGCACGAAGGGAAGGGTGAATATTAAAAGGGTCGGTTGGCTAAATATGCCACGCTCACCCTTGACTGGTGAGTGCTGTATGGCTATCAAGACATATGGCCGACATAATTTGTGGAACTCATAGGGTTGGCTCGCTTTGGCCGATCCTTCAAACATTTTACTCTAAACTTTTATAAAACCCTAGAGCAAATAATAAAGTGATGAAACCAAAAATAGAAAATACTATTTCAATTTCATATTAAATTTTGGGTGTTGCTAAATGCAGTAAAAAATTACTTCACACAATAATGAGAAATTACTAATACGACCTTCAGTTTTAAAGATTAAACACGTTAATTTAGAATAGCACATTTATGACTTATAATTAACTCTCCATGTGATTTCGTGCAATCTTACCGATCTAATTGAATAATGAATCGTCCACACAATAAATTTCAACCTACCAGTACCTATGAAAAATGATTTCTAATATATTAAACTTAAAAGTATCATTATTGGATAAAGAAAAATTATGATTTTAAATATTTTGGTAAGACTATATTTGTTACTTGTTACTAACTTAAAATTCATGCATACCCAACTCTTTTTTAAATATAATTATGTTAATTTATGATTTTTTTTATATTTTTTCTTTTAATTTTTAAACAATAATTATATTTTTATTTTAACAATATAAATATTCATTTTAATATGTTATTGGTAAAGTTCAAACTTTAATTTTGAAAAAACAATTCATCTATTAGAATATATAATAGTCCATTATATTAAATCCAACGGGTTTTATCTATTTTATTCTAATTTTTATATTTAAAATAGTTAAAATTTATATACGATTTTATACAACATTACTCAAATATTAATACATCAAATTTGATTTTAATTTGATTTTAGTTAGATAAATTTTAAAATTTTATTTGAAAATATAAAAAATTTCTAAATTTGAAAGAATTAGAAAAAAAATCAATTAGAGCTAAAATAAACAAATATTCATTACATTTTAAACGCTCACTTTATTGTTTTCTTTTTATCTTCAAATCCAAAAATCGGATTTAGACGATTTTACAACTCATACGAAACTCAGGAAATATTCTTTAATTTAATTATACTTTAACAATTATTATTTAATTGTAATTTTTTGAAAATTAATGATGAAGAAAAGTTACGAATTTTTATATTGAGAATTCTATCTCATTTAAAAAAATCTATTTATATTTGATTTAAATTATTAAAATGCATTTTTTAGTATTTGCATATTGTAATCCTACTAACAATCAATAATTTTTTTTAACATTAAATTAAATGGTTCTCATCTATTATTTAAAATCTGTTGATACTTAACAACTTGTTTGCTAAGGATCAAAATTTTGAATAATATATCTCTTATGTTAATTATATATAGGGATATAAATAAATTTTTAAAAAATGTAGAAGATAAAAAATATTTACCAAAATAAAGTTGAACATAAATATAAGTTTTTAATAAAAGTGTTATATTTTGTTTCAAATATTAACATGTTGTATAATCTTTCTTTGGGAAAAAAGGTTAGTAAATTAGTATTGATAGATTTTTTAAATAACGAACAAGGATTTGACAAAAAAAAATATAACGAATAGTGACATGAGAGAGAGGAAAGGAAACATTAACGAGATATCATTACTACTGTTATTGGAAAAGTTATGACATTAAATGCAATAAATAATTATAGTTTGCACAGAAAACTTACTAAGGGTATCATAGCAATTTCAGATTACTATAAGGAGTAAATTTTTACTGCATTTAGCAATTATGTAAATTTTTGGCAATAATAATACATTTAATTTGTTATTTTTGGTCACTTGTACGCATTTATTTCAACATCAATAGAGAGATTACAAGAAATCCAAATCAATTATATAGTCTTTTCATCAAAAATAGCAATCAAATACCCTAGAGAGTGAAGGCTTTACCTTTATCTCTCGATAATATTAGAGGTGGCTGCTGTGCTGATTAGTTATACACTGGAACACCCAGAAGATCAGTTGTTCGTGCAAGGAATATTTATTCTCATCACAGTCATGTAACGATCAAGGTATATGGCACCTAGGTCGGTAATTACCATCATACTCCGGAAGGGTGGAGTTCAGTTGTCCCTAACGTTGTGTTTGGTTGAGGGAGAATGGAATGAAAAGGATTGGAATAAGATTTGAGCTAATTTTGGGGAAATTTTCAATAATTTTATTCCTTCCATCCTTACATTTCTAACAATCTAAATTAGATTTCAAATTCCCCATTTTGAGATTTAAAGTTTAAAAATTTTGCACTCACTAATTTTTATTTTTATTTTTGTCAGAAAATGAATTTATTCATTCACGAATTGTACCGAAATACAATAAATGTACAAAGGGGATTTTTTTTTCAAAAAAATTCATTAAATCTCTCATCCTATCTCCATTATTTTCTTCTATATTCACTCATTCCATTCCATTGCATTTCATTCTCACTAACCAAACACAACATAAGGCTTCAATCTCCGCATCTACTGATTAAACCAAACCAAACATACCCAGTATATCCCGCTCGGGTCTGGGGAGGGTAAGTTGTACGCAGACCATGCCCCCTCTTTTTAAGGCAGGGAGGCTGTTTCCGTGGAGACCCTCGGCTAGGTGCATGACAGATACGGTGGGTGCTATATACATAGGAATCCAAAAGGTACGAAAATGTTCAAAGCCATACCTGCGCCCATGACGTTCTCCACATGGGACCTACCTGCCTGCTGGGAATTATGATTCGCATGTCCTGGTGCGCTCCGCTCTACCAGCTTGTGAGAATAAACTCCTGTCGGACCCCCTGAGCCCAAGCGCAAGTACCTGCAAAATCGACAAACAGAAGACAATAAAAGCGAAAAATGAGAACGAAAAAGCCGATTTACTAAGATAAAGCTAACCGAGACAACCCAAGTCTGAGGCTCTCCACCACAGAGCCGCTCCCTAAAAGAGAATCCACCATTCTGATATGACGCCTCCAAGAGCACCTGTCGGCAGTCATGGTCTCATTCAGGTTTAAGGCCTTCAGATCCAACCTAAGCTGCTCTTCCCACGACCTCCTCAGTCTGCCCTTCCTCCTCGCCCCAACAACCGAAAGACTCTCGACCCTCCTCACTGGGGCTTCAACCAGCCTCCTTCGGACGTGGCCGAACCATCTCAACCTCCCTTCCCTGACTTTCGCAGAAAGCGGCGCCACTTCAAGCTCGCTCCTAAACACCCCATTCGGGATTCTATCTAACATCGTGCGCCCACACGACCACCGCAACATCCTCATTTCAGCCGCTTCCAGCTTGTTTTCGAGGGCCTTCTTCGCTGCCCAACACTCAGAACCGTAAAGCAACGCAGGCCGTATTTCCGCTCTATAGAATTTCCCTTTCAACTTTAAAGGGACCTTCTTGTCGCACATCACCCCTGACGCTGCCCTCCACCTTAGCCACCCAGCCTTGATACGATGTTTGACATCGTCTTCAACCTCACCTTCCTTCTGGATGATCGAGCCTAGATACTTGAACTTGTCCGTACTGGGTACAATCTGATCTTGAATCTTAACCTCCACTCCTACCTCGCTATCCTCTCCACTGAAGTTACACCATAGATACTCGATTTTAGAACGACTCATCCGTAAGCCTTGGGACTCCAAAGTAGATCTCCATAGTTTCAGCTTCTCGTTCACCTCCCCCCTCGACTCCGCCACAAACACGATATCATCAGCGAAGAGCATGCACCAAGGGACGGTATCTTGAATCCCTCGCGACAAGACATCAAGGATAAGGGCGAAAAGAAAAGGGCTAAGGGCCGACCCCTGATGAAGCCCTATCTCAACAGGAAAAAAACGGGAGTCACCCACTGGGGTCCGGACGCAAGAACTAGCTTGAGAGTACATGTCTTGAATCGCCCTAACGTACGGCGACGCCACTCTCCTCTCTACCAGGCTCTTCCAAATAGCTTCACGGGGGATGCTGTCATAGGCCTTCTCAAGATCAATGAACACCATATGAAGGTCTTTGCGACGCTCCCTGAACTTCTCCATCAGGCGTCTGACGAGATGAATGGCCTCGGTCGTTGATCTCCCCGGCATAAAACCAAATTGATTCTCTGAGATTACAACTTCTCTTCTAATCCGACATTCAACCACTCTCTCCCACAGTTTCATAGTATGACTAAGTAATTTAATACCCCGGTAGTTACTACAACTCTGGCATCGCCTTTGTTCTTGAAAAAAGGAACCACGATACTACGCCTCCATTCAGTTGGCATCTTATCACCCAAGAGGAGATCATTAAACAGATCTGCTAGCCATTGAACGCCAACCTCACCCAGACAAAGCCACGCCTCGATTGGGATCTGATCCGGGCCAACCGCCTTCCCTCTGGACATCTTTTGAAGGGCACCCTTGACTTCCTCCTTGCTGATACGCTCACAGGAACCGATAGAAAGCACCGACGAAGGAGGGACCTCTTGCTCCACGCCAGTACCACTCCTCCTAGCTTCATTGAAAAGATTTTGGAAATACGAACTCCACCTCTCCTTGATAGCCTCTTCATTCAATAACACTTTGCCTGAATCATCCTTAACAAACTTAACAGAACCCAGGTCGCGCCGCCCTCTCTCCCTAGCTTTAGCTAGTTTAAAGATAGCATTCGCTCCTTCCTTGGTATCTAGGCGCTTGTACAGCCCCTCATAGGCTTCCTCTTTGGCTTTCGCCACGGCCTTTTTGCCTCTCGTCTCGCCACCTTGTACGCTTCCATCTTCAGAATCCTCTCTGCCCGGTGCTGGGATGCACACGCCTCACTCCGGAACACCTTGCAGTCCACGCACGCCCTAGCATCCCGACTGCGCAAAAGTAGGTAATCGATTTGAGTGTTGTGCCCCCCACTACTAAAGGTGATGAGGTGCTCAGCCCTCTTCTGAAAAACAGAATTCACAATTACCAACTCTTGGGCAGTAGCAAACTCCAACAACGCGGACCCACCGACATTCCTTGCCCCGAAGCCAAAACCCCTATGTGCGCTGGGATAGCCATCTGCCCTCTCACCAATGTGACCATTGAAATCGCCACCCAACACTAAAAATTGGTCGTCAGGAATGCTTCCGACCAACTCATCTAAACAGACCCAGAAAGCGTCCTTCTCTGAATCGCCCAAACCTGCTTGAGGGGCATACGCACACACCACGTTCACCACCTTCTCCCCAACCACGACCCTGACGGACATAATCCTGTCGCTGCACCTCTTCACTTCCACGACGTTGTCTTTAAGATCCTTCGCCAACAGAATACCCACTCCGTTCCTGGAGTTGTGGAGTTGGCAAGACCTGAGTACCACAATTTATACCCGTTCGCTTCTCTGGAGTGAGCCCCTTTCCACCTAGTCTCCTGAATACACGCCACATCCACTCTCCGCTTCTTCAGCACGTCCACTAGCTCCAAAAAAATTCCCGTTAAGGTACCTAAATTCAAACTGCCAACACGTAAACTACGCGTTATCGTCAAAAATAGAAATAAAAATAAAATAAAATACCAAAATGAAAATAGCAATAATAATACACATAACAATAAAAAAAAGTGATAAAAAAAATGAAAACAGAACAAAATAAAATGAACCAAACAAAAAGACAGACACAAAACTAAACACCAAAATCGAAAACAAAACAGAACAAAAACGGGGGTTAGGGGGAGAAAGGTGAAGGCAGGGGTTGAAGGGGGGAGATCGAGGGATGCTGTAGTGTTAGGGGTTGCGATTGTTGTCGGGGAAGAAGAAGGTGGATACCGGCGAGAAGGAAACTTAAAACGGTAAAAGAAATTAAAACAAAAAGGAATAGATAGAAGGAGTAATTACAGGATGGAAATATAAAGACTAAGTTGAGAAATGATTAATATTCCGGCGATACGCCGGTCAGGGAGTACCGATCTGAGTGAAGGAGCCGTTAACGGCTAGTACTTGTTGAGAGAATATGTGCGCGTGTGGGTGATTGTCGGGATAGATTTGCATTATAATTTGTATAATTTAGGTTTATATGTCCTATGGTGTCAATCACCACAATGGTAAATGCAGTCAATGTTTCATCCCTCCCAACTTAGCTGCCTGTAACAGATCCTGTTGGGGTCCAAAACGAAACTAAAGTTGCAACTAAACCGTGTGTTATCCTATCTCAACTACGTGTAAATGAAATACGATTTCTCCATTTGACATTGCTCTTTCTTTTTCCCAAACAGTAGAGTGGCTATGATAAATCCAATGATGCAAGAATAGGACCAAGAAGGCAATTGATATAAAATGATACAAACAGATCATTTAGGATGAAGTAATAGAAAATCAACATTGCTAGGATAGTTTAGTTAACCAAAAGAAAAGGACAACCTTGACAAGACCTACAACCAGGGACACAGCCCTTGGAGGAACATATTCATTAATCTCAGTCCTCCCCGGCTTAAAACGTAAGTAACAAGTATTCAAAGTCTTAGTCCGATTTTCTACTCTTTTTCTTCTTTGCAGTACCGTCTCCATTTGTAGCCATGCCATCACCATTGGCAACAGAATCAACTTTGGATTTTGTCTTTTTGCTTTTCTTCAAGGAAGGTTCAGTACGGGCTTCATCTACATCCATTTCTGTGGATTTCTTTTTCTTGCTTTTCTTTGCTGAAGGCTGCGCGGGTGTTTCTTCAACATCCAACTCTGAGGATTTCTTTTTCTTGCTTTTCTTTGCTGACGGCTTCACAGGTGTTCCGTTCACGTCCTCCTCTTCAGCTTCATCCACATCCATATCTGTAGATTTCTTTTTCTTGCTCTTTTTTGTTGAGGATTTCACAGTAGCTCCATTTACATCCTCCTCCGCACCTGCAACTTATTGGCCAGGAAGAGGACATTACAATCACCACAAATACAAGATGAACAATGTAAATCCAAGGATTCTGAAAGACAAAAAGCGGTACTGAAGGAGGACACAAGCACAAGCAAACTTTGCATACCTTCGTTATCCACATTTTCAATAGCAACTTTCATCACATCAATATTTTTGCGAGGTGCAACTCCCTTGTCATAAAAGTCCAATCGCTCCTCAACTTGCTCTCGCAGCTTGTCCCCAAAAGCAGTGGTATTTTTGTCTTTGTTCAAAAAGAGAAACCCAATTTAGTTTACAACTACGGTTTCGTCCACTTAGAAAAGAAATGGTAAGAAGATAGTGTAATATGTAACAACTTTCTTTTCAGAAAAGTCAATTTACCTAAGAAACAGTCAATGCGAGAGGCAATTGAGCACTTGTTGGCAAGATAGCGAGCCATTCGACCTTTGTTACGAGCAGATGCCCGGCCAATAAAAGAAGAATGGAATATCAGGCCATACTTGGGTGTATTACCACGTGTTTTTAATGCCCTAAAGCAAAAATAATTTAGTGACTGAAACAAAGGGATTTCAAATAACAAATAAAGCTCTTTACAATCATTATGCTCATGATGGTATATAGTACACATGTATCTAGGTATGGTGAAACTTTGTGGCGGCAATTCTACAAGACAACCAACAATTAGAGAACAAGATGAGAATAGGATACCTAAAAAGTGCCTTCTCTGCACCAAGAATCTGAAGGGTAGAAGAAGGGCACTTGGCCAAATTTGTAAGACTGCCGGCATGCGATATCAAACGAGCTCCAACAACTTCACCAATCAGTGCAGCCAAATTAGGTGCTATATCACTCATCTTTGCAACCAGATAGTCATAAAGTTTCTTCCTGTACTCTGCAAGGTCCATTACCCTCTGAGCAAATAACTTGACGTTTATCAAGTCAAGAGGAGACAGATCTTGCCCTGAAAAATAGGTTAACTAGTCAGAATAGATATAGAACATATAATGCACTGTAGTAAAGAACCAACTCCATCTTAACATACCCATTGAGGCTTTGGCAGCTTCCACGATTTCCTTTGCTTTATCTTCATCTCCAACCAAGTCGATTAGACCTGGCAATTTATCTTCTGACAATTCAGATTTATTGTCCACATATTTGGCAACTTTGGCATAAAGATAATTGTCATTGACAATTTTCACTAGTTCAGGAAAATGCCAAGAATACCATTCTCTGCAACAAAGCACAACTTCAGTAACCAAACCAAAAATCAGCTGAATGATTACTTATCAGGAGAAGACAGGTATGAGTACTTGTACCAAACATATGAACCAAAAATTACTATTCAAGTATTGCTATAAAGGAAGAGGTAGGTGAACTACCTGACTCTCATGGAAAAGGAGTTCACATCTTTATCAAGAGTATCAAGAAGAAATATCGCTTGAATAACCATATTGTCAACCCGATTTACGTTAAACTTGACCTTTGCTCTGCTGTAGCTGTGGCCAAGACCAAGCTGGGCCTTCTCCAAGTCACCAGGCTATATGAGTTTTTTGGACATTAGTAAACTAGCAACACAATTAGAAAGTAAAAAGAGAAAGAAAAGGTGAAGCAAGCAACCTTAAGATTCTCAATGAACCTATCAATATGCAAGCGTACACCGCGAAGAAGCTCGAGAACAAACTCATTGCTCTGGCAGGGGATCTTTGTTACTTCAAATATATGCGAACCAAGTTTAGGTTCTGATACCCCTAAACTAAATTTAGACTTTTTCCCAACACTAGGAAGATTAAGTGACAAAAAACTCTGTAGCTCATCAGTCATTTGACCTACAAACTTACACTCAACGTTAGTGCATATCTTTACAAGCAAATGTTCCAAAAACAAAAGGCTGAAGAGTATTAATTGTACTAGAATTAGATATATAAATTAAAAAGCAAGGGTGAAATTAAGTTCTATTTCCAAACAAACCATCATACTAAATCTTCTGTCAACTACAAAACAGCAAAAAGTTATCACCTTTCTCCAACAACTATACTTACAATTACTTCAACAGTTCACTCAGTATGCGAAGTGAAAACAATTATTTAGATCATCAGCAAACTGTCAAAACCTCTACATAATTCTCAAGCAATCAGTACGAACTATATCAAGCACACAATGTAACGTAAATGACAAACAAAACAGCAGAAATTAAATTTCATAAAACCACCACGAAAGACTCAGATAGGGAGCTTAGCTACCTACATTTCGAAAACATTACACACTGTATCATAATTTTTGGAATAAATAGCATAGACACTATAACTACCCGAAAATCACCAAACAAACATAAAAATAACAATTCAGAAACACAAATAATTTACAATTCACATACATAAGTAACGCGATAACTCGCAAAACAACACGAGCTCCGAAACATTATTCCACCAGCGCAAAGTAACAAATACTATCACAAACAACAAAATCAACATTACACACACACACACATATATATAACATAACAGAAGACTACCTTCAGAGACGGCGTTAATTTGATTAAGAGCATCGAGAGCCGAGTCAAACGGGTTAAACCCAACGAGTTTCACAACTTTGCCGAACCGGCTGAGATCAGTGACCGAGTTACGAACCGCTTCAGTGTTCTGACCGATTTCATCGAGGCCGTGACAATTAAACAAAGCGTAGCCTGAAGCACACTCGTAAAGTAAATACAAAGACATTTTTAGGGCATATACAGCAGCTTGTGTGTATCGCCGTCTCCGTAGTGAGGGTTTTTGTATAAATTAGGGTTTAGGGTTTTGTAATTGAGTTGAGGAGGAGAGGTTTTATCTGGTGGTGTGAGGGTGTACTGAATTGATTAATTTGGAGCAATCTTGGCCGTTGATATCAGTGGTTTTAATTTTGGGTGATTTTGGGAATGTCTTATTTTTTATATTTTTTATATGCGTTTGTATTTTTTTAAAATATTAAAAATTGTTTCTGTAATTCAAAGATATAATCCGTGTCTAAAAATAAACATTTAAGTTTTATTTGATGTCAATTGCAAGTAGAGCACAACAAGAAATTAATAATCTTGTCTTTAATTTTAAATAGAAAAATATAATTTAACAAATATTTTAAATAATCTATTATCTATACTATCAATCATCAATATCTATCTATCTATCTATCTATCTATCTATCAATATATATATATATATATATATATATATATATATATATATATATATTATATATTATATATTATATATTATATATTATATATCTATTATCTATTATCTATATATAAAGGAAAATCCCCGGGAGTTTGGTGGAGCTTTAGAATCGCTCGATTCATATTTATCTATTTTTCTAGAGCTCTTCTATTTTAAATATGTAAAATTGAAATTTCCTTCTTTAAATCCTATTTTTTAGAAAAGAAATCAAAACTTCCTTTTTTAACATTAATATAAACGTTAACATAAACATCTTTGAAATAGAAAAGGTTCTCGAATTCGAATTTGTAGGGAAGAAGAACTCAAATTACATATTCGAAATTGAAAAGGTTTTCGAATTTGTTGGGAAGAAAAAATTATATATTCGAAATAGGAAAAAAATATATTATATTCTTATAGTATATATTCGAAATAGAAAAGAAATCTTATATTCTTATATATATACAATCATTACTTCTAATAATCAAATTTTATCACCATGTTTGTAATCATATTTACTCGATTTATATTGTATATACTTAGTATTTTTAAAATATATACAAGGGGCGTCGGCCTAAAAATAGATTTTACTAGCTATTAAAATATTATATGATGTTATAAATTTTATTTTATTTTTAGGATTTGATTTTTATGGATAAACATTATCATACAAGTAATATATGTAAAAGTTAGGTTTTTGGTCTTAACGAGAGAGCGAATCAATAGTAATAACTGTGTTTAATAAGAAAGCGGTTCATTAGATAAGACCGTATAAAAGATGTTTAAATATATAATTAATACATAAAATAAATTGTTTTATTGGAAGTAGAATACGAGGGCGGTGGAGACGTCTTATACGATTTTTTAAAACTTACATCTTTTTTCCTAGAAATCCTTTATTTTAACTTTTTTATACAAGTTAATTGTACTTGCATTACAAAAATATATCCATAAATGTAATATTATTCCCGTAACGAAAAGTCTTCGTATTTTAATTTTTTTTTGATATGTTAACATAACCGAAAGACATTTCCATGCGGAAACTGTAAATAAATACAAGAATATCTATAATATACAGAAAATATAAGATGTATTTTCATCTTTTAAAACTCCATAAATATTAGAAAGTTTAAAGAATATAAAATTTGGAATTTATTCTCTTTATATAATGAAGTTAGAATTTCGGTTTCAAATAAGAGCGGCTTGAAATGTATTTAACGGGAAGACGGCTCGCTAGAAAAGATTGTATTAGCTATTAGAATTTGATACTGAAGTCATAATTTTTTTTATTTTTACGGTTCAATTTTATAGATAAAAAATATTATATAAGTCTTTATAATATATGTTAAAAAGTTGGGATTTCGGTTTTAACGAGAGAGCGGCCCAATCGAAAGAATCGTATTTAACAAGAAATTGATTCATTAGAGAAGATTATTTAATTATTAAAGTTTAATATTAATATTATAATATAACGTAAATGTATTGAATTTTTTTAAAAATATTGTAATGCCGCCGCGAAGCGCGGCTTTATCTACTAGTATATATATAAAGGAAAACCCCCGGGAGTTTGGTGGAGCTCTAGAATCGCTCGATTCATATTTATCTTTTTTTCTAGAGCTCCTCTATTTTAAATATGTAAAATTGAAATTTCCTTCTTTAAATCCTATTTTTTAGAAAAGAAATCAAAACTTCCTTTTCTAACATTAATATAAACGTTAACATAAACATTTTTGAAATAGAAAAGGTTCTCGAATTCGAATTTGTAGGGAAGAAGAACTCAAATTACATATTCGAAATTGAAAAGGTTTTCGAATTTGTTGGGAAGAAAAAATTATATATACGAAATAGAAAAAATAATATTATATTCTTATAGTATATATTCGAAATAGAAAAGAAATTTTATATTCTTATATATATACAATCATTACTTCTAATAATCAAATTTTATCACCATGTTTGTAATCATATTTACTCGATTTATATTGTATATACTTAGTATTTTTAAAATATATACAACGGGCGTCGGCCTAAAAATTGTGAGGCAAAATCGATAAATCAAAGTCAAAGAGCATTTTAATATTTAAATTTTTATTATTGTGTATGCTAAGTATTTTTATAATATATACAAACGGGTGTCGGCCTAAAAAATTGTGAGGCAAAATCGGTATAGAAAAATATATGGATATTTTATCTTATTATCTATGTATATTTAATTTATACAATATTGTATTCACCAGTTTATATTGATATTTTAGATATATTTAAAATTTTAAAAAAGAATTGTGAGGCAAAATCGGTAAATCAAAGTCAAAGAGTATTTTAGTATTTAAATTTTTATTATTATGTATGCTGAGTATTTTTATAATATATACAACGGGTGTCGGCCTAAAAAATCGTAAGACAAAATCGGTATTGAAAAATATATGAATAATTTATCTTATTATATATGTATATTTAATTTATACAATACTGTGTTCACCAATTTATATTGATATTATAAAAATATTTTTGTCGTTTTTTTCTTAAAATGATCTTTATTTAAAATTTAAAAAAAAATTATAAGGCCGCCGCGAAGCGCGGCTTATTCGACTAGTATATAAATAAAGGAGGATACGCGGGCGCTTAGGTGGCGCTCTAAGATCGTCTCAATCTATTTTTCTAATTTTTAGAATTTTTCGATTTTAAACACTAATAAATATAAAAATATCTTTTAACATATTAGAAGTAGAATAGGTGTTCGAATTTATAGATGATAATAGTTCGAATTTATAGGGAAGACATATAATTAGAAGTTCTATTTGAAGTAAAATAGATATTTAATTATAAGGCATATGATTAAAAGTTCTATTAAAAGTAGAATAGGAGTTCAGATAAATACTAATAAATATAAAAATATATTTTACCATATTAGAAGTAAAATAGGTGTTCGAATTTGTAGATAAAAAGAGCTCGAAATAATTACAGGGAAGACATGTAATTAGAAGTTCTATTGGAAGTATAATAAGTATTTATAAGGCATATGATTACAAGTTCTATTCGAAGTAGAATAGGAGTTCTAATTTATGAAGAATAAGAGTTCGAATTTATAGAAAAAACATATAATTATAAGTTCTATTAAAAGTAGAATATGGTTTGAATATATAAAGTAGACATATAATTAACAATTTTATTGGAAGTAGAATACAAGGACGGTGGTGACATTTTTTACAATATTCTAAAATTATATATATTTTTTATACAAGTTATTTATACTTCTAATAGGAAAAAATTTCATAAATCTAATACTAATCTCATAAAAACGAGTCTTCGTATTTAAAAAGAAAAGAACTGATGTTTTAATATAATAAAAGAATATTCTCATGCGGGGACCCAAAATAAATACATGAGTATCTATAATATAAAGAGAAAAAATGTTTTTTTTTTATTTTTTAGAACTCCATAAATTTAACAATATAAAAATATCTTTTAACATATTAAAAGTAGAATATGTGTTCGAATTTATAGATGAGAAGAGTTCGAATTAATAGGGAAGAAATAAAATTAAAAATTGTATTGGAAATAGAATAGGTATTTAATTATAAGGCATATGATTAAAAGTTCTATTTGAAGTAGAATAGGGGTTCAAATAAACACTAATAATTATAAAAAAAATCTTTTAATATATTAGAAGTAGAATAGGTGTTCGAATTTATAGAAAAGAAGAGTTCAAATTTATATGGAAGCCATATAATTAGAAGTTCTATTTGAAGTAGAATATATATTTATAAGGCATATGATTAAAAGTTCTATTGGAAATAGAATCGGAGTTCGAATTTATAGAGAACAAGAGTTCGAATTTATAGAAAAACCATATAATTATAAGTTCTATTGGAAGTAGAATGGGTGTTTGAATATATAGAAGAGACATATAATTAAAAATTTTATTAGAAGTAGAATACAAGGACGGTGGTGACATCTTTTACGATATTCTAAAATTATATATTTTTTATACAAGTTATTTATACTTCTATTAGGAAAAAATTTCATATATCCAGTACAAATCTCATAAAAAAGGTCTTCGTATTTAAAAAGAAAAGAATTGATGTGTTAACAAAATAAAAGAACATTCTCATGCGGGAACCCTAAACAAATACAAAAGTATCTATAATATAAAAGGAAAATAAGATGTTTTTGTATTTTTAAAACTCCGTAAATTTTAGAAAGCTTGGAGAAAATAAAAATTGGACTTCACACTATTTTTAGGTTTTGATTTTAAGGAAAAAAGTTGTATAATGATATGTAATGAAGTTAAAATTTCGAGCTCAAACGAGAGCGGCTCGAAACGTATTTAACGGGAAGACGGTTCACTAGAAAAAATTGTATCGGCTATATATTAGAATTTAAAATTGATGGAAATTTTTTATCTCATTTTTAGTATATGGATAAACATTATTATATAAGTAATATATGTAAAAGTTAGGGTTTTGTTCTTAACGAGAGAGCGATTCAAAAGGAATAACCATGTTTGACGAGAAAGCAATTCATTAAAGAAAACCGTGTTGAATATAAAAATTTAATATTGATGATATAATCGAAAAAAAAATATAAATAATTTTTTTTATAATTTTAGGATTTTAAATATTAATAACTAAAAAACTATCTTTTAACATATTAGAAACATAATAGGTGTTCAAATTTATTGAAAATAAGAGTTTGAATTTATACGGAAGACATATAATTAAAAGTTTTATTGGAAGTAGAATAATTGTTTGTAATACCTATAATTAAAAGTTTTATTGTAAGTAAAATACGAGTTCTAATTTATAAATAAGAAGAGTTTGAATTTATAGAAAATACATATTATTAAAAATTTTAATTTGAGGTAGAAAATATGTTTTATATATAAAAAATATATATAATAAAATATTTTATTGGAAGTAGAATACGAGGACGATGGAAATGTACGTCTTATACGATTTTTTAAACTTTACATCTTTTTTTCCTAAAATTCTTTTATTTAATTTTTTTATACAAGTTAATTATATTTGCATTAAAAAAATATGTGCATAAGTTCAATATTATTCCCGTAATGAAAGTCTTCGCATTTAAAAAAATTGATGTGTTAACATAGTAGAAAAATAATTCCATGCGAAAGCTATAAATTAATACAGGAATATCTATAATATACAGAAAATATAAGATGTATTTTCATCTTTAAAACTCCATAAATATTCGAAAGTTTAAAGAATGTTAAAAATTAGAATTTTCTCTCTTTTAAGGTTTTAATTTTTAAGAAAAAAATTTTATTTCATAAGATAAGTGCTAATGAAGTTAGAATTTCGGTTCCAAATAAGAACGGCTCGAAACATGTTTTAACGAGAAAACGACTCAGTAGAAAAGATTGTATTAGCTATTAGAATTGGATATTGATGTCATAATTTTTATTTTTATGATTCGATTTTTATGGATAATTTTTATGTAACGAAAATCTATATTGATTTTTTTAAAAAAATTTGTAGTGCCGCCGCGAAGCGCGGCTTTATCAACTAGTATATATATAAAGGAGGATAGCGGGAGTTTAGGCGGCGCTCTAATATCATCTCAATCAATTTTTCTAATTTTCTAGAATTTTAAACACTAATAAATATAAAAATATCAATTAGCATATTAGAAGTAGAAATAGAATAGGTGTTCAAATTTATAAAGGATAAGAGTTCGAATTTATAGGGAAGACATATGATTAGAAGTTCTATTGGAAGTATAATAAGTATTTATAAGACATACGATTAAAAGTTCTATTGAAAGTAGAATAGGAGTTCGAATTTATAGAAAAAATATATAAATAAAAGTTCTACTAGAACTAGAATAGGTGTTTGAATATATAGAGCAGACATATAATTAAATATTTTATAGAAAGTACGATCTTCTTAAATTATATATTTTTTATATAAGTTAATTATACTTATTAGGAAAATTTATTCATAAATCCAATATTATTGTCATGAAAAAAGTCACCGTATTTAAAAAGAAAAGAATTGATGTGTTAACATAATAAAAGAACAATGAGTAAAAGAACAATCTCATGTAGGAATCCTAAATAAATACAAAAGTATCTATAATATAAAGAGAAAATAAGATGTGTTTTCATTTTCTAAAACTTCAAAAATTTTAGAAAATCTAGAAAGTATAAATTGGAATTCACTCTATTTTTTAAGTTTTGATTTCAAGGAAAAAAATTGTTGTGTAAGATAAGTATCATCAATAATATGTAATAAAGTTAGAATTTCGATCCCAAACGAGAGCGGCTCGAAATGTGTATAACGGGAAGACGGCTCACTATAAAAGATTGTACTAGCTACTAAAATATCATATGATGTTATAAATTTTATTTTATTTTTAGGATTTGATTTTTATGGATAAACATTATCATACAAGTAATATATGTAAAAGTTAGGTTTTTGGTCTTAACGAGCGAGCTAATCAATAGTAATAACTGTGTTTAACAAGAAAGCGGTTCATTAGATAAGACCGTATAAAAGATGTTTAAATATATAATTAATACATAAAATAAAATATTTTATTGGAAGTAGAATACGAGGACGGTGGAGACGTCTTATACGATTTTTTAAAACTATACATCTTTTTTACTAGAAATCCTTTATTTTAACTTTTTTATACAAGTTAATTATACTTGCATTACAAAAATATATTCATAAATGTGATATTATTCCCGTAACGAATAGTCTTCGTATTTTAATTTTTTTTTAATATGTTAACATAACAGAAAGACATTCCCATGCAGAAACTGTAAATAAATACAAGAATATCTATAATATACAGAAAATATAAGATGTATTTTCATCTTTTAAGACTCCATAAATATTAGAAAGTTTAAAGAATATAAAAATTGGAATTTACTCTCTTTATATAATGAAGTTAGAATTTCGGTTTCAAATAAGAGCGGCTAGAAACGTATTTAACGGGAAGACGGCTCGCTAGAAAAGATTGTATTAGCTATTAGAATTTGATACTGAAGCCATATTTTTTTTTTATTTTTACGGTTCGATTTTATAGATAAAAAATATTATATAAGTCTTTATAATATATGTTAAAAAGTTTGGATTTCGGTTTTAACGAGAGAGCGGCTCAATCGAAAGAATCGTATTTAACAAGAAATTGATTCATTAGAGAAGATTATTTAATTATTAAAATTTAATATTAATATTATAATATAACATAAATGTATTGAATTTTTTTAAAAATATTGTAACGCTGCCGCGAAGCGTGGCTTTATCAACTAGTTATATATATAAAGGAAATTCCTCGGGAGTTTGGTGGAGCTCTAGAATCGCTCGATTCATATTTATCTATTTTTCTACAGCTCCTCTATTTTAAATAACTAAAATAAAATTTCCTTCTTTAAACCCTATTTTTTAGAAAAGAAATCAAAACTTCCTTTTTTAACATTAATATAAACATATTCGAAATAGAAAAGTTTTCGAATTTGTATAGAAGAAGAAGTCAAATTAACATATTCGAAATAGAAAATACATTTAAATTCATAAGGAATGAAAAGTCAAAATTATTTATTTTTCTGGGGCTCCTTTATTTTAATATGCAAAAATTGAAACTTGCTTATTTACAATTAAATTTATAGAAAAATCAATAATTGTAAGAAATTTCTTATTTACATTCGTATTTTTAGAATCATAATTATAAACCTAATCGGGTTCAGTAATTTAATTGATCTACTATAATCTTATATAAAGCCAATATCACCCCCCAAATCCAAAACATCAGCTTATTCTTTATGCTTTTTAATTTTTTATGAGTATTGGTATAGGATTTTTTTTTTCGTAAATGACAATATTGTCGTGATGTTCAATGAAAAGGTCAGGATTATTATCAATCACATTATCTGCACATAAAATCCAGCGTGGTCATGCAGAGCATAAGGTTAGATTTTTACATCTTTTTCAATTTTACATGAAAAACTATCTTCTAATGCGTTTCATCTTCAAATTACCATGTCAATGACTGATATTTGTAAATTTTTAATGCAGAATATAAAATTGATAAAAGTTTTGGGATAGATTGTTAAACTGATTTGAAAATCAGGAATTTCCTCTAATCATGGTAAATATATCTCTGCCTATTTTAACATTAATATCTTCGAAATAAAAAAGGTTTACGAATTTGTAGGGAAGAAAAAGTCAAATTTATATATTCGAAATAAAAAAGAAATTTAATATTTTAAAATTGCCTTTTTTAACATTAACATTTTCGAAATAGTAAAGATATTTGAATTTGTATGGGAAAAAAATTCAAATTTACATGTTCGAAAATGAAAAAAAAAAATTATATTCTTATATATATATATATATATATATATACAATCATTACTTCTAACGATAAAATTTTATCACAATGTTTGTAACCTTTTTTCTTGCTTCTTTTTGTTTTTTTCTTCGTCTATTTTTTTTGTTTTTTTATTCATTCTTATTTTGTTTAATTTTCAATATACATAGCTATGTTTGTGCTCCATTGATTTTTTGGGATTTTCAGGTTGCTTTTTTTGTTGGTTTTTAAGGTTTGAATTTAGATTTAACATTTGCTTTCTTTGTTTTTAATATTAAATTTATGATTTGTAATGATTTTAGTTATAATTATGGATCATTCGAAATCATTGGTTTTTCTTTACTTTGGATTTTGATTTTTTTTTTGTTAGTGATCTTGGTACAGAAACACCTAATAGTGTGAACAAGAATTAGCATATCTTTCTATGAGAAGTAAAAGCACTTAAGAAACTTGACATAAAAAGTTTGAACTTTTAAAATTCCCTCTTATTTATTTATTGTTAATTGTTATTTTGTCGTTATTATCTTCTCATTGTTCTTGATCATAATATTCCATGTCTTCTTTTAATTAATTCAATCAAATCAGCTTTTTTATCTATATTTATTAAAATGGGTGTCGGCCAAAAAAACTTGATACAAAATCGACGTAAAAAATAAGTATATGGTTTATTTTGTTTATATATATATATATATATATATATATATATATATAAAAATTTGTACAATATTGTGTTCACTAATTTATTTATAGATTTTTTTTATTTCTTTCTTAAATAGTCTATATTTTGAAAAAATTTAAAACCTATTACAAGATCGCCGAGAAACGTGTCTTATATGTATTTATTACAACGGGTGTCGGCCTAAAAAAACGTTATACAAAATCAACATAAAAAATAAGTATATAGTTTATTCAGTTGTCTATATATATATATATATTAAAATTTGTAAAACATTGTGTTCATTAATTTATTTCTGAATATTTTCTTTACGATTTATTTCTTAAATTTATATTTTGATTTTTTTTAAAAAAAAATTAAAAGGCCGCCGCGAAGCGCGGCTTAGTCAACTAGTATATATATAAAGGAGGATAGCAGGAGTTTAGGTGGCGCTCTAAGATCGTCTCAATTAATTTTTTTAATTTTTTCAGAATTTTAGAATTTTAAACATTAATAAATATAAAAATATCATTTAACATATTAGAAGTAGAATATGTGTTCTAATTTATAAAGGAGAAGGGTTTGAATTTATAGAGAAGACATATGATTAGAAGTTCTATTGAAAGTAGAATAAGTATTTATAAGGCATATGATTAAAAGTTCTAGAGTTCGAATTTATAGAGAAGACATATGATAAGATGTTCTATTGAAAGTAGATTAAGTATTTATAAGGCATATGATTAAAAGTTCTATTGGAAGCAGAATATGAGTTCGAATTTATAGAGAATAAGAGTTCGAATTTATAGAAAAAACATATGACTAAAAGTTCAATTAGAAGTAGAATAGGTGTTTGAATATATAAAGCAAATATGAATTAAATAATTTATAGAAACTACGAACTTCTAAAATTATACTTTTTTATATAAGTTAATTATACTTCTATTAGGAAAATTTATTAATAAATCTAATACTATTGTCATAAAAAAAAGTCATCGTATTTAAAAAAAAATTAATTGATGTGTTAACATAATAAAATAACATTCTCATGCAGGATTCCTAAATAAATACAACAGTACCTATAATATAAAGAAAAAATAAGATGTGTTTTCATTTTCTAAAACTCCATAAATTATAGAAAGTATGGAGAAAGTATAAATTGGAATTCACTCTATTTGTTATGTTTTGATTTTAAGGAAAAAGGTTATTGTGTAAGATACGTATTATCAATAATACGTAATGAAGTTGGCATTTCAATCCCAACAATAACGGCTCGAAACGTGTTTAATGGGAATACGGCTTACTATAAAAAATTGTATTAGCTACTAAAATATCATATTGATATTATAAATTTTATTTGATTTTTATGGATAAACATTATCATACAAGTGATATATGTAAAAATTAGATTTTTGGTCTAAATGAGATAGCCAATCAATAGTAATAACGGTGTTTAACGAGAAAAGGGGTTCATTAGAGAAGACCGTATAAAAGATGTTTGAATATACAAGGAATACATAAAACAAAATAATTTATTGGAAGTAGAATACGAGGACAATGGAGACGACTTATAAAATTTTTTAAAAATATTTTTCTTTTTTCTAGAGATCCTTCATTTTAACTTTTTTTATACAAGTTGATTATACTTGCATAAGAAAAATATATCCATAAATTTAATATTATTCCCATAACGAAAGTTTTCGTATTTAATATTTTTTTTTGATATGTTAACATAACAGAAAGACATTTCCATGCGGAAGCTGTAAATGAATAAATGAATATCTATAATATACAGAAAATATAAGATGTATTTTCATATTTTAAAACTCTATAAATATTAGAATGTTTGAAGAATATAAAAATTGAAATTTACTCTGTTTATATAATGAAGTTAGAATTTTGGCTCCAAATAAGAGCGGCTCGAAACTTATTTAACGGGAAGACGGCTCACAAGAAAAGATTGTATTAACTATTAGAATTTAATACTAATGTCATAATTTTTTTTAATTTTTACGGTTCGATTTTATGGAAAAATTATTATATAAGTATTTGTAATATATGTTAAAGTTGAGATTTCGGTTTTAACGAGGAGAACGGCTCAATCGAAAGAATCGTGTTTAACAAGAAATCGATTCATTAGAGAAGATTATTTAATTATTAAAATTTAATATTAATATTATAATTTAACGTAAATGTATTGAATTTTTTTAAAAATATTGTAATGTCGCCGCGAAGCGCGGCTTTATCGACTAGTATATATATATATAAAGGAGGATACGCGGGAGCTTATGTGGCGCTCTAAGATCGTCTCAATTTATTTTTTTAATTTTTCAGAATTTTAGAATTTTTACACTAATAAATAAGAAAATATCTTTTAGCATATTAGAAGTAAAATATGTGTTCTAATTTATAAAGGAGAAGAGTTCAAATTTATAGAGAAGACATATGATTTATAGTAAAGGAGGATACACGGGAGCTTATGTGTCGTGTCAATTTATTTTTCTAATTTTTCAGAATTTTAGAATTTTAAACACTAATATATATAAAAATATCATTTAACATATTAGAAGTAGAATATGTGTTCTATTTTATAAATGAGAAGATTTCGAATTTATAGAGAAGACATATGATTAAAAGTTCTATTGAAAGTAGAATAAGTATTTATAAGGCATAAGATAAAAAGTTCTATTGGAAGTAGAACATGAATTCGAATTTATAGAGAATAAGAATTCGAATTTATAGATAACCATATTATTATTGAGTTTGACAGATAAATTATTTCTTTTAACTAACCTTTGATTAATTTTTTTTTAATGTATTGGTTTTTTCAAAAACAGGATGCATACCCTCTTGAAAGTACGGTGCATATAGTAGGAATTACAGATCAGAGTTCTAATTGAATGAGAAAGATGGGTTATTGATTTATCGATCTTAATTAAGTGGATTTCACAGAGGTTCTAACACGTTGTAATTTATTCACACTATTCAGTTTAACTTTATTAAATTTTTAGTTAGGATTTTAAACACTAACAAATATATAAAAATATCTTTTAATATGTAAAATGTAGAATAGTTGTTCCTATTTATAGATGAGAAAAGTTCGAATTTATAGGAAAGACATATAATTAGAAATTCTATTAGAAGTAGAATATGTATTTACAAGGCATATGATTAAAAGTTCAATTGTAAGTAGAATAGGAGTTTGAATTTATAGAAAATAAGACTTCGAATTTATAGAAAAAAATTTAATTAGGAATTTTATTAGAAGTAAAATAAGTGTTTGAATATATAAAGGAGACACGTAATTAAAATATTTATTGGAAGTAGAATACAAGAACGGTGGTGACATATTTTACAATATTCTAAAATTATATATTTTTTATACAAGTTATTTATACTTCTATTAGGAAAAAATTTCATAAATCCAATACTAATCTCATAAAAAAAAGTCTTCGTATTTAAAAGAAAAGAACTGATGTGTTAACATAAAAAAAAAAAGAACATTCTCATGCGAGAACCTTAAAAAAATATAGGAGTATCTATAATATAAAGAGAAAATAAGATGTTTTTTATTTTTTAAAACTCCATAAATTTTAGAAAGCATGGAGAAAATAAAAATTGGTTAACTCTATTTTTAGGTTTTTAATTTAAGAAAAACAATATTATATAAGATAAGTATCATCAATAATATGTAATGAAGTTGAAATTTCGATGCGAAACGAGAGCGGTTCGAAACGTGTTAAACAGGAAGACGAAACGAGAGCGGCTCGAAACGTGTTAAACCGGAAGACGGCTCACTAGAAAATATTGTATCAGCAATTAATGTTATAAAGTTTATTTCATTTTCAGTATTCGATTTTGTGGGCAAACATTGTTATATAGGTAATATATGTAAAAATTAGGGTTTTGATCTTAACGAGAGAAACGAAAGAACAACTCAATAAGAATAACCATGCTTAATGAGAAAACGATTCATTAAAGAAAACCGTGTTAAATATTAAAATTTAATATTGATGATATGATAGAAAATAAATAAATAAATATATATATATATATATATATATATATATATATTTAGAATTTTAGGATTTTAAATATTAATAACTAAAAAACTATATTTTAGTATTTTGGAAGCATAATAGGTGTTCAAATTTATAAAGAATAAGAATTTGAATTTATAAGAAAGACATATAATTAAAAGTTCTATTAAAAGTAAAACAGATGTTTGCAAGACTTATAATTAAGAGTTTTATTGTAAGTAAAATAGGAGTTCTGATTTATAAATAAGAAGAGTTTGAATTTATAGAAAATACATAAAATTTTAAAAAATTATTGGAGGTAGAAAAAATATTTGAATATATAAAGAATACATATAATAAATTGTTTTATTGGAAGTAGTATGGTGGAAATGCCTTATATAATTTTTTAAAATTATATATCTTTTTTCCTATAAATCCTTTATTTTAACTGTTTTATACAAGTTAATTATACTTGCATTAGAAAAATATGTCCATAAATTCAATATTATTCCCGTAACGAAAAGTCTTCGCATTAAAAAAAAATTGATGTGTTAACATAACAGAAAAACATTTTCATGCGGAAGCTGTAAATTAATACAGGAATATCAATAATATACAAAAAATATAAGATGTATTTTCATCTTTTAAAACTCCATAAATATTAGAAAGTTTAAAGACTGTAAAAATTGGAATTTACTCTCTTTTAAGGATTAAATTTTTAAGAAAAAAAAGTTATTTCATAAGATAAGTGTAATCAATACTATGTAATTAAGTTAGAATTTCGGTTCCAAATAAGAACGGTTCGAAACATGTTTTAACGGTAAGACGACTCACTAGAAAAGATTGTATTAGCTATTAAAATTTGATAAGCGGCTCAATTGAAAGAATCGTATTTACAAGAAATCGTTTCATTAGAAAAGATTATGTAACTATTAAAATTTAAAATTGATGATATAATATAACGTAAATATGTATAGAACTTTATTAAAAAGTTATAACGCCGCCGCGAAGCGCGGCTTTATAGACTAGTTATATTAAAGCTGAAACATTGAAAGTTTTGGTTTTCGGTTTGGTTATCCTATTTATTTTGGTTTTTGGTTTGGTTAATTTAATTTTTAATTAATTTTAAATATAAAATAAATCAATTTTAATCCGTTATTGGCTATAGTCCTAAAGACACAATAGTATTTTATATTTACACCATTACTTATACAGCTAAACTTAAAACCTCTCTTGCCTTCACGGACACTGCGCACAGATAATTAAATTATAAAAATAACTTAAAAAGCTAATTACTAAGGTTAACGTAATTATATTCAGATTAAAATTCCTTTATCCATATTGAGCTTGTACTTGGACTCTTTTTTCAGCTCCAACAACTCAATTACCCATTTTTTCTAAAGATTTTGCTTCTAATTGAAACACTTTACATAACTACACACAATGTCAAGTAACACAATGTCACAATGTCAAGTAACTTATACATGTTCTTACCACTACACCACAATGTCACATGTGTTTTCAAACCATACACATAATAAGTGAATGTCGTTTAAGAGTAATACATTTGTAAATAACTATGGAGCTAAATTAAACTTAGATAAAATACCAACACATTTTTAATATAAAAAGTGTTGTTCATAGGAATCAAACTTGAGTCTATCAAGTAACTTATGCATGCTCTTACTACTACGCCACAATGTCACATGTATTTATAAATCATACACGTAATATGTGGATGTCTTAACAGTAATACATTTGTAAATAATTTTGGAGCTAAATTAAACTTTAAATAACTATGGATCTAAATTAAACTTTAAACTTAGGTAATACACCAACACAAGATAAATTCGTGAGACTTTTTAATGTGTTGGAAGAAATAATAATAAAAGAAATGATATTTAAAAGAAACTATTACAATATTGGAATTATCCAATAATAATAATATTATTATATATATATGTTAACAAATAGAAGACGATGATTATATAAAATTAATATGTACAAAGGTTCGTGTAACAAAATATTGGACTTTAAGTTATGATAGTCAATAATATTTTATGAAAATTAATATTATCATCGGTCAGTCAAATCCATGTTATTTAAAAATAATTAATTCTATTTCATAATTTTAGTAGCATAAACAATAATTTTTATATTATATGTAAATTTTTTTAAAATATGTGTACAAAATTAACATTGACGATAAAATGAAATATTCAAAACAAAAGCATATATAGTACATACTAAAATTATTAAATTATAATATATAATTTAATTGATAATTTAAAAGTGAACTATTAATAAATAAATAAGACTTTCACAACAAACTATGCATATACAAAACTCACAAGGAGAAACAACAAATTCATTAAACACATAGGTCTATCTGTTCGCTACAATTTGTAGAGATACTTCTCTGGAAGAAGCTGTGTTTGAAAAAAGAAAGGATAATTCATTATCAAAGCACGGACAAAAGTCATATGATCAATTTCAACTTACGACAATAAAAGTACAAAAATATTTATCCAACCATAAATGATAAATTTTCAAATTTGGAGAACAAAAATGTTATAAGCCCGTTACAAAAAGGTAGATTCACTCAGTTGAGAACTGAATTATTTGATGTTTTGAAAGTCAGACAAAAATAGAAAAAGAAACCAAGGCAAAAAATGCTTAAAATCAAGAGCTTAGAAGAAAAGAAATAAAATAGTTAGAAATATAGTTTTAAGAAATGAAAGCGTAAGGTCTGAATAACGTATTAGAAGATTTAAGAAGGTTTTTTTTAATTAAAATCATGACTAAAACCCACACCCACACTCTTAGAATGCAACATCTTGAAGGCATCATTTTTGAAGAATTGGAAAAAACAAGTTTAGTATCGTTTAACCGTGAATTTACGAATAATATTTAATTTTAGAGCCTCATTTTAATTGACCGGTAGAGGAGAAATGAGCTAAATATTATTAATTAATCATCAGATTGTCAAATTCAAAAGAAGACAACAATAATTTCCTCAAAACCCGGAGCTTGTTTTCAGGCCATTATTTTGATTCCACATTCTTGTTCTTAAAACGTGTTAATCACAAAACAATCACACCCATCTTTCTTTTGCTATTACAAAATTTCAACCCTGCCTATTTTTTAAAACAGAAAATCCGGATAAAACACTAAACAACAGTTCTCCTATATCTTTTATAACCAAAACTGCTTTTCCTTTGTAAACAAACGAAAAAACTCGAACCATATATACACAAAACAGAGCAAAAGAAAACGCAGCTCTGGTCTCCTTTGTCACCAAAAATTCGATCCAATATATATACATACACACGAAAAACAATTCAACCACAGGTAGTTTATTTTTCTTTTCCGTTAATTGTTTTTTTCTTGTCTCTTTCTTTTTGTTTATCGAATTGTTGTGGGTATTGAATCGGAAAAGGGACTATGTTTTGAAATTGGTTTATGGGAGTGTTGGGTTTTATTGTTGAATCGGAGGTAAAGGGATGAGTGTTGTTTGATGTTGTCGGAAAAACGGTGAGGCCGGAGTGATAGGAGGGAGATGGAGGGTGCTTAAGATATCGGTTGGGGGAAGATGTGGTTGAGATGGGTTGAGGAACCACCACCGATTGGTGGTGGTGGTTATGAGGTGTCGACGGAGAGAGGCTAGATTAGAGAGAAGAGAGGGAGTCGAAGAAGAAAGTGGATGGAGGGAGAGAAGCGGAGTCGGAGATTGTTAGAGGGATAAGCGGGGAGATTGATTCGGGGAAGGGGGAGGAGTCGACCACCACCATTTCGGTGGTGGTGTTTGTTATTCTTGTGGTCGGAATAGTGTTGACAGGGAGTAGAGAAAGAGGGAGAGGGAGAAGAGAGAGAGAGAGAGAGAGAGAGAGACGAGAGAGATTCGAGAGAGAGAGAAGGAATGGTACGGGAGAGAGAGATTTGGGCAGAGAGAGAGATCGAAAGAGAGAGAGATGTGGGATAGAGAATACAGGGGAGGAGGAGAGGTTTTGGTGGGACCCGTTCGTGTGGGACCCGTTCGGGTGGGGCCCACGTTAGTAATATATTAATAATATTATAAAACGATACTGTTCTGATTAGCGATTGATTGTTAAAATCAGAAATTAATTATTTGGACTGATATTTAAAATTTTGAGAAATAAATAGATTTAAATAAAAAAATGGTTTAATTGTTTAATTAACTAAATAGAATTATTTAGAGTTTTTTTTTAAAATGTAATTTAGAGTTATTGAATTTATTAATTAAATAAGAATATGCTGTGATTATTTTGGCATAATTAGAGATTTATTGAATTGTTCATAAAAGGGATATATTTGTGCATAATTAGAATAAAATATGTGTTATTTAGGAGGGGATGTTTTTAATATTTTCTGGTTTATTTTAATTAACCGGATCGAGTCAGATTTAATTTAGAGATTTAAAATTTGTTTTATATTATTAATGAGTTTAGTAAATTAGAATTTGTGAGATTTCATAAAATTAGAATTCTTTGATAAATCAGTTTAAAAATGAGAATAATTATTTTTGGTTTTAAATTGAATAAAAATGGATGTTTGAATTTTTCATTTTTGAGTAAGAATTTAGATTTCCAGATATTAAAAATAGGATTTATTTTCAAGATTTAATTCCTGAGTTCGAAGAGAGATTTATTTATCCGGGAATTATTTCCCGTCAATTATCGTAGAGATTTTCGAGAAATATTTTATTATATTTAAATATTATATTATCGGTTGAGAAATATTCTATTATTGACGAAGCGCTCACGTATTTCTGGTTGCCATTTTTAGAAAATAATTCCCGAACCGTAGATCGACGCCAAGTTCACGGGTAGAGTACAAATTTTATCTACACTTATTTGCACTCCGAGATCAAGGCAAGTTCATTCCTACCCTAACTCTTAGAGATTTGAATTTCTATTCGTATTATTTCCTTTCGAGCTGTCAATTATGAGATTTAATTAACCTTTTGAGCATTATTTTCCCGTTGCGATATTTTGTTACTGTTAAAATTAGTTTATTTGTGAATTATATCCCTTATAAGCGTGGAATTAATTTCGTTGCTATCGGGTCGATCTCATTAATTCGAGACGACTATTATTATGATTCAGTGAAACTGTTCTCATTTATTCGAGATAGTTAAATTTATTCCTTTCAGACGAATTTATTGTACAAATTCGACAATAATTATTGATTATCTTTTAGTTGGTTCGTCTCCCGAATCAATAAATAAGAGTTATAAAAATTAGGATCGTTAGAGTTTTAATCGTTGATCAAGTGAAAATATTCTATTTAACGTTCATCAATTATGGGTATTATAAATATTCGAGGAGTACTATTTGTACAGTACGACTCCAAATTACTTCATTTTAAGACTATCCTCAATATTTCGAGATGGTTGACTTTATTGTCGAGGGTTGGCATCTTGTTCGTGTCAATCAATAAAATATTATTATTGAGAATTTACCTCAGTCCATTGATCGGATTGGTGGAACAATTGAGTCGGTCTGGCAGTCCGCCAGATTTGTAAATGTTTTCATGGAAGAATTATTTCGAGTTATCTGTTCATCAAATATTCGGGAATTCTGTATTCTACTGGTCAAATTTTGGGAAAGAGGCCCATTTTTGAGAAAGAGAGACTTGTGTACCGTTATGCGGACACGAGATATATTGGCACTATGATGCCAGGGTTTAATTAATAACCCCTATGATGCTAGCATTCATATTTTTATATTATATTGTTGATAGCGTATTGTAGCCGTGATCGGGCGAAGTGCGATATCATTGGAGGACGGTATTCCCGGTCGGATAGTTGATCGCCCCACCGAGATACCGAGAGGTGGAAGACCAGTTTATTCTTAAATCATGAGTCAACAGAGTTATATCAATTGAGTCTTTCGAGAATTCTATTTTCGAGATGAGTATTGAGTTTTTCGAGTATTCTGCTTTCAAGATGAGTACTGAGTCAAAATCCAGATTTGTGATATTCAATTAATTTTGGGAAATCTTATTATATTTATATACCGAGTAAGAAGAGAACTTGCTGAGCACTGTAGTTGCTCATTCTTGCTTTACAATATTTTTATTCAGCTATCAAGAGGGAAAAAGGCGAGACGTCCAACCAGGGATCCAAGGGAAAGGAGAAAGCTCCAGGCTATGCTGACGAGAACTAGAATGTCTAGCTGGAATCTTTATCTACCTACTTCTGTAAACATATGTAAAATATTATCCCGAGATGTATTATGTCGTATGATATTAATGTGTGAGACTGATCTTGGATTTGCGGAGTGGGGACACTTATGCTCCGTTGTATTATATATTTTGCTTTATTATTGCGTAACTTGTGCTACAGGATATTGAGACAATGTGACGACCCGGGTCTCCGGTCAGGGTGGATCTGGGGGCGTCACAAAGTTGGTATCAGAGCATTAGTTATATTTTTAGGAATCGTACGAGCCTTGGAGTATAACCCGATGCGAGAATATAGAGATATAATACGAACCTAGAACTATAACGTGACGTGAGAATTTAGAGATATATTATACGATGTTGAGATTTTGGCACTAAGCGCCTTACGCCTTTTTATATATATATTTATAGGCATATCTAGTCGATTGAACCTGACCGAGATTTTTCGTACTTTTGTAGATGTCTACTTCTAGACCAGCTGATTTTCGTTCTACCCGAGATAGATCTCCTACACCTTACCCGCATGGACCCCTAGTTCCCAATTAATTTAAGATAGGATGCCTAATTTACCATTATAAATGAGATCGGATGCTACCTTACAAAGTTTCCACATTTTGTAAATGTTGTCAATACCTTTACCGGAGTCTACGAGTGTCACTTTTATTCGAAAATCGATAGTCGATCCTAAGAGCTTATTGTGTGCTAGGAAATCGTTCCTTAAGTAACTTCCTTAACAATGATTATCAGTGATTTTTATCATTCGAATTTACTCAGGCAATATCTATCCTGTTTGAAAAGACCTATATTGTTCAAAGGTTCATTTACAGAGCGTCATGTACTTCTCTAAATATAAAACTCTTTCATATCCCTTCCTATATTTGTCACCCTTTGTGATACTGAGATGAACAACCCTACTATTACAGGGGAAGACTGTCTGTCTCTGTGATAGAAGTCTGGTGGGATGCCACCATTTGTACTGTTGTTTGTTAATTAGAGTACTAAAGGCTGGCCACCTTGTGTACTATGACGGTTGTCCTAATGATACATGCAACAAAACAAATGTTCGATGATCATAATGATCTCTCAGCTAATCCATTCATAAAAGATTCTCACCATCAAGAATTGAGTGTGCACATGTGTTGTTTAACATCTATTCCTTATGACTTATCTCTATTCAATGTTCTTATGGATCCTATGATGATTGGGGCCTAAGAATTCTAAAAGTGGTATACGAAAATTTGAAAGTGATGAAACTTCTCTTCCAGAAATGGAAATTTCAACAACTCAAGTCGGAGTGACAATTTCTAAATAGAAATAGACCTGATGCCCAGCCTGTTGGGTAGTAACCTTTATTATCTCTACTAGAATAGTATGTTGGTTAGATATTTTTACAATGTACTTATTATCAGCGACCAGTTGTATTCAGTACCATGACCTGGACTTTACCAGTATGGAACCTTATCAGTATTATATCGTGATCTGCTATAGTACCGTTGGCTCATTTTGTTTATTATAGATCTGTGTTATATTAGAATAGCATGTTAGAATAATTTCCATATTACCCTGAATTAGTTAACAATTTCTTTTCCGGTACTACGGCTTAAAAAGAATTTTCGAGAACCAGAGATTTATGATGATTGAATTTTTGAGAACCGCCATTTAAATTGAGATAAATCTTCACGAGTATCTAAAATCATTTTATATCGAGAAATAAGAGTAACTGTTTATAAAGAGACAAGAGAGAGTCGTGATTTTGAGTATTGTGAGGAACCATAAATTTTGACCGAGTAGATATTTATGAATACCAATTTTTAATTGTGCCAGCAATGGTGTTTGAGAATTGCATATCCGAAATATAACGTACCTTATTGTTTTCGCTCTTATAGAAAAAGATGCCACCAAAAAGAGGAAGACCTGCAAGAAATCCTCGTCCTCAACCCGAGGTGAATCCAGAGAATGAGGTTCCACCTCAGAACCAAGTTCCAAACCCGGAACCACAACTCGCTCGAGATCCCAACCAAGAAAATAACCCGATAAGTTTACTTATGAACTTTCTTATTCAGCATACCCAGAACCCTCAGCCTCAGTCGTACCAAAATGTAGGAGGGAATCCACCTCCAGCTCAACTGACCCAAACTACTGTGAGTTTCAAATCATTCAAATCCTTGAGTCCACCTGAGTTTAAAGGTACCACTAACCCAGTGGAAGCTAGAATCTGGTTACGTGAAATAGAGAAGACCTTTGAGATAGTGGGAGTGGAAGAGGATAAGAAGACGGTATTTGCAGCTTATATGTTGAAAGGTGAAGCTAATTATTGGTGGGAAGCGAAGAGAGCCATGGAAGGTGATACGATTATACAGTGGGCTAGATTTACAATGTTGTTTCTAGAGAGGTATTTCCCCAAATATCTGGAGAACCAGATGGAGATAAAGTTTTTAGAGCTCAAGCAAGGAACGATGACTGTTGCAGACTACGAGGCCAAGTTTACAGAACTCTCGAGGTTTGTACCCTATCATGTAGACACTGAAGAGAAGAGAGCAAAAGGCTTTCAACAAGGATTGAAACCATGGATACAAAATCGCGTTGCAGTGTTTGAGATCACCAATTATGCAACTTTAGTTCAGAAAGCGGCGATAGTGGAAAGTGGAAGTGAACTATACCCAAAAGATTGAAATAAGAGGAAGTTTCAGAGCAGTGGAAGTAACTTTGCGAGGAGAATTGATAATCGGAGTGATAAGAAACCGTTTGTGAAAAGGGAAGATAAGAGTGCTGATACAAGAAGGTTTGGGAACTCTGACACCAGAGGAAGCAATCAGAGGATCAGACAGCCACAGACAGTTAATGTGATGCAAGGAAGACCACCTTTGCCAGAATGCAAGACATGTGGGAAGAAACACCCCGGACCCTGTCATCTAGCGACCGTGAATTGTTATAACTGTGGACAGAAGGGTCATTATGCTTCTAGTTGCAAGGATAAATCTGTCACCTGCTTCAACTGTGGAAGAAAAGGTCACGTGTCCCGAGACTGCCGACAACCTGCGAAGGAAAATCCAGTGCCTCGACTCACAGCACCTCCCAGCAACAAGCCAACCGCGAGAACCTTCAACATGACAGTAAGAGATGCCATTGATAACAACAATGTGATCACAGGTACGCTTCTAGTAAATTCTGAGGATGCGTGTGTTCTAGTTGATTCTGGAGCTACCAAATCTTTTATTTCTGAGAACTTCATGAATAAGTTGAATCTTGAGTCTGTGCCCTTAGAGGGAATTCTGAATATAGAAGTAGCTAATCAGGAAGTTATACCAGTGAACCGATTGTGTCCGAATTGTTCCATAGAGATACATGGGCAACGTTTTGATGCAGACCTCATTCCTTTTAAGTTAGGGGAATTTGACGTAATCCTAGGAATGGATTGGTTATCACGTTATGATGCGCTAATAGATTGTCGCCGTAAGAAGGTCAGCTTAAGTGGATCTAACGGTATAAGTATTTCATTTCGCGGACGGAAACCGACTAAGGATTTCCTGTCAATAATTCAAGCCAAAAGATTACTTCGGCAAGGATGTCAAGCCTATCTAGCTTATGTGATAGATACCGAGAAACAGACCCCTATGATCGAGGAGGTCCCTGTAGTTACCCAGTTTAGAGACGTTTTTCCCGGCGAGTTACCTGGAATTCCACCAGATCGAGAGATAGAGTTTACGATTGATCTGGAACCAGGAACCGCACCAATCTCAAAGGCGCCGTACAGAATGGCACCAATAGAAATGAAGGAATTGGCAACACAGCTGCAAGAGTTACTTGACAAGGGTGTAATTAGACCAAGTGTATCCCCGTGGGGAGCTCCAGTATTGTTCGTGAAGAAGAAGGACGGAACTATGCGATTATGTATTGATTACCGTGAACTGAACAAGATGACCATCAAGAATAGGTACCCTCTACCTCGGATCGACGATTTGTTTGACCAACTTAAGGGAGCTATATATTTTTCGAAGATCGATTTGAGATCCGGCTATCATCAACTAAAGATCAAGCCTGAGGATATTCCTAAGACCGCCTTTAGGACCCGATATGGACATTACGAGTTCCTAGTCATGTCTTTTGGATTGACGAATGCGCCAGTTGCTTTTATGGATTTAATGAATCGTGTGTTCAAGAGGTACTTGGATAAGTTCGTAATTGTATTTATTGATGACATCTTGATATACTCGAAGTCTCCTGAGGAACATGCTGAACACCTCCGTTTGGTTTTGGAAGTATTGAGAAAGGAAAAGTTATATGCAGAGTTTTCAAAGTGCGAATTTTGGTTGAAAGAAGTTCAATTTTTGGGACACATTGTGAGCGGCGAAGGGATTTCTGTAGACCCCGCAAAGATAGAAGCCGTAGCAAATTGGGAGAGACCCAAGACTCCAACAGAGGTTAGAAGTTTTCTTGGATTGGCCGGATACTATCGTAGATTTGTGAAGGATTTCTCAAGGATAGCTACGCCACTGACTCGACTTACCAGAAAGAGTGAAAAGTTTGAATGGACCCCCAGATGCGAAGACAGCTTTCAGGAATTGAAGAAGAGATTGACTACTGCCCCAGTGTTGACCTTGCCTGATGAGAAAGGCGATTTCGTGATTTTCAGCGATGCCTCTCACAAAGGTTTAGGTTGTGTTTTGATGCAACACGGTAAAGTAATAGCTTACGCCTCTCGACAATTGAAGGAATATGAGTCCCGTTACCCTACTCACGATTTAGAACTTGCTGCTATTGTTTTTGCCCTCAAGATTTGGAGACATTACCTCTATGGAGAGAAATGTGAGATTTACACGGATCACAAGAGCTTAAAGTATATATTCACGCAGAAGGAATTAAACATGAGACAGAGAAGATGGTTAGAACTGATCAAAGACTATGATTGTTCGATAAATTACCACCCAGGGAAGGCTAATGTCGTAGCTGATGCTTTAAGTAGAAAGGAAAGACTCAACCTGTTGACAACCTCAGAAGAATTAGTCAGAGAATTGAGAAAATGGAATTAGAGATTAGGGTCCCAGTCCAAAACAATGAAAGAGTATACAGTATTCAGTTTCAACCGGAGTTGCTCGAGAAGATTCGCCGTTGTCAGGAACAAGTAATGAAAGAAAGAAGATCAGAGTTGACTGGAGAAGAAGTTTTAAGTTCAAAAGATGATAAGGGAATTAAGCGATTTGCATCGAGAATATGAATTCCAAATGTTACGGAGTTAAAGGATGAAATTATGAGTGAAGCGCATAACTCGAGATATTCCATTCATCCAGGGAGCACGAAAATGTATCAAGACATCAAGCAAAACTATTGGTGGCCTAACATGAAGAGAGAGATTGCAGAATGGGTAAGCCAGTGCTTGACCTGTCAGAAAGTGAAAGCCGAACATCAACGACCAAGTGGACTTTTACAACCCTTAGAGATACCTGAGTGGAAATGGGAACATATTACCATGGATTTTGTCGTAGGATTGCCCCGAACTAGAGCAAGTCATGATGCGATTTGGGTTATCGTCGATCGACTCACTAAATCTGCGCATTTCCTACCAATTAGTGATAAGTACTCTGTTGAGAGATTGGTAAACATATACCTAAAGGAAATTGTGGTTCGTCATAGAGTGCCTATTTCAATTGTATCTGATAGAGATGCCCGTTTTACTTCTCGATTTTGGAAGAGTTTTCAGGAATGTCTTGACACGAAGTTAAATCTGAGCACTGCATATCATCCACAGATCGACGAACAAAGTGAAAGGACAATATCTAAGCCTCGGAAAAGCACGGAGAGCAACCTCATTTCTTTCCTCTTCGTAATATTAAGATTCCGTGCATTTGATTTCAAAGAAAGTTGGGATGAACATTTGCCCCTAGTCGAGTTTGCTTACAACAATAGTTACCATTCGAGCATATGTATGGCACCTTATGAAGCTTTGTACGGAAGGAAGTGTAGATCACCGTTATATTGGGATGAATTAGGAGAAAGAAAGATACTAGGACCGGAACTACTTCAACAGACTAAGCAAGCAACCGAGGTTATTCGAAAAAGGTTAGTTGCAGCTCAAGATCTACAGAGGAAGTATGCAAATCAAAAGAGGAAAGACAAAGCATTTGAAGTGGGAGATAAAGTGATGTTGAAAGTTTCACCTTGGAAAGAAGTAATGAGATTCGGAAAGAAAGGCAAGTTAAGCCCCAGATATATAGGACCTTTTGAGATTCTTAAGAAGATAGGACCACTAGCTTATCAGTTGGCCCTACCTCCAGACCTTCAGCATATCCACGATGTGTTTCATGTTTCGACGTTAAGAAAGTACCATTCTGATTTCAGGCACGTTATAACCTACGAACCAGTGGAAATTCGTCCAGATTTGACATACGAAGAAAAGCCAGTGGAGATCCTAGATTACAAAGTGCAAGAGTTGAGAACTAAGAAAGTGAATTTAGTGAAAGTACTTTGGAGAAACCACCAAGTTGAGGAAGCCACGTGGGAATTAGAAAGCGAAATACGGAAAAAATATCCTGAATTGTTTAGTGCATAGTTTTGATTCCGAGGACGGAATCCTATAAGGGGGGAAGACTGTAATAACCGTGAATTTACGAATAATATTTAATTTTAGAGCCTCATTTTAATTGACCGGTAGAGGAGAAATGAGCTAAATATTATTAATTAATCATCAGATTGTCAAATTCAAAAGAAGACAACAATAATTTCCTCAAAACCCGGAGCTTGTCTTCAGGCCATTATTTTGATTCCACATTCTTGTTTCTTAAAACGTGTTAATCACAAAACAATCACACCCATCTTTCTTTTGCCATTACAAAATTTCAACCCTGCCTATTTTTTAAAACAGAAAATCCGGATAAAACACTAAACAACAGTTCTCCTATATCTTTTATAACCAAAACTGCTTTTCCTTTGTAAACAAACGAAAAAACTCGAACCATATATACACAAAACAGAGCAAAAGAAAACGCAGCTCTGGTCTCCTTTGTCACCAAAAATTCGATCCAATATATATACATACACACGAAAAACAATTCAACCACAGGTAGTTTATTTTTCTTTTCCGTTAATTGTTTTTTTTCTTGTCTCTTTCTTTTTGTTTATCGAATTGTTGTGGGTATTGAATCGGAAAAGGGACTGTGTTTTGAAATTGGTTTATGGGAGTGTTGGGTTTTATTGTTGAATCGGAGGTAAAGGGATGAGTGTTGTTTGATGTTGTCGGAAAAACGGTGAGGCCGGAGTGATAGGAGGGAGATGGAGGGTGCTTAAGATATCGGTTGGGGGAAGATGTGGTTGAGATGGGTTGAGGAACCACCACCGATTGGTGGTGGTGGTTATGAGGTGTCGACGGAGAGAGGCTAGATTAGAGAGAAGAGAGGGAGTCGAAGAAGAGAGTGGATGGAGGGAGAGAAGCGGAGTCGGAGATTGTTAGAGGGATAAGCGGGGAGATTGATTCGGGGAAGGGGGAGGAGTCGACCACCACCATTTCGGTGGTGGTGTTTGTTATTTTTGTGGTCGGAATAGTGTTGACAGGGAGTAGAGAAAGAGGGAGAGGGAGAAGAGAGAGAGAGAGAGAGAGAGAGAGAGAGAGAGAGAGAGAGAGAGAGAGAGAGACGAGAGAGATTCGAGAGAGAGAGAGAAGGAATTTTACGGGAAAGAGAGATTTGGGCAGAGAGAGAGATCGAAAGAGAGAGAGATGTGGGATAGAGAATACAGGGGAGGAGGAGAGGTTTTGGTGGGACCCGTTCGTGTGGGACCCGTTCGGGTGGGGCCCACGTTAGTAATATATTAATAATATTATAAAACGATACTGTTCTGATTAGCGATTGATTGTTAAAATCAGAAATTAATTATTTGGACTGATATTTAAAATTTTGAGAAATAAATAGATTTAAATAAAAAAATGGTTTAATTGTTTAATTAACTAAATAGAATTATTTAGAGTTTTTTTTTAAAATGTAATTTAGAGTTATTGAATTTATTAATTAAATAAGAATATGCTGTGATTATTTTGGCATAATTAGAGATTTATTGAATTGTTCATAAAAGGGATATATTTGTGCATAATTAGAATAAAATATGTGTTATTTAGGAGGGGATGTTTTTAATATTTTCTGGTTTATTTTAATTAACCGGATCGAGTCAGATTTAATTTAGAGATTTAAAATTTGTTTTATATTATTAATGAGTTTAGTAAATTAGAATTTGTGAGATTTCTTAAAATTAGAATTCTTTGATAAATCAGTTTAAAAATGAGAATAATTATTTTGGTTTTAAATTGAATAAAAATGGATGTTTGAATTTTTCATTTTTGAGTAAGAATTTAGATTTCCAGATATTAAAAATAGGATTTATTTTCAAGATTTAATTCCTGAGTTCGAAGAGAGATTTATTTATCCGGGAATTATTTCCCGTCAATTATCGTAGAGATTTTCGAGAAATATTTTATTATATTTAAATATTATATTATCGGTTGAGAAATATTCTATTATTGACGAAGCGCTCACGTATTTCTGGTTGCCATTTTTAGAAAATAATTCCCGAACCGTAGATCGACGCCAAGTTCACGGGTAGAGTACAAATTTTATCTACACTTATTTGCACTCCGAGATCGAGGCAAGTTCATTCCTACCCTAACTCTTAGAGATTTGAATTTCTATTCGTATTATTTCCTTTCGAGCTGTCAATTATGAGATTTAATTAACCTTTTGAGCATTATTTTCCCGTTGCGATATTTTGTTACTGTTAAAATTAGTTTATTTGTGAATTATATCCCTTATAAGCGTGGAATTAATTTCGTTGCTATCGGGTCGATCTCATTAATTCGAGACGACTATTATTATGATTCAGTGAAACTGTTCTCATTTATTCGAGATAGTTAAATTTATTCCTTTCAGACGAATTTATTGTACAAATTCGACAATAATTATTGATTATCTTTTAGTTGGTTCGTCTCCCGAATCAATAAATAAGAGTTATAAAAATTAGGATCGTTAGAGTTTTAATCGTTGATCAAGTGAAAATATTCTATTTAACGTTCATCAATTATGGGTATTATAAATATTCGAGGAGTACTATTTGTACAGTACGACTCCAAATTACTTCATTTTAAGACTATCCTCAATATTTCGAGATGGTTGACTTTATTGTCGAGGGTTGGCATCTTGTTCGTGTCAATCAATAAAATATTATTATTGAGAATTTACCTCAGTCCATTGATCGGATTGGTGGAACAATTGAGTCGGTCTGGCAGTCCGCCAGATTTGTAAATGTTTTCATGGAAGAATTATTTCGAGTTATCTGTTCATCAAATATTCGGGAATTCTGTATTCTACTGGTCAAATTTTGGGAAAGAGGCCCATTTTTTAGAAAGAGAGACTTGTGTACCGTTATGCGGACACGAGATATATTGGCACTATGATGCCAGGGTTTAATTAATAACCCCTATGATGCTAGCATTCATATTTTTATATTATATTGTTGATAGCGTATTGTAGCCGTGATCGGGCGAAGTGCGATATCATTGGAGGACGGTATTCCCGGTCGGATAGTTGATCGCCCCACCGAGATACCGAGAGGTGGAAGACCAGTTTATTCTTAAATCATGAGTCAACAGAGTTATATCAATTGAGTCTTTCGAGAATTCTATTTTCGAGATGAGTATTGAGTTTTTCGAGTATTCTGCTTTCAAGATGAGTACTGAGTCAAAATCCAGATTTGTGATATTCAATTAATTTTGGGAAATCTTATTATATTTATATACCGAGTAAGAAGAGAACTTGCTGAGCACTGTAGTTGCTCATTCTTGCTTTACAATATTTTTATTCAGCTATCAAGAGGGAAAAAGGCGAGACGTCCAACCAGGGATCCAAGGGAAAGGAGAAAGCTCCAGGCTATGCTGACGAGAACTAGAATGTCTAGCTGGAATCTTTATCTACCTACTTCTGTAAACATATGTAAAATATTATCCCGAGATGTATTATGTCGTATGATATTAATGTGTGAGACTGATCTTGGATTTGCGGAGTGGGGACACTTATGCTCCGTTGTATTATATATTTTGCTTTATTATTGCGTAACTTGTGCTACAGGATATTGAGACAATGTGACGACCCGGGTCTCCGGTCAGGGTGGATCTAGGGGCGTCACATAAATGTTTTGAAAAATTATATTAATTAGACAACACCTACCGAACACTCAGATTCTATTCAATGACCCACAATAAAATTAAAAACTGACATTATTTCTATTAGTAATTCTTATATTAGTTTCCAAATTACAAAGTTGAACATATTTAAATAAGTACGCAATAGCCACATATACCATTAACAAGCAAAACTCTATGAAAATCAATTTTATATTTCAAATGACATTAATTATACACAATTTAATTAAGAAATACAATTTAACATAGCGACCCGTCCCTCGCACGGGTTTTTATATGCTAGCATTAAACAAAAACAGAACTTCTAATTGGTATCCATTTGAAGTACATGATTTTTTTTTTTAATTTCATCGTTTTAATTCGCTCTAATATCTCAAATTTGTAATTATGCGCCTATCATATATCACCATCATGAGCTCAAATGAATTTATAGTTATATTTTACTTCATAGGACACTTTAAATATCATGCTAAATTCTTGTGAGATTTATCATATAAATTTTAACACTTTTGTTATACTACCAAAGTGGTCATGAGATTTTTCATAGAAAATTTGTCCTCAATCAAAATATTGTTTACTCGTCTTCATCAAAAAATTAGAAAAATCTTTTTAGCAATAGGACAGGACACTTATACTCACCAATTGTTTTTTTCTTCTTTTTGGCTAATTATAAACCTACTATTTGTCTATCTTATATCCTGTAATGCACATATTTGTATTAATATTCTTGTCTTTATTTTTCATTATGAATTTTTTATTATAAAAAATTCTTATATAAATTAAAATTATTAAAATAGGTTTAGAGATGTGTTAAAATAAAATAGTTATATGTGTTGTAATTAGAATAATTTGTAAAATAGTTGCGTCCGTAATAATGAGTTTTAAATAATATCTTAAATAAATTGTTAAAATAATTAGCATCTAAAAATGTATTTATATTCTATTTTGGATCTAAATAAAGAAAATAAAGTAATAAAGCCCAACATCGATTTTAACAACCCAACAAATACAATTAATTCTAAAATCCACTAAAAATCGAATGAAACGATACAACTTCTCAAAATCCAATATCTTACAATTCATAAATTAAAAATACACCTAATTCTCCAAATATCGCAACTCGCACTCTTCCCAAAGGTAACCCACCTAAATAAGATCACCTGCCGGGAAAAATAAGAAAAAACAAAGAACCGGCAGTGAGCGAAAGGCTCATATACGGATATCAAAATAATAAATAAAAGCTGGACGGAAATTACATACAAAGACAATATAACTGAACAAAGACTAAGACAATGAGGTTACGAACAAAATTAAATATCTGAATAGAGAATAGTGAGATAATAAATGAGACAATATAAAATGGAGACTCAACTCACAATATAAAAACAAATGCTCTCAAATCAAAATAAACTACTCTAACAAATAATTATATCACTTACGCATAATTATCACCTTAACATAATCATAAGCATAACCGATAAAATATAGTTATAGTCTAATACTTACGAATAATATCCAAAATAACTTATTTACTAACATGGGAGACGATCTTACACAAACAGGGGCATAGCACAAAGCAAATACCTCCCGAATTCAGACAGGGATCGCAAGGCAATAAGCACATGCTACCCAGAATGGCCAAACACACACAAACTGACTAGTCATGACTATACGTGTCCCACTACTCCGGCAACACGCCTACGCTATTTATACACCGCATAGGAAGCGCCAAACAAGAGATTATCCGCTCGCGACGGATGTATTTCGAACTCCCAAATCATATTAAAACCACAAATAACTTACACATAACTTACTCCAGAAAGATGTCTCAAAATCATACTTATACCATAAATAATCAAAAACACGTTGATCTAATATCATAAAACTAAATATCAAACAAAATACACTATAAAAGCAAAAAAAAAAAAAATTGAACTGACCAGTCCCAAAGAAAGACAATTTACTCTATAAATATTAATTCAAATGAAAAATTATAAAACATGAAAGTCGTAGAGGATTCCGAGTCCTTTCTAGAATGGTAAGGCTCATTAAAAACGGAGAAGTAACGAATTCAGAAACAATGAAAATGCGGACTGGAAGAACAGAATCAGGCACTGATCACAATAGTAATTCGATATTTAACACATCAAAATCACAGAATTTGTTAATGGAACGTAAACACAAAATGCAGATATCAAAACGAGCTTTCCAGAATGGTATCGCTCATAGTTTTTGAATAAATTTCCGATTTACTATGAATTTTCGAAGTTCGGACATCATAACTGAAATTAACGCACCAGATTATACAAACAGCAGATTTTGACATGCTTATGAGCAGAATTTCACAAAACACAGAGAATGAAAGTTGTAGATAATTCAAAAATCTTTCTAGGAGATCAAGAAGCAACACAATCCGATGAATAATGAATTTTATACGAATTTAACAAGAAATCAGATGTACAAATTTGGGATAACAAGACATACAAAGAGAGATAAGACTACCCGTACCTTAGACTTTAGTGACTGCTAATCGTACTAATCCTCAATAAACTCAATCCATCCAATCCAAAGAACCCTAATTGATAACAAAAGAATCAATATTATAAACCCTAATCTCATAAACATATATGTATATATCGAAGAGTCTAATCTTACCTTAAACTTCACAAATCTTCTTCTAAACCTTGCGATTGCTCTAGTTTTCTTCTTCTCCTCTCCTCTTTCTCTCTTCTCTCTTCCTCCCCAAATCAAATCAGAAAAGTAACGTAAGTCTTCTCCATATTTTTTTTTCATGCCTTTTTATTGAACCCTTACTCTTTTTCTCTCTTCTTTTTTTTTTTTACTAATAGCATCCTAATTACTAAAAAAACATATATTTGCACATAAAATAATATAAATATTATCTAATTAATATTTTCTAATCCTTAATATAAAATAATATACCCAAAAATATTATAATAAAAATATGTGATGTTACATCGATACTTAAATTTTAGTATTGGATCTTATTATGCATAACTATAAATAAAATAATTAAATAAAGGTAATTAAAAATTACAATTAAGTAAGAGTAATTAGTAAAATAACTAAATAAGAGAATTAACTAAAATAACTAAATAAGACAACTACCGTACCAAAAAATTATATGCCAAAACTTTTAATGTTTTGACGTATTGGGCCCTATTATACATATTTATAAATAAATAATTAAATAAAGATAATTAATAATAATGAAGTAATGGTAATTAAGTAATAATAATTAAATAAGGATAATTAAGTAAAATAAATAAATAAGAAAAATATTGTACCAAAAACAAATATCAAAATTTTTAATATTTTAACTTTAATAAAATAGTATATAAATTTTTCCGTAGCTAATATTATCTGTAATAACATAATTAAGTTTAGAACATGTAATTCAGTTATTGAGTTTATTTTCTAAAACCGACGGATTGTAAAAACTGATACTTACATTTTCATTTTGTGTGTGAATTGCTATTGTCATCCGGATAGATATCAAAGAGCTAGGGCCGTAAAACATTCCGGTATAGTTTGGTAAATTAGACCGGACTGAATTTATCGATCCAATGACCTAGACTGAACTATGTCTATTGTAAGAACCTGTATTTTTATTTGTGGTAATATATGTTTAATCGTGGATTTATAAGACGAGTTGATATTTTTATATTTGCCGTTAAGTGGATTTACGAGAAGAATTAAACGTTCTCGTACTTTGAGCTGTTATATTACTTAAATTTATTGATAAGTGGATAAAAACTTAGCTTACTCAGTTATAATACCACTCAAAGTGGTGTCTGAGGAGGGTAGCTGTACGCAGACCATGCCCCTGTACAATAGGGAGGCTGTTTCCGAAGGACCCCCGGCCATTACAAATATAGAAATACAAATACAGAAAGGAAATCTAATACAAACTAAGAAACTCACGCACACGCAGGAGTCGAACCCCTGACCTCCTTCAAAGGAGGCCAGTGGCTCAACCACTGCACCAACATGTTGTTGGCTTAAATATGCTTTAGATGTATTATGTGTTGTTTTAAAACGATCGTTTCGCTTTTTCGAAAAATACAGTGGTGAAAACATTTTTCGGCGGGCCGCAGGCCCGAAACCCTATTTTCTGCGTTTTTAGAACTCCGTAACTTCAAATTCGTTCGAACAAGTTTCAATTGACTTGTTATTTAAATTATAATTTATTTCCAGAGTTTTGAAATCGCTCGAATTCGAATCGTTTCGTTTGGAGCAAAACTCGTCATTCGTTCGACGTACAGAATGTCTGTTATTCGACAATTAACGGAGCAGACAGCATGCCAGACAAGAATCACTATTCCAAAAAGTTAAAGTTTGCTTTTCCCTTATTTCCTCCAGCTTTTCCAGATTTGTCTCATCACACCATCTGATCAATCATATCATTTTTATCTTAAAAATTCCAAATGCTCTCCAAAAATAATTCAACATAAACATTCATCAATTCAATCTTCAATTTGGAGGCCTTCCCGGAATTGAAATCAAGCGTTCTAGTAGTCAAAACGAAGGTATCAAAATCTAGTTTCTAATTATGTGCCCAGAATTCGTGGGGGATCATTATTTGATTTTATATGATTTTTACAAAATTCGAATTTAAAGATTCAAAATTATGATTTTTCGTAAACTTGATTGTTTATGTGATTTGATGATTCCATGTTGTAGATAATTTTCTCCTGGTCAGTTTGGTATATCATATGTTGATTTTTGAGTTCCATATCAAGTAGAAATCGAGGTTTGATTGTTGTGTTCTTCGTGTTCTTCGTGTTCTTGAGAATCAAACCAACAATTGGAGGTGTTATCGGAGTCCGATTTCGACGATCTTACAGTCGAATCAAAGCTCACATCATCTAGTTTCCTAATATGCAATCCATTTCATCAAATGATCAATTTTCAATTTTATATGAATTTGTAAAGAAATCTGCCGAATTTTCCGACCACCTTGCCGGATTTTGGTTGTGTTTTTTCTGTTTTCGTTGGCACGGTTGGGTTCGTCTTGAAATTTTGCTCAAAATGCATATATTACACGCTTGATTTGGTTAAGTTATGTGTAAGTTATGGTCGCCGGAAGATTTGGCGGTCACCGGAAAAATTTTCAGATTTCCGGCGAACCTCCATTAAAGCTGGTCACCGAGCTTTTTACCGATTGATACCTACACTATTGAAGATGATGAAGTTGGAATACTGTAGTTTCAAGATTCACACTTTGGTCCCTGATTTTTGAAAATCTGTTTTCAAATAAATTAAATCCGAAAATCATTTTTTATAAATGATTTTTAATTTGAAAAATTATTTATAAATTCGAAAAAATGATTTAAATTTTTTTTTTTCTAAATTTCAGAATAATATTTCCGGAAATGTTTTATTTTAAATTTGGATTTTGTTTTTATTATTTTATTTAATTAATGATATTACAAAACATTTCTTAAATTGTTTTAATTAGAATTAATTACTTTTAATTATGTTACTTAATTTTAAATAATATTTAATTGATTTAATTATTTAATAAATGATTTTTATTTATTAAATAATTTTATTAATTAATTATTTATTTAGTTAATTGATATAATTGAGGATATTTAATTCCAAATTAGCCCGTTTTGAGTTTTAAATGCTTTAAAAATATTAGAAAAATCCCAAAAATTATGAAAATTGTTTTAAAAATATTTCGAAGCGAGATTTAATTTATGACGAGGTTTGGACATATGAAAATAATTGTAGAGTTCCATTAATTGATTACGTGATCTGAATGTGTCCGCTAGGGCAATATAAATGTTACGTGCTAAATGAATTATGTAAATTATGTGAATTATATGAAATACGTGGAGTGAATAGTGAGATGTATTAGTATTTGATTCGAGACGTTTATTATAGAGTCGAGTCAGAGGAGCAAAGGAAAAGCTAAAGCAGAAGGTTACGAGAATATTTAGACGGACTTGACCTTATTATCAGGCAAGTATTTTTCTATCACTTGTTATCCTATTGAATATACAAATGCTATGCCATGTATTCCTTTAAATTATTGTTCAAGAAATCATTCTTAAATTATTCACAGCATGAATCCATTGAATTATTCTTATCAACTTTGACGAGATTCATTTAAATTATCATTGACGATTCATTTCAACCTTTTTAGGCATTCGCTCTAGTCGATGCCTTATTACTCTTGATTAATTATTATTACCCAGATTGTGGCGTTCGACTTCGTCGACGCCTATAATATCGTTGCATTCGATTTACCCATTTCTTGTATCGATCTAGACGACACTTATTGTTATTATTGTTGATTCTTCATTATCACCCCATTATTGTATCGAACTCATTGATACTAGATGTTGTACCATTTGTTATCATACCTTCACTTTGAGTTGTTTTCCTGGAACGTGAACTTCCAGTGATTGTTGTGATCGAGGTTGTCAATCTTCCGACACCTAATTATGATTTAAAGGTTGTCAATTGTACCGACACCTGAACGTAAGGTTAGAATAGGTGGATTTATATAAAACTTGACCTTAATTGGTCTGACCATATATTGGTCGATGTGTAAGGCCTTTCAGTGCCTTGGATCCGATGAGGACTTTGCTTTGTGCACTGTCCGGGTTAGAGCATGACTGATCAGCATGCCTAACTTTGTTTTTAAAAATTATGAGATGGACCAGTTCTAACATTCTGAGTATTTGACTCTAGTTGATGTTGAGCCACTTTCTTATGGCATTATTGATTGTCGGAACTTATCCGAATTTATCTGTTCATATCACTGAACTTGATTCACCTTTCAGATATTCCAGTATGACTTGTAGTTAATACCTGGAACGATTCAAAGTTTAGTATTTATTTATACATTGAAGGATATTCTTGTTGAGCTTTCTGGCTCACCTTGCAATGTAATGTTTCTTTTCCAGTTAAGATCGAGGATGTTTAGACCTAGTGGCTCGGCAGCCAGGGGAGTGATGTTTGATGATTGAGAGTACAGTTGGTTTAATTTCGTGTATTGTTGTAATAAATGGATTGGATAGACTAGACATTTAAGATCTATCAGATTGTATTAAATTATATTTGAGGTTTGTAATAGTAATTAGCAATGTTTGTTTCATACTTTAGCCTGTGCTCGTATCTTGGATGAGGGATTGTATTATTATTATTTCGCATTTACAGGTTTGGATTGTTTAAGTGAGTTGTGAGCCCGGATCTGCGAGGCGTCACAGTTGGTATCAGAGCCACAGGTTAAGGTCCCTGAAACAGTAGGAAGTAGAGTCTAGATTAAGAAACGAGTTGCAATAGTTAGGAGTACGTATTAGATGTTAAGTAGAGCGATTTGAGATAGGGTTCACCTTAGGTTAGTAAGATGAGTATTGCGACGTTATAGGGTCTTTCGACGTATCACGCGAGTTGAAGTTCGATGCATCCAAATATCTGACTGGGAGCAAGGCTTTAGAGACGTCATGAACGTTATAGAGAATGCGAAAGTACTATGAACGAGTTACGAAAGCAATTATTGGCATGGATTAGAAGTAAGGGAGTGGCTGGGTACTACTAACCATTTTTGGTATCGTTTGTTGTTGTATTGTCGACTAGAGGATAGTAGTTTTCATTATGATTGAATTTTATTTCATTTTCTTTCCATTGAAACGATCTTACGCTTGTACCAATTTGGTATAAAAGATGTTGGTCAGTTATAAATATTCATTTTCGTCATTCACTTGTCAGTTTCATATACCTTGAGTTAGTCGATGATTATTTCCACGACATTGTGCACACAATTTTTATCTCTTGTCATATCTTTATATTACATTTTGCCATCAAACTTTGTATAGCAACCCTGAACCACCGTTTTGATTTTTATACTCTTGATAAATTTTTTTAAGCCAATTATAACTTGAATTGTTATTGATCAAATTACTTTTCCCTATCAGTTTTTGAGAATGCCTCCAAGAAGAACTCGCCAACTTACTGGTCAACAAACCAATCCTGAACAGCGAACCAATTCACCTCCTAGAAATCAGATGGACCCTATGTTGGTTCAACTATTGCAAACTTTGACTCAACAGACTGCTACTCTAGCTCAGCAGCAACATCAAATACAACAACAATTCGTAACTCAGCAGCAACAACGGCAGGAACCAACTGTTCCAATGGTTACCTTCAAGGCCTTTCAAGCAGTAAAACCACCAGAATTCAAGGGGTCAACAGACCCAGTCGATGCTAAGAATTGGTTGAAAGAGATAGAGAAGGCGTTCGCTTTGGTGCAAGTCCCGGAAGATAAACAAACAGAATATGCCAGCTACTTTCTAAAGAATGAAGCCACTCATTGGTGGGAGTCAGTGAGAGCCCTGGAGAATACCGAGGTGGTTACATGGGAGAGGTTTAAGGAGATGTTTTTGGAGAAGTACTTTCCGCTTTCATGAGCGACAAGATGGAGGTCAAGTTTTTGGAATTGAAATAGGGGAATATGTCAGTTGCTGATTATGAAGCAAAGTTTACAGAACTAGCAAGGTTTGTCCCTTCCTATGTGGACACAGAAAGGAAGAAAGCAAAGAGATTTCAGCAAGGACTAAAGTCCTGGATTCGAACCAAGTTGGCTATATTGGAACTGAACACCTATGCTGCGGTGGTTCAAAAAGCTATGATTGCAGAAGAAGAAAGTGAGCAGTATCAGAAGGAAAAAGAGGGAAAGAAACGAAAATTGGGAGTGGTTGATAACAAGCAGATTCAGGGTGGTTCTCAAAACTATCTTAATAAAAGACAGGGGTTCCAAGCTGGGAAGAATGTGGGGATGAGGAGACCAGATGGAGGGAATGGAGGTCAAGGCAACCGAATTCAAGGTGTGAACCAATCAGGATTTAATAGACCATCACTGCCAGATTGCAAGACGTGTGGTAAGAAACATCCTGGTTTATGTCACAAGTTAACTGGGAATTGTTTTAAGTGTGGACAGAAAGGGCATTTCTCCAGAGAATGCAAGGTTGGGATTGTGTGTCACAGATGTGGGAAGCCAGGGCATATGATCAAGGACTGTAGAGTACCCCCAGCGAAACTACCAGCTATAGCAAACGCAATGATTCCGGCAATTGAGGCACCTCCAGCGAGGAACATTCAGCCGATTGCCCGAACCTTCAACATGTCTTTGAACGAGGCTGTGCAAGAGTCCGATGTTTTGGCAGGTACGCTTCTTGTAAATTCCGTCAATGCCAAGGTGTTAATTGATTCTGGAGCTACGAAGTCTTTTATTTCTTTAGATTTTGTCAGTAAATTGAATTGTGAGATGAGATTGTTAGATGAGGTGTTAGTTATAGAGATAGCTAATTCGGAGCGCATACCCGTCAATCAGGTGTGTCCTCATTGTGATGTTGTAGTTTTAGGGCATTGTTTTTATGCCAACTTAATACCCTTCCAACTAGGAGAATTTGATGTAATCCTAGGGATGGATTGGTTGACAGAGCATAGTGCCCAGATAGATTGTAGAGGTAAGAAATTGACGTTACGATCCCCTGATAATGTAGAGGTTGTTTTCCGCGGTCAGAAACAAACTAGGAAGTTCTTGACTATTGTGCAGACTAAGAGATTACTTAGACAAGGATGTGAAGGCTATTTAGCCTACGTACGAGACACAAAAACAGAGATGCCTAAGTTGGAAGAGATTCCAGTAGTGAATGAGTTTCCAGATGTTTTTCCCGATGAGCTTCCAGGTTTACCTCCAGATCGGGAAATAGAATTTGCGATTGACCTAGCCCCAGGAACTGAACCAGTATCGAAGGCTCCATACAGAATGGCTCCGATAGAGATGAAAGAGTTGGCAGTCCAGTTGCAAGATCTACTGGAAAAAGGAATTATCAGACCCAGCGTATCCCCGTGGGGAGCCCCAGTACTATTTGTTAAAAAGAAGGATGGGAGCATGAGGTTGTGTATTGACTACCGAGAGTTGAATAAATTGACTATTAAGAATAAGTATCCATTGCCAAGGATAGATGATTTGTTTTACCAATTGAAAGGAGCTGTCCACTTTTCGAAGATTGATTTAAGATCGGGTTACCATCAGCTAAAGATCAAACCTGAAGATGTACCTAAGACGGCATTCCGAAGTAGGTATGGACATTATGAATTTTTGGTAATGGCTTTTGGACTGACAAATGCACCAGCTGCTTTTATGGACTTGATGAACAGGGTATTTAAGAGATACTTGGATAAATTTATAATTGTATTCATTGATGATATTTTGGTATATTCCAAGACAGAAGAGGAACATAGGGAAAATTTGAGGATAACGTTGAGGATCTTGAGAAAGGAAAGGTTGTTTGCTAAGTTTTCGAAATGTGAATTCTGGCTAAGAGAAGTTCAATTCTTAGGGCATGTGGTAAGCAGTGAAGGGATTAAAGTAGACCCGGCTAAGATTGAGGCTGTACTGAATTGGGAGAGACCAAAGACACCGACAGAGGTCAGGAGTTTTATGGGATTGGCAGGTTATTATCGAAGATTCGTCCAAGACTTTGCAAAGATAGCCACTCCACTAACCAAGTTGACAAGGAAGAGTGAGAAGTTTATTTGGAATGACAAGTGTAAGGAAAGCTTTCAAGAACTGAAAAAGAGGTTGGTGACGGCTCCAGTGTTGACATTGCCAGATGAACAAGAAGACTTTGTGATCTATAGTGATGCGTCCCATAAAGGACTGGGATGTGTATTGATGCAGCATGACAATGTGATAGCCTATGCTTCCAGACAATTGAAGATACATGAACAGAAATATCCTACCCATGACTTGGAACTAGCAGCCATTGTTTTTGCACTCAAGATTTGGAGACACTATCTATATGGAGAGAAGTGTGAGATTTACACTGACCACAAGAGTTTGAAGTATATTTTCACCCAGAAGGAACTTAACATGAGACAAAGGATATGGTTGGAACTGATTAAAGACTATGATTGTACCATCAATTATCATCCGGGGAAAGCCAATGTGGTAGCAGATGCCTTGAGTAGGAAGGAAAGATTGAACATGTTTACTATGAACCAAGAATTATTCAGGGAATTTGAGAAATTGGAAATAGAGATTCGTGCCCCAGTTTGTGCAACTGATTTGAATTACGCAATGACATTTCAACCAGAACTGTTGGAGAGGATCAGAAAGTGCCAAGAAGAAATAATGAACCATGATGTGAATGAATTATCGGGAGAAGAGTTAAGCAGCCAAAAGGACGAGGAAGGAGTCTTAAGATTTTCTTCTAGAATTTGGATTCCTAATGTGGCAAAACTGAAGAATGAAATTTTACAAGAAGCTCATAATTCAAAGTTCTCAATTCACCCAGGGAGTACGAAGATGTACCGAGATCTGAAAGAAAATTTTTGGTGGCCAGACATGAAAAGAGAGATTGCAGAATGGGTTAGTAAGTGTTACACTTGCCAGAAGGTTAAAGCAGAGCATCAGAGGCCGAGTGGATTGTTACAGCCCCTAGAGATTCCTGAATGGAAATGGGAACAGATTGCCATGGATTTTGTGGTGGGATTACCCAGGACGAAAGCTAATCACGACGCCATTTGGGTTATCATTGATAGATTAACTAAGTCGGCACATTTTCTACCGATCAACGAAAGATATACAATGGACAAATTAGTTCACCTGTACTTGAAAGAGATAGTGATGCGACATGGAGTCCCTGTTTCGATTGTGTCTGATAGAGACCCGAGATTCAATTCCAGATTTTGGCGACAATTTCAAGAAGCTCTGGGAACTAAACTGAACATGAGCACTGCATATCATCCACAGACTGATGGCCAAAGCGAGCGTACGATTCAAACGATTGAAGACATGTTGAGAGTGTGTGCGATGGACCTTCAGGGTAGTTGGGATGACCATTTGCCTTTGGTGGAGTTCTCTTATAACAACAGCTATCACGCCGGCATTGGAATGCCACCATATGAAGCTTTATACGGACGACGGTGTCGATCTCCATTATATTGGGAAGAGGTAGGCGAGAAGAAGATATTGGGAACCGAGCTGATCCAGCAAACCAAGAACAAGGTTGAACTTATACAGAAGAGATTGATAGCCGCACAGGATCGACAACGGAAATATGCTGATCGAGCCAGGAAGGACATAAACTTTGAAGTAGGAGAACCAGTTTTGCTGAAGGTATCTCCATGGAAAGGGCTAGTGAGATTCGGGAAGAAAGGAAAGCTAAGTCCAAGATTCGTTGGGCCGTTCGAAATCCTGAAGAAAGTTGGGAAAGTTGCTTACGAGTTAGCGCTACCTCCGCATTTACAACATGTTCATAACGTTTTCCACGTGTCAATGTTGAAGAGGTTCTATCCAGATTCAAACCAGGTGATAGAGACAGAACCAGTCGAGATTCAGCCGGATTTGTCCTACGTAGAACTACCGGTAGAGATTTTAGATAGGAAGGAGAAGGTGCTTAGAAATAAGACCATTTCGATAGTAAGAGTTTTGTGGAGAAATCCTAGGGTCGAAGAGTCTACATGGGAATTAGAAAGTGAGATGTTAGAGAAGTATCCTCATTTATTCACTTAGTTGATTCTGAGGACAGAATCCTTTTAAGGAGGGAAGATTGTAAGAACCTGTATTTTTATTTGTGGTAATATATGTTTAATCGTGGATTTATAAGACGAGTTGATATTTTTATATTTGCCGTTAAGTGGATTTACGAGAAGAATTAAACGTTCTCGTACTTTGAGTTGTTATATTACTTAAATTTATTGATAAGTGGATATACGTGTTAATTGGTTAAAAGAGCCTTTTATATGCTTTAGATGTATTATGTGTTGTTTTAAAACGATCGTTTCGCTTTTTCGAAAAATACAGTGGTGAAAACTTTTTTCGGCGGGCCGCAGGCCCGAAACCCTATTTTCTGCGTTTTTAGAACTCCGTAACTTCAAATTCATTCGAACAAGTTTCAATTGACTTGTTATTTAAATTATAATTTATTTCCAGAGTTTTGAAATCGCTCGAATTCGAATCGTTTCGTTTGGAGCAAAACTCGTCATTCGTTCGACGTACAGAATGTCTGTTATTCGACAATTAACGGAGCAGACAGCACGCCAGACAAGAATCACTATTCCAAAAAGTTAAAGTTTGCTTTTCCCTTATTTCCTCCAGCTTTTCCAGATTTGTCTCAGCACACCATCTGATCAATCATATCATTTTTATCTTAAAAATTCCAAATGCTCTCCAAAAATAATTCAACATAAACATTCATCAATTCAATCTTCAATTTGGAGGCCTTCCCGGAATTGAAATCAAGCGTTCTAGTAGTCAAAACGAAGGTATCAAAATCTAGTTTCTAATTATGTGCCCAGAATTCGTGGGGGATCATTATTTGATTTTATATGATTTTTACAAAATTCGAATTTAAAGATTCAAAATTATGATTTTTCGTAAACTTGATTGTTTATGTGATTTGATGATTCCATGTTGTAGATAATTTTCTCCTGGTCAGTTTGGTATATCATATGTTGATTTTTGAGTTCCATATCAAGTAGAAATCGAGGTTTGATTGTTGTGTTCTTCGTGTTCTTCGTGTTCTTGAGAATCAAACCAACAATTGGAGGTGTTATCGGAGTCCGATTTCGACGATCTTACAGTCGAATCAAAGCTCACATCATCTAGTTTCCTAATATGCAATCCATTTCATCAAATGATCAATTTTCAATTTTATATGAATTTGTAAAGAAATCTGCCGAATTTTCCGACCACCTTGCCGGATTTTGGTTGTGTTTTTTCTGTTTTCGTTGGCACGGTTGGGTTCGTCTTGAAATTTTGCTCAAAATGCATATATTACACGCTTGATTTGGTTAAGTTATGTGTAAGTTATGGTCGCCGGAAGATTTGGCGGTCACCGGAAAAATTTTCAGATTTCCGGCGAACCTCCATTAAAGCTGGTCACCGAGCTTTTTACCGATTGATACCTACACTATTGAAGATGATGAAGTTGGAATACTGTAGTTTCAAGATTCACACTTTGGTCCCTGATTTTTGAAAATCTGTTTTCAAATAAATTAAATCCGAAAATCATTTTTTATAAATGATTTTTAATTTGAAAAATTATTTATAAATTCGAAAAAATGATTTAAATTTTTTTTTTTTCTAAATTTCAGAATAACATTTCCGGAAATGTTTTATTTTAAATTTGGATTTTGTTTTTATTATTTTATTTAATTAATGATATTACAAAACATTTCTTAAATTGTTTTAATTAGAATTAATTACTTTTAATTATGTTACTTAATTTTAAATAATATTTAATTGATTTAATTATTTAATAAATGATTTTTATTTATTAAATAATTTTATTAATTATTTATTTATTTAGTTAATTGATATAATTGAGGATATTTAATTCCAAATTAGCCCGTTTTGAGTTTTAAATGCTTTAAAAATATTAAAAAAATCCCAAAAATTATGAAAATTGTTTTAAAAATATTTCGAAGCGAGATTTAATTTATGAAGAGGTTTGGACATATGTTAAAAATAATTGTAGAGTTCCATTAATTGATTACGTGATCTGAATGTGTCCGCTAGCAATATAAATGTTACGTGCTAAATGAATTATGTAAATTATGTGAATTATATGAAATACGTGGAGTGAATAGTGAGATGTATTAGTATTTGATTCGAGACGTTTATTATAGAGTCGAGTCAGAGGAGCAAAGGAAAAGCTAAAGCAGAAGGTTACGAGAATATTTAGACGGACTTGACCTTATTATCAGGCAAGTATTTTTCTATCACTTGTTATCCTATTGAATATACAAATGCTATGCCATGTATTCCTTTAAATTATTGTTCAAGAAATCATTCTTAAATTATTCACAGCATGAATCCATTGAATTATTCTTATCAACTTTGACGAGATTCATTTAAATTATCATTGACGATTCATTTCAACCTTTTTAGGCATTCGCTCTAGTCGATGCCTTATTACTCTTGATTAATTATTATTACCCAGATTGTGGCGTTCGACTTCGTCGACGCCTATAATATCGTTGCATTCGATTTACCCATTTCTTGTATCGATCTAGACGACACTTATTGTTATTATTGTTGATTCTTCATTATCACCCCATTGTTGTATCGAACTCATTGATACTAGATGTTGTACCATTTGTTATCATACCTTCACTTTGAGTTGTTTTCCTGGAACGTGAACTTCCAGTGATTGTTGTGATCGAGGTTGTCAATCTTCCGACACCTAATTATGATTTAAAGGTTGTCAATTGTACCGACACCTGAACGTAAGGTTAGAATTGGTGGATTTATATAAAACTTGACCTTAATTGGTCTGACCATATATTGGTCGATGTGTAAGGCCTTTCAGTGCCTTGGATCCGATGAGGACTTTGCTTTGTGCACTGTCCGGGTTAGAGCGTGACTGATCAGCATGCCTAACTTTGTTTTTAAAAATTATGAGATGGACCAGTTCTAACATTCTGAGTATTTGACTCTAGTTGATGTTGAGCCACTTTCTTATGGCATTATTGATTGTCGGAACTTATCCGAATTTATCTGTTCATATCACTGAACTTGATTCACCTTTCAGATATTCCAGTATGACTTGTAGTTAATACCTGGAACGATTCAAAGTTTAGTATTTATTTATACATTGAAGGATATTCTTGTTGAGCTTTCTGGCTCACCTTGCAATGTAATGTTTCTTTTCCAGTTAAGATCGAGGATGTTTAGACCTAGTGGCTCGGCAGCCAGGGGAGTGATGTTTGATGATTGAGAGTACAGCTGGTTTAATTTCGTGTATTGTTGTAATAAATGGATTGGATAGACTAGACATTTAAGATCTATCAGATTGTATTAAATTATATTTGAGGTTTGTAATAGTAATTAGCAATGTTTGTTTCATACTTTAGCCTGTGCTCGTATCTTGGATGAGGGATTGTATTATTATTGTTCCGCATTTACAGGTTTGGATTGTTTAAGTGAGTTGTGAGCCCGGATCTGTATCCCGGATCTGCGAGGCGTCACATCTATGTATGGTCGATTCAGTCCTCGGTCCGCAAAATCAAAATAATCCAGACTTCGGTTCGATCCTGTCCAAATCCTGAAAAACCCGAACTCATAATTTGACAAGCCAAATTAGTAGAAAATAAATTGATAAAATAGTAACGATCAACATTAAAATCTAAATGATTAAATGTCATACTATATACAATAAATACTTGACACTCACATGTTTATTATGATTAGTTCACAAAAATTAAGACATGGATTTCATTTTTACACTTATATTAACTTGCAAAGTAATTTATTTATTTATGTATTTAAATTTTTTAAAAAATAAATACTAAATTATAAAAAAATTATTTTTTATATAAAAATTAACTAACCGTTCCATATCGGTCTGGTTCCGATCCGGATTTTTTCGATCCGATCCGATACCAAAATCGATTTTAACAGGTTCGGTCCTCAGTCCAAAAAATCCAAATTTCAATCCGATCCAACTCAATCCAATCCAATTCAATTTTAGACCTTTGTGCACAAATTAAAAGAAAGACCAAGTCCCAACTCCCAAGGGGCCAAATTAACATACCCCGTACAAGTTAAACATTTGTCTATTTGTCTTATCACTAGGATATAGCATGGCAGCCAACAACATGTTGGTGCAGTGGTTGAGCCAATGATCTCCTTTGAAGGAGGTCAGGGGTTCGACTCCTGGGTGTGCGTGAGTTTCTTAGTTTGTATTAGGTTTCCTTTCTGTATTTGTATTTCTGTATTTGTAATGGCCGGGGGTCCTTCGGAAACAGCCTCCCTATTGTATAGGGGCATGGTCTGCGTACATCAACCCTCCTCAGACACCACTTTGAGTGGTATTATAACTGAGTAAAGTTTCGTTTTTTACTAGGAAATAGCATGGCAGATTCAACTCGATTTTTGAATAAAATTGAAATCGAAATAATGTATTTTTGGTTTTAAAAATTGAAAATCTTAATCAACACATTGGTTTCAATTTATAAAAAGTCTCAGTTCAATTGCAATGGTTCGATTTCAATTACAAAATATATGATGGTGGTTCGATGGAGGTATAGGTAATATTTTTAAATTTAATTATTTTAATTTACTCCAATATCTCAGAATCAATAAATATATATAAAGGAGGATACGGGGCGCTTATGTGTCGCTCTAAGATCGTCTCAATCTGTTTTTATAATTTTCTTAGAACTTTACAATTTTAAATAGTAATTAATAAAAAAATATCTTTTAACTTATTAGAATTAGAGGTGTTTGAATTTATAGAGAAAAAGAGTTCGAATTTATAGGAAAGACATATCATTAGAAGTTCTATTGAAAGTAGAGTAGGTATTTACAAAGCATATGATTAAAAGTTCTATTAGAAGTTGAATAGGAGTTCAAATTTATAAAAGTGAATAATTTAAAAGTACTACATATAATTAAAGTTCTATCCAAAGTAGAATAGGTGAATAATTTAAAAGTACTACATATAATTAAAGTTCTATCCAAAATAGAATAGGTGATCGAATTTATAGATAATATATATTATTGAAAGTTCTATTAAAAATAGAATAAATATTAGAATTTACAGAAAATAAAAGTTCTAATTCATAAGAATATATAATTAAAAGCGGAGGTTTTCAAGATTTTTTAAAGCTCGGCTTCTGAACCAAAGGCTTAAGAAAATGAAATTTGTTGACAATCAAGTGCGTAATTGTTCTACTTCTCAAGTTTCGGAAAAGCACGCGAAGATGCAGTCCTATGAATTTAACTGAAGGTATCATGGCAGAAATTATTTACAAGCTACCTGTTAAATATATCTTGCATTGCATATGCGTACACTACCATTGTCATAATCTCATCATCATTACGATATCATACATTTTTTATTTTTTCATTAGTAAATTGATACATTTACTCTAAATCTTTCATAGTTTATTTTTCATGTACAATGATTTAGGATCCCCAATAATAGTTTGTCGAGAACTATACGTATGATCAACTTCGTCGACAAGACAAAGGTGATTTATTATGAGAAAAATGTTTTTACAGTTAACTGTAGGAAAATTACCTAAAGTTATTTGTATTTTATATACAAAAGTTAGATGGCATTTTTGTAATAATGGAATTCACCCCACTGTATTTACAAAAATATCCTTACTTTTTTTACTTTTTTTTGACAAAAAAATACCCTTACTTTTGTATTGAAATATGACTTAACTATAGGATATTGCCCATTTATTATTATCATATTATTATTATCATCAATTTCATCATCTACTTTAAAAGTAGCACTTATTTTGAGGTTTAAAAAATATTGCATTAGCATTTAAATTTTTACTTTTTTTAAAGATCAAAGATTAGTATTTGTTTTCGCCGAATATCGTAATAAAATCTTAATCGTAATAAAATCTTAAAGTAGTGAGCAATCAATTGCATGTAGTCTATTTTCCAATACGTCTCTATTTTTGTAGTACTATTTTTGGTGTTAGATAAATTTTTTTCTTACATTTCAATCACTTCTTTTATAATTATTTTATTTATAGGATTTACTTGCTATGTTGCCTGCCTGCGTTCCATACTTTTGAATTTTGTTTTTTTTTCCTTGGGTAACAGATAAAATTTTGTATGAAAATTACTACTATTATAAATTTGTCAATATCAATATATATATATATATAAAGGAGGATACGGGGCGCTTATGTATCGCTCTAAGATCGTCTCAATCTGTTTTTATAATTTTCTTAGAACTTTACAATTTTAAATAGTAATTAATAAAAAATATCTTTTAACTTATTAGAATTAGAGGTGTTTGAATTTATAGAGAAAAAGAGTTCGAATTTATAGGAAAGACATATCATTAGAAGTTCTATTGAAAGTAGAGTAGGTATTTACAAAGCATATGATTAAAAGTTCTATTAGAAGTTGAATATGAGTTCAAATTTATAAAAGTGAATAATTTAAAAGTACTACATATAATTAAAGTTTTATCCAAAGTAGAATAGGTGAATAATTTAAAAGTACTACATATAATTAAAGTTCTATCCAAAATAGAATAGGTGATCGAATTTATAGATAATATATATTATTGAAAGTTCTATTAAAAATAGAATAAATATTAGAATTTACAGAAAATAAAAGTTCTAATTCATAAGAATATATAATTAAAAGCGGAGGTTTTCAAGATTTTTTAAAGCTCGGCTTCTGAACCAAAGGCTTAAGAAAATGAAATTTGTTGACAATCAAGTGCGTAATTGTTCTACTTCTCAAGTTTCGGAAAAGCACACGAAGATGCAGTCCTATGAATTTAACTGAAGGTATCATGGCAGAAATTATTTACAAGCTACCTGTTAAATATATCTTGCATTGCATATGCGTACACTACCATTGTCATAATCTCATCATCATTACGATATCATACATTTTTTATTTTTTCATTAGTAAATTGATACATTTACTCTCAATCTTTCATAGTTTATTTTTCATGTACAATGATTTAGGATCCCCAATAATAGTTTGTTGAGAACTATACGTATGATCAACTTCGTCGACAAGACAAAGGTGATTTATTATGAGAAAAATGTTTTTACAGTTAACTGTAAGAAAATTACCTAAAGTTATTTGTATTTTATATACAAAAGTTAGATGGCATTTTTGTAATAATAGAATTCACCCCACTGTATTTACAAAAATATCCTTACTTTGTTTAATTTTTTTTTTGACAAAAAAATACCCTTACTTTTGTATTGAAATATGACTTAACTATAGGATATTGCCCATTTATTATTATCATATTATTATTATCATCAATTTCATCATCTACTTTAAAAGTTGCACTTATTTTGAGGTTTAAAAAATATTGCATTAGCATTTAAATTTTTACTTTTTTTAAAGATTAAAGATTAGTATTTGTTTTCGCCCACTATTTATGGAGAATATCGTAATAAAATCTTAATCGTAATAAAATCTTAAAGGAGTGAGCAATCAATTGCATGTAGTCTATTTTCCCGTACGTCTCTATTTTTGTAGTACTATTTTTGGTGTTAGATGAAATTTTTTCTTACATTTCAATCACTTCTTTTATAATTATTTTATTTATAGGATTTACTTGCTATGTTGCCTGCCTGCGTTCCATACTTTTGAATTTTGTTTTTTTTCCTTGGGTAACAGATAAAATTTTGTATGAAAATTACTACTATTATAAATTTGTGCCAATAATTTCATTGACAATTTACACCAATAATAAAGTATCAAGATTTTATATTTGTAAGGAAAAAGATTACTATAAATTATCAATAATAATGTATAGTAATGTTAATTAGCTAAAAATTGTATGATAAAGTTAGGTATTCTGCCTCAAACGAGAACAATACAATAGAAAAAATGTGTTTAACGAGAGAGCAGCTCAATAATAAGACACCATGAACTATTTGGATTCAAAAGGGAAACAAAATAGGAATCGTTTGCGCTAAAAGAAATTACAAGTTCTATGTAACCGAATTCAACTCAAAGGAGTTTATTTTTTTTGGCACATATTAAATATTCCTGGCAAATAAATTAACGAATACTATTGATCAATTATAATAATAGAATTTCTATTTTTATTGATAAGAATCTTTAAAGTTAAACACCGGGTTAGATTTTAAATTTGTTTGGATACACGAGAAATTATGCTAAAAAATAGTAAATTTTTTAGAAATTTAGAATTTTAAAATAAATAAAACAAATATCCTTTAACATATTAGAATTATAATAAGTTTTCGAATTTATAAAATAAAAGAGTCCGAATTCATAGGAAAGACATATAATTAAATTTTTTTTATCGAAAATAGAATAGGTGTTCGAATATATAAAGAATAATGGTACGAATTTTGGGTAAAACATATAACTAAAAATTCTAATAGAATTAGTATTTGTATTCGAGAGTTCGAATTTATAAAAGAATACATATAATTAAAATTTCTATTGAAAGTAGAATATGGTTCAAATTTATAGTAGAGAATAGTTCGAATTTACAGAAAAGATGTATAATTAAAATTTATATTGAAAGTAGAATAGGTATTTGAATATATAGAGGAGAAGAGTTCAAATTTAAATTTACAAAGAAGACAAAAATTAAAAGTTTTATTAGAAGTAGAACACGAAAGCATGTTCTATATGAAATAGAATAGACGTTGGTAAGACATATAATTAAAAGTTTATTGAAATAAAATAAATGTTCAAATTTAAAAAGGAGAAGAGTTCAAATTTATAGAACAACGTATAATTAAATTTTTTATTGAAAATAGAGTTAAAATTTATAGGAAAGAAAAGTTCAAATTTATAGAGAATACATAAAACTAAAAAAATTTTGGAAGTAGAATACGAGGGCATGAAGCTGGGATTTGGGTCACAAATGAGAACAACTCGAAACGTGCATGTTTAACAAATATATAGGGAAAGATCGTATCAACTATTAGAATTTGATATTGATGTAATATATGTTTTTTTAAGTTTCAATTTCTGTAGATAGAATTATTATACAAGTATTCATAATATATGTTAAAGCTAGGGTCTCGATTTTAATGAGAGAGCGGCTCAATAGGACGAATCATGTTTAACGAGAGAGCAGGATAACATGTTAACTGCTAAAGGTGACACTCTAGAGAGAACTATCTTATATATAGTTCAAGAGAGAACCATTACAAAATACATATATTTATATTTTTTTTGTATGAAACATAATTATAAATCTTAATTAAGAAATTAAAAATGAAATTATTCAACTTTTCTTTTTGGAAACTCATTAAAAATTAACGAAATAATCCAAAGCAGTTATACCAAAAAATCAAATTTATCCAAAATGATTCTACTGCATAATCAAATTTAATTCAAGTTTTTTTTTCAAATTTTGTGTTAAATCCTTTATAAAGTTATATGTCGTTATTAATTTACATTAGAATCAAATTTTATGTTTTTTAAAATTTTATTTGTAATTTATTAATGAAATTCTATTTCTATATAAGAATATCCTCTTTGGAACAATGACCGTATTGAATTGTTTTTTAAAAAAAATTATAACGCCGCCGCGAAGCGCGGCTTTATCGACTAGTACAATAATAATATGCAAATCGGCTCAATCCTATAATATGGAGCTATGTCTGTCAAACGATTTTATAGTCATATTTCACTTCACAGAGCACTCTTATTATATCATGCTAAATGCTTGTGAGATTTATCATATAAATTCGAATTTTTTAAAATGTTAGGATAGTATAAATATAATATTTTGCCTATATTACCCCGATTTTTTCGTTTCGGTTATCTATCCGAACACTTTAATAATCTTTTTTTTTTTATAAAACTTTAATAATCTTATTTGGTGTGTTATCATTTCACTACTGTTGTGCCCAAAATTTGTAATGGATTTAATTTTAGGCCCATGAATATTTGGGGCCCCAATTGGAGTGGTTTGAATAATATTTGAGGTTCAGTTGTGGAGGAAGCTGTGGAGGTTCAGCTATGTAGGTTCCGTTGTGGAGGTACGAATCTGGGGCAGCTGTAGAGGTACGAATCTGGGGGAAGCTGTAGAGGTACGAGTTTGAGGGAAGCTCTGGAGGTGAAGGTACGATTATGGCTCCACCTCCATCCGCCAGGTTCACTGTTTGGATAAGGATTATCTTCTAAACTTTAGGAGCACATAAATATCTTCAAGTAATGGACTTCTAGCTGGATTCTATCACTATAAACGTGATAACAACATTATATACATATTATATATGTATATACTTGGATAAATATGGGTTATTTATGGATTTATGAGTTTCTAGTGTTGTGCTTAGACTAGGACACTAAAAGCTCACCACAAAACACTTGGATCAGCATTTGAGGGAAGATAAAACACATCAAAACGTGGCTTATTGATCAAGAAAAGGAGTCCATGACCTAAAGAACTACATCGGGGCTTGATTCCTATAAATAGGATATGTAGGCAGTTGGCAAGGGGATTCGGATATTCACTTTTTACATACAAAAGGCACGTGTAACCTTAGTGACAAATTTCTGGGCATATTTGGCCGGTCATAGCCATTTTGTCCGGTGACCTTGCTAATTCAGCCCTTTAAATACAAAACACCATTGTTAGGTTCAGCTGCCCAGTTTCAGCACAGATGTTGAATTTATTTTATTATCCGATATCCAAGGACAAATTCGGTTATTCCAGCGATATTCTCTCGGGGTGGTGTTGCGGAATTTTCTGACAACAACTACAATATGGACACTTTCAACAATTTAAGGAATAAATGTATAACTTAAAATTCAAAATACATACCTAAGAAGTAAAAAATGAGATATAAGTAGGAAATACATCTAATTTGCAAAATTCTTGTTTAATTTAAATTTTATTATTATTTTTGATTATTTTTTGTTAAAATGTCTTATTTACCATATTTTTCTATTAATACATTACTCGTGTTCAAAAATAGGATAGTATCTTCATGTCCCTAATTTTCATAATTTTTTTTTGGGATACTTAAATTTGTATGTATCCGACACTCCAAAGTCTAAGTAACATATAGTATTTGGAAAAATAGTATCAAAAGCACAATAGAGATGTTCTCTATTAGTGCGGCTTAAAATATAATAAAGTAATTATTATTTGAACAATCCAATAATCCAATTGTACGGATATTAAATTAATACAAAATATGTGAATGTACAAATTTTCGTGTAATTTAATTACTAGTTGATAAAGCCGCGCTTCGCGGCGACGTTACAATTTTTATTTTTAAAAAAATTCAATACATTTACGTTATATTATAATATTAATATTAAATTTTAATAATTAAATAATCTTCTCTAATGAATCAATTTCTTGTTAAATACGATTCGTTCGATTGAGCCGCTCTCTCGTTAAAACCGAAATCCCAACTTTTAACATATATTATAAAGACTTATATAATATTTTTTATCCATAAAATCGAATAGTAAAAAAAAAAATTATGACTATAGTATCAAATTCTAATAGCTAATACAATCTTTTCTAGCGAGCCGTCTTCCCGTTAAATACGTCTCGAGCCGCTCTTATTTGAAACCGAAATTCTAACTTCACTATATAAAGAAAGTAAATTCTAATTTTTATAGTCTTTAAACTTTCTGATATTTATGGAGTTTTAAAAGATGAAAATACATCTTATATTTTATGTATATCAATATATATATTATAGATAAACTTGTATAAAAATGTTAAAATAAAGGATTTTTAGGAAAAAAGATGTATAGTTTAAAAAAAATCGTATATGACGTCTCCACCGTCCTCGTATTCTACTTCCAATAAAACATTTTATTTTATGTATTATATATTTAAACACTTTTTATACGGTCTTATTTAATGAACCACTTTCTTGTTAAATATGGTTATTACTATTGATCCGCTTTCTCGTTAAGACCAAAAACCTAAATTATATATATATATATATATATATATATATATATATATATATATATATATATATATATATATATATATATATATATTACTTGTATGATAATGTTTATCCATAAAAATCAAATTCTAAAAATAAAATAAAATTTATAGCATCAATATGGTATTTTAATAGCTAGTACAATCTTTTATAGTGAGCCGTCTTCCCTTTAAACATGTTTCGAGCCGCTCTCGTTTGGGATCGAAATTTCAACTTCATTACATATTATTGATGATACTTATTGTGACGCCCCCAGATCCACCCTGACCGGAGACCCCGGGTCATCACATTGTCTCAATATCCTGTAGCACAAGTTACGCAGTAATAAAGCAAAATATATAATACAACGGAGCATAAGTGTCCCACTCCGCAAATCCAAGATCAGTTTCACACATTGTTATCATACGACATAATACATCTCGGGATAATATTTTACATATGTTTACAAAAGTAGGTAGATAAAGATTCCAGCTAGACATTCTAGTTCTCGTCAGCATAGCCTGGAGCTTTCTCCTTTCCCTTGGATCCCTGGTTGGACGTCTCGCCTTTTTCCCTCTTGATAGCTGAATAAAAATGTTGTAAAGCAAGAATGAGCAACTACAGTGCTCAGCAAGTTCTCTTCTTACTCGGTATATAAATATAATAAGATTTCCCAAAATTAATTGAATATCACAAATCTGGATTTTGACTCAGTACTCATCTTGAAAGCAGAATACTCGAAAAAGACTCAATACTCATCTCGAAAATAGAATTCTCGAAAGACTCAATTGATATAACTCTGTTGACTCATGATTTAAGAATAAACTGGTCTTCCACCTCTCGGTATCTCGGTGGGGCGATCAACTATCCGACCGGGAATACCGTCCTCCAATGATATCGCACTTCGCCCGATCACGGCTACAATACGCTATCAACAATATAATATAAAAATATGAATGCTAGCATCATAGGGGTTATTAATTAAACCCTGGCATCATAGTGCCAATATATCTCGTGTCCGCATAACGGTACACAAGTCTCTCTTTCTCTAAAATGGGCCTCTTTCCCAAAATTTGACCAGTAGAATACAGAATTCCCGAATATTTGATGAACAGATAACTCGAAATAATTCTTCCATGAAAACAATTACAAATCTGGCGGACTGCCAGACCGACTCAATTGTTCCACCAATCCGATCAATGGACTGAGGTAAATTCTCAATAATAATATTTTATTGGTTGACACGAACAAGATGCCAACCCTCGACAATAAAGTCAACCATCTCGAAATATTGAGGATAGTCTTAAAATGAAATAATTTGGAGTCGTACTGTACAAATAGTACTCCTCGAATATTTATAATACCCATAATTGATGAACGTTAAATAGAATATTTTTCACTTGATCAACGAGTAAAACTCTAACGATCCTAATTTTTATAACTCTTATTTATTGATTCGAGAGACGAACCAACTAAAAGATAATCAATAATTATTGTCGAATTTGTACAATAAATTCGACTGAAAGGAATAAATTTAACTATCTAGAATAAATGAGAATAGTTTCACTGAATCATAATAATAGTCGTCTCGAATTAATGAGATCGACCCGATAGCAACGAAATTAATTCTACGCTTATAAGGGATATAATTCACAAATAAACTAATTTTAACAGTAACAAAATATCGCAACGAGAAAATAATGCTCAAAAGGATAATTAAATCTCATAATTGACAGGTCGAAATTAAATAAGGAATGAAATAATACGAACAGAAATTCAAATCTCTAAGAGTTAGGGTAGGAATGAACTTGCCTCGATCTCGGAGTGCAAATAAGTGTAGATAAAATTTGTACTCTACCCGTGAACTCGGCTTCGGTCTACGGCTCGTGAATTATTCTCTAAAAATGGCAACCAAAAATTACATGAGCGCTTCGTCAAAAATAGAATACTTCTCAACCGCTAATATAATATTTAAATAAAATATCTCTCGAAAATCTATACGATAATTAACGGAAAATAATTCCCGGATAAACAAATCTCTCTTCAAACTCAGGGATTAAATCTCGAAAATAAATCCTATTAATTATCCGTAAATCCGTCTTAAAACGAAAATAGGGTTACGGAAATTAACGACAATACTCTCTTTTTAACCTCATAAATAATTACATAATACTCCGATTTTAATCTCTAAAATAATCTAACTCGATCCGGTTAATTAAATACTCCGGAAACGATAAATAAAAAAAATCTCCTAAAATTATATCATATTTTAATCCTATTTATTCACAATTACTCATCTTTTTATCGACAACTTATTAAACCTCTAATTTTTGTCCAAAAATCACAAATTAACTCTTTTTATATAAAAATCATATTTTACGCTATTATTCATTAATATTCACTCTTTTATTAATGAATCAATAAATCTCTAATTTATATCAGAAAATATTCTTATATATTTAATTAATAAATCAATCACCATTTTATTAAACTTGATTTATTTCTCAAAATTTTTAATTATTATCACAATTATTAAAACCCAATTTTAACAATATTCAACCTCCTTTATTATTAATATCTCTTTATTTCCCAAAATTTTAAACTAATATCTTAATTATTTAAAACTAATTTTAAAAAAAAATCTTCAATCTCTTTATATAAAATCTTCACTCATTATTATTATTTAAATCTATTTATATATATATATATGTATATATATATATATATTTATTTTATTTATCCCATTTATTAATCAGTACAGAAATTCGACATCGCAGCGGCGCGTGGGGCCCACGCGCCTCCACCGCCGCCGTGCACCTCCCCCTCCCCTGCTATTCCGTCTCCCCCTCTCTCTCTCTCTCTCTCTGTTCTCTCTCTCTCTCTCTCTCTCTCTCTCTCCTTCGCCGATCTCTTCTTATAACTCCGGCCGGCGACCCCCTCTCTCCCTCCTCCGGCCACACAACAAACACCATAACACAACTTACTCCCTCAATCTCTCCGTTCCGATCTCTGTCAGCCTCTCGCCCTCTCTGTCTCCGGAAAAATCTCTCTCCGACTCACCTTATAACTCCGGCGGCAACCACAACAACCCCAAACAACCCCTTTCTCCTTTTCTATTCGAGGCAGTACAAAACCTTCCCCCCATGAACTCCGATTTCAACACCCAATCCAAGAACAAACCACACAAAACTGACAACAAATCGAGAAAAAAAAAGAAGCAACGAAACGATAAAAAATAATTTTTAACAGGAAATAGAAATAAATACTAACTACCTGGTTTCCTAGTTTGCAGAGAGATAAAAGAAGATACAAGACTTGTGGTTTCTGTTTTGCCGTGTAAGGTAAACAAATATAAAACCTCTCTGTGTTAACTGTATCATTTTATAAATATAAGGTCCCTTTCTCTATTTTAAAAAAATAAAAAGGTAGCAGCAAATTGGGGAGTAAATCCTGGAAAAGTAGTGGCATGCTCCTCAAAATCTGTAATGTTGTCTCTCCTCGTGCTGGTCAATTAAAACGATACTTTTATTCCGTTTTCTAAAATAAAATCGATCCAAAATAAAAATAAAAATCCTATTTTCCTAAATATTTTTTTCTAATTTTAGTAAACACTAAATAAATGTAACTAATTAAATATAAAACGAATATTTAAAATCTCAAAAATTTTTAAAAAGAGCTATTTAAAATATTATAACGAATCGCTCTTAAATAAAATTTAAATAACGATAGGAAAATTTATTCGAAATATTCACGGTTATTACACTTATCTTACACAACAATTTTTTCCTTAAAATCAAAACCTAAAAAATAGAGTGAATTCCAATTTATACTTTCTCTAGACTTTCTAACATTTTTGGAGTTTTAGAAAATGAAAACACATCTTATTTTCTCTTTATATTATAGATACTCCTGTATTTATTTAGGATTCTTGCATGAGATTGTTCTTTTATTATGTTAACACATCAATTCTTTTCTTTTTAAATACGGTGACTTTTTTTTTATGACAATAGTATTGGATTTATGAATAAATTTTCCTAATATAAGTATAATTAACTTATATAAAAAAATATATAATTTAAGAAGATCGTACTTCTATAAAATATTTAATTATATGTCTGCTCTATATATTCAAACACCTATTTTACTTATAGTAGAACGTTTATTTATATATTTTTTCTATAAATTCGAACTTTTATTCTCTATAAATTCGAACTCCTATTCTACTTATAATAGAACTTTTAATCGTATGCCTTATAAATACTTATTATACTTCCAATAGAACTTCTAATCATATGTCTTCCCTATAAATTCGAACTCTTCTCCTTTATAAATTCGAAGACCAATTCTACTTCTAATATGTTAATTGATTGATATTTTTATATTTATTAGTGTTTAAAATTCTAAAAAATTAGAAAAATAGATTGAGACGATCTTAGAGCGCCACCTAAACTCCCGCTATCCTCCTTTATATATAATAGATATTGATTTGGAACTATAAATTTATAACAATAAGATTATGATAAATCTGTGTCGTTGAATATATATAAAAAATAGTATTATTATAAAAGTGATGCTCCACTATTTCAAATATAATAAAAATTTGTATACAATGTTATTTCGACATAAACTTTTGATCCGTACGGTTGGATTATCAAAAATAACAATAAAATACAAGATTTAAGGTGTACTAATAAAGAACTTCTATATTGTGTGCTTTAGAAACTCCATCCCTATAGTATTTTATATAGAATTTTGCTAATTATAAACCTATTTTTCTCCTAACAAATTATCTATTATCTATTATTACATAATTAAGTTCAAAACATTAATTTCTTGCTAATTTTGTATTCTAAAAAAATGTCTCATCACATAAGTGCCCGTTTGGAAAATTTAAGTTTGAACTTATACGTTAATTATTTCAGAAAAAATTTCGCAATTACATATTTTTTTAGAGAAAAATGTGTAGGGGGTTTAATATTCGTTATCTTGCAAAAATAAGTTACTTATTTCAGAAAAAAGTACACATTTCCTAATTTTTTCTAGAAAAAATAAATTATTTCTGAAAAATAAGATTTCTCAAATGCCCTAATAATAAACTACTAAAAGTCTATGCGTGTGATTTTATCCGAACACTAGAAATGAAGTACTGTAGACTCTTTAGTATCATACTCTATATTCTCAATGCATATATGAAACAGCAGTCTTTAAAAGACCAAGGCCCAAGGGGCCAAATTAACATACAAGTTATTCATTTAAAGTTGACAGCACAAGTATGCGAAAGTGGCAAATGCCACAATACACTCTAACCTTGAGACTGTGTTCCCCCTTCTCCTTCTAATGGAAACCCGTTTTCCTTGATCCTTTTCTTCTTTCGTTCCTCTGTAGGCGATTCGGATCCCTCGAGCTCTTTCAGCCGATGCTCTGCAATATCTAGTAACCTTACCTGCAATTGCTTGTTCATTTTCATTGTATGCTTTGTCATTGTTGTAATCCATGCTCGGTTCTCTATGTTTGTATCCACTTTCATTTGCATCGCCTCTGCTGTATGGTCTCCCTAATCAGTACAATAACAAAATATGTTTAGTTTTTGTGCGATAGAAAATTGACAAACGTCTAGATAACTCGTGCAATATATTTAGCTAGATAATGAAGCTGTGAGCCAAGCTTGACTTAACTAGTATCTTTAAGTCAATTTTTATGAGAATCTTCAATAAACATAAAACATCATCATATGCAATTTCTTTAAATCATGTACAAGTTCAGAAGAATTCTAATGTGCAACACATTGGCATCCAGGATGATTTTAGCATGCAGAGACACACATAGACACCGAGAGAACCTGTAAGTCAGAGATCTGTTGGTTTAGTAGATCAGTGCTGCAATATTCTTCACAAGTTTCGTGTTCTCGTGAAGGTAGAAGAGTGGCCATTCCATTGGATCCGGGAGATGTTTGAGAATACTTCTCAAGCAATGAAAAACGCAAGGAATTGGATGCTCTTTGATGGCTCTTCAAAGGAACTAGTGATGACTGAGGCATCACAAGCAGATTAGATATTGCTCCTGTATACAAAATTAAAGAGAGATTTTACACATCAAAATCTACATGTAATGTGTACAACTAGGATTATATGACGTAATGAAATCCCTTAAAAGAAACATTAAATTTTGATTTGATGCTTATTTATCTGTATACTATTGTAATATGGTTGATAGGAACACAATGTCGGTTTCGTACTTCTGAATTCTAAAATATGCCCGATTAAGTTTGCTTCTTATCTAAGTTCTACGCATAACCAGATGCATCTAATGTTGCTAGTCTGTCCAGGATCCTGTCAGAACAGTGATATGCTAGTACAATGAAGACCCTAAAGGTTTGAAGGAAAAAATCAAATGAACCATATATATTAAGTTCTACCTTTTTGATGTTCAAATGTTCTAATGACCACCCAATTGACAACATCCCAGAGGCAGGCAGTGCAGTCCTCGGATGCAGATATGAGACCCAATCCACAAAAGGTCAGTGCAGTAATTGATTCCCTGCATGATCAAAAATGCTATAGGAGTAAACAGTGATATGCAAAGTAAACCATAGGACGCCAGTTGTCCTACTGCTCCACTCTTCTTAACTCCAGTTTGATAGAGGGCTAGAGGGCTGGTGATTTTAAATGTCTTCTGTAAACTTAATGAATTGATAAAGTTAAGCAAACAATTTTATTGATGCTTAAATACATCAGCAACTGCTACATCATGAAAGAAATTTGTCTATGTTGACCAAAAGATCTGATTGCTAATTTAGTACAGAGTCCTGAAAATTTATTTGCTTCTAGTATGATTTGCCAATTTATTAGGTTTAGTATGATTAAAAAATTATTACGTAATCATCCAAAAAACCAAGCTACTCTAGATTGTATTATGGAAAACCAGATTACCTGTGCCCTTTTAAGACTATTTGTTGATCCTCAGAATTGTGGTAAGGATCCTCGAGCAATCCAACTTCAAATGTGTTGACGAAAATCCTTCCATCTGCACTTCCAGATATTAAATGTCTCTCTTCTGGATCAAGGACAATTGCAGTTATCGGAATAGTATAAGTTCGAGTTTGCAAAAGTGTCCCGCTAAATATGTCCCATGCCTGAGTACAAATTAAGTGTTAGTGTTCTATGATAAAACAGCCTTCCAAAACAGCTGCTACTGCACAACAATAACCAATTAACTCTTTCAACAAAGCAAACCTTGCATGTCCCATCAAGAGAGCTTGACACGAAAACTGAATTTAAGCTGCATGATGAAGTTAACAGACCAGTTACCGAGGATGTATGCTCTGTCAAACAACTTAGTACAGAACTGCAACTTTCATTGTCCATTGTATTTAGCAAACTGTCAAATCATATTATTATGAATTATCTAACAGTGCATGGGTATGTCATTTTCGTTGCAAGGTGCAGATACATAGAGGTAAAAACAGATGGAGAATATTTAGGTTAACTAGCAGTACCTAATCATTGACCAGACAACAACCATCCCATCTTCAGAGCCAGATATAAGAAGAGAACCATCATCAGAGAACACCAAACATGTCAACGATATATTATGACCATGCCATGTCTTGAGAAGTTTCCCAGTTGTTACCTAAAGGATACAACAATAGCCGACATCATGAGCTAGGTAAAAATGGTATAGTTAGTAAAGACCAGGCTAACTATAAAATGTTTGTAGTACAGCCTGAGGTGTGAAGGGAGGTGAGGGAAAGAGAGAGATTCACCTCCCAAATATATATATTTCCCGAAGGAGCTCCACCTGCAAGATAAACTCCATCCTTTGTGCTGCAAAGTGGTCCAATAACTTCCACTGTGTAGCTACGCAGTGGCGCCTGAGTCTAAAATTAACTTTATAGCGTGACTTACAAATTAACAAGATACAAATGAAAAATCATATAGGTTTCGGATACAGCTGTGAGTCTGTGACCGGCCATAACAAAAATCAATATTCTCAAGAAATTTATGACACAAATTCCATTTCTTAAATGCCTCTCGTACCATGTTTCCCTTTGTTCAGCGAAATTAAAATCTTGTTAATAATTTGAGTCAATTCTACCTTATTCTTGCTTGTCAGTCCTACACAAAATTTAGCACCAAAAATTTTTAAAAGCAAGAATCCCAAACACTTATCTTCTCATTTTTAAGCCTGCTGTTGCCACAATTCTACTTTGTCCTAATCAGATGATCAATAGTACCGAGGGACAAAGTAAGTAATACGTAAACAACAAAAATTCGTAGCCTCAAACTCAAGAAAAACGCTATAGGTACAAAAAATTTAGCGAAGACAGTGGACCATGTATTATTAATTATTCCGTCAATCATTAAAATTATACATTGTCACTCCCAAATTATTTATCACGGCGTCACTTGGTTCACAAAATTATTTATCGAATCAACGAAGAAAAAAAGAATCCGAAAAAGATACCTCGTTACAAAAACGGATCAAATCAAACAAACACACAAATCGAATTACAACAACTAACATTCAACAACAAACACAAAAATCGAAAAAGCACGAAATTAGTAGTGGAAGTAAAAGTGCAAGAAGACCTTATTCAAGGACCAAGTGAAAATGACACCACCAGCAACACAACCAGGTCTATGAATCTGAGAAGCAACAAGGTACTGATTTTTTAAACAAGTGACACCAAAGCGTGGAGAAGCACAAGTTGGTATGTGAAGAAAACGATGTCCAGTTTGAATGTCCCAAATTGTGAGTCCTACACCTAAATTCCTGTCACCACACACCATTAGACCCTCCTTCATTTTTAACCCCTTTGCTTCCATCTCAGCTAAACTCTCCTGCATGCTGACCAAATGCCAATGTGTGTTTATGTCTTTTTTTTTTTTTTTTGTGTGCGCGGTGACAATAACGAGGCTTGCCTGCCACGTGGTACTTGAAATGGAAAAATAAACCATGCTTTTAGTGCGTGTCTCGCAAAAAAGAAAAAAAATTGTTTGCGATAATGTATATTTTTTTAATCGGTTGACCGTGAAGAAATATATGGATTAAGATACTAGAAAAATGTTACTAAGTTTATCTGCTCCTTTATTCAAAAAAAAAAAGTTTATCTGCTCCTTTTATCGTAAAAGATTTTCCGTTCCCTGCGTTAGGGGTTCGATTCCTGCGTGTGCGTGAGTTTCCTAGTTTGTATTAGGTTTCCTTTCTGTATTTGTAATTCTATACTAGGCCGGGGATTCTTCGGAAATATCCTACCTATTGTATAAGGGCATGGTCTGCGTACATCTACCCTCCCCAGACACCACTTTGAGTGATATTATAACTGGGTAGGTTTCGTTTCGTTTATTCTTGTTCCCTACAAAATTATTTAATATAAAAAATGTACAATTGTAGGAACTAGATTAGGATTTTAAGATTTTTTAATAAAAATGGCTAAATTGTCGTTTGCATCTCTGTACATATGCGTAATTATACTTTGCACTTAAAATTTAATGAATCGATAAATTGCATCCTTGTAGTTTTATACTTTGCACGCTTTTCACATAACTCTATCAAATTTATCATTATGATCTATTTCTTGAGAGATATTATTGGTAATTGTATATTAAACAATCATTTTTCTTCTTATTTAACAATATCATTGTACCATTGTATAACATTTTTTTTTGTCAAAACCATTTATGTTTAACTTTAAATGTATTAAATTAGGTTAAACACATCAATCAAACTTGGTTGAAAGATGCATTTTTTTAGCCATTTACGATGCGTAATATACTAATTCGGAATCGTGACATCAACATCATCTTCGAATAACCTTGTTTTGCCTCCCATTTTCGTGCTAAAACTGTAATTAATTTGAAATTTTGATTGAAAGTTAAATTAATTTAGGTGTAATGATACGTTACATACGCTTTGATATGTATAAAATGTTAAAAAGATTATAAGAATATCTCCAACGGTACTAGGTATAATGGTTAGCTATAATAAGTGTTAGCTAAAATTTGTTGAAGTTGTAACACATTGTGCTTCGGTGGTGTTAGCAATAATGGTTAGCTATAACTCAAAAACAGTATTTTATTATTATTTTGGTTCACCTTTATCGTTACTTTACCATGGATATAATTTAAATAAGGTGAAAGAATGACGTGAATATTTTAGATAATGGCTACAGACTCAACAGATATAGAAGTGAAAATAAAGGATATCTATAATTTTTGCTAACAGGTCTTGTGGTTGGAGGGGTATATTTTTTAACTAATATGTATATCATAGTGCCACCTAGACTTTTTAGCTAACAGGTGGTGGTGGTTGGAGATGCTTAATACCTTCAAAAATAGAAAATAATAATTTACTTTAACGGAATCATCTAAAATGAATGCAAAAAATAGCGAACAGAAATGAACAGGAACAAAATATATCAATTATATATATTCTCGATGCGAAGTGTAATTAAATTTAAGTAAATAGATGCAAACCGTAATTTAGTCGATAAAAGTAGTGAAAGTAGGACTTCAAATACGAGACTAGAGCTTCTTTTAAACAAGTTTTAGTTCAACTCTTTTGATGGAGTCAAGTATATCTTCTTTTTCATCATATAAAATGTTTTATATCTTAACGTGATTTGTGAGCAATTAAATTCGAAATTTTTGAAAACAGTTAAAATTTAAATTGAGTTTATACAATGATAATATTTTATATTCAATATTGAAGTTACTTATAAATTACATACTTGTACCAAATTTGACTTATAAATTTCAAGATTAATATTTAAATTGTAAATAAATTAAGATCAAATCTGAAATAAATACTAATCAACCAAACATATGCAGTAATGTTACCCTCAGATTCGGAACGAATGAAATTATAAAAGGAAAATACTAGAGTCCCCAAATGGGATTCCAAAAAAATTCTCAAATGACACGTGTCATTTTCTGATTGGTCAATTATGATGGCCCTTGTATTCACGAGAAAAGGTCCTCTTTATCACAATTTAAAGGTAAAATGGCCTAAATATCACAAATTGAAAAATTGGTTCTTATTATCACAGAAAAACGCAATGGCATGTGGCGTTTCCATTTTCGGGATGTAACGCAACTTCCAGTTGCGTTTTCTTATTTTTTTTTATTTTTTTTTTAGTCACGCATCTTGAAGATGCGTTTCCCTCTTTTTATTATTTTTTATTTATTAGGTAACGCATCTTGAGGATGCGTGACTCAATTTTTTTTTTTTTTTTTAAAAAATAATTACGTTTTGAAAAATAAAAGGGGCAAAAACCCCACACGACAATGCGTTTTTAAAAAACCCAACATTAAGTTTCTTTTTTCTGTAATATAAAAGGTCATTTCTGTGGGTTGTGAGATTTAGGACATTTTAACTCCAAATTGTGATAGTAAGGACCCACATCAATGATACGAATGAAAATATCTCATACTACCAAATCACTAATACCACGTCATTTGAGAACTTTTTTTGGGATCCAATTTGGGATCCATAGCACTATTCATTATAAATTGAATGAGACGGAATCAAATTCCGACCGAATGGAATTAAAAATGCCCCTCATCATCTCAATCCAGTAACCGGTTAAAAAAAAAAACAAAAAAGAATTAATTGTATCCATTTGGAGTAGAGTGAAGACTGAAGCAGCACCAATCCAGTAACCTTAAATCAAGATCCGGACTGCAAAATGGCCGGTAAGACTCATAATTAACATCATTCATTCACCTTTTCTTCATTATACCAATCTCAATCCTAATTAATTTGTGTGTTTTTTTTTGTATATTTGTTAACAATGGCAGTTAATAAAAAAGTAGCATCAGCAACAGCAACAGCAACAGCAAAAGATTGTACAAGTAAAAGTAGTGGTAGTAGTCATTTGTGGTTATCTACGAATCCAAGCAAGCGATGGGGAGAATTATTCTTCCTTCTATACTCTCCGCTTTGGCTCACTCTTTGCCTCGGTATTATCGTCCCTTACAAGCTCTATGAGGTACAGTACTACTATTTTTCGATTCGCGCTTATTTTTCAATCTTGCTTCCGTAACTCCTGCACATTACTTATACATAAACCAGTTAGCTCTTACCACATTCTCGATAATTGTGAATTAATGAGCAAGTAGCTAGGGTACTTAATGTAATAGAGTTATGTGTTGAATTGTTTATTATATCTTGAGATTGTGAGAATTGTAGTAATGCCTCTACTTGTTCTGTTGAATCGGTGATTAAAGACTTTTATGCCCGTGCTAATCGATCTCACTCTTTTACAGACATGTATTGTACAGTAAAAGATAATGATTATGACAATCCTGATGGTGTTTACCCATTGTTATTGACAGGATTTCATGGAACTAGAGTACTTATTATTGGGATTGGTTTCGGTGGTTCCAGCTTTTGTGATACCATTGTTCCTTGTTGGAAAGGTGAATTTCTGGATATTTTTCCTCTATGGCTTCATCTGGATAAGTGCAAGATATTGGATTAGACTTTGTGTGTAAATAATTATGTTAGGCAAATAAGCTCTTTGGGACATGTTGGCCAACATGATATGTTTATATTCTTCAAACTGGAATCAGACTACCAATCATTATTGTTTCCTTCTGTATATGCAAACTAAAATATAGACTATTGGCCATGATTGTTTTTTTCGACTTACCACAATTCCCTTGGTGGCAACTGCTGAAGAAACTTAAATGAGCTACTTCTCTATGTCTCTTACTCTGCATTATGATTCTTCCATATAAAACTTAGTTATCATCTAAGTTGGCGAGCAACTTTATATCAGCTACCACCTTTCATCATAAAGTTATTTAGATTTCTCCAGCATTTTATTAAAAGAATAGATGTGCAAATTTTGTACTGCTCATTATGTGATAGAATTTCTTTGGTGATTCCTGGTTCTAACTTCTAATAGTTATATACATGTATGTGTATTGCAACCAGTTCTGTTCATTGCTTAAGTGCTTATGCTTTATCTCTCTATTTTCTCCAGGCCGATAGCTATCTTAGTTTGAAGGATCGCTATTGGGTCAAGGCAAGTATTCTTTAATAAATTCTACTTTTAAGCTTGTAGTGGTCCAAAGTTTTAATGTGCCTGCTCTGCCTGTTATCATGTATGCAGTTCCGTGGGGCTAATGTGTTTTTCAATATCTAAATCTGGTCTAAACAGTATCAAGCTTCAAACTATAGTGTAACAAAGAATAAATATTTTCAATGAGTACCAACCTTGAAATAGTTCAAAAGTTAATCTCAGAAGTTAATTTGTAAACTGACGTGCTATCAAACCAGTTATTTTTTTTTCATTTATTAATTGTCTCTGGACTGAATTATGAACGCTATTATATGTTTGGTTCAGAGTAATGAGATTACATTTGCTGCAGGCCAATGTTTGGATAATTATCTTCAGCTATGTTGGAAACTACTTCTGGACACATTATTTTTTCACAGTGCTGGGCGCGTCGTATACCTTTCCATCTTGGAAGATGAATAATGTAAGCTCGATGGCATAATTCTTAACTTTGCTGCAACAGTTGGATGTCCTTAATAAGTATTAAATATGATTACTTGTTTTTAGTAGCGTACTTTAAATTTTCACCTCTTGTAGGTACCGCACACAACTTTCCTCCTCACACATGTGTGCTTCTTGTTCTACCATGTTACATCAAACTTAACACTACGTAGGCTACAGCATGCTGTTGCTGGCTTACCAAAAACAGTTCAGTGGGTTACTAAAGCAGCATGGATTTTAGCTCTCTCTTATTTCATAGCATACCTGGAGACTGTAGCTATTTCAAATGTAAGTTACAGTAAAGCATTTGTACCACTATCTCAATTGCATATAAATAGCTGTCTTCGCTTGAGACAGACTTAGATCGGAGCTTCTTTTGCTGCCTCATACATTTTGCCCTGTCCATTTCCATTTGTTATGAAAATGATTCATGGTGTGCTCTTATTGATTTTATCTCATCACACCTGTGAATGGATTTTCCCACTTTGATTCTCTTAATCCTGGTCTCTAAGAATTGTGCACGGTTGGAGGAATATTAAAATAAGTTGAGAACCTAAATTTTTATAAGCATGTTATCTTGCTTTTCGGCCGTGCAAACATATGTGATATTATAACCAAATTATTTGAGTATGCGAAAAATGTACATCAATATTGCTCTTACATTGTTTTTCATTTGAACATGTGCAGTTCCCTTACTATGAATTTGTAGATCGGGCATCCATGTACAAAGTTGGCTCCGTATTTTATGCAATATATTTTATTGTAAGCTTCCCGATGTTCTTGAGGTAAGAGAATTCGATCAATGGATCGAACATTTTTCTTTAAATATGTGTTGTAACTTGTAACCTTAATTGCTGGATTTCCCAACCTGACCAACAATAATGCTTATAGACTCCTAACCATGCTAAATTTTTGTGGAGGTTTAGATGCCTCATTTTTAAACAGATGTAATGCACGATCCTTATCATATACCTGTATCCTATCTGCTTCTTCATTGGTGAATGTTTTACTTCAGTATGCTATTTTAGTGCAAATTTATATGATGACCAAGGTTTGATGAAATTACCTATTGTATTGCATTCTTGGTATGCTAATTCAGTCTCTATTCCTAGGTGGATATTTTTACGTCTTTTAGTTCGTAGGCTGGGAAAACAATGTTCTTTCTAGAATAATATACAGACGACTTTTCAGACTTAATTTATGATGGTTTTTCATTCCAGGATTGATGAGCAACCTAGTGATAAATGGGATTTGCCAAGAGTGGCTGTTGACGCTTTGGGTGCTGCAATGCTTGTCACAATTATACTTGACCTGTGGCGTATTTTCTTGGGTCCAATTGTTCCACTTCCAAATACAAACCAATGCCTCCAACCCGGGCTACCATGGTTTCCTGGACATGCTATATAGACTCATGTTCACATAAGCAACTCATGTGGATTGCTTCTCAGATCGAATGTGGGTTCCCCTGCTGATGCACCATGTTTGTATCAAAACAGGATAGCCAAAGGATAATTAAACGTTGTTATTGTTCTTTGAGTTAATTGCATATTGCACCCCTGTGGTTTTGGCCAATCGTAATTTTTACCCAAACTTCATATAATTTCAGTTTGCATCCCATGACATGTTTTGGCGGTTCACTTTACACCCCTTTCACCGAGTTTCGTCAAATGAGGTCTGTTAATGTTATATTGACAAGAGTAAAACTGGAAAATAAAAAAATTAACGGTAAAACTGGAATAACCTGTTGGAATATTCAGTACTACCCATGTATGTGTTGTTTTGTAATGCAGTGAAATTGAAGGATCCATGTATTTTGTAATGTTTATGTTGTTGAAGTTGGTGGTGGTTTTTATTCAGTTCCTTCTTTTTGTTCGGTAAGAATTTATGGAAAGATTGAAATGAAAGGAAATGATACAAACAGATAAAATTAACATAATAAATGCAAGCGAACCAGCAAAATTGAATGGAAATCATAAATTCACGTACCAACCAAAATTCAGAGTTAAACCATATTTTAGGTACCACCATGTTTAATACAAACATATAGCTACATATGAGCTACCACCATGTTTGCTGCTAACATTTGGAGCAAAATAAAAGGTTCCGATATGTGAAATAAGACCAAAAGATAAGGTAGTTTGATGAAACCGTCTAATAATAGCTACCCTAGTTACTTGTTATCCATGGTACCCTTATTCTTGTTCTTCCTAATTACAGCCTCCAACTGCCTCAGTGTTGTAAAATTCTGACCATTTCTCTCGAAGCATTCCACCCCTTGTGCAGTCTGAGCTGGTGCCTTGAAAGGCTGTACAATTCCTCCATGTATCTTCACTGGTGTAGCATTCTTGAAAGGCTTTGACCTGGGATTTCTTCTTGCCAATTGTTTGGTCCTTGGTGGAGTTTGCTCTGTAGTTGCAGTCTTCTGAGATATCCCCTTCTGTGCATGCATTTCATTTTGAGTGGCTCGTATTTTTTCCAACATGATTTTGTGGTTTTCTGCCTCTTTGGCTAGTTCTTCTTTCCTCTGTACTTCTAGGTCATGTCTCTGAACAAATAATGAAAGGATTTTTAAAACATAGGCATGAGTTGATGCCATCAAAAATAGTTAGAGATTATACCTTAGATGGACAAGATCTTGAGTTATGTCCTGCTTCATTGCAATATGAGCATTTTGGTCTTTTTCCTTGCCAGTTCTTCACCCCATCTTGCTCCATTCCATCTTCTCCCATTCCAGTCATATTTTCTTCTGGTGCCTGTCATTTATATACACAAGTGGTTAAATTTATGCTTGTAAATTATACATAGACATATAACAAAAAAGTAAATGTTACACTCAACCTTTGTTGGACAACTCCTGATATTATGTTCCCACTGGCCACAGTTTGAGCACTTTAAACTAGTGCCTTGTCTCTTCAACATACTGGAATCATTAGCTCTTGTCTCGACCCCAACATTTTTCTTCTCTCTATTTTTCTTGGGCCTACCTGGGGCAATTCTCTTCAATGGAGGCAAAGGTGGTTCTTGCTCTGTGTGTTCCCAATAAGGCTCCCCACTTATTGGCTCAATAACGTGACTATAGACCCGCAAGTATTTCTCCCTTGTGTAGCACTCATGAATAAAATCCATTGGATCCAGTTTTTGGAAAAAAAAAATACAAGCAATAGCATGGAAACAAGGTATTCCTGTGAGCTGCCACTTCCTACAAGCACAGGTTCTTTCATTTAAATCAACTACTACTTCATGCCCTCCAGCTGACATGGTTACATGATACTTATCCCCACCATTCCAAACAGGTGCAGCTTTACAAGCTAATTTTATTGCCCTAAGTAAAAATATTGCAGAATGTATTAATAGAAATTAAAACATGAATAATAATGCTCAAGTAATGTTGAATTAAAAATTAAAACTTACTTGTTTACTTTCTTTAAGGTCTTACTGCAATATCTGGTATTTCTTTGCTCCATTTTTGTTTTCCTCTCCTGAACTCTCTCCATGCAAGCTTTGTGTATGTTCTTGAACATGGTCACAATCCCATTATCTCTCCATTTGTTTATAGCATGATTAAAAACCTCACAGTTATTATTCACAAACACATCTGATTTGCAGATGTCCCTAAACCCTGACCTTGACCATTGGGACCTAGGTTTGGCTTCTAACCACTCATAAGCTTTCTTATTCATCTGTCAAATTTATGAAATATAGTGTTATTCAGGTACAAGTGTGTACAAATAAGTAGTACAAGGTACAAAAATTACCTGCTCAAGGGCTTCCATGTTTTTGTAGAAGAAATAATCAGTAGTGGACTTTGCAGCAAGCCATAGTAGCCTTGTCAGCCCAATACCCCTACACTGAATCTTCATGTTATTATACAGGTGCATTACGCAGAAGCGATGCTCAGACTCCGGAAAAAAACTTTCAAGTGCATTAACAAGGCCCTACAAGTGTACATATAATTTTGATTAGTAAAAGGTGAATGAACAAAGTACATAACTAAATAATGTAATTAGGATTTACCTTCTGTCTGTCTGAAATGAATGTGTAAGTCCCAGTGTTTTCAATTCTCAGATCCTCCTTCAACAAACCAAGAAACCAACCCCAGCTGTCATTATTTTCCTGTTCTACCTGGGCCCAAGCTATTGGGTACCAAAGTCTTAATCTGAATATTGCTTGATCTTTGTTGTCTAATGCCATAGCATTTCCATGGGCAACCTTCAGTGCATATCCACTTGATTTTATCACCTAAGTTCTTCTTCAATCTAACCCCTCTCTGGTGTGCAATAGCATGTTTCCTGACAGCTTCCCTAAACACCTTACCACTACTGAATAACATGCCTAAACTGAACCGAGGATCCTCCATGTCAGTCAATTCATTAAATTCAGGATACTTTATATCTTGCTCATCACAGGATGATATTGCCATCCTCTCATCATTACTGTCAAATTCATTCTCTGAAGTGTCAGAATCTTGGTTTATAACTGTCTCCATTTCCTCTTCTTCAAAAGGGCAATCTGCATATTTTTCTGACTTATCATCATTCCCAGATGTCTCACAAGGTTTTTCCCCAGCTTTGTCACAAGGTGCTCCCCCATCCTCATCAATCTTTGATGTTTCACCAGGACATGCTTTCTTCTCTTTGACCTTATCTATCACCTTTTGCTTGATATTTTCTTTCCCCTTCTGCTTCACCTTTTCTTTCCCCTTCTGTTTCCCCTTCCTTATCTCAGTTTTCTTCTTCCCTTTAGGGCTCTTTTCAGTTGGACTGGGAACATTATCATCATCTATAACCACAGGAGTTTTCTCTGTATTCTTAAACAAACCCCTAAGCATTGAGTACCTGCCCCTCTTCCTTGCCCTGTATGGTGGATTAGGTGGTGGCACTCTCCTACCTTTCTTCTTAGGTTTCAAACACTCACCTTCACTAGAGTCCATGTTGGAACTGTCACCATGAAAACTCTTTTCTTCCTCATCTTCTGTGCCTTCTTCTATCACCTCATTCATATTGGCATCTACTTCCACTCTAATATCTTCAATCCTTTCAATCCTTTCATCTATTCCCATTTGAGTAAATGAAAAATCCCAATCCTCATTATCATATGCAGGTGTGTTTGAAGTTGTGTACAACCTTATGAAGTTGTAATTACACTCAACCAAGGAAATGATCATCTCTATATCTCTTTCAGTTTCAACAGGAATGATATTTTGTTGACACATTTCACTCTCATTGCTTAACAACCAAATATCCATTGTCTCAGTACTACAACCTACTTGTCCAAGCATAGCATCAATTTCATTTAACTTAAATTTAAACGCAGAGCACATATCAAAATAAGCTACTTGTCCCCCGACATATTTACTACATTGATCTTCGAATTTGCCACCAAAATGGAGTTTAAGTGTAAAGAAGCCACTCGAATCTGCATACCATTAGGGTTTCATTTCAAAATAGGCAAAAAAATAACACACACTATTTAATTGAACATTCCACATGCAGTATTCATACAAAAACAAAAACATATGGGACCACATATATAAAAGGAAAACAACCACTTTATGCCTCTTATTCTAATATCTTGCATGCTATCATCAGAAAACAAAACAACAAAAAAATCACACACTTATAAAACCATGCAACTGCAATTTCGTATATGTATATAAACATTTTATGATGAGAAAGACGATTACCCTCATAGTCGGGAAGTTCTTTGCCATTGGGTAGACCATAGTCAATAACTTTGCCTCCTTTTACTCCGGCTTCAAGCTTCGCTTTTTCATCATCCATTTCTTTATCATAGTCCCTAACCATAGTTCTTAATCGCCCTCTCATTGTAGAGATTTAAATGGGTTTGGTAGATTTGGGAATTAGGGTTTTACAGAGAAATGATCGGTTCTTACACTGTTTACTTCGTTTATCTTTTTTTTTTTTTATCTTTTTTTTTTTTTTTTGCTAAGTATTTTTTTTTTTTAACTTAAGTACTACTAACATAAAAGTTAATTGAACATGACGATTTTACCCTTGTCAATATAACGTTAACGAACTCATTTGACGGAACTCGGTGAAAGGGGTGTAAAGTGAACCGCCAAAACATGTTATGGGATGCAAACTGAAATTATATGAAGTTTGGGTAAAAATTGCGATTGGCCAAAACCACAGGGGTGCAATATGCAATTAACTCTTGTTCTTTCCCCAATATTTCTGAGTTGAGAGACCGATGAGGTTAGCTTGTACTGTATTTGTATGTCATCCGTATGTTGCCAGATTTATGTTGTTTGAGATCAACAGGGACTTGTACAGAGGTGCATCTGCTCTGTAAGAACATTGTATACAGGTGCATCTGTTCTATAAGACCACTAATCCCCCTTCCCCAGCCCATCCAAGAATAGTTTGAGTGGCTAAGAGCAACTTCAAGAGATCCCTTATATGACCTCCTAACTCAAATTATAAAGGATTATGTTTAAAATTGTGCTCCAACAGGCTCTTAACTTTTCCTTAAAAAGTTAAGAGCATCATGTCATCCCTTATCTTTAAGGCTCCCTTATTTCACTTTTATCAATAAAATATTATTTTCCCTCCTCTTTCCAATTGTTTCCTTCTTTTTTTGTTCTTGCTTCCTTCCTTTTATTTATTATTTAATAATATAAGGATCAATTATAAGGAAGCTTGTTGGAGTTGTCATACCTTATAATATCCTAAATCACTAAGAGCCTAATATTTTATAATATTTATAAGGAAAACACAAGGAGGCTGTTGGAGTTGCTCTAAGATTCAACTGAGAATTATTTTTAACTTCAGAATTGTTTGTTAAGAAAATTTTTAAATGCGTCCTCTAATTAATTGGTATTTAATCAGTATCAACCAGTGTTATAAAAAGTGAAATTCGGAATAAAACGATGAAGGTGCCAAATAACGATTAAAAGACGATTAATCCCGATTAATTTTCATTCGAAAAGTTATCAAACAACGATTAATCGACGATTTATTCCAATTAATGATAGCTTTTTAGAATATTAATATCAACACATACATACGTGACCCAATATATATTTGATTCTGAGACCATAAAATATCTTCTTATATTCAGATGCTTACTGAGAAAGTGAATGAAAAGTGACCCAATATATATTTAATTATTTGACCTTAAAATATCTTCTTATATTTAGATGCTTACTAAGAACGTGAATAAAAATGAAACCACCTCTCGTTCTTCACTTCGAATAGAGACCACTTAAAATAGCTTCTTAATATTATCAACAATAAAATTTGCGTAAACAAACAATATAAAAGTGTAAGTTGAATACTTAGAGAATCCATCTAGGGGTCCGGTCTGGTGCAAACGTATGCACCAGACAGCTTATGGAACATACGGTTCCAGAGCCGTTGTCCAACGGCTCTGATTTAAAAAAAAAAAATTCACCGTACCGTAACAAGTTTCCGCGGTACGGAGAAATTACAAAAATATCCCTACTGTTCACGTACCGCAGAAACTTTCTGCGGTACGGTGAACAGTAGATTTTTGATGTGAAAACAGGGGGGCATTTTGGTAATTTCTCCGTACCGCGGAAACTTGTTGCGGTACGGTGAATTTTTTTTTTTAAATCAGAGTCGTTGGATCAACAATCCAACGACTCTGGAACCGTATGTTCCATAAGCTGTCTGGTGCATACGTTTGCACCAGACCGTTTGCCATCTATCAAATTTGGATTTGTAGTATTACGGGAAATTAAATTAAAACCCAGACGTAACAAAACTTCTTAGGTCACGTGATTTGGGCACTGAACATGCTATCTATGTCACGTGCGACTCATCCTGAGACAACAAGGCTCAAGTGATAAGAGTACTTGCAAACCTCTCCTGTCTTCTCCTTAAACCCTGAGAGAGAGAGAGAGAGAGAGAACTCAAGGGTTTAGTTTGATGGTTATTAATCTTTGAACCTCTCCAAAATCTTAAACCTTTGCAATAATAAAACTAGTTTGTTGGTGAAAACAAACAAGACAGACCCATATAAGATTTGGTAAAATGGCTGCCTTCAGTGCAATTTCACTTTATCCATTCAAGATTTGGCACACACCCACGTTCAGAAACTCTCCCATTTCTTGCTCTCTTCCCTCTACTTATGTTACAGGTTTGCTTCTCTCTCCCACTCTATTGGGTTTTTAATTTTTTCTTTACTTAAGATTACTTGTTTTGAATGTATATGATACATGTTATGATATTTTAACTATCCAAGAAGCTTCACTTGTAAAATAAGTTAAATTGTTAAGTTTCCGACTTTCGTAAAACTACAATGTGTTTGGAGATGGGTTAATGTTTGCTTATGTTGTTGGGGGTGATAAGATAAACTTGGGTCCGGAAAGTCCAAAACTTGGGTTGAAATGCTTTGGTACCATGTCAAGTTGTAGCTCTTTTAAAGTCGTAAGGTGTTATGATAGAGGCTTAATATGTTTATTAGTCTAATTTTAATGAGATGTATAAGTTTTTGGTTTAGGCAAGTGATTCAATTTCAGGTGATTTTGATAAGAGTAGTAAGACTAGTATTCCTGGTTGCATAATTTACAGGATGATAGGAAGATTAGGGCAAAAAACGAAGAAGGGCAGACAACATTTATACTGATTAAAGTATATTAAGAACAGGCAGATAATTTCGTAGAAGTGTTTCAAATATCGGGGTTCCTGTGAATTCGTAGCTTCTCAAAAAACCTTTTCTTGCTAATTCTTAGTCCCTCTTATATAGAAAAATTGATTTGATCAATATTTTCATTAATTCCGCTGCTTGAAATAATAAAGGGTTGTGTTTATGAAATGTATAATTTTAAGATAATAGTTGCTCGTTAATGGTTTCACTATAGGTACACGTGAATATAAGGCTCCTCGTAACAGATCTGGAAGAAGGGAGGGGGCCGGAAAGAGTATGGAAGATTCTGTTAAACGCAAAATGGAACAGTTTTACGAAGGATCTGATGGTCCACCATTACGCGTTCTTCCAATTGGTGGTCTGGGTGAAATTGGGATGAATTGCATGCTTGTTGGGAATTTTGATCGTTATATTCTGATTGATGCTGGTATTATGTTCCCAGAGTAAGTTCAACAGAAGTATATACTATTTAATCTCTACAGAGGGCATAGCTTGACTTTGTCTAGCTTTCTGTCTATATCTCTAACTGTGGGAAAAGTTTTTATATCTTGTATGGGCTAGATTATTTAGATGTATGTCTATTTTTGAGGTGCAGGGAAGCCTAAAAGCTGTGGTGAATTTTTGAATTGTGACCCCCTTCCCCCCATGAAATATTGAAATGCTTTTATTTGCTTACTTCTCATATACATATCTCCTAGATGTCTAATTCACTTCCACTTTCCACTTTCCACAGTATCATAGATGCTATCATGGCTTTTTAAATGTATAGCTGCTTGTTTAGAACTCAGATTTCTCATCTTGTTTCTGCCTTGTGTTACATGCATATTTAGCTGTGACGATCTTGGAATCCAGAAAATCATACCTGATACAACATTTATCAAAAAGTGGAGACACAAAATTGAAGCAGTTATCATAACACATGGGCATGAAGATCACATTGGTGCATTGCCTTGGGTAAAATTTTCCTTCTTGAGTATGTTGTCTCAGCTTCCATTAGTGGACAAATGTTTACAAATTGTGGTGATCCAATTTTATGATTTCTGTTCCTTTTCTAGATTTACAGACACATATGCACGCGGTATGTTGTATCTACTTTGGATGGTTCCTGCTTGTCTTTTATATGCGTACTTCATAGATAACTGATGGCATTTATGCCAAAATTCGCTGTTCAAGTCTTCTAGGTTTGCTAGAGTCTATATCACTTTTAAGATAGAGAATTCTGTTACCACAGTTGTCTTAGATAGTGAAATTATGGAAATGATGTACTGGCTAACAGATGGTCTGCGAACTATGTTACCCGGACTCGGGAACAGGAGTTGGACACGGAAAAAATTAGGATTTGTGTATAGGGATCCGGAATTGGACACGGGTGCGGGGATTCGGCATATGACCTTCACCGAAGTGAAATTATACCTACTTTTTATATATTTTTCATTTATAAATTAGTGTCTTCTACGGTTCTACCAATAAAATAACATATACATAATTGTTTATGTCAAATTTATAGCATAAATCAAAAGGATACAATAGAAATCTATGGACATCCCTCTCTAGAATTGAGACCTTGTAAATCATTTTGAACTAGATTACTTGAAGTTGAAGTGTCCGCTTTTCATACGAAGGATCCGACTCAAATCCCATACCCACACCCATGTCATATCCAGTTAACGCGGGGTATGAGGGCAAAATTGAAGAGTCTGGGTTACGGTGTCTTAGAAGGATATGAAAATGGAATTGTCATGTTATCGCGACTATTTAAACTTATTGTTTTAAGTGCAAGGCTTGGACAGTTTTAGAAACTGTAATTTTAGAAGGAAGGGATTTATCTTTACTTTGAAATTTTGTATCTTAGATATTAAAGAGAAGTACATATCCTATTATGTAGGTACTAGGTAGCTTTGGCTACGAATTGAGACTGGCTTGATTAAGATTTAATTAAGGTCAGCTGCTTGCTGTTCACTGTGAAATTGATAAGTTGTTTGACTCGTTTCATTGAACCATTATGTCTTAAAATCATTATAGAGGCTTCTACAATTAGATTTAAAGACTGTCCTGGATGTTGAAGAAACAATAACTCTTTCTCCACAGTTAATTTATTGATGTTCACCTAATCAGTTTGAGTTTCACTTTTATTGATGTACACCTAATCAGTTTCCTATCTACACAGGTAATACCAGCTTTGGATTCACGGACACCCATATTTGCATCCTCATTTACGATGGAGGTTCGTGATCATATATTTCATGTTTTACATTCTTGCAGTAACACCAAAGCATTATCTGAACATCCTAAAGGGCCAATAAAAATCCTAATAGGTGCTGCTCTTCACTAATGATCTTCATAAATTTAAATCAAGGTTAAACGTATGTCCAACTTTATGTTAAATGTCTAAATTTATGTTAATATAGGTTAAGCTTAACCTTAGAATGTGGAATCTCATCGACATTAACGCTTTATATCCTGTCAAATGGTTTACTGTTGTGTAGTAGTATCATACTATTGTGGTAGGTACCTGCAATCAGCACTGTGGTACTCATTGTTTCGCTCAAATTTCAGCAAATAATACTATCATCTTGGCCTTGACTTCATGTAGTGTATGCATTTGTTCCAGTAAGTCTGTCTTTCCATTTGAATGATATTGGTTGTAACTTAAATGAATGTTATCACTGAGTCAACACTTCATTAGATAATGCTTTGTTGCAATTCATTTCTTTACTGGATGGTTTGAACTAATTTGTTATACTGCATTACATCAACTGCTTATATTTGGCACTTCAATGTTTCATTTTGCTGATATAAGTTGATAAAGAAACTAGAAAAGTCTCTAAAGGAGAAACATATATGTTACAAGCAGTGATTTGTATTAAAAACATATGTATTAATGCAATTTTTGTTGTTGATACTTCATGTTTTGGCAGCTTATTAAGAGGCGGTTGAAGGAGTTTGGGATCTTTGTTCCATCTAGGCTCAAAACATTCAAAACTAAAAGGAGATTTAATGCTGGTCCATTTGAAATAGAGCCTATTAGGGTCACCCATTCCATCCCTGATTGTTGTGGACTAGTTCTTCGCTGTGCCGATGGAACAATTCTACACACTGGAGACTGGAAGGTAATTATTTAATGTCTTTAGGTTATGTTGTTTTGCAGGAATATGCTCTTAGGATATTTTCCACTAGATCTTTGTTTACCAAACTTTTAAAGAATCTGATGAACTATTTTTAAACACTTTTAAGTTCATTTTGAGGGGGGGGGGGGGGGGTGTCTATATAACAGTCGCCATCCTCCTAGGTATTGTTGATCCCCATGAAATGAACTAAAGGTGATAAAATTTAGTTCATTGACGACTCAAGCATTTCCAGTAAAAAGTTAATACAATCAGTCCAATAATAGCCCAAGGTTTATTCATCCTTTAAGACGACAGTGTTTGTGGCTGCTTACGTATTCAACTTGATTTTAATTTTTATTGAACAGATTGATGAGTCACCACTGGATGGGAAAGTTTTCGATCGTGAAGGTTTTGAGGAACTCTCTAAAGAAGGAGTAACATTGGTAAGTCTTTGGATCAAAATTACTACTGCTCTGATAAATTACTAAATGCCGGACATTGGGAAGTAGTGTCAGGTAGTAATCCTCAAGTGGAGTCTATTATATAAACTATGACGTCACATCAGTTTAACTTAATAGGATGCTTTCATTAATTCTAAATGTTATTATGTTGTCCTCTAGTCATTTTGTTGTGCAAATCATGTTTTTAAATTTATTTTAATGCTGTTCATTGTGAAAGTGTCCACGCTTCATCATCGATGTTTTCCAGAATGCACTGCTACATTTAGTTGAGTAGTGCCACATAATGTTTCAGAATCTATATTGTACTTGTACCGATACTTTTTTACATCTGCAATTTTACACATCTATAACCTTTTTACTTTTCAGATGATGAGTGACTCAACAAACGTACTTTCACCTGGAAGAACCTTTAGTGAAACTGTTGTTGCAAATTCGCTGTTGCGTCATATATCTGCTGCGACAGGAAGGGTTATCACTACTCAATTTGCATCAAATATCCATCGCCTTGGAAGTGTGAAAGCTGCAGCCGATTTAACAGGCAGAAAGTTGGTACATATACCTAATTTTTGTAGACCTTTACGTTGCATGTTATCGCTTTTTGTACCATTTTACACTTTTATAAGAGAGATAAATGTGTTTCTTCCCAAAGGTTTTTGTCGGCATGTCCCTGAGGACGTACCTTGATGCAGCCTGGAAAGATGGAAACGCACCAATTGATCCATCAACTCTGGTAATGATCTTTATATTGTATTCACCTCTCCCGGTTGATTAAACTCACGCACCCACTATGTCTCTTTGAAGGCTTGTACCTTCAACTAGGTAAACAAGGGCGGGGGCTATCTACTTTGGAGGACTTAGACTATGTTAAAGAAGGCATTTGGGATATGCTGAATGTATCAAAATCTATTGACAGTGCAAAACACATTGCTAGAAATTATTCTAGCTGTGTGATGTCTTCACACAAAGTTGTATCTGCATATGTTTGTTAATGTTTTACTGTCTAAAATAATTGACCCACCACATGGACAACATATACATATACTTTTGCCATGCACTTCTCTGACGTATATTAATGATTCATATGCTGTATAGGTGAAAGTAGAAGATATGGATGCGTATGCTCCAAAGGATTTGCTAATTGTGACGACAGGCTCTCAAGTAAGTTTTTGCTGATATATTGCAGTTGACTTATCCTATTACAAATCAGAGTACCATAACTGAAATTAAATATTAGCATTTAATTACATTTCTATTGTGTCAGGCAGAACCACGTGCTGCATTGAACCTTGCTTCATATGGAAGTAGTCATTCACTCAAATTAAGCAAGGAAGACCTCATATTATATTCTGCTAAGGTAATTAGATTAGTGCTATAGTATTTAATTTATGACAAACAATTCTGTAATTTAGTTTTATTTCTGATAAATACAAATAATTAATTTGTAAAAGATGCATTAAGGACATGAATGTTTGTGATTCTGTAATCTAGTTTTATTTTTTGATAAATAAAAGTAATTAAGTTGGAAAAGTTGCATCGAGGACATGAATGTTTGTCTTTGTCAGTTGTGAAAGCCAGCTGGTTTTTTAGAAGATATCTGTAAAGAGTGAAAACCAGCACTCAGCTTTAGGGATTACAACTTTACGATCAATATGTGTGACCATTTTCTCTTGTTGCAACTTTTAGAAAGGATGCCAAACTTATCTACTGTATATGATGTTTTTTTCCCAGTTCAAAAAAAGTTTGGCATTTAGATGACTAGAAAGAGTCCTATGTTCCAGATGTATCTATATTTATTCAGTCGAATGCTCCTCTAGCACCTGTTCCTAATCACTGTTCTAAACTTCTAATTTCAGAAGACCTTGCGATTTTCATTAAAAGTATAACTGCGCACACCTGTACAAATTTCAGAAGAACCTACAACATATAAATGTAACTGTGTCTGTCTGTCTGTTCCAATTTCATTTTTTTCTGCGTTATATCACCAGATCGCAGTTTTTCATATATAAATGTAACTAAGACACTGCGTTACTACGTACACCTGCTTTAATTTCAGAATACTGTGTTATATAACCAGATTGCTATTTTCGTGTATAAGTGTAACTAATATATCTTGTTGAGTGATTTTTACACAACGCCCCCCAAAGGGTTGCTCCTAGGTGGGTGACCAAATAGTTTTAGGGGACCTTATTGCTACATTGTCAACTTGAACAGCTAGAACTCGACAAGGTTTGAGTTGTGGCCTGTTTTCTAAGGATGTTTCAGCTTAATATAGAGCCCGGAATTGAAGTTCGAGGAACACCATGACTTATGTGTTATTTGAAATGCTGTATTTTGTTGGCAAAATCGTACTGTTTGAAACTTTTACATTGGACTGTATGGTTAGTACAATCACTTATTCAGTATTCTTAATTAGGTGATACCAGGTAATGAGACTCGAGTTATGAAAATGATGAATCGCATAGCAGAATTAGGATCAACTATGGTGATGGGTAAGAATGAGCAGTTGCACACATCTGGTCATGCTCATCGTGACGAACTGGTGAGATCATCATGCTTCTTTATTTTAATTTCAATATCTGGACTTGAACGGTGTTAAATACTCACATCTGTTTTTTGTAATTGAGTGAGAAAAAAGCCTAATTTTAAATTTTATTTTTGAAGGAGGAAGTGCTGAGGATTGTAAAGCCACAACATTTTCTACCCATTCACGGTGAACTTTTGTTCCTGAAAGAGCATGAATTGCTTGGGAAAGCTAATGGTATTCATCACACAACTGTAAGTTTATAATTTTTGTTGTAAAGATCTTTTTGACAATGTTCACAATTTTAGTAGTTTAATCGCCATATGGTGTGAATGTATATGGCAGTATCAGTATGCAAGTGATGCTTTTTGTCAATGTGATGTTTCAAGTTGCCCCAAGGCATCTATTTATACTTTCAGGATAATTAGAAGTTTAAAAAGACATTACATTGACTTTTGCTAAGTAGACTCCATAATTTTCTCTGTGTTGTGAACTTTAATTCTAAACCATATAATGGCCGTACAAGAACCGGAAAGATGAGGACAAAATGTCAACGTATTTCTTTGAGTCATCTTTTCTGCTGGGTAAAATGCACATTTCACTTCAGGAAATACCTTGTATAACCTTGCTATATCATAAGATGCAAAAACAAAATAATAAGCAAGAGGATAGAAAAGATACCGGGAAGTTGTTTTGCCAAGCAGGAGAATGTTACTTTCCAGTATACTGAACTTGGTGTCTTTTGCAGATACTTGGCTCGTCTCCTAGCTATTCTTTAATAGGTTTACTTTAAGATATCAGATAAATAATTATGTATTGGCCTTGTTTGCACTTGCTCTTTTTTCTAAAAAGAACTTGTTTCCAGTAATAAAATATACCAATCTTGGACCCCTTTTTTTGTATTGAAAACAAGCACTTCTCTTTCCTTTTCTTTTCTTTATTGAAAAATACGCTGACAAAATGGGCTGTGGGAAAAAATCTTGTTTCTTTTTCTACTAGTTGCAGGATTACTGCAATTCACAAGCACCATTTTTAGTAGGAATATACTTTTTCAGAAGACATCACAAATTGTAACTACTGAGTTTCCTTATTGAGTATTCTCACTTCTTTGATCCTACCAGGTTATTAAAAATGGTGAGATGCTTGGGGTTTCACATCTGAGGAACAGGAAAGTGCTCTCCAATGGTTTTATATCTCTTGGTAAAGAGAATTTGCAGGTCAATAAATGTTTGTATTAGTCCCTCCTTTCATTTCGTTGATATAAATAATCTTCTTATATAATCTATTCCTCATCTGCAGTTGATGTACAGTGATGGTGACAAAGCATTTGGTACCTCCAGTGAACTCCGTGTTGATGAGAGATCACGAATTGCGACCGATGGTATTGTAGTTGTCAGGTAAAATTTTCGAGTTATGAACAAGTCATACTTTGCTTTTATTTGCTGGTAGCATAATAAAGCTTTAATTTCTATGTTGCAGTATGGAAATTATACGCCCTGAATCTACTGATGGTGTTGAGAAAACCTTAAAGGGAAAGATTAGAATAACAACACGTTGCTTATGGCTGGACAAAGGGAAACTCTTAGATGCTCTTCATAAGGCTGCACATGCTGCACTGTCAAGTTGCCCTCTAAATTGTCCTCTTGCCCACATGGAAAGAATTGTTTCTGAGGTTTTAAGGAAATTGGTTAGGAAGTACAGCAGTAAAAGACCTGATGTAATTGTAATTGCTATAGAAAATTCAACTGGGGTGCTTTCTGATGAGCTCAATGGAAGGAAACCAGGAAAATCAAATATTGGTTCCCAGATACCAACATTAAAAATAGGGGTGGATAAACCTGCAGAAAAGAGACGCTCAAGTAAAAACAAAGAGGATAAAAAAGAACGCCCTGCAGAAACCAGTGCAAAAGAATCTATAGGTTCTGTACTTGTTTCTTTCTGTATTGTGTTGTTTCCTTTCATGCATGTATACTAGTACTTAAAGATTGATCTTACCATCCAACATAATTCAAGCTTCAGGTCTCAGACCCAGTTTGATAAAAGGAAGGTAGTTCTTACAAATTGAATATTCATTCTTGGGTTTCTTCCACATGCAGATGATGATGAAATTGAGGAACTTCTAGCTGAGGAAGTATTAACATCAAATTCTAGCTTAGCGAAGAAGATCTCTGAGGAGTCTGATGATTTCTGGAAGTCATTTGTCGTACCAGTCAATGAGAAGGAACAAAATAGCAAAGGTGTAATTACACCAGAGGAGAACATAGATAAGGCTAAGATAGCAAGCAATGAAAATGATTCTTTTGGCCAGCCTCAGTTAAAATCGTCCACACCATTGAAAAGAAACAAATGGAAACCTGAAGAAATTAAGAAACTCATTAACTTCCGCAGAAAGTTAAATAGCAGATTTCAGGTTGTGAAGGGACGAATGGCCCTCTGGGAAGAAATATCGGCAGATCTATTGGCGGATGGGATTGTTCGAAGTGCAGGGCAATGCAAATCTCTATGGGCATCTCTGACTCAGAAATATGAGGTTTGTTCTCAGTACTTATTCATGCTACATCTGAAATAAGGTTGCTGGTATTTATATAGTTTATGCAAGAAAATATCTTCTGTTGCATTATGTACTATTAGATCAGTTCAAAACTTCGAAAAATAGGCTAGAAAATTCCTTAAGTAACACTTGCTTTTTCTTGCATACAAACACGTAGGGGCCTCAAGTTGAGGGTCTTTATGTTATAATTGTCATTAGATTTCTTCTTTGTAACCTGTACCTTACTAGAGAAATGTAATGTTGTGGACAGGATTGTAGGAATGATGAGAAAAGCCGGAAGAATTGGCCCTATTATGAAGATGTGAACGATATATTGATCGAGTTTCAAGACAAAACTAAAGAATGATTGTAAGGTCAGAGGTACGAGAATCTCAAGTGATAGGGTAGAAAGGTACACTAATATTCATTTCTCTATTTTTAACATATGAACTTGAAAAGAATGCCTAGGACAGCAGAAGTCCGTAATATATGATTATTTAGTGTGAATCTCTCTCTACGGATGCTGTATGCATATGTGTGTGTATGTACATGCATATGTGAGCAGGTCTAAAAATGTTTACACGAATTTGTATGTAAAGGAAGAGTACAACGTCATTGACTCATGAATATGAATAGAGGACCCTAGCCAGCCCTTGTCATTGGCAAAAGAAAGGTTGTTTCTCTCAAAGACTGGTGTGGTAGGGATTGGGATGCTTACGATTTCAAGTCACGACACGTACCTGTAGAATATAACTTTGATGAAGCACCGAACACAGCTAGACCAAGGATTAAATTAATGAACGCTTTACCAGCTAAGGATAACAGAAAACTGCAGCGTGTCAAAAAAAAACTCGGAATTCTCAGCTCTCTCCGGTTTGTGTTGTGCATTAGCCTCTCTATCCTTGGCAGTAAGTAGGGCATGTACCTAAGAAATCCCTACTTCTTTAGCCACAAAAGATGTCGTCAGAGTTGTCTGAAACTGTAGCTTACTTCAGTGTAAAGTTCCCACAACATTTCACTAGTCCTCTTCAATACCAGTAAGTTAACGTGCAAGTATAAATTGATTAAAACTTGCAAGTCCGTTTGCTGATCAGGTCCTAAATAAGTTCCCAGAAGATGTGATCCACTTGGTAAGATAAATCATTTATTTGTACTAAAGAGCATAAACCTATAATTAATAAAGATAAGAAATTGTTGGTGCAAAAATTTTCGGGACATCAAGACATCATTGCTAGAAATTCGCAGCATTCACAGAATCACAGTCATCAGTAGTGATATATCAAGTATCAACTGTCAAGTAGAAAGATAACAAATTTGTGAAAGACAAGTAAAAAGGTTCATTTGCTGGAAATCAACTAAGCTAAGAGCTATAGTACTGAAACCTTCTCCGCCATGAAACTCTTGAGCCTGATAAAACTCGGGACATAAATTATCGCGTTATGGATACCACTACTGGAAATGTTAAGTGTTTGTAAGTTTTCACTTCTTGGCTGATATGTGAACAAGGAGCTTTCACACAATAACAAGATAGTCCCATCTTTCAATACTTTTATAGGACTTACAGTCCCTACTAGAATATCTTTTAAGTTATCTCGAATGATGATTTCTTTACTCCAACTTTCCTTCATTCCATAATCCTTCATCACCCAAATGGCAAGTTCAGAGTTTGACGTTTTATCGCAAACACACAAGCACCCTCCTAGCAGTTCCAAGCTCCTACGAGTTACACTCCCTCCAACTTCAGGTAATGCAGTTAGTTGAAACACTTCTTTCTTCAAATCAAAAGTACACACCCTTCCATTAATTGTGCCATTCTTTTGATGATAAACTAACCAGTGAAGGTTGCTATTGACAAATATAGCATTACAACTTCCAAACCAACGAATATTCCCCAGATATAGACCTTTTTTGCCACCATATACTAAGAAGGGGACATGTCCTAAACTTCTCCACATGCCTGTTCCAAGTGTATAGACCTTGCACCCTGAATAAACCTCGCCACCTAACTTAGGTGAATCATCCTGATAAAAGCATACGATCTTGAACTCATTGCTGGCTTCAACAAATCCAAAGCCATGAGTTTCAAAAGCATATGATTTACTAATGCCCTTAATGTGAACTGGAAGGTGCATGCACTCCTGTGTAACTGGATTGCATATATAAATTGAACGAGGACAATACCACTTCCATAAACAAATTAACCCATTAACCGAACCAATTATACATACATTCTCCGCGCCAAGTCTTCGTAAGTCAAGTCTAATCTGGGGGTGACGGTTAATATCATAAATATCAGATTTGTCATCCAGTTCTGCAAGTAGGAAGCACAAATCTGCAGGCATGCTACTTCTATTTCGATGATGAATTAAAAGGCCCGTAGGTGATCTTGATAGATGCAACATAACAAAATAAGATTCTAAGAGTATATTGTGCCATCTTTTACATACACAATTGCATTGGACTATTGTCTTGATGGGAAGCCTTGATAGAATATCAGCTACAATCTCTTCTGGTAAATCCATAGTCCAGGACTTGTTACTGCACACCTTCTATCAAAAAGAATTGCATTCTTTTTTTAAGTTTCATCATTTATAAAGAAAATCGGGGCTACATACATATTTATATTTAAAGAAAGACATCCAGGGGAAGAAATTTTGATTATGCATAGTACATAAGAATTAACAACAAAGTGTCACATAAATCAACCTAACACCTACATTTATTCCTTATGAGTTATGACTCCGAGAATTTTATTAATTTATCGAAATTATTACTTTATTGAGACTAAATTAATTTATCGAGGTACCGTGAACTGCAAAAATTAAAATAGTATTCCCTTGATTCAAACATTCTGATGTTAGATGATTCCAATATACTGACTATTACATATTGTGAAAGAAACTGAAACATAAAATGAAATAGTTTGCTTACCGGCATTAGAGCTTTAAGAGTACTGGAATTCGATTTGTTGGGCATCTTACGAAGAAAATGCATGTTCTATAGATACACTGAGAGTTAAAATTGCTAAAGCAAGAACTAAGTTGAAATCGTGGGCTTAATTGTAAGATTAAGGACCCCGAAACAATAAGAACTGCCAAGGCAAAAATTGCTAAAACAACTGCCAAGCTGAAATTGTGGACTTGATTATGAGATTAAGGAAGCGACAAATTAGGAACTGTGATCTGAATCAGTTACGTTTCATGACACGAGTCAGTCTAGCATTTTCCTTAATCATAATCATAATTCTCCAAACATATCAAGGCATTTTAAATTTTTTTTAAACCTGTCAAAGGCATTTGATTAAGAAAAACTCCAAAATTTAATTTAGGATAAGGAGTATATACAAAATAATAACAATTATTATTATAGACTGCCATGAAAGTACCTTTTTTTTTTACGGAAAAATAGGGATTTTTTCGGATTTGATAAATTATTTGTAAACACAGCATGATTAAAGAATGTTCAATTGGCGATTACACCGCAAGTCATAAACCAAACTGGTCCTAAATTAATTTCCGGACCAAAGAGCCCAACCTGGAATTACGATTTTATTGCATTTATCTCCAGTATTAAAGTTGGTCGACACCATACATGTAATTAAATGGTGAACAGATTAAAAATTTCACCACCATTCCTAAGATTAAATTTAAAGCTATTATGCGGTTACTATATTTTGTTAAAAAAAAATATCAATCTTCCAACAAAGTACTTTGAATTAGATAGCATACGAATAGTCATTTTGAAAAAAAAAAAACAAATTACTTATTTTTCATCCGACAATCCTTATCACGCAAGTTTTCACTCTGGCCTGCTATCAAATGTACACAAGCACCCAGACTAATCTTTTAAGCCGAAACAAAAGCAACCAAGGAAAAATAACACAGAACTTGGGAACATTTGATGTATTAATGCTTAGGCATTCCCATAGACTGCTTATACTTACTATTCCATGGTGATGACCACCAAAAAAAATTGACTATTAAATTATAAACAGAGAACAATGCTTCCTTTTTTTCTTCTTAATAACTTAAACATAATTAGGAGACCTCATGGTGTTAGCAAGAGACGGGGAAACAAAACTAAGTTAAGAACAGACATTCCCAAATTAATGGGGGACGGCCCTCTACCTTCGTCTCGAGGCTAACTTATAGAGGTTACAAACTATAATTTCCGATGACCTACACTTGATTGTACATACCAAAATGGCTTCACAACAATACCGAAGAGCAGATTTTTGCCCTAGCAGACGGAAATGTTGTAGGGAAGCCAATAATTTGTACAGATAAAATCCTCTACATGAAGTAACTGAGAGCTTTCTTCCTTCGAGAACCGCCTTCACCATACAACTCATTCCATTGTTGAAGCTCTGTCATGTTTTGAGACTCTGACGAAACACTTGCACAAACCTGTGACAATCAAAAGAGAAGTTGTAGGTCAAATATTACAGCCAAAACAAAAACACTTACATTCATATGTTATATGCTTACCTGTTCATGGGCGTTCTTAAAGTCATCCATGTTCAAAGGACGGATGTCTGCACTATTACTGAGAGCTGGAGTGGGTTTACCTTCTGCTTGAGCAGCAGATTGCTCCTGTCATCAATTAAAAATGATGAGAGATGGATGAGTAGACAATTCAACATATGCTATCTTCCAATATTTAAACAAAATTCCAGTTTATAAGGTCACAAGCTTTTGTAATTATATACCTTTTTCTCCTTTTCTAGAAGCTCTCTAATTGGGCGATGTGCAGCAGTCACACACAGATTCTGCACCATTGATGTTTGATGTAAGATTCACAAATTTTGCATACAAATACCAGCAGTACAATAATACATGCAAACGACAACCTTAAGGTCACTTCCGGAATACCCGTCAGTCATGTTAGCAACTGAATCCAGATCAACGTCAGCAGACAGGTCTTCTTGTGCTAGTATAACCTTTAAAATTTTGGCTCTGTTGGGAGCATCTGGCAAATTAACCATCAACCTGCAAAACATATATTATTACAGAGGTGCAATTAACAAAATTCACACATACGACACAACTAGTTTCTGAAGAAACAGAAACAGATGATACCTTCGTGGAAGCCTTCTTATAACAGCCTCATCAAGATCAAAAGGCCTATTTGTAACTGCAAGCACCAGAACTCGTTCTGTATCTTTAGTCCGCAAGCCATCCCAATTTACCATAAACTCATTCTTCATCTTCCGCATAGCCTCATGTTCCCCAGGATTCTCCCTTCGACCCAACATGCTATCAACCTTGAGAAGAAGATTTAGACTGAGTTTAGTAAGTCGAAATAGTTATTTTCAAAACAATACTGAGAGTAGTTTTGAAAAGCGTACTTCATCTACAAATACAACACTTGGAGCAATTTTACTGGCTAGAGTAAACACAGCTTTCACGTACTTCTCACCTTCACCAAACCACTACATAAAAAACATTAGAGTGAATTTTACTTTAGTAAGTGAAGATCATTTTACAGGGAAGTATTATAAATTCATCACTGAACTAAACCTTAGACGTAATGCTTGACATGGATATATTGATAAAGTTTGCACCAGCTTCGGTAGCCACAGCCTTTGCTAGCATGGTTTTCCCTGTTCCAGGAGGCCCAAATAGGAGTATACCCTTGCAAGGCTGAGAGTAAAGCAATAACAGAGATATTTTAGTTCTAATTAAGAAGTACATTCTTCACTTGATATCAGAGGAAAATGTTACAACTGTTGAGGAAAATAAAATTTATTTTATATCAACAAATTTGCAGATATCACCATGTCTGTTATATTCTTGCAAGGAGATCTCAAGATATACTGCCCCAGTTTGGAAAGCCTCAAGCAGGCAGAGTGGAGAAGAACAAGTTTATTTACCCATATATAACCAAAAAAAGTTGGGATCCTGAGGAGTATTAGTTTATAGATAATAAACGCAATTTAGGTTAGGCATCGATGCGCGGTGTTAATGACTAGAAATACTTTTGAATCACATATAAGCTAATGAGATAGTTAAACACATCAATCAAACAACTACTTATATCCATCAACCAACATATACTGCATATGTTGTAGCATAAGGTTAAACAAGGTCATAAATTTTGTAAAAGTTAATTACATAATATTACCTTTTTTTAGTAGTTACAAAATATTATTAAATTTGTACAGATAGGAACAAATAAAATGAACCAACGGCTATATGCATATAAACGTAAGCATGCAAAAAATTGTTTCTATCTCAATAGCTGTATGCTATCTTAGTATGAAATAAAAAGTTTTGATGAAAGTAACCTTGGTTAATTGACCCTTGCAGAAAAGCTCAGGTCTCTGCAGTGGAAGCATCACCAGCTCCTTCAGTGTATCTTTAACATTTTCCAGAGCTCCAATATCCTCAAACGTTACACCAATATCATTGGGCGGGATAACCTCGGCAAGAAGTTTTTTCTCAAACTCATTCTCAGTTACAACATCCTATTTAAGTCAAGAAACTCTATTACTTCATACGAAATATCAAAACATGAGAAGTTTGACAAAGCAGATTAGGAACCTTAAGTGACTTCTTCAAGTTCTTGGATTCATTCTGGATGGACTGTAGGATTCCAATTCCATACTGAATGCTGATACATACAAGATGATGTTTCTACTGTTAATATAACTCATTATTACTTTAGAATATTAAGAAGGTCTACATTTTTCATTACCTATCACACGACAAAACGAGCCTTGCATCAGGTTCAGCTTTAGAATTCTGCATTAAGTGATGGCTCAAAGCCCATCCCACAACCTTCTCAGCGCCTTCATAATATATTAACGCATTATTGAAGTACTTGACATTAAAACATTAATAAGACGAGGAGATAACAAATTTCCTAACAAATTTCCTAACTTAAACAGAAGGTGATCCACAGAGTAACGGGAAACTTACTCTCATTTGTAAGTGATTGTTCTGTGATGCATAGTGTTTCAAGTGCATCACATTCTAACCCACAACGATAAAGCACCTATAAATGACAAACAAGTGAAAGGTCATTTATTTTATTTCCAAATAGTAAGAAAGCAGAAGGCATACTAGTCCTGGACCATAAAAAAGTAACTTTATTAGAATATAATTCATAATCCGAAGCACAAAATGTGGCTGGAGGTAGCATCCATGTAAATTTGGTTTAGGTATATAGCACGGTCAATGTAAAGGTGATGCTTTTGGTTTCCGGTCAATGTTATAGTAGCGTTAGTGCTGCTCTGCCTATGTCTAACAAGATTAAATAAATCACACTCTTTGTTTCCTTGACTCAGCTAGAAGTGTCCAATATAGATACGTGTCAAAGTGTCAGACAGCAATATTTCGAAAGATGTACATCTTTTTGGCCTAAGATAAGTGGCTGACTGTCCATGCCCATGTCCGAGTGTGCAGGGTCTGACCTGGGTATTTGAGGCAAAATGAAGAGTTGGGGTAATAGAGATTACCCTCAACACAAAAATAAATAAATTCAAGAGGAGCAGTTACTGCATGCTTATGTTGAATTCCAGAATCTCCTTAATCAATGATTTTAAACACATGATATTTCCAGAGATGTACTTTGTCACTTTGGAAATAAAGGTCAGGGCCACATGAGAAAGTGACTGTTGTTGTATTGCCTCTATGTAATTTTTGGTTCTTATAAACAACATGTCTCCTTCACTTCAACTAGCTTTGGGAATAAGATGAGAGATGAGACCAACACAGTCCCTTTCCCCCGCCCCACCAAATAAAGAGTGCAAGAGGTAGAGTATGGCTTCTGCTTCGATTTAGTATAGCAAGGATGCAGATGCCCTTATAGCTGTTGTTAGGGATCAGCTGCCTTTTCTATTGTTGTTATCGCTACTGGACCATATCCTCTTTGGTTAATAGGTCGCGTAATATATATTCAGGCTTTAGTCTTGTAGGTTTTCTTACCCCATGTATACTTATTGTACTTGTTGTAAGATGATTATTTTCTCACATTTTATTATTGAACATTTTGTTTCCCCATAGAAGTTGTAATAATATTTTTTTTGTGATTTATATCCTCTTAGGGTGGTGATTGTTCTACGGATTAATCATCCAGTGATGTTTATATTTTTTAAATATCATTACTGATATGCATGACTGCATCAGTTATCACTTCCAAAGAGAACTAACAATGGTAAAAACTTTGACGGATCTTTCTGTCAAAGGTACCTCCAGTCTAGAATCAGTAAATGGCTCTAAAATTGTTAAATATAACATATGACCAATAAAGACTTCTCAATAACACCTTTACGTTTTGGGAGATCTGGTTACTCAATAGAAAGTTCTAGCAAAAACTTTATATGTAGTGTGAGCGGATATATGTGTATCTCTTCTTAGAATTTAGTAACATATTGCTTCTGTAAAGTTATAGGTACAAAGGTTCTTCCTCAAAGAGTTATCACCCTCATACTTCTATTAACCTCCTACTGGAGATACTGTAACACATTTTCATTTTGTTGACTTAACATTCCCAACAAGGGAGTACAGCTGACTAGCTGAGGCCCGTTTGTGGACTTCCATTTGCTAGACTGGGATACTCTTCAAAGACTGTCATTTACTCGCACTAAATGGGAATAAGTGTTAACCCAGTCTTTCAATGCTGATCTGAAACCACTCTAAAGGCTACCTATATGGTCTACTGAAAATCTAGAATCAGTTGACAAGGTTTACAAGTGAAATTGTGGACTATTCTGTAAATCTGAAACTACAAAGATACAGTTCTTTCTTACCATATGCAAAAAATCGCAAACTATAGAGCTCCTTAAATATGTGCAACCAATATTCGGCATTAGCTTGCTAAAATTATGAAGAAAAAGGACAGGGAAGGGGCATAAATGCGTAACATCTGTGTAGTTGGGTATCATACTCTTAGAACCACAATGTGAAACAGGAACATCTTGCAACAAATTGGTAACATAATAATACTAGTTAGTAACGGATACTTACAGTGCGTAGGCAATTCAAATTTCCTTTTATTTTGAGGGTTTCAGAATCACGGTCTAACTGCTGCTTCCAATCCACAAGGAGAGACTCATCCTGGAATGATACATCATTAAAGTCAAATGCAGAAGCTTAAAGAAGGCAGGCGACGTAAGGTGATGAAAGCACAAACCTGAGGCATGTGAATAGTAACTTTATTAGGAAGGAGTCTTGTAAGGTTCTTAGTTGCTTTAGCAACCTCCTTCCCCTTGTCATGCATCCGTCCAAAACTATCCTGTGAACAACAAAGTCTGGTTTAAGGTCTTCAACATAGAAGTGTGGAGCAATGGAAAGAAATAACAAGTCTAGTACCAGTAAATCCTCCAGAGACATTTCACATGTTTGCAAAGATATGTCATTAAGTGTAAGGTCTATATACAAAAAAATTAAACATTACTTTCGATATATACACCAGAGCATATCATTACTCATTAGAATGGTTCCAGGTACAGATTCTGATCTCCAGTTATACTCAATGAGCCAAATCCTGAATGTTACTATGAAATGTTAATGTTTGTGTATGACTATGACACATGCTCAAATTATACATATTTCATAGCATGTATTTCCTCATTTATCCTTGGTTTGTAATTATTTTGTCCTTGATTAGCATTTTAGTTGCATTTAAACTTGGATGGATGCTAAGGATGGTTTTTGATATTTGTACGATAACATTGGAAGAAAATGAGCAAAAGAGGAGTTAAAGTGAAAGATATGTGCAGAAACTTTCAAGGGCTTGAAGCTGATTTTCAAGGCCTTGTATCCGGACAGGAATTTTAATAATATATCTTTTACATCTAATTGAAATTGTTCTTTTACCGTATTGCAAAGCTTTTAAAAGCCTATCCAAGTATATATACAAAATTATTAGGGTTTTTATTGAGAGATACACACGAGGGTGAGATGAGAATGAGAGGGATCTTGAAAGAGAACAAGAGAGCAAGGACTGAAGGGATTCCATCCAAGTTATAAGAGATTCTTCAAGTTGTATCTTCTTTACTCTAAACTCTTCTAATCATGATTTTGCCCATTAATATATGCATGTTTTCATTATCTAGCACGGGTAACTAATTCTTTAATCCGAGAATTAGGTAGTATTCATTGGTGATATATGTTTGTTTGATTGTATTGCGAATTCTCTACTTTTCCTAATCTATCATTGAGTGCTTAACCAATTAAGGGAGTCGCAAACCTTTAGTTGTATCCATAGGAATTGTGATAAACTGGGAGAGGATTCACAATTCTTCATGATTTGGTAGACATAGTTTGATTACAAAATCGGAAGATTAATAAGAAAACTAAAAAACTTATAATTCTTGGGTCTTAATAGTTTATAATTTATGTTTTGATTGATCATGGGAGTGACTTTTGAGATATAATTGTAGGCACTATCTTGTATCTTGGGAGAAAACATTATAAAGTTTAGAAAAATTGTTTTTAGCAAAGTACGAGAAGTAGATATCACAATATATAAACATTCGTTGAACCAATTGAAAAACCCTAGTTCTCAGGTTGCTTTTCCTCATTGATAAAACTTAGTTTTACTTGCTTATTATTAGTTTGCTTTAGTTAGTAACAAACACACCAATTATTTCTCACACTTTTAGATATTAAGAGATCATAACTTGAATTGATATTGATTTAGTCCTTACCTGCGAACGAACTCATAAAAAAATACCTCAACAATTTGACGCCACTGCCGGGGAAGGCATCCATATTAAGTTTAGGTTAATTATTTCTTATTGTTTAGATATTATCAAATTTGTTTCCAAGATCGTTGTCTTCTTTTCAAGTGCATCAACTCTTGCATGCGACGTTCTACCAATGCTGAAAATTTAGAATTTGATCCAGATTTCGAGCGCACTTTTCAAATTCTAAGGCGAGAGGCAAAGCAAAGAAAAGAAAAATCTAAGATGGGGGATGTCCAGAGACCATAATGAAAATGATGCAGGTCCAGATACCATAATGAAATGATGAAGGTCCAGAGACCAATAATCAGCAAATTTTGAATACATTTGCTGCACGCTTATTTAACAGTTTCTATTAATAGTTAGAGAACTAAAAAATAAAGCTTAGACCGCAGAAGTTATCAGAAAGAAGTATAGTAACTATTACCGGAAAAGCCAAGTCAAGCAGAGCAGTTTGATGGCTGCCAAATTTAGTAAAAAGTAAACCACCAGGATGGGACTGCACAATAACCAGGTTCAATTAATTAAACAAAACATCATGCAGCTGATAAATAGAAAGGCAAATTTCTTTTCTTCTTCATAAGAACTATCATAACGTAGAAGAAAATTTAGAGAACCTGTTGTAAGAAAATCAGCCTCAACTCTTAGTTGGCATAGATGAGACTAAAAGATAGACCTTTTTAATCAATAATAACAGAATAACACAGCGATTTGAGATACATTATATATAGTTAAGATCTTACTTTACTTAAACGAGAATGAAAGTTTGGTCTTTCCTTTAGGCCATCTTAAATTGCAGTTTTTTCTACTGTTTGAAACTACAAAGAACAACTATTCTGAACTTGTTTACATTAAGATGACCAATCATCAGGTACACTAAACAAAAAGCCTTCAACTTGGACAACACACATATACACACAAAACACTTCAAAGCCTTCATGATTCAATTTAAACCCATACAAGCAGCCACAACATACATATATACCCCTCAAAAGCATTCATCTTTAATCTAAAACTACCCAAACAATTTTGCACAGAACTTACCTTTTCCTTGCGATTGTCCCCATTGGTTTGGGAACCAATCACGATAACATTATCCGGAAGCCTTTCAAGTTTGCTCCTGCATAATGAATATGTGTCGGCGTTTCCTATCACAGACTTCTCCACATCTTTTATGAACAAGATTAAAGGAGAACTCCTGCTCTCGCTAAATACGGCCTAATTCAGTAAAAAAATAATTTAAGTAGTGAAAGCATGACATATTTTTAACATTTTGGAGAACTGAACGGAATTTAAGCACACCTCAAACAAAGTGGTGACAAGTAATTTGTTTAGTTCATCCCTGCCTGTACTTTCCAGATAAAGCTCCTTGGCTACAAAAAGAGGAGTAACTTATTCAAGAAAAACACAGTTTTATTTGAGTGGAATGAAATTAATGGGATGAAAAATTACCTTTGCAGAAGTACCCATGCCCATTTTCACACAAACCAGCAAAATCGACGCCATCAGGAATGGGTTTATCAAATCTTACACCAATTTTAGACGAAGGATTGTCTTCAAAGGGTAATACAACCTTGCCTTTATATCCTGATGTTGGACCCCTGATAATTGATGAAGATTAAAGCCTGATATTGCAGAGAACACAAATGGTATATATACTAGCCACAAAGTGCAAGGAACACTTTACCAAAAAAAAAAGTGTAAAGAATCACACAAAGATTTAATTTAATATTTGATCACCCACACAAAAGAGAAAATTAAAAGATTCGACACTTAACTAATGCAAATGTAGAATATTTTTGGTGAACATTGCCCATACAGGTAGGATACCTACAACAAACATTACCCAAATATACACAAAAGTAGACTCCCGCGTATCAATGTGGAGCAGTCACTAGCGCATCATAAAGAATCTAATTGACAGCACATACATAGAACAACTTGGTACAGGTTTCAAAATAATTATAATTAAAAAAACAAATATCTTTGAGAAATGACGTTGCAAAACCAGCCTAGTTGACGGGGAATGGAAATAAAAAGGAACTCCTATATTTACTAGTAAATAGTTGAATCATATTTAAATTTTAGTTTTAAGTTAAGAGGGAGGTAACCTACTTATTAATTTGATTTTTTACGATGTAGTTGGTATTGTTAATTGTAGCCCGTTTGTTGGCTTACTCTCCCTATATATCTGTGTTTGATCCCTTGTCAAAGTAGGCTTGATTAATAATACAACATATATACACACATACACGTAGGACACATCTCAATGATTCAAACAAACACAGATCGGCGAAGAAGACGAGTCTACTAACCAAACAAACAAAGGTGGAAAGATGTAACGATGGAACGCCGGAGAACGGTGACGAGAACGACCGGAGACGATAGTGATGACGGCGGATCTCTCTCTCCTATCAATCTTATATCTTCTAATTACGAGTTATGCCATTCCCGTATCACCCTTCCCGCACCCCCACGAATTGGAGCAGTAAAATACGGGGGACATGCCAGGTGGTGCATCCCATATGTATGTGGCCGCAACCCCGCACCCGAATGTATCGGGTGCACAGTACGCTGGGTGAGTGCCGCACCCCTGCTTTCTAGCAGACAAGCTATCTTTCTGTTGTTTCAGTCCATAGTTACTTCTTTATCAAATATGTCATATATAACTAGTGATAAAACCACTTGGCTTCTATAACTAAATGTGGTTGTATTTATACAATTCTCTTGTTATCTTATATCGTAACAAGCATGACTTATGTTCAACTTCCATCCAAGTGACTACACATATGCTATCAACATTTACTATTACTTAACATGAATATTTCTTATTTTGAAATTGCAGCTAATGTGCCTATGTGGCTATTTACACAATCCCCCTTCCAATTCAATTTACAGTAAGTCTTCATTGGTAAAATGTTGGCAATCCTTTACTATAATCTGGACAACTATATTGAGTTGTCATCTTCTCACACATATCCAATACCAAATGCAGAAGGGGGATACCAGTAAAGTATATACTATATAAAAATTTATGTTTTTCATTGTCATTAATTTATTTATTATTCGATTTCTTTTTCATTGCAATTATGAGCTTCTAATTTTTCATATAAAGGTTCAATAATTTGCAAATACTTAAAAATATATTAAGGTTTACTCGAACTCATTTCTACTAAAATACTTCATTGCACAAGAACTATAAGAATGAAAGCCAAGTATGACAAGGGCCCCATAAAAAAGAAGTCCTGTTATAATCCCCATGTACATGACAATCAATACGACTTGAACACATTCCACGCAAAACTATTATAAATTTGGAAGAAACCAGAACCAACAGTGAACACCTGACAATAACTACAACATGCCATTCCTACCCTATATACAGAGAACAGCTGAACAGGAGATATTTGTATAAAAATTTCCAGGATAGCAACATATGGTATACCTTGCATGAGATGGTGTTGCATATAAGCTCGCAGAGACAGCACCAATAAATCTAACTCTGTCACCTAACAAACACAATTCCACTAAAGTATTAAATAGAGAAGGAAACTAAAGTAGTCCTTCTAACTGCATGAATAACTCACCATATTCTTAACGTAAAATGACACAGGGCATACCTGTTTTAAACAGGTGGTTCTTTAATGTTCCAGCGGGGGAGAGCATAGTTTCCGTCTTCATCTTTGGTTGCGACTCCAGGCCTTTTGTAGAAGGAACTTTAGAGGTATTTGGGGTATCCTTTTCAACAGATGAATCCCCTATGGTCTGAGCAGCGACAGAAGCTTCACAGTTTTGCTTGGTATTGTTTTTGGGTTTCTCGACGCTTTTACCTTCTTTCTGATGTTCAGCTTCTTTAGCAGATAAACCCTGAAACCAAATTTAATGACTTTAACACATGCTTTGCTAGTATAACCTGCTGTAGCAGAAGAACAATGTAAATTTACAAAACGTTTAGACTTGAAATCAATTATGTAACTTCATATAACATTCAGTCTTACAAGCAAGACTATATGTTAATACAAAACATCAGTTAATTTTGTGATGCAGGGTTTCATAGTTTCAAACTGTCCTTCATATTTAGATACCCAAAACGAGAAATCAATGTGTAATAAAAAATTCAGAACATGTTTGATACGTATAAAACAGCAGATTAGATATTGCTTAAACGGTGATGAAGCCCTATATCCTGAGAGGCTGGATATCCTAGCTGAAAATTGAAGAGAAAATTAAAATGACGGGAGTTAAGAAAGAAGCAACTTCTTATTCATTTATTAAGGGGAAAAACTTACCCCTAAGATGGACTGGCTATCGAACATGAGCAATTTGGCACCATAATAGTTAGCAAGTGCCTTTGTCAACATCTCCTGGTATATCTCAGATCCTAGAAAGAAAGCATAGAAAATGTAGGATACAAATAAAGATATAGCAACTTGGTATTAGTTTAGCAAAAGAATGGGCCAAATACCTGCAGGACCAGAAAGCAAAATTCTAGGATTTATCGTAGGAAGCTTAGCAGTATATTTGACTTGTTCTCTGTGCTTTAGGTGTATATAAGAAGCTGCAATAAGTACATCTTTTGTATTTTCACTGCAATGCAACAAAGAAAGAAATTAATTCAGGGATCCGTTATGGCTGACTACATCCAAGCAACGCAAACATCATAAACTATATACTCCTAGTAACAGTAGATAATATTAACTGTCAGCTGCAATGGTAAGACCTAGAAACCGAAATATGAACCATATTTACAAATTCTCAACTATGGTTAAAAAAGCAATATGAACTCATCCATATTGCAGAACTTAACAGAAGTAACAGTTCTAGATATTTGTAGATCAAGATGCAGTTTATTGTGTAATAATGGCAAACTCATTAGAAAATATTAAGTAATTGAGTTCTGATATACAAGTTACGTAAACAGAGCCATTTGCTCTCTGCATAACTATTGTTCCGCCAGTCATGGCCTCCAAACTTATTACTTGCAGCTAATTACCCAACCATGACATAAACATGAACTGCTATACCTATTCTTAAGTTTCAGGTTCACAACAGATGTGATGTGATATATATATAAGAGTTCTTCTGATATACATGAATATCTCTATATGAATAAGGCTCCACGTTGGAATTTATGAAGTTAAATCCTACATTTTATACTATACAAGACCAACTTCACACATCATATAAACAAGTTACGATGTAATATATATATATATATATATATATACACACACACACACATATACATACATACATATATATATATATATATATATATATATATATATATATATATATATATAAAATCTATATATGAAGATGGCTGCACGTTGGAATTTGTGAAGTTGATTCCCACATTTTATTTTCTAAAGCTTCATTCCCGATGAAATGCTTAGCACGTTAAAATTATAATGTGAACCCTCCACCCAACACACTAGCACTCAAGCAAGCAGTCAAGCTACATCAAAAGGGTGTTCTTGTTTAAACATACAAGACTTGATATCTTTTTTCAATTTAGAAAAAGATTAAAAAAAACCTTCTAGTACTCCCACTTTGTACAAAACTCACTAAAAAATTATTCCTTTCTCTTATATTACTCCCTATCACCTGCTAGTAAATAAAAAATTTATCATGAAGATTTTGTACCTTAAATAATATGGGAAATCATCAAAAGACACCTTAACATCACGTCCATCAAGGATTCCTTTGTAAATTTCATCTTTGAAAATTGCATATCTCAGAGAGGTCGCAGAAGAATGTGAAGGCATTGAATCCTTGATCCAATCTTTTTCTTCTGTCGCCTAAATGAGATCAGTTGGCCAAAGTCAAAATAGTTTATAGCTACTATCTGAATAACAGCCTTAGCAATACATTAAAGCTTACATTGTTCTCTATGCCACCGTCCATGTTGCAGTTGGAAGAAAGAATCTTCGCGGTTGCTCCAATATCAACAGCACTATCACTATCAGCATTTGTAGAAGAGTTGACTTCAAGGGCATCAAGCTCATCTTCTTGAACAAATGAAGAAGGGGGCAGCTCAGCTGTTTGATATGTTTTACCAATATTCTGCGCTGTAGACCTTATCCGCGAAATATCTTGTCGCATGCTCGACAATTTTGCAAGAAGAGTAGCACCAGCTGCTGAAAGCTCTCCCTCGTGTTTTTCAGCTTGAATCAGTTTCAAGTTTGTGCCACCAGCTAAGGAAGGCGTTTTAACAATTGCATCAAACACTAGCTGCTGGAAAATCTGTAAAGTTAAATGTTAAGGAACTCCAAAGTGCTTGAGAGATGAGACCAACTAAATGTGCCAAGGACTGAGGGGGGAGTTTGAGAACCCCAAGATCAACAACAAAAAATTAAACAAACAGACTAACACCTAAGCAACAAGAACAAGGATACATAAGCATGAGAGCCCAGTAAACCAAAGACTAACTCATCTCCCGAATTTAAATCACAAGTAGCATTTTTCCTTATGGTCTTCCCATTAATTTGAACAAATCCCTTTCCGTTCTTACTTTCAAGTACTGCAACAACACTGCTACCGCGCTGATCATTTCATAAACAACAAAAAAATAAATTAATACACAGTGCTTTTTCTTCAGAAAACCATGAGATACAGAGAACACAGAAAGATACAGTCTAATCCCGAAGTAAACTTAACCGTGCACATGAATAATTTGCTTGTAAATTTGCATGCTAGTGAAACTGATTTAAGCTTATGTCTCAGGAAAATACCTGTGTAAGCTTGATAGCACAGAGAATTCCACTTATTGTATGATCGTTCAGCAAAAGATTGGCATCATTGCTTGTCCCAACTAAAAAGTTTGTTGAATATACACTCATGGTCGGGTTCTGCAGCAAAGCATTTACTCAATCAAACAGTTTATACAGACAAACAAAAAGAAAAATCTCCCGGAACTAGTCGGATGTAGTAGATAACTTTCCTGTTACACTTCATCAAATAATTAAACAAAAACATCAACTCCTACTGTGTATAAAAAAGCAATAACGAATCTACAGTTCAGGTAGATTACCAGTTGATTTTGGGTAAGAAGCCTACACCAAGGGGCACTCATGGTGGAACTCTGGTTCTGTTTCCACGAAGTAAAAGAACTTTTCGGCTTCTCTACTATAATAGGTGTAGTACCTTCTAAAATGAATAAAGATCAACCTAATAAGTTTACCATTCCGATCATCCACAAATAATACTCACACATGAAACATTTGAAAAATAAATTTAGCATTCCAATCATCCACAAGTAACAATAAAACAGGATACACTTTAAAAATATAATTTACATTGCGATCCAACAAATTAAACTAACACATAAAACACTTCAAAAATATATTTAGCATTCCAATTATCCACAAGTGACAATGGAACACAATACACTTCAAAAACAAATATTACATTTCGATTATCAACAAGAAACACTAAAACATAATAAAACTCCGAAACTCCCTGCAGTGACACTAAAACACGTACACTTCAAAAACAAATTTTACATTTCGAGTATCCTCAAATAACACTAACACATAAAGCACTTCAAAAAAACATTTAGCATTCCAATTATCCAAAAGTATCAATAAACACTTTAATAACAAATTTTACATTTCGATTATCCACAAATACCACTAAAACATAAAACTCCGAAAATCTCGACAAATGCATACACAAATATCATGAAATTCAACATGCATATAAATAATGACTGACTCACCTTGAGCTACCGGAGCTACCGGTGTGGCAACAGATGTTTCGGGAGCAACATCAGGCTTAGCTTCACTAACCGCCTCTTTCGCGACGATTGCAGAATCACCTGCAACGCATTCTTTCGGATCCACCTGCACCGGAGATGCTAGTTCCTTGGAATTATCAACAGCCGTCGATTTCTCGGAACTCGAAACCTTTTCGGCCTGAAATTCAATCGAATAAACGGTTAAAACACCGCAATTCAATCTAAACAAATCAAAATTTCAATTCGAAACATCAAATCAATAAAAAAAATGAAAACATATAATTAATAGATAAACCTTTTGGCGCTTTGGTGACGGAAGCTTCTCGTCCGACGAGGACGATCTCTTATTGTTGTTTGAGAGAGATCCACTTCTCCTCGTCGACACCATTTCTGAGAGAGAGAGGAGAGAGACGAGAGAGAGAGAGATTACAAAAGGGGGATATTTTATTTGTACTGATACTTTATAGTTTAATTTCTGTTATATATACGAGTCATTTGTATGTGAGGTCTCTGAGGAGAGGGGTTTGTATAGGAAACGTTCCGTTTTACGCGTATTTTAGCTTTGTGGAGTTGGAACGGGCTAATATGCGCTGCGGTAGAGTTTCTGTTTAGACTACCACCTACTAGCATGGTACAAAACTCTAAAAACAATTTATTTATTCAACTAAATTATAGTACGTGCTATGTACAGGTTTATTTTAAAAACTAATTCTATAAAAAATATAAATATAAGAAAATTGATGAATTAAAAATTTAAAAAATGTATATTTTTAATTATAATTATGAAATAAATAATACTAATGAAATAAAAGATTATATTTTTATTATTAGAACAAATCTATCTATACTATTATATAAAAGACGAAACATTAACAGTTTTGGTACCTATTTTTTGATACATGTTTTTTGTTACTTCGTGAATTTACTTATTTACCCTTCATTATAAAGAGAAATAAATACATCTAAAATAAATAATAACATAATATAATTAATGATAATTAGTAATAATAACATAATATATTTAACGGTAATTAGTCGATTGCCTTTTTCATATTTACTTTTAGTTGAATATATTGCCATTTATAAACACCTACAAATATCAATCGTATCATATCTTTCGATCATTAATATTTTCTTTCGAATTAAAATACGCTACCTTTTTAATTTAAAACAAATCTTACAATCAATAATATATACCCGAAAATATCACACCACAATTTTCAAGAAAAATAACACCTAAAATAAATAATAACATAATATATACTATTATATAAAAGCCGAAACATTAAAAGTTTTGGTACCTATTTTTTGGTACATGTTTTTTGGTACTTCGTGAATTTATTTATTAACCCTTCATTATAAAAAAAATGCACCTAAAATAAATAATAACATATAATAACATAATACAATTAATAGTAATTAGTCGAGATATTACCTTTTATAAACTTCTAAAAACATCAATCCTATCATATCTTTCCATCATTAATATTTCCTTTCTAAAACACGTTATAATTAATGGTAATTAATCGATTTATATAATAAAATTAATGATAATTAGTCGATTGTCTTTCACATTAATATAATAAAATTAAGGGTAATTAATCGATTACCTTTTTCACATTTACTTTTAGTTGAAGATATTACCTTTTATAAACACATAATATTTCCTTAATCTTACAATTATTAATATATACCCGAAAATATCACACCATAATTTTCAAGAAAAATATAACACCTAAAATAAATAATAAGGTAATATAATTAATGGTAATTAGTCGATTGCCTTTTTCACATTTAATTTTAATTGAAGATATTAACTTTTATAAATACCTAAAAAGATCAATCGTATCATATCTTTCAATCATTAATATTTCCTTTCTAATTAAAACATGTTACCTTTTTAATTTACAACAAATCTTACAATCATAAATATATACCGAAAATATCACACCATATTTTTCAATTATTAATAAAATATATTAAAAATCATAAACATAGATAAGGAAATATTATTATAATCCGTAAATATGAATATATTAATTTATATCTGATATGGGCTAAAAATAAGCCCTAAAGACACATTTAATGTTGCATTAATTGGACCTAGTATGGTCCAAACGTGGGGCCCACCGAGCGGCCCAAAAACCCTAATTAAATATTAATTTCGTAATTAATATTAGGGGTAATAACCAGCTCAGCAATAAGAGTTGGATAAGGATATTATTTCCACCAGACTTAGCCACCAAGGCATCCAATTCAATATGGAAACTGATTTCTACAAGGAATAGATCTAGAACCTTCTTCAAAGACTTGTCTACCAAGTCTCCTATTCCTACCATAATTCTAAGGCTTCTCAGCCTATATAAAGGGCCTGACCCCTCACCTCAGAACTACGTTTTATTGGCTTGATTATCTAATTACAGAGATACGTAGGCATTCTGTGAGGACCGTTTAGTCTCAAACACGGAAGCAGCCATTGAAGCACGAAGCTCACGAACCCTAGCATTAAATACACAAACCCCAGCCGCAATAATCGTAACCTAGTTTTTGTTCCACAACATTTGGCGCCGTCTGTGGGAATACAACATCAACCATGGTTCAAACACGAAGGACAACATCAACCGAGGTCGTGCCCCTTAACTCTGCTCCACCAGCCACTTCTGATCCGCTCATCGTCACTGAGGAAGGACAAATACTCCCTTCAGCAGGGACGGTCATTCAACCTCTGCCCACTCAGCCCCCAGAGACGACTCCCCATGTAGAGGGGACCCACTCAGTGATTGTCCATCAAGGCCAAGAAACTAACCCTCTCCAGATGGTGGTTTCTCCTCTTGGTAACGTTGATCGCACGGGGGTACAGATCCATACTACGGATCTCCCTTTGAACACCAACCCTATGTATGGGCTGCCTAACTATCCCCCTCGACGAAGGGAACCTGGACCAAGCGGACACGCTTTACAGATCCGGGATCGAGAATATGATGATTACTCTGGTCCCTATACTGATGATTCATCATCATCTGAGGATGATGATCGAGATGAAGCCCCGAGGAGGCGACGTGCTAGCAAGGAACCTCTAAGAAGAACACGAAGAATCCACGATGGACCTCCACAAACGGTTGAGGAGAGGATAAGGCTCATGAGGCTGAGATCCAAAGGCTAAAGGATGATATAGCAAGGGAACAGGCAAGACAGAGTCTGACTCGACCCCCTCCAATCTCAGGAAGAATTCCCGTTATAGATTTGGAGAGGTCCTCAAGAAGACAGAAGAGGGCTGATGTCCCAACAAGAGAAGCTATGAGGGTGGAAACCCCCAGGAGTAACCCCAAGGATCTCATGCCACTTGGAGATCCTGATGATCCAACACCCCCGTTTACTGAGGAGGTGATGAATGCTCATATCTCTAGGAAGTTTAAGATGCCGACAATTAAGGCCTATGATGGAACGGGCGATCCCGCAAATCATGTCAGAACATTCTCGAACGCACTGCTGCTGCAGCCTGCTAGTGATGCCTTAAAGTGTAGGGCGTTCCCTTAAACTCTGTCAGGCATGGCTCAAAGATGGTATAGCCGTCTACCTGCAAACTCGATCGGCACTTTTAAGGAATTGAGCGCTGCCTTTATCAGCCAATTCATCAGTGGGAGAATTCATGAGAAAAGTTCTGCATCCCTTATGTATGTGGTGCAGGGAAAGAATGAGAACTTAAGGGATTATCTCAAGCGATTCACCAAAGAGACGTTGAATATCACCGATCTGGAAAATAAGGTGGCCATGGTAGCCCTGGAACACGGAACCACTGACCTCTTCTTCAAAAGGTCTTTGGCAAAACACCCTCCTGAGAACATGGCCGAGCTCCAGAGAAGAGCCGATAAATATATTAAGGCTGAGGACAACATTAAGAAGGAAACCACAGGAGGTAATGGCAAGGGCTCTAATGATTCAAAGAAAAGAAAGTCAGAGCAAGAGTACGACGTTAGGGACAAGTATCCCCGGGCTGGCAAGGACTCCGAGTCATCACCCAAGAAGGGTTTTGGGCCAAGGTTTTCTGATTATGCAAGGTTGAACGCTCCTAGGAGCCAAATTTTGTTGGACATTGAGAAGGATAAGGACTTTCGCTGGCCTAAACCGCTCAGGGGTGACCCCGAAAAGAGAAACAAAGATCTGTATTGTAAATTCCATAAGGATGTGGGGCATGACACAGATGACTGCAGACAGTTAAAGGACGAAATTGAATTTTTAATCCGGAAGGGAAAGTTGAACAAGTTCACCAAGGGTGAAGACCGTGGAACCCAGAAAAGGGATTATGATAGAAGAGACAATGATAGGAGGGATAACGATCGCGATCGTAACCCACAGCCTCGAGGGCCGGTAATCAATATGATTTGGGGAGGACCAACAGCGGCCGGCACTACCCGAAACTCTCGAAAGGCTTATGCCAGAGAAGTGATGCACATCACAGGAGAAGCCCCGAAGCGTGCTAAGACTGAGGTAGTGATTGGTTTTGATGATTCAGACCTTGAAGGGGTGAAATTCCCCCATGACGACCCGTTGGTCATAACTCCTGTAATTGGAAACTCAGAAGTGAAGCGGGTCCTGATAGACAATGGAGCTTCTGTCGATATCTTGTTTCATGATGCTTTTGTGAGGATGGGGTATACTGACTCTCAACTAACCCCGACTAACATGCCGATCTAAGGATTTAATGGAGTTGAGTCCAAGGTTGAAGGGACCATTCAGCTGCCCATGACAATAGGGCAAGAACCTAAGGAAGCCACCCAGATGCTGAACTTTTTAGTAATTAAGGCTGCCTCAACGTACAATGCAATCTTAGGGAGGACCGGACTTCATGCATTCAAGGCTGTTGCCTCTACTTATCACATGAAGGTCAAATTTCCAACCAGGAATGGTGTTGGGGAACAGAAAGGAGATCAGAAAATGGCCAGGAGTTGCTACGTGGCTGCTTTGAGAGCTGATGGAACCGGGGGGCAGGTACTCCCGATTGAAGACATGGATGTCCGTGGTAATGATGAACACCGAGGAAAGCCAGCAGAGGACTTAATACCTATCCCTCTGGAGCTAGGCGACCCTGAGAAGGTAACTTATATTGGAGCCTCTTTGAAAGAACCCCTGAAGGGCAAGTTGATAGAGTTCTTACAAAGGAATAGCGACGTTTTCGCTTGGACAGCAGCTGATATGCCAGGGATTGATCCCCAACTTATAACTCATAGATTGAATGTTGATCCTAATAGGAAGACAATAAAGCAAAAGAAGAGAAACTTTGTTCCGGAAAGGCAAGAGGCCATTAAGCAAGAAGTAGATAAGCTCTTGGAAGCTGGTTTTATTGAAGAGATTCAGTTTCCTGAATGGTTAGCAAACCCGGTGATGGTCAAAAAAGCGAATGGGAAGTGGAGGATGTGTATAGACTTCACTGACCTAAATGATGCATGCCCAAAGGATTGTTTCCCTCTACCAAGGATTGACACCCTAATAGATGCCACAACCGGACACGAGATGTTGAGTTTTATGGATGGTTTCAGTGGTTACAACCAAATTAAGATGCACAAGGATGACATCCCAAAGGTATCTTTCATTACTGATTTTGGTGTTTTCTGTTATCTTGTTATGGCTTTCGGTCTCAAGAATGCAGGAGCTACCTATCAACGATTGGTGAATAAGATATTCGCTCATCTAATTGGAAAAACCATGGAGGTCTATGTTGATGACATGTTAGTCAAGAGCTTACTCAAGGCTGACCATATCGAGCACCTCAGAGAGGCATTCGAAGTGCTGAGGCACCACAAGATGATGTTGAATCCAGCCAAGTGTGCTTTTGGTGTTGGATCAGGAAAATTTTTGGGATTGATGGTCTCGAAGAGAGGCATAGAGGCCAACCCTGATAAGATCAAAGCAATCTTGGACATGGAACCACCACGCTCTATACGAGATGTACAGAAACTAACTGGCCGAGTTGCGGCTCTAGGAAGATTCATCTCCAAGTCCGGAGACAAGTGTCTGCCTTTCTTCCAAACATTGAGGAAGGTAAAAAAATTTGAGTGGACCACAGAAAGCCAAGAGGCCTTTGAGCAATTGAAGAAATACATGACTGGAGCCCCGTTGTTGGCTAAACCTAGTCCTGGGGAGACTCTTTATTTGTACCTGGCGGTATCTGAACAAACGTTGAGTGCTGTTCTTGTTAGAGAAGAGAAAAAGGTTCAGAAACCCATATACTATGTGAGCAAGGTATTGCATGGGGCGGAGTTGAATTACTCTCCCATTGAGAAGTTTGCTTTGGCATTAGTTACTGCCTCGAGGAAGTTGCGACCATATTTCCAGGCACATAAGATCGAAGTCTTGACCGACCAACAGTTAAGAAGCATCTTGCGCAGCCCCAAAGCAAGTGGAAGATTGATCAAATGGGCAATTGAGCTCGGAGAATTTGACATAACATACAGGCCTCGGACAGCCATCAAGGCTCAGGCATTGGTTGACTTCGTGGTTGAATGTACCATTAGCAACCAAGAAGTCGGGGGGCAAGAGATAATACCCAACCAAGGAAGTGAGAATAAAGATGAAAAACTTGTACCTGATCTGAAGGAGTATTGGGTGCTCTATTTTGATGGAGCATCAAAAACAAAGTCGAGTGGTGCAGGTTTAGTTTTGCAAAGCCCCGGTGGGTTCACAGTTGAATATGCTTTGAAGTTGGACTTTCCAACAACCAACAATGAAGCTGAGTATGAAGCCTTGATAGCCGGTTTAGGCTTGGCCGAAATCATGAGAGTCAAAAATCTCAAAGTTTGTGGAGATTCAAGATTGGTAGTTTCGCAAGTGAATGGTGAGTTTGAGGCCAAGGATGAAACTATGGCAAAATACCTCAGAGTCGTGAAAGCTGTTATGACTCAGTTTGAAGAGTGCTATGTGGAGCACATTCCTAGGGAAGAGAACGTTAAGGCCGATGCCCTCTCTAAGTTCGCTTCTTCTGAGATAGAGAATTATGCAGGAAGTGTTTACTTTCAGGTCTTGAAGGCCCCGACCGTCAACTCTAAGTTGGTAGCACCGATCGATGTTGGAAGCTGTTGGATAGATCCTATTAAAGCTCACCTAGAAACTGGATGGCTCCCAGAAAATGCCTTGGAGGCACGGAAGCTATCTGTAAGAGCGTTGAGATATGCCTTGATTGAGGGCCTCCTTTACAAAAGATCATTTGTCATCCCATATCTGAAGTGTTTAAGGCCCCAAGAGGCAAAGGAAGCATTGAAGGAAGTTCACGAAGGAATCTGTGGGCAACACTTGGGGGGCATGTCCCTAGCTCACAAGATTACCCGTCTGGGATTCTACTGGCCAGAGATGCTAGCTGATGCACAGGACTATGTCAAGAAGTGTGAGAGATGCCAGAAGCATGCTCCAATTGTAAGGCAGCCGCCCGAAATGTTAACCTCAATCAATTCTCCTATTCCATTTGCAATGTGGGGGATGGATATCCTTGGTCCATTCCCAGTAGCCTCGGCACAAAGGAAGTTTCTGATAGTGGCTATTGACTATTTCACTAAGTGGATTGAGGCTAAACCCCTAGCCAAGATAACCACCAAACAAGTTGCCCAGTTCTTTTGGGAGAACGTAATTTGTAGGTATGGAATCCCACGAATCCTTGTGACGGACAATGGGATGCAGTTTAACAATGAAGAGTTCAAGAAATATTGTGAGGAAAATGCTATTGAGCTTCGCTTTACCTCAGTAGCTCATCCTCAAGCTAATGGACAAGCCGAGGTAGCCAATCGTATAATCCTTGATGGACTGAAGAAAAGGGTCGAACGCTCAAGAAACAATTGGGTGGACGAGTTACTGCCTATACTTTGGGCATATCGTACCACTTGTAAAGTGACAACAGGAGCGACCCCATTCTTACTAGCTTATGGAGCTGAGGCAGTTGTGCCCCTGGAGATCATGCAGGCGTCACCTCGAGTTGAGGCATTTGAGCAAGAAACCAATGAGGAAGGCATGAGACTTGCACTAGACCTAATTGATGAGGTTAGGGATGAAGCAAACGCCCGGAACGCAGAACATCAGAAGAGAGCATCCTTCCACTACAATCAAAGGGTTAAAGAGAGATTCTTTCGACAAGGTGACTTGGTGCTAAGGAAAGTAGAAGCCTCGGGAGTTGGTCAGAAGGGAAAGCTAGCCCCGAATTGGGAAGGGCCGTATCGAGTCAAGAAGACGCTAGGGCGAGGGTCTTACAAACTGGAAACCTTGGACGGGGTTGAGGTGCCCCGGACTTGGCATGCATTGAACCTCAAGGTTTACTATGTTTAAGCTCTCCTGAAAAGGACTTAACTTTTTGCCTATGTAATAGAAGTAGAAATAAGGTCGATGAAACCATTCCAAGTTTTTCAACTTGAGATAGAAGAATTAGAGTATCTATGTAAGGGCTGTGCCCATTTCTCCGTACTAATAAGACTATTCTACATTTTCGCATAAGTTATGAGCATTACTTATTGACATATATGCATAAAATGCTAAACTACACATGCAAACATGAGTAAGTTGAGAAACATCAAGGACAATGGATTACGAATTAAAAAGTTATGCCCGAAGGCAGAATACATAAACGATTAGTTAACAAAAGAACAGAGTCATGCCTAAAGGTAGAGTACATAAATAGATATAGAAAAAGAGCAACTACTGAGTGTCTCCAGTGTGCTCATCCTCTTCATCTCCGCCAAGATGAGCAGAGGGCTCTGGCTCCGGAATCCTCTCATCATCCTCCTGGTCCTCCTCCTGGGTATCCTGCACTGCCAAAGCCATAGGAGCATGAGGGCTAGGGAAGTCAGAAACGTTAAGGATACCAGGGAATCTCCTAGTAACCTCAGCAAGAGCTCCGTCCCATCCCTGAATAAACTGATAAGGGAATAGAGAGTCGTCATGCTTCTCCATGAAGCCCACATACTCCTGGGAGGCTAGGTAGTCATCAATCAGGTCGTCCTTGCCCTTCCTAAGAAGGACATTTTCGGCCTGAGACTCTAAAAGCTCTTTCTCCCTCCTCTCTAAAGTAGCTCTGACAGAGGCCAGTTCATCCTCAGACTTATCATTCTTTGCCTTTTCAGTCTCATAGTTTGAACGCCAAGTCTTAGCCTGGAATATGGCCCCCTGGAAGTTGGCATTAGCCTACAAAAGGTAAAGTTAGAACCACGATTCAAATAGCAGACAAGTATATAAGAAAGAAGGAAGTAAGGAGCTTACAGCAGCAAAAGCCTGAGATTCAGCACTTTCGGCTCCTTCAAGAGTGGAGCCGGATACATAATCTTTGAAGTCACCAGGAGTTATGGAATGATAGGACCAATCTATGGCATGCCTGCTATCTCCAACGATGGAATCCTTATTCCTAATACCCCAGTTTGGGCGCCAAGCGCTCCTGGAAGAGCCATCTGCTTCTTCAACATCGGCTACATGAGGCCTCAAGTAGGCATCCGTGGCAGTTGGGGCTCGAGGATCCTTCCCTAAACGAGCCCTCTTCAGTCTAGCAGTGTCTCCATCTTCAGGCTCATTAGTCTTGTTGATGAAAGCTGCAGCTGTAGTTACAAGATAAAAGACAAATAATGGGTATGAGACAATCATATTCAGGTAAAGGAATACAAAAAGAAAGGAAATTTACCCTTATTGGCCACTCGGGAAAGTCCCAAAGACTTAAGCTGGAACTCATCCAGGAGATCCCAAGCCATAGTAGCGTAATTATCTTTGATGAGCTCTTTGTAGGCCTGGGTCTCTTCCTCATTGAGCTCAATATCATTGGCACTGCCATCTACGACCTTACCAAAGGTACTACGGAAAATGCTGCCCCAATCTCCACCTTCCCATATTAAATACATGAACTCCTTCTTCCATTTTGGGTTGGAGTCAGGAATAGATTGGGGGTGGAAGATTGGAGGAGTGGAAGTACGATGACTAATGTATACCCAACCCGGAGTAGATTCAGCAGAATTTTTAAATTGAAAAATTTTCCTAAAGAGAGCTACAGAAAGAGGGAAATTGTTTTTGAGGCAGAGGACCATGAAACAATTGATCACCCTCCAAGAGTTGGGGGGAAGTTGGCAAGGGTTAATTCCTACATCTGCTAAGAGCCTAGGAATAAACTCATGAAAGGGGAATCGAACTCCTGCAACAATGGCACCCCTATAAACACAAAGTGCATTGGGGCGCCAATGGCAAGATCGATCCCCAGGGTCAGCTGGGACAAGTCTATAGGGTGGTTCTATTCTATACATCTTGTTATAATCAGTGATCTTCTCTACATCATGAAAGGTGTTACTATGATTAAAGGAATCAAGGTGTGACAAGGATGGAAAATCTTCTTTACGATTTAAAATCATATCCTGTAAACTCATGAAGGGAGAACGAATAATGATACCTCTTTTGGAGGCTCCTTGCATTTTCTGGAAGCGAAGTGTAGCACGATCTTCAGCCATTTTTCTAAATCTTCAAAGAAAAGTTGTGATCTTCAAAGGAAATCTACAAAGGATGAAGAAATTGTTAGAACAATCTTCAAATCTTCAAAGGAATTGAAGAACAAACCCAGAAAAAGGGTGATCTTCAAACTATAAAGCTAGAAATTCTGGAAAATACCTTGAGTATTCTTCAAATCTTCAACAACAACCGGAAAATTTCTGGAAAATTGCCAGAAATCCTTGAGCAGTCTTCAAAGCTTCAAAGGAAAGTTCTTAAAGAACTTTGGAACTTTTGAGAGAGTTTTTTTTTAGAAACTTTTGTGATGAAAGTGAAAATGAAAGCCTTGGCCTTTATATAGACAAAATCTAGGGCATCTCAACCGGTTAGAGAGAATGTCAATCGGCTGTAACCTATTGAAAACCTTTGTGGGCCATCAACACAAATTGGACTCTAAAAGGCCCAACAAAGGCCCAACAAAGGCCCAAGTCCAGCTAAAGTAATTAAAAAGGATTAAGGCCTGTCACGGCCCAACCAAGATTGATAAACCTAATTAAGGTTTTGATTTAAGGTCATTTTGACCCATAGTAAAGGCCCAGCCAAAACTTAAAAAAGTGTTGTAGGCCCAAACGATTTGAAAACCTAGGCCCAGCCCATGAAAAATAAAAGACAGGGCCCGTTAAAGTCCATAATAAGACTTGGAGTTACCAAAAGGAAGCACGAGGTCGTGACAATTAATCTCGTTTTTTAGTATAATTACGAGCTCGACAAGGCGACCTGGAGAAATCAAATTGAGGTCGGTATAACGTGGCTTGAGATCGCAAATCTCAGGTCGAATTTGAATTGGAAAGAATGAAAAATCCTCACGACCTGGGGCTCATTTGAGGTCGTTCCACTCAAATTGAGGTCGGTATAACGTGGCTTGAGATCGTAAATCTTAGGTCGAATTTGAACTGGAAAGTATGAAAAATCCCCACGACCTGGGGTTCATTTGAGGTCGTTCTTGTGTTGAGATTTTACTACATCGAAGTCGTGAATTCCAGGTCGAAAATGAACTAAAAGACCTGTAAAACAGTCACGACCTGGAGACAATTTGAGCTCGAAAGTGAGCTCGAAAATACATGATTTCTCCTCGAAATTTCCAGGTCGAAAATGACTTAGGAAACAAGAAAAATGGCTGCGACCTGGAGGCAGTTTGAGCTCGAAATTGAGCTCGAATTTGGCCTGCAATTTAAAAAAAAAAAAAAAATCTCTCGAAAATTCCAGAAACGTGGAAAAATAATTTTACGCTCGATGCACAATCTAATATTCTCAAAACTAGTGCCGTTTAGCGCTGTTTAGCGCCGTTTAGTGCCGTTTAGCGCCGTTTAATGCCGTTTAGCGTCGCTTAACATTGTTTTAGCGTCGTTTAAGGCTACTTAGTGCCGTTTAGCATCGTCTAACATTCGTCGTAAATGCGTCGGTCGCTCCACGCTTTACAAAAAAGATGATACCCGTGAAACACTAGTGTACGAAGATATACCCTGACCCAAGTCTCGAAAAAGGCCGTTATAACTTCAAGGAAAGCCTGATCAGCTTTCCTAGAAGTTGGGGGGCAAATGATGTGGGCTAAAAATAAGCCCTAAAGACACATTTAATGTTGCATTAATTGGACCTAGTATGGTCCAAACGTGGGGCCCACCGGGCGGCCCAAAAACCCTAATTAAATATTAATTTCGTAATTAATATTAGGGGTAATAACCAGCTTAGCAATAAGAGTTGGATAAGGATATTATTTCCACCAGACTTAGGCACCAAGGCATCCAATTCAATATGGAAACTGATTCCTACAAGGAATAGATCTAGAACCTTCCTCAAAGACTTGTCTACCAAGTCTCCTATTCCTACCATAATTCTAAGGCTTCTCAGCCTATATAAAGGGCCTGACCCCTCACCTCAGAACTACGTTTTATTGGCTTGATTCTCTAATTACAGAGATACGTAGGCATTCTGTGAAGACCGTTTAGTCTCAAACACGGAAGCAGCCATTGAAGCACGAAGCTCACGAACCCTAGCATTAAATACACAAACCCCAGCCGCAATAATCGTAACCTAGTTTTTGTTCCACAACAATATCAAATTAAAATAAAAAATTATTTAAAATAATGATTATATAAAAACATAATTATAATATTAAATAAATTTATAACATAATACAAGTGCATTGCACGGGTTATAAGTTAGTATATTTAAAGATTGTTTCAATTAAAATATTATATTGTATATATTGTATGATGATATGCATTGAAGAACTTACCTCAATTAAAAGTTTAATTCAAATTTTTATTAATGAGCATACCATAAACATTTTAATTGACATTAATGATATTTAAATTGATATGTAATGATATGTAAATTTTTCATAATTAAGAATGGGTTAAATAAATACATGGATCTTTAAAAACCTAAATATAGATAACAAACCTGAAAATTGGATAGTTCATGGGTCAAAATATAGTTAAAAATTTTAAACGAACCTAAATATGGATCTCAAAGCTGAGGAAAGGGTTATCCGGCAATTTATAATATATAGATTCATGGACCCAAGATCGTTCGGTTGTGGGACTCGATAGAAATCAGATTAATATGTGTTTATTAATTAATACTCCTTCCGTCACACCCATTTCTTTACATATTTTCAGCACTGTTTGGCACGCATTTTATGGTATATATAAAGTATAGTTTCATAACTTATTTTTAAAATATTCTTTTTTTAATAAAAATTTAAAAATTAATTTTTTGTTAAGAAAAAAAAGAATTAAAAATCAATTATGGAACTATACTTTATAAGAGACTTAAAATGCGTGTCGAACCCTCCGTTCCAAATGTAAACAATTCGTTAGAACATAGACAGAGGGAGTATTTATTTTACATTTTAAATTTTTATATTTTTTAGGTTGAAATACAAAATAAAAATCAATTAATTTTATAATTTAACATAAGTTTAAGAAAATATATATGTACATTTCTAAATGTGTGGATATCAGTTATTTATTTTATAAATTATAACATTTATCATTTATATTAAAATTCATTTCAATGACAAAAGCATGATTGAGGCTAGGTGGCTCAATATGATAACAAAAAATAGTAACAAGCTATACTCTCAAACCCTACAAACATGATATTTATAATCATTGCGATAACCATTGCTATGATAGTTCATTTCATTTCAATGGTAAAATAATTATAATTATAATCATTGCTATAATATGATAACAAAAAAGTTTTTTGGTGCTAAAATACAATATGCATTCCAATGTTAGTTGCATTTTACAACCAAATAATTTCATATTAAACTAATATTTTGTTCAACTCACTCCAGTTTCTTTAAAATAGACCAACTTGCATTACATTTATGGTTAATTGACGATGTGGCTAGCAAATTTGGCACCAAATATGCAACTTCTTTGGAATTGACATTTTTTTTGCATTTGGTTCCATATTATGACAATGATACCAAATTTGACATTGGATGTAGTTATTGGTACAGAGCCGATTCAACTAACTTTTTAGGTGTCAAGAGCATCATACTTCTCCCTTTTAACTAGAAGAAACTATATACATTAATTTTGGTTTCTCTGCTATCTAGCAATTTAAAACCCAACCTCAAAAGTTTTAAAAACCCATTCAGATTCAGAAAGAATAGGCGTATAATATTAGACAGCAGCTTTCTATTCAGGGGAATAAAATTCAAAACCCATAAAGTGAAAACAAACTTTTGTTGGGATAAATGGATTATTACTTCATCATATAAATTAAAAACTTACATAATGAAGTACATAATCTTATTGTCCAATATTTTTTCAGGATTCTTACTGATGTATTTAACAAGTTATTCTTACCTTGATAAAAAGTTTGATCCAACAATTATTCGTAGTCTACAATTTATTCTATCACATTGGTAAATAGTACATTCAACAATATGGAATGATTTTAGACACAACCATAATAAAAATACTTTGGAAGCAGTGATGGAGAGATGGTTGTAATTATATCATATTAAAACTATGTAGTCTACACTAACCCTTTTATACAAATTCAACCATGTTTGACTTCTACAGTGATCTGCAAACAGTGAGCTCTAAGAATCCGTGGTTTCATAAATTCTTGAATAACTTAATAGAAATCTTACTATGTAAGTAATTCTAATCTACTTCCATATTTTGAAAATGAAAAAAGAACAAAAAATAAATCATTCAAAAGACATAAATTAAACATACCTAATATACTTCAAAAATGTTGAAAACGGCTTTGTAGCTTGGCATAACATGCCCTTGAACTTATCCTACAATTTGAAAGTACATTTCTCCATAATGGTTGTAGTATGCAACGGTTCCAGTTCTGCAAATCGAACAGAATAATATAAAAAGTTGTCAACAAACATTTAATAGCATATCTTGTTTCATGTATGCCAACTTTTTGAACACTTACATAATAGATAGAGGGATTACATTCATGTCAGTTGAGTGCATAAATAACCACATCTACTTATACTTATCACATAACTTGGCATTTACGGTATCACCTGATCTTAAGAAATATAAAATCAATAAATTATGTTACGATTATGAAATTTAGTATTTAAGTAGTTTAGTTACCAAAAAAAATTTCACATTAAAACAATAAAGTTTCAAATTGCATATACTAATCGACAAAAAAGAAAAGAGTTAATTCGATAAAAAAACTAACCGTTCTGAAAATAAGAACAGTACTCAGTTGCAGAGAGATAAGTCTTTATATCCTCTACCGTTTCGCACCGTCACAAATTGTTGTAATCAGTAGCGGAAAGTAATCCAGATTTATGTCCTCTCGTGAATTTCCAGGCCAAGACTGTTATTCCCAGATTACACACTTGTATAATTGTAGAAGAGGGGTTGAATACAATTCATGATATTTATAAATTTCTGAAAAGAACTCCAGAAATCTATCCTTAGATAATTGCTGTAAAAAGATTAATGCACAAACACATAAAAATCAGGTGGTTAAATGCACCACCTGAAGCTTTTATTCGAAGAAAACTCTGTGATACAAAAGTACACAGCTTCTGTTTTACAACTCTTTGCTTTCTAAGGATATTCAATAAAAACCCTAAGCAAATGTATCTGTTTTCTTAGCTTTCAAAGAGTTGCTACCCTTGGTTATAAATCCCAAGTTTTACAAGTACTACTGGAATAATATAATATTAATCTAATTCTAGTTGACTTGCTACTACACTCCAAATACACATGTAGCCGAAAGGTTGTCCTTGTGAACAGACATGTCTTCTGCACCTTTCTTGTATTGATAGTGTAAACGGAATGCTTCTTTCTTCCGTGTTTCCAAAGTATGGCTGCCATACTGCTTTTTGTATCTACTATCAACCCATGTGATCTGTCAGTCAAACCTGTCCTTATCAACTGCTAATCCCCAGCTTAGCATAGAAGAAAGTGTCAATGATTATCCGTTGATATTGTACACTGACATCCATTGATGATATATTGAGCTGTATCCGTTGATATTGAGACTTGAGCTGTATCCGTTGATAGAGTGGATTTGAGTTGTATCCGTTGATAGAGTTTTGTCTTCATCTGTTGATACACTTTCACTTAGACAGAATTACATAGCATAGCTTATTTACAATTGGCTACCATATTCTGCCTATCCATTGATGGTCAACATGACTGTGGATAAAAACACTATCAACTGATAACATAGAGATACTGCAGTATGCTACAAAACCTCATCCGTTGATGAGCTACCTGTCAACGGATAGAGTTATAAATCCTCATCCGTTGACAGCCACAAAACCTTATACAATTTGATTGATTGTGAAGTTATCATCAAATACAACATATTCCTAACAATCTCCCCCAATTTATACTTGATGGCAATAAAGCATAAATTCAGGACCTTGATGATAACAAAACATTCCTAAAGATATATATAGAACAATGCAAAAATTGTATTAAGCTACAAGAATTAAAAACTGAAAGTTTGTGAAATTTACAGAGAAGTGCTCCTCTAGACTGAGCAGATTAAGACTGTTTCTTTTCTCTTGTTGGCATCACCCTTGATTTTCCTTCTTTGGCAGAGTTGGACTCAATCTGCATTTGGAGTTGCATATAGAAGGCATCTTCTTCATCAACCTTTGGATTTAGCTTTTGTTGTAACCATCTCAGGTATTGAGAACTAGCCTTTGATAGTTGGTCTTCTAACCTGAAGAATCTCCTGTTACCATCTTCATCCCTGAACTCCATCATCCAGAAGGGTTGAAGGTGGATTTTCTGTCCATTGTATGGGATCTTCATCTTCCTTGGTAGACTTGATGGTGAGTTCCATTCTCTCCTTATCTGTTCTATTCTGTCCAGTATCTCCCCTTTTGCTATCTTGGAGAACCCTGTGTATCTCTTGATTGCAGAGAACACTTTGGTTAAGGTCAGATAATTTTCTCCAAGAACCCTCTGTAGTGGCCATGTCCTTTCCTTTCCTCCCTTGTATAAAAAGACCAATCTCTCAGGCAAATGTTTATATTTGTCAATTCCTCTTACTTCTGACAATTCATCTAGATACAGATTCATGCCAGAGTATTCTTCAATATCTGCCTGATAGATAAAATCATCCTTGTTTTCCAAGATTGGCTGCTTGACAATAGCAGGTACCCTAGCAACTTGAATTGGTTCCTTTGAAGGTTGCTTCCTTGGTATCCTTTTCTTCTGTATAGGCTTCTGTTGAGGCTTCAGTAAGAATGAAGGAACCTCAATGGATTCAAGATTCATTGGTTCCTCTTTAGGTACTATAGGATCACCATGGAAATTCACAGCTGGGTTGAATACTTTTACAGAAATAGGTTGTGATGAGCCAACTGTTTCCTTGCTTTCAATTTCTGGAGAGACAGGCCTCCTTGCCTTTGATTTCACTCTCCTTTTAGGTTTGGATTTGGGGACTGATTTCACTTTTCTTTTGGATTTGGGGACTTCCTCAGGTTCCCTCATTTCATCCTCTACCTCATCCATTAACTCATGAGCCAGCCTGGCTTGCTTCTCATCTGAGTTTTCATATTGATTTTCTTCACTTGGATGAGCTTCCCTTAGAAGTTTGGAGGTCTCCTCTCTTTTTGCTTCAACAAATCTAGGATGGTTGTTGGATATGTTTAACACTTTTCCATTCCTTATTATTACAGCCATCCAATCTCTTACACTCTTATTTGTCTTTTCCTTGAATTCTTTGATTGTCTTTCCCATTAGCTTCTCATCATCATCCTTGGGAAATGGAAAGTCCAATTGTAACTTGTTCTTCCCATTTGCCTTTGGTGGAGAGTAGGCTCTGGTTTTTTTGTATGGTTCAAATTCTTTGACATAAGATGGTTCAGCATCATAGAATGTAGGAGCCACAATCTCTGGAGTGAGCACCTTCAGAATTGCAGTTGATATTGTTGGAGCTGAGGACTGAGTAGAGAACAGAGTTGATACAACTGATTCATTGATCATCCTTTCTGTTCTCATCATTCTTTCATTTGCCTCCTTGTTGATCTTCTCTAATTCTTTAATTCTGGCTTGCCTCTCATCTTTTGAGATTTTTTATAAGTCAGGAACTAGAAGCACAGCCTTTTGTTTCTTCACAGGGGAAGCCTCTATAGTAAACTCTTTTGGATTGACCACTATCATTGGCTGTTGCTCCCCCTCAATTTGTGCTATCTTGCTACTGGAAGCTGGAATCTGACTAGAAGTAGCTGCAACCTTTACCTTTTTCTCCCCCTTTTTGTTAGCATCAAGGGCTGGAGGAGAGGCTGCAAGCAGCCTTTCCAGTAGCTCAGTCTGTTTGACTTGATTGGCAATGAGTGTCTGCATTTGAGATTCCATACTATCCACTCTGGTGGAGAGATGCTGAACAGATTTGGCCAGGCTATCTTCCTTCAATAGTTTGCTAGTCAGCACCTTCTGAGTGGTAGTAGGGGCTAGTGCCTCAATCCTGGCATTTAGTTCCACTTTCATTTCTCTTATTGCAGTTTGGACCTCCTCTTGTTGTGTTCTTTGAATGACCATGTGCATTTTCTGAAGTTTCAGGGAGTCCATTATTTGCTGAAGGACAGCCTTTCTCTGTGGATCTGCATTTTGGTGCTCAGCCCTAGCAGATTGATATTGATTCATAATCTCCACATTGAAGTCACCAGCCATAGTGGCAGTAGAAACTAGCCATTCTGGAGTATCTGCCACATTGACTTCTTCATCATTTGCTGTGCTGTCACTGTCATCACTGCCAAACTCTTCACTGTCAGCATATGAAGGCAGAGTTGTCAAAGCTTCCTTTGCTCTTTGTAGAGATTGTGAGGTGTGCACTAGGTGCATTGCCTCCTCTGCCTCCACATTGCCCTGTTGTGCCATGACTCGATAGGCAGAAACAGGATGAGTAAAGGTTTCAGGATCCAAAGAGATGGAGTCAATGATTGACTGATATTCTTGTCGAAATTCCATCTCTTTAGGAGCTTCATTAACCTCCATTAACTCACTTGCAATGGCTGGATCTTCCTGCCTTATTTCTCCTGTAGTCCCTTCTCTCCACTCATCTCTCTTTTCTTGCATCAGGGGCTCCCCCTGGCTCACACCTCTCACACCCTCACCTTCACCTACTAAGGTGGAACTCTCTTGCTCTCCTTTTGCCTGACCTGAAGAAATGGTCAGCCTCTCATTATTTGCCTGCTCACAAGGCAGCCTCTCACTTCCTTCCCTCAATCCTAAAAGTGTTTCAACTACTGAGAACTCCTCCACACTTGACACAGGAATGTCAGATATAGCAGTGGTAGAGTGAGTTATCAACGGATAAGGGATATCCGCTGATGGAGTAGTTATAGCTGTCAACGGATGGCTAGACATAGGCGCATCCGTTGATGGATAAACACTTGTCAACGGATGAAGGATATCCGTTGATGAAGGAATGATAATATCCGTTGAAGTGAAAACCAACACTGAATCTGTGGAGATTGATTTTAAAGATGAGGCCACAGATGTTGTTGTGAATTCAAGAATGGAAGGTTGATGGCCCAACAAATCATCTAAAAGATGATGACCACCAATTGCAGAGTGGGGCTTCTCCAAGAATCTTAAAGATGGAGAATCAGGAATTGATGTAGATATCATATCCACATCTAGAGATGGAGTTGGTGATGGTGGATTGTAATGTGTATCGATTTGAAGGTTAAGATCAAGGGGCTGTGACTCCACATTTATTGAAGTCACATCAAACTGAATTTGAGAAGGTACAGTTTGCTGTAATGTGTGTGCACCCTGTGCTTCCCCTATGGTTTTAGATTTTACTCTTCTTTCATAGGTTTTTGAGTGAGGGCTAGTGTCCCTTACCCTTTTGTGCAGAGTTGCTGTAGAACTAGTAGTCACACCCTGTTGAGAGGATGTAACTTGGGCTTGGCTATTTGGTGCACTTTCCTCACCTACCTTATTCTCAGATACATGCAGTGCTAAGAGCATCCAAAATATATCAAAATAGATATTCTTGCTCCTAGATTCCTTTTTACCTAATTTTGCTGCTATCTCATACATGACTAGTGTGCCAAAGTTATAGAATTTATCAGTCAGAAGCATACACAACATAACTAGCATGGAATGGGTAACAGCATCAAAGTTACTAATTTTTCCTGAAAAAGTTTTAATGAAGGCATCACAAAAATAACTCCATTCTTTAACCATCCATTTCCTAACAATTTTCCCTAAATTATCAGTACTAAGGGCATAATTTATGGAATTAAGCATGGCAACTATTTCAGCATCACTGGGTACTTTCAGACAATTATTCTCAGGCAATTTTAAACAAGCAGTTATCACATCAGAGTTAACTACATAGTTTTTACCCTTTAGGGAAAAAGCAATTGTATCGTCTGTGCCATTGAACTCAGCAGATGCCCACACCTCTTCGATTACCTCGTGGATTAGAGGAGTGGTGGCAGTTATATCATACGAAAGTTTACAGTTCTTCACAAAATTCATCATGGTGTGATAAGCTTCTGGGGCATTCACTGTATCGACATAGGCCGCGAAATTGTTCTTCTCATAGGTGAACCCAGTGGAGGACATCATCTTAACAATAGGCGCCATTGAAGGGTTTGAACTTTTGTTGCAGAGAGTTTTTGTGAAGAAAATGCAGTTTACTTAAGAGAATCTTGAAAGTCGATAAAAGTGAGATGTGAGAGCACAAGACAGCCTTTTATACTTTTCAAGAATTGAAAGTGAAATAATTAAAAGTAATTACCCATTGGTCAAAAGTAACTGTCAAATAATAAAAGAAAATAAATATAACCAGTCCTATATAGATACACGTTTACCAACGGTTATATTTAAAAGAAAACATGTATATCAACGGATATGAAATCAACGGTTGAGAAACAGTTTATCCGTTGATGACGTGGATAACCTGTTATCCGTTGATATACAAAAATCTAGGAATGTGTTTATGCTATCAACGGGTAAAAGGATATCCGTTGATAAGATAATTTTGCCTTGGACAAAATTTCTGAAGAAAATTTTTCTGAGAGTTTTTAATTCTCAAGTAAATCAAAACACATTCCTAGCTGCACTGCAGTAAAATCAAATATCACTAGGAATTATGACAAGTTAAGCATACCTAGCTCACCTACCAATCTTCTGAATGTGGATTCATCAAGAGGCTTGGTGAAGATATCTGCAAGCTGCATTTCACTTGGCACAAAGTGCATTTCTACTGTACCATTCATCACATGTTCTCTAATGAAGTGGTATTTGATGTCAATGTGCTTGGTTCTCGAATGTTGCACTGGATTCCCTGTGATGGCAATAGCACTTGTGTTGTCACAGAAAATTGGAATCTTCTCAACTTTTAGATCATAGTCAATGAGTTGATTTCTCATCCATAGAATCTGTGCACAACAGCTTCCAGCAGCAATGTACTCAGCTTCAGCTGTAGAAGTGGAGACTGAGTTCTGTTTCTTACTGAACCATGAAACAAGCCTGTTTCCTAGAAATTGACAGGAACCTGTAGTACTTTTCCTATCAACTCTACAACCTGCATAATCTGCATCTGAATAGCCAGTTAGATCAAAACCAGATTCTCTTGGGTACCAAATGCCAAGGTTTGGTGTTCCCTTGGGATACCTGAAAATTCTCTTAATAGCTATTAAGTGAGACTCTCTAAGGTCAGCTTGAAATCTAGCACAAAGACAAGTAGAAAACATTATATCAGGTCTACTAGCTGTTAGGTATAGAAGTGAACCTACCATGCCTCTATAGCTTGAGATGTCCACGGACTTTTGCTTAGTATTCAACTCAAGCTTAGTTGCAGTGGCCATAGGTGTTTTTGCAGAGGTACAATCCATTAAGTCAAATTTCTTTAAGAGATCATAAATATATTTTGTTTGACTTATGAAAATGCCCTCATTAACTTGCTTTACTTGTAGGCCAAGAAAGTAAGTTAATTCACCCATCATGCTCATTTCATACCTACTTTGCATAAGTTTGGCAAACCTTTTGCAAAGCTTCTCATCTGTAGACCCAAAAATAATATCATCTACATAGATTTGGACAAGTTTTGAAGAGCCATTGATATTCCTATGAAATAAGGTTTTATCTATTGTACCTCTAGTGAAGTGGTTCTCCAAAAGAAATTGAGATAAAGTGTCATACCAGGCTCTTGGTGCTTGCTTCAATCCATAAAGTGCTTTCATGAGAAGATATACATATTCTGGAAATTCTGGATCCTCAAAGCCAGGAGGTTGATGGACATAGACCTCTTCTTCCAGTTCCCCATTTAGAAAGGCATTTTTGACATCCATCTGATAGACTTTGAAATTGGCATGTGCTGCATAGGCTAGAAAGATTCTTATTGCCTCAAGTCTTGCCACTGGAGCAAAAGTTTCATCAAAATCTATCCCTTCTTCTTGAGAATAGCCCTTTGCCACTAATCTAGCTTTATTCCTCACAATTATGCCATTTTCATATGTCTTATTCTTGAGAACCCATTTAGTACCTATGACACTTCTATCATTAGGTTTGGGCACACGTTTCCATACTTTATTTCTTTCAAATTGGTTTAGCTCTTCTTGCATTGCTAAGACCCAATCTGGATCTAGAAGGGCATCTTCCACTCTCTTAGGTTCCTCTTGAGACAGGAAGCTACTGTGACACCCCGGAAACCCGGTGCCACTAAAATAATAAAATACTAAACAAAGACCAACACGACCCCACAAGGTAGGACCTTCAACAGTTCATGGCATCAAAACAATAATACTAAACAAAAGTTATTACAATATCTCATGCTATCAGTACATCTTCGAGAAGAAGATTCTTGATAACCAAATGTCTAGATGATATTACAACGTGAATTCGGATTTAAATTCTTCAACTAGTTATTACATAACTTAACAACTAAAAGTACGGCACACCTGGATGGGAAACACAGGGTATCTATACCGTTCTGAAGTCTGCTTACGGGTGGTTTGGTAAGTACGAGCCATCTGAAAAGTAAAATAGTTTTTGCAAGAGTGAGCGAAGACGCTCAGCAAGTATATGAAAATATTTAACACTATATATACACCAATCCCTGTAAAAGAAATGATATATCTATAGCAACAGAGTTATTTTTTTTTTGTAACAGTATCTTTTATTTAAAGCAACAATATTTTCTGCCAAAACTTAATTTTTTTTCCCTTAAGTAATATGTGGAATATCAACAGTTGCAAGAGTTAAGCTGATGATCAGTCCCGCTTAACCCAAAAACCAAGCACACATGATGTACAGGTTATAAAAATATGGATCCTGATGGCACTTATTGCTATTGGCCTTAAGATGACACTGATTGGCATTGGTACATCTCAAATAAAAGCTGGACCTGCAACCGGCCTCTTACGCTAAACATATTCACATATTAAAACAAAACATTTTGTCTAGAGATCAAGGGATAAGCATCTCTATAATTTCATTCCTAACATATATCGTAGGAACAACATTTCAAAATAATTGGGTAGTAATACCACCAAATCAATATAATCTTTTAAACAGGTTATACACATGCTCAATAATAAATTTCACATGCTTTAACAGAAATTGGAAGTAGTAAAATCGATTGAATTAATTAACAGGTTTTCGTAAAATTACGAGTTTTTAAATAAAACATTCCGCTTAAAATTTAAAGTAAAGACATATTCTGAATAAAGGAGTATGGATAGGGAAACTTGCCTTAAGAGTAGAATCTAGACGTGTAACTCAGGGAGATCCAAAGCTAGCTACCCTTCGCGTCTACTAGATCCTATCAGTAAGGAATATAACGTTTAGGTCACTAAAGTTGACATATTTAAAAATTAAATTATCCTAACACATAGCATATAATGTTATACAATTTAATTGACTCGATTTAATCATAATAACACATAGCAGGTATCAGTTAAAACAATTTAACTCAACTATAAACAGTTATTTGACTCAAAAAATAATAATTGGTTCGACATTTATAAATGTCTTTAATAAAAATAATTAACAAATATTATCAACGTACTATAATACGTGTCTAATTGATAGAATAACTTTTAAAAAAAATTTTGAATTTTATTAGGGCCGTAAATAAATTTTTATCCCATTTTTAACTAAAATTTAGATTTTTTTAGGATTAATCTCCTAATTTAAAATAATATAAATAATTATACATAAATTATGAAATCTTAATTTAAGTTAAAGTAATTTTTTATCTAATTATAAATAAATTTTAAATATTACTTAAGATAAATAAAATGATTAAAATCTGAATTTTAATTCAAATTCTAATTAATTTCATTTAAATTAATCAATAAATAAAATAAATTCCTATTTAAACAAAATTTAACTAACTTAAAATAAAATAAATAATTTTCGTAAATTTTATTTAAAGTAAAGTAAAATATTTACTTTAAATAAATAAATAATTAACAATTATTTTTGAAATTAAATTTAAATAAATTATTATTTAAATAAATATTTTCCGAATTAAATAATAAATAATAATTAAATAAATAAATAAATAAATAATAAAATAAATTTTTGAATAACTAAATAATAATATTAATTATTTAAATAATTAAATAATTCGAATTATAATTAAATAATTAAATAAATTATTTTTCTGATTTTTAGAAAAATAAATTAAATAAAAGAAATAAAATAAAATAAAATAAAAAATCTAAAAACACTATTCATCTTCTTCCCCACCCGGGGAAGAAGATCAAACTGACTACTGTTCATCGTCTTCCTCCCAAGAACACGAAGAATGCTTCTCGCCGGCAATGGCGGTTTCCGGCGCCGGCCGCCGTCCGCCGGCCAGTTTTCCGGCAACACTTACGTAGCCCAGAAAAATCCTAGAAAATCTATTTCGACTCTAATTCACGATTTAAACACAATGGCAAGCTCAGTTTCTGTCAAAAACGTTCCAAACAAGTTTTCCGGCGAAAACAAATTTTACGACGAAAATTAAAACTCCACAGAAAAATCTGGGAAAATTATATAACAAACTATAACTTACAATCAACCTAACCAGCAATTCAGAATCATAAAATACCCAAGAACTCGCCGGAAATAAAATTTACAAAATCCGATAGAAATTTTCCGGCGACCCATTTTGCGATTGTTTCTAACATTCAAATACACATTTCGACTCTAAATTAACTCCTGAGCATGAATCTAACATTCAAATCAATCAAAAACCTCTAAATCAAAAAACCGATCAAATTGTCAAAAATGGGTTTTTGGGAAAAACAGCGATTCGACCTCTGATTTTGCTGTTTAATAGCTTAAAACGATCACACAATCATAACAAACATAATCCTATCATTGCATGCAAGTTTGATTGAGGATTGAGAATTCAAATTTCAAAAAAATTTGACAGTGTGTGTATGTGTGTGCGTGCGTGTGTTAGTGTGTGTGTTTAGAGAGAATTAAGAAATAATTGCTAAAAAAAAACGTACCTTGGTTACTAATTAACGAATCAACTTTAGCTATTTATACTTTTTAAAATTAATACCCATAATTTATATTTTTGTTTCGTAAAATTTATTTATACGATAGAAAAATATATCTATAACGAATCTTTCGTGTCGTTTAAAAGAATTTCAAAATTCGATACTTTGTAACTCAAAAATTTAAGAAACGAATAATACTAGCACGTATCGTTTATTTATTTAAAATAATAATCTTGTATTAAAATAGTTATCAAATCATACCTTTTTGAAAAGAAATCGTATCTACAATAATTTTAATAATACGTACAATTTAAACAATTAAACACATAACATTTAATATTACACATAATTTCTAATTTAACGATGGAAATGCATCAAACTGGAACCTATTATTATTATTATAACTTCTTATTTTTCTTATATATCCGTATCTAAATATTACGAATGTTACATCCTCCCCCCCTTAAAAGAATTCTGTCCTCAGAATTTACCTTAAGAAAATAAATGAGGATACTTTTCCAGCATTTTGCTTTCAAGCTCCCAGGTTGACTCTTCGACCTTTGGATTCCTCCACAAAATCCTTACTAACGCCACTGTCTTATTTCTTAGAATCTTCTCTCGGCGATCTAATATACGCACTGGCATCTCGACATAGGATAAATCTTGCTGAATCTCTACCGGCTCGTGCTCTATAACATGCCTAGAGTCAGGTGTATATCTCTTAAGCAAAGATACATGGAAAATGTTGTGGATATGGCGCATGGATGGGGGTAATGCCAACTCATAAGCAACTCTTCCCACGCGCCCTAAAATCTCAAATGGTCCAACAAATCTGGGGCTAAGTTTTCCCTTCTTCCCGAATCTGGTTAAACCTTTCCAAGGTGATACTTTCAACAGCACTGTCTCTCCTATCTGAAATTCCATATCCTTCCTTTTTAAATCTGCATATTTTCTTTGTCTGTTCTGAGCAGCTTGGATCCTTTTTCGAATAAGCTCTATTGATTCTTTAGTTTGCTGAATTATCTCCGGACCCAAAATTTTTCGTTCGCCAACTTCATCCCAATATACTGGAGATCGACAACGTCTTCCATACAAAGCTTCATAGGGAGGCATGCCAATACTTGCGTGATAACTATTATTGTACGAGAATTCTACCAAAGGTAAATAGTCATCCCAATTTCCTTCAAAATCCACTGCACACACCCGAAGCATATCTTCAATTGTTTGAATGGTTCTTTCGCTCTGTCCATCTGTCTGAGGATGATATGCAGTGCTTATGTTTAAATTGGTTCCTAAACTTTCTTGAAATTTTCTCCAAAATCTTGAGTTAAACCTTGGGTCTCGATCTGACACGATTGATACTGGAACTCCATGACGCATTACAATTTCTTTGAGATAAAGTTTGACCAATTTATCCATTGAAAACCTTTCATTGATTGGAAGAAAATGCGCTGATTTCGTTAATCGATCTATGACAACCCAAATTGCATCGTGGTTCGCTCTTGTCTTTGGTAGACCTACTACAAAATCCATGGCAATCTGTTCCCATTTCCATTCGGGAATTTCCAATGGTTGTAACAAACCACTGGGTCTCTGATGTTCCGCTTTCACTCTTTGACACGTGTAGCACTTACTGACCCATTCTGCTACTTCCCTTTTCATATTCGGCCACCAATAATTTTCTTTTAAATCTCGATACATCTTCGTACTTCCGGGGTGAATTGAAAACTTTGAATTATGTGTTTCATGTAAAATCTCATCTTTCAATTCCTGTACGTTCGGCACCCAAATTCTCGAGGAAAAATGTAAGATTCCTCTATCATCCTTTTGGATACTCAATTCCTCGCCTGTTAGACTTTCAGTATTCTGGTTCATCACTTCTTCTTGACATTTCCTAATCTTTTCCAACAACTCTGGCTGAAACGTCATCGTATATAACATCTCATTGGCTGAATCAGGCATTCGTAAATTTTCTCAAATTCCACTTGTAAATTTTCTTGTATCGTTAGCAAATTCAGTCTTTCTTTCCGGCTCAATGCATCCGCTACAACATTAGCCTTTCCTGGATGATAGTTGATACTGCAATCGTAGTCCTTGATCAATTCTAACCATCTTCGTTGTCTCATGTTTAACTCTTTCTGAGTGAATATATACTTTAAGCTCTTGTGGTCTGTGAAAATCTCGCATTTTTTTCCATACAAATAATGTCTCCAAAGCTTGAGTGCAAAAACTATCGCAGCTAACTCCAAATCATGTGTTGGGTATTTTTGCCGTGTTCTTTCATTTGCCTTGAAGCATACGCAATCACCTTCCCATGTTGCATTAATACACACCCCAATCCTCGTTGAGATGCGTCACTGTAGATCACAAAATTCCCTTGTTCATCTGGTAATGCTAAAACTGGAGCAGTTACCAATTTCTTTTTCAGTTCCTGAAAACTTTCTTCGCACTTCTCATTCCATTCAAACTTCTGATTCTTTCAAGTAAGTTTAGTCAAAGGAGTGGCTATCTTGGCAAAATCTTTTACAAATCTTCTATAATAACCTGCCAGTCCCATGAAACTTCTTACCTCTGTTGGTGTCCTTGGTCGCTCCCAATTCATTACTGCCTCAATCTTAGTTGGATCTACTTTAATTCCATCTTTACCAACTACATGTCCAAGAAACTGTACTTCTATTAACCAAAATTCGCACTTCGAGAACTTTACATATAATCTTTCTTTCCTTAGAATCTCTAGTGCAATCCTTAAATGTTGTGCGTGATCTTCTGCTGTCCGTGAATAGATCAAGATGTCATCAATAAATACTATCACACATTTGTCCAAATACTTCTTGAACACTCTATTCATCAAATCCATAAAAGCTGCGGGCGCATTTGTTAATCCAAAAGCCATTACTAGAAACTCATAATGCCCATATCTGGTTCTAAATGCCGTCTTAGGAATATCTTCCGTCTTCACTTTTAATTGATGGTAGCCTGAACGTAAATCAACCTTTGAAAAGTACTCGGCACCCTTCAATTGATCAAACAAATCATCAATCCTCGGTAAAGGATATCTATTCTTGATAGATAACTTGTTCAATTCCCTATAATCAATGCATAGCCTCATGCTACCATCCTTCTTCTTTACGAACAACACTGGTGCACCCCACGGGGATGTACTGGGTCTGATTACTCCTTTTTCCAACAGATCTGACAGTTGTATGGCCAACTCTTTATGTTCTACTGGTGCCATCCGATACGGAGCTTTCGAAACTGGTTCTGTGCCAAGAGCTAAATCAATGCTGAACTCTATTTCTCTGTCTGGAGGCAATCCTGGAAGTTCATCTGGAAACACATCTTGGAATTCGTTCACCACTTGAATTTCTTCTATCTTAGGAGCTTCCTTCTCCAAGTCTCTTATGTGAGCCGAATACGCCTCACATCCTTTACGCATCAGTTTCTTAGCTTGCATTATAGTTAAAAATTTCTTGTGTTGCAATTGTCCTTGGAAAATAACTTCTACGCCTTCTGGGGTTTGCAACGTTACTCTCTTCTTCTTACAATCTATCTGGGCGTTATAAGATGCTAGCCAATCCATTCCTAGGATTACGTCAAATTCTCCTAACTCAAAAGGTATTAAATCGGCAGAAAATGAATGTCCTAGTATATCTATGGCGCATCGAGGACAAACTTGATTTACTAACACTTTATGTTGATCGGCTGTTTCTATCATTAAAATCTCATCCAAAAATTCAACTTTCCACTTCGTTTTAAACAAAAATTCCTTAGACACAAAAGATTTACTTGCACCAGAATCAAATAAAACTTTAGCATCCACTGTATTGACAGGAAATGTACCTGTGACTACATCCTTGCTTTTACCGGCATCTTTCCTTGATATGTTGTATGTCCTTGCAGTCCGCTGTTGGTTTGCTTTCATCATATTGTTTGCTGCCACAGGAACTTTGCAATCCTTTGTAATATGTCCAGTCTTTCCACACTTAAAGCACTTATTTCCCACCTTCTAACCACTGCACTCATTTGCAAAATGCCCCTTATCTCCACACTTATAACATGTAATGTTGATCTTACACTTTCCCGGAACATGATTCTGATTACAATCCCTGCATCTTGATAATGGTGGTCTCTGCTGATTATTATTATGGAAATGACTTCCTTGAGTATTCTGGGGAACATTCCTTGTTTCTGGCTTCTTATAATTCATATTCCTTCTTTGCTGAAATCCTGGTTTCCTATTAGGAGCTGTCTGATGATTTCTTGCATAATGACTTGTAGTCTCAGTAACCTCAAACTTCCTCTTAAGCCCATCCTTCTCTCTCTGTTGTGCATTACTTTCTCCTTCGGCGATCATGGCCTTCTGTACTACTCCTGCATAAGTAGTCAGTTCCAATATTGCCAATTTCCTCTTATCCAAGCCTTCAATCCTTGCTGGAATCTCATTGCCCTCTTTTCATCCGTATTCACATACTCTGGCACAAATCTGGATAATTCTGTGAATCTGGTCTCATACTCTGCTACACTCTTATCACCTTGCTTCAATTCTAAGAACTCCAACTCCATCCTACTTTTCATATAACGAGGATAGTATTTCTCCAAAAATAACTCTGTAAATCTTTCCCACGTAATATTCTCTTCTTCTTCCAAAGCCTTAACTGAATCCCACCAGTAATTTGCTTCATTCTTCAGAAAGTAACTGACGAAAACTGTTTTCTGATTTTTCCCTACCTTTACTAGCTCAAACGCTTTCTCTATCTCTTTCAGCCAAGTCATGGCCTCAATCGGATCATCTGAACCCTTGAACTCTGGCGGCTTAACAGATTGAAATGATTTGAAGGTAACAGTGGGATTTACATGATGTTGTTGTTGCTGAAGTTGTAATTGCATTTGCTGCTGCTGCTGAGCAATTGTATCGTTCTGCTGCTGCATCAAATCCATCATCCGAGCTAAAACTGGATCCATCTGATTATTTCTATTTCCAGCAGTAGTAGTATTTTTCTTTGGAGGCATTGTTCTGATAATAAACAAACAATTTCTTTTTAGAAGAACACCTTTAATAACAGATTCTTTATAAAAACTTATTACAAGTTAGATCTTCATCTGTCATTAAATTTTGTAAATTTGTTTGTTATTATAAGATTTTGTAAACAAGGAAATCTTGATACTGAAACTAGAAATAAAACTAATCCATAACTGAGAAAGTATATCCACTAAACCAAAAGCTTATATAACATAAGAACATTCTCGGTAATCCATGGTTTCCACAAAACAACATCTAAGTCAAACAAGATGGCCCAACCAGCAGCAGATACAAACATCTGATATACAATCCAAAAGACTGACCCGTAAGGTCTAACTACATAACCTGGCATCAACTACATCAAAATACAACATACTGCCTATACAAATACTAGAGAACATCTAAGTCCAAAAGATCAGGATCTAAGTAATCACTCATGGGGAGCACGGGAACTGGCCTCAGCAGGGTCCAACATCTGCATCAACTCTCTATTCTGACCAAGCAGGAAATCTCTTTCCTTAGCCATGTCAGCAAAAACATGATATGGAACAGGAGCGGGTCCTCTCATCTCAGGAGGTGACACAGAACAAGCAGAGGGGGCTGAAGCAACTGGGGATACAAAAGATGCGGAAATCGCCCTCAAGGGTACTAGCATAGGAACAGGAGCTGGTATGATAGCTAAAGGTCCATAAGCGGTATCTATCTCAGGAGAAACTGGAACTGGGTACTCTGGCTCAACTGGAGCTGACACTGGGTGCTCAGACTCATCACTAATCTCCATGGAAGGATCATCCTCCTCTCTAGGGGTCTCCATCTCGGACTCAGTATCACTCTCAACATCAATGACCTCAATCTCTCCATCAGAGTCACTCGATATCTCAATAATCTCAACACTAGATAGAGACTCTGTCGATCCACCAGAACTCGAACTGCCACTAGGTGTCTCAGGAAACTGCAATTACATAATATCCCTAAGTTCTAATTAGTAGCTTATCATAATAATATTAATTAGTTAAGATTGACTCCAGCGATCTCAACTCAAACCCGTTGTGAGTTTGATTAATCGTGACTACACTACCTATATCTGTCTATCCTTATCTTATATTCAATTTTCCTATTATTGTTTTTATTTGCCAAAACTGTTGCTCTGATACCAACTTGTGACGCCCCGGAAACCCGGTGCCACTAAAATAATAAAATACTAAACAAAGACCAACACGACCCCACAAGGTAGGACCTTCAACTGTTCATGGCATCAAAACAATAATACTAAACAAAAGTTATTACAATATCTTATGCTATCAGTACATCTTCGAGAAGAAGATTCTTGATAACCAAATGTCTAGATGATATTACAACGTGAATTCGGATTTAAATTCTTCAACTAGTTATTACATAACTTAACAACTAAAAGTACGGCACACCTGGATGGGAAACACAGGGTATCTATACCGTCCTGAAGTCTGCTTACGGGTGGTTTGGTAAATACGAGCCATCTGAAAAGTAAAATAGTTTTTGCAAGAGTGAGCAAAGACGCTCAGCAAGTATATGAAAATATTTAACAATATATATACACCAATCCCTGTAAAAGAAATGATATATCTATAGCAACAGAGTTAATTTTTTTTTTTTTGTAACAGTATCTTTTATTTAAAGCAACAATATTTTCTGCCAAAACTTAACTTTTTTTTCCCTTAAGTAATATGTGGAATATCAACAGTTGCAAGAGTTAAGCTGATGATCAGTCCCGCTTAACCCAAAAACCATGCACACATGATGTACAGGCTATAAAAATATGGATCCTGATGGCACTTATTGCTATTGGCCTTAAGATGACACTGATTGGCATTGGTACATCTCAAATAAAAGCTGGACCTGCAACCGGACTCTTACGCTAAACATATTCACATATTAAAACAAAACATTTTGTCTAGAGATCAAGGGATAAGCATCTCTATAATTTCATTCCTAACATATATAACATTTCAAAATAATTGGGTAGTAATACCACCAAATCAATATAATCTTTTAAACAGGTTATACACATGCTCAATAATAAATTTCACATGCTTTAACAGAAATTGGAAGTAGTAAAATCGATTGAATTACTTAACAGGTTTTCGTAAAATTACGAGTTTTTAAATAAAACATTCCGCTTAAAATTTAAAGTAAAGACATATTCTGAATAAAGGAGTATGGATAGGGAAACTTGCCTTAAGAGTAGAATCTAGACGTGTAACTCAGGGAGATCCAAAGCTAGCTACCCTTCGCGTCTACTAGATCCTATCAGTAAGGAATATAACGTTTAGGTCACTAAAGTTGACATATTTAAAAATTAAATTATCCTAACACATAGCATATAATGTTATACAATTTAATTGACTCGATTTAATCATAATAACACATAGCAGGTATCAGTTAAAACAATTTAACTCAACTATAAATAGTTATTTGACTCGAAAAATAATAATTGGTTCGACATTTATAAATGTCTTTAATAAAAATAATTAACAAATATTATCAACGTACTATAATACGTGTCTAATTGATAGAATAACTTTTAAGAAAATTTTTGAATTTTATTACGGCCGTAAATAAATTTTTATCCCATTTTTAACTAAAATTTAGATTTTTTTAGGATTAATCTCCTAATTTAAAATAATATAAATAATTATTCATAAATTATGAAATTTTAATTTAAGTTAAAGTAAATTTTTATCTAATTATAAATAAATTTTAAATATTACTTAAGATAAATAAAATGATTAAAATCTGAATTTTAATTCAAATTCTAATTAATTTCATTTAAATTAATCAATAAATAAAATAAATTCCTATTTAAACAAAACTTAACTAACTTAAAATAAAATAAATAATTTTCGTAAATTTTATTTAAAGTTAAGTAAAATATTTACTTTAAATAAATAAATAATTAACAATTATTTTTGAAATTAAATTTAAATAAATTATTATTTAAATAAACATTTTTCGAATTAAATATTAAATAATAAATAAATAAATAATAAAATAAATTTTTGAATAACTAAATAATAATATTAATTATTTAAATAATTAAATAATTAAATAAATTATTTTTCTGATTTTTAGAAAAATAAATTAAATAAAAGAAAGAAAATAAAAAAAATCTAAAAACACTATCAAACTGACTACTGTTCATCGTCTTCCTCCCAAGAACACGAAGAATGCTTCTCGCCGGCAATGGCGGTTTCCGGCGCCGGCCGCCGTCCGCCGGCCAGTTTTCCGGCAACACTTACGTAGCCCAAAAAAATCCCAGAAAATCTATTTCGAATCTAATTCACGATTTAAACACAATGGCAAGCTCAGTTTCTGTCAAAAACGTTCCAAACAAGTTTTCCGGCGAAAACAAATTTTACGACGAAAATTAAAACTCCACAGAAAAATCTGGAAAAATTATATAACAAACTATAACTTACAATCAACCTAACCAGCAATTCAGAATCATAAAATACCCAAGAACTCGCTGGAAATAAAATTTACAAAACCCGACACAAATTTTCCGGCGACCCATTTTGCGATTGTTTCTAACTTTCAAATACACATATCGACTCTAAATTAACTCCTGAGCATGAATCTAACATTCAAATCAATCAAAAACCTCTATATCAAAAAACCGATCAAATTGTCAAAAATGGGTTTTTGGGAAAAACAACGATTCGACCTCTGATTTTGCTGTTTAATAGCTTAAAACGATCACACAATCATAACAAACATAATCCTATCATTGCATGCAAGTTTGATTGAGGATTGAGAATTCAAATTTCAAAAAAATTTGACAGTGTGTGTATATGTGCGTGTGTTAGTGTGTGTGTTTAGAGAGAATTAAGAAATAATTGCTAAAAAAAAACGTACCTTGGTTACTAATTAACGAATCAACTTTAGCTATTTATACTTTTTAAAATTAATACCCGTAATTTATATTTTTGTTTCGTAAAATTTATTTATACGATAGAAAAATATATCTATAACGAATCTTTCGTGTCGTTTAAAAGAATTTCAAAATTCGATACTTTGTAACCCAAAAATTTAAGAAACGAATAAAACATACTAGCACGTATCGTTTATTTATTTAAAATAATAATCTTGTATTAAAATAGTAATCAAATCATACCTTTTTGAAAAGAAATCGTATCTACAATAATTTTAATAATACGTACAATTTAAACAATTAAACACATAACATTTAATATTACACATAATTTCTAATTTAACGATGGAAATGCATCAAACTGGAACCTATTATTATTATAACTCCTTATTTTACTTATATATCCGTATCTAAATATTACGAATGTTACAGCTACTGTATAGACATTCTGCTTGAGTGGCCCTTCTAGTTTGGACTCTTGAATTTGATTCACCAATGATTAACTCAAATGGATGATCTCTAGTCCATTTTCTTGCAGGTGGAAGGTTTGATCTTGATGAGGTTGCTTCATTTCCATGAGCATGATCATGTTGATTTAGCATTGAATTTTGACCTTAAGAAACTCCCCCTGAGTTTGTTGTCCTTGCTGGATTATGAAGTTGACTGTCAATGGATGCATCATTTTGCTTGTCGACGGATGCTTGAGAATCTTTGTCAACGGATGCATCTCTAATATTGTCAACGGATGCTTCAGAATGACTGTCAACGGATGCTTCATTTCCAGTGTAAGCATCACTTCTAGTTGGTACAACAACTCTTGGTGGATCTCTGTGGTCATGATCTTCATCTTCCTCATCATCATCATAGTACATTCTTCCTTCACCTTCATTCTCAAATTCCAACTTTTCATGGGAGCCTTCATCATTTAGGCCTAGAATCTTTTGATCATCAAACACAACATGTACAGATTCCATAATAATGTTGGTTCTTAGATTGTAGACTTTTTAGGCTTTCCCTGCTGCATATCCAACGAAAATAGCTTCATCTGCCTTTGCTTCAAATTTGCCCAAGTTATCTCCATGATTCCTTAGCACAAAACACTTACATCCAAAGACATGAAGGAAAGCTAAAGTTGGTTTCTTGTTGGTTAACAACTGATAAGGAGTCATTCCTCTAGCTTGATTGACCAAGGAAATATTCTGAGTAAAGCATGCAGTGTTGACAACTTCAGCCCAGAAATATGTTGGTAACCTTGATTCACTTAACATTGTTCTAGCTGCTTCAATGAGAGTTCTGTTTTTCCTTTCAACAACCCCATTTTGTTGAGGTGTTCTGGCAGCAGAAAACTCATGGACAATTCCATTCTCTTCATAGAAAATCTTCATTGTGGGATTCTTGAATTCAGTACCATTGTCACTCCTGATTCTTTGTACTATGTCTTCAAAACCATTGTTTAGTATTCTGAGGTGATTGATGATGATTTCACTTGCACAATCCTTGGAGTGCAGGAAGAAGGTCCATGTGAACTTAGAAAAATCATCTACAATCACTAGACAGTATTTCTTCTTTTAAATAGACATGACATTTACTGGACCGAATAAGTCCATATGCAGCAATTGAAGAGGCTTGACAATGGATGACTCTGTCTTGCTTTTGAAGGATGATTTATTTTGTTTCCCTAATTGGCAGGCATCACACAGTCCATCTCTGACAAATTCCAATTGAGGGATTCCTCTAGCAAGATCCTTTCTTACCAAATCATTCATAACTTTAAAATTCAAATGTGACAGCTTCTTATGCCATAGCCAACTCTCATCCTTACTTGCTTTGCTGAAGAGACAAGTAATGGATTCTGAGCATGCTGAATTGAAGTCAGCAATGTAAACATTTCCTTTTCTAAAGCCTGTCAATACCACATTGTTGTCTTCCTTGGAAGAAACAACACAGGCTTCTCTTGTGAACTTTAGTTCATAGTCTTTGTCACAAATCTGACTGACACTCAGCAAATTGTGCTTCAAACCTTCAACTAAAGCCACTTCTTCAATGATGACATTGTCTTTTGAAATCAGGCCATATCCTTTAGTATATCCTTTGCTGTCATCTCCAAAGGTAATTCTAGGGCAAGCTCCTTCCTTGAACTCTGTGAGCAGGGTTGAATCTCCTGTCATGTGCCTAGAGCATCCACTGTCTAGGTACCATAGATTCCTTCTGTTTCCCTGTACACATTCCAAAAACAAATCAAGTTGATTTTGGTACCCAAGCTTCCTTGGGTCCTTTCTTGTTAGCCTTTGACTTTGCACTCTTAGCATTCTTCAACTTAGGTGTAGATGCTTGAGTGATGGGGTTTGACAAATGCTCATTTGCATGAATATTTGATGCATGCATTTGTGGAAAATTGGCATACATATTATTCATGCTAGGAATGCTCCATGTGTAATAACCCTAACTTTAGTAATGCTACAGTGGTCACATGAATAGTAAATTTTGAGGATTTAGGAAATGGTATGCAAGTACTCTATACTTGAAATGGAAGACGAGTAAACAGAAACCATATTAGTATTGTACTAGGAAAATAAGTGACTCGAAATGACGATAGATTTCAGAAATTCCTGAATACGAATTTTTGAGGATTTTGAGTTCGAATGAGCTTCTATTTATTGGATATTAAGGAGCATAGAAATATTAAAGGAATTATATATTGAGGAATTAGTGAATTTTAGTTAAACCAGGGGATTTTTAAGTTAAGGAATTATCAAAGGAATTTGGATTGTTAAATGATTTCATAACCACTGAGATAATGAGGTATATTCGAACCGAACCACAACTAGACGAGTATGGAAACCAAACAACCAAGATTATAACATAACAAGGATATGTACCACATTATTATTACCAAGAGTGCTAGCAAATTACTTAGGAAAATCAAGAAAAGAGAATCATGACATCACCATCCACTAACACTTATTTAAGGGGTAGATTAGTCCTTTGACCTTGTAACTATCCACAAGCTTCCACAAGACACTAGATTAAACAATATTAAGATGAGATAAGATAAGATCAAAAAACAAGAAAAAAATCTCTCCCCATCCAAGAAAACTCCATTCGGCCAAGTAGAAAAAAAAAGAGAAAAATGGAAACTTGAAACCCTAGCTCCAAGCCACTAAAACTCAAGGGAAAATTCATGAAGGTTGCTTACATATAGACTAAGGTATGCTATGAATCCTAGCTTCTAAATCCATTCCATTCCATCTTTGAGATATAAAATCATGATGGTGATGATGAATAGTGAATGAATAGTAACTTATATGGATTTTATGTTTTGTTTTGAAAGATTAAGGTGTGTTAAGGTTGTTTAAAGGTGTACCAAGGACTACAAGCATATATTAAGAGTATTAAAGCTTCAAAGAAGGTATAATCTCTTCACCCCTCTTGAGTTTTATGATGAATATAAATGGTATTAGTGGTTAAGTGGTTAAAATTGATGAAATCATGATTATATATGTGTTTAAAAGTGTTTTTATGGTATATGAAAGGAGTATGTGCTTGTAACCATGGTTGGTGAGATGACCACATGGTGTAGGTGATGGTGTATAAGGTGGATGATGGATTTGGAGGAGTTGAATTTTGGAAAGTATGAAAATATAGTCGTTATAATGCCCGATTTTCGGTAAACCAAATAGATACCCTGTTTTTGGTCCCCATATTCATACGGTAGGTTTCTGTCCAGAGCACCCACTGATCATGAGAGGGTAGAGCTTGGTTCATAGATCGTTTTGATATAAAGTACGTTAAAATCTGATGAACGGTTTAGGAGAAAAGTCAGTTTTAGTGAAAGACGTTCGAGAACCGAGAAAACGTAATTGTATCAACTTTGAGGCTATAATTACCATACTTAAAAATTTTTAAAAGTTATAAAATTTTGGGATAGTGTAGTAGGGTGGTCAGAGGACCCTTGACAGTTAGTCTTGCATTAAAATTCGGAATCTATATTTTCTGAGAATTTTTACAGTCGAGAGTGGTTGTTAAGGAAAGAATGTAAATCGTTAAGAACTTCAATCGGGAATAAGAATGGTTAAGTCCTCAAGACCTTTTGAGATAGTAATGGGATATTGTAAGAGTGTTATTATATGAGCGTAGGTGGTTAAGTGATATATATTCTGATAATGATCCTTTTCGTGTTTATAGAGACTTCGGGAGAGCCACGAGCTATACTTCCGACTTACAGAGATCGAGGCAAGATCCTTCTATCCCTACTTTGAAAATTATTTATCTTTGGAATAAAAATGATATCATGGAATATATATATATATATATATATATATATATATATGTGATGATATTGTTGCTATGTTGCAAAGAATATATTTTCTTGATTTTGGGAAATTAAAGAGAGATGGATATGATTTATGACATGGATATAGAGATGATTACGAATGGAGCGAATATGCTCTATGGTAAAAGAGATATGAAAAGGGAATGGTATCAGTTGTTATCTAGGGTTACATGGGTTATAATACTATATTAAAAATATTCTTTTTGAGTATCAGTGGTTTAATAAATATTATTTGATTATTATTTACTACTCTTAAAATAGACAGAATATTTTATGAATATAAAAGTATGTTTGATTTCTTGAATATGAAAGAGATGTCTGGATCATAATCAAAGCATTATGTTATATATATATATATATATATATATATATATATATATAATATTATAGAAGTAATATTATATATATATATATATATATAATATTATAGAAGTAATGTGCGAGAATGGAAATGATATGAGTAACTGATATGTGGAAATGAAAGCGAGAAAATGGAAATGTGGAATGATATTTTATAAATGGAATAATGATTTGACAAAAAGGGGGATAGCAACAAAAAGCGTAGGAGGCTGTGTGCGGCACAGTCCAGCAATCAATATTTTATTTCGGCCCAAGAGTTGCCGAAGGAGGATGTAGTGGTGTACCTTCCTCCAGGGGGATGTAGTGGTGTACCTTCCTCCTTCTACCGGTAGTAAAAAGGACGGGTACGGAGGGCGACTGATCATCGTCCTTACGTATTCGGCAACAGTGAAAATCCCCAAAACTTGAAAGAAAGAGTTGAAAATGATTTTCAGATTTCTATACTGAAAACAAAATAATGATATAAGATGATGGAATTATGGTTACAGATGAAGAAAAACTGAGATTATATTATTTTAAATTTCTTTCATATAATAGTAAGTGGATGATGTATTATTAAATAAAAGCTTTATTCTTCCTTAAGGATTATAATTGGTTTCTGTTTATATATGCATATATACGTATACCTGTTCACATTCTAAATTCTAGTTACAATATTATCTTGCTAAGCTATTATAGCTCACTCTTGCTACTTATGTATATAGCAGCTAGGTCCCATGCCGATACTACGCACTACACCCCGCAAGAGGGTAAGGGAAAGGTGACCTTTTGAGCGAGTGCTGGCGACCATCCCTGAGGTAGTGACAAGCGAAAGGGGCTTAGTAGACTTATGTAAATTAAGTGTGTAAGTTTGTAATAAACTTTTGGTTGTTGAAATACTTCCTGTAGAAGTATTATTCAACAATGTACTTAGTAGAATTCTGGGTTTGTAATAACTGTTAACTTTAAACTTCTAATATTGTGGATGTTGTTCTATGAGCATATGACTGGTGTGTGTGTGTGTTTTAGTGTGGGGTCAATTGCATAAGTATTAAATTGTATAAAAAAAAAGGACTCAAGAGATATGGATATTGATCGGAAATTGGACCGTGATGACCTGGATCCTTGACCCCGGATCTAGGGGTGTCACACCATGACATTTGTGGCACATTCACAGATTGAAAATAAGGATTAGACACATATGGCATGTTCACATATGGATTTGAAAAACTAGCATTTTGATACAAACCAGGCATAACAGGCATTGCAGGCATACATGGTATTGTTTGAGGTACATGAACAGGAGCCTTGTTGACAATCTTGCAATTAGAAGATAGGTGATTGACACTATTACAATTACTACAAGTTTTCCTAGGAGCAAACTTGTCAGGAGAATAATTGTTTTTCTTGTTGATGCCTATCTTACCATTTATGTTCTTTTTCTTTTTACCCTCAATTTCTACCTTTTCATTATCTGATTTACCAACAGCCTTTTTGTTATGTAAATCACCTGCCTTAGCCTTCCCACTAGATTTGGTTTTGCTACTCTCACCACTAACAAAGTTTTTGTTGACTGGACCATACTTGATATCCAGTTTCCTGAGTTCATTCTTACTAACAAACTTTTTGTTAGTCTACGGATACCTCTCATCCGTTGATGGTTCATCTGTCAACGGATGATCACTATCCGTTGATTCACAAATAGTCTCTAGATCCTCAAGGCCAGGTTCTATCTCCTTTTTCTTTTGAGTCCAGGTATCCTTCACAAACAATTCTATTCCCTGGACTTCTATTATGTTTTGAGAAATATTCCTACAACTTTGAAATTTAGCAATTATCCCTTGTTCTTTTTCAAGCTGGTCTTTTAAAATCAGTTCTCTTTTTAACACAGCTTCAAGTTCACTTTTAGCATTATTGCAATCAACTCTCATTTTCTCAAATTCTAGAAATTGAGCTTCTAGAGCAGCATTTCTATCAATTAAAAACAGATTAGACTCTTTAATCCTATTGTTCTCTTTAGTAAGTGATTTAAGAGTAACACTTAAGTGATATAGTTCAGTAGACATTTCATCTATAACACTATTGCATTCCTCTTTGGTGAGCTCAGAGAGATTAGTAGAAAATACCAGAATGCTAGCTGAACTTGCTTCCTGCTCTCCAGAATCAGCCATCAATGCAAGGTTGACAAACTCAACGTAATCATCAGAATGATTGTCATCAACAGCCCAATCATACTCTTGGGTCAAGAATGCCTTTCCTTTCTGCCTGAGAAGATCAAAATATTTTTTCTTGTAGTCAACAGTCTCAGTTGACTTTCCCTTGTTTTCAGATCTAGGTTTCCTGCATTCACTTATCATGTGACCAGCAATTCCACAATTGTAGCATTTAATTTTGGATTTATCCACATAGTTGCTTGTGGAAAAATCCTTGTTAAATGGCTTGGCCACCCTAGAGTTTCTCTTGAATTTTAGCTTAGAGAATCTCCTAAATAGAAAAGCTAAGTGCTCATCTATCTCATCCAATTCATCCTACTGAAGGACATTCAATTCCTCAGACACCTTTTCCTTGCTCCTGCTTGATTCTGCTCTACCTTTACAAACCTCCCTGTTTGGTGTAGAACTAGCAGCTTCTGTCCTTTCCTCCTTCTGCTCCAAGTTGGCAACAAGTGCAACTGACCCACTTTTCTTTTGAGACTTCTCAATCTCTTCATCCTGCTCCATTTCCAGCTCATATGTCTTTAAAGTTCCATTGAGCCTTTCAAGGGTAAATGTCTTGTACTCTTGAGTGTTTCTTAGAGAAACAGTCATTGGCTTCCATTCCTTGGGCAGTGATCTCAGAAATTTGAGATTAGAATCTTTAACTTGATAGATTCTTCCATACAGTTTCAAACCATTTAGTTGCTTTTGAAATCTACTAAATGTATCATTCAATGTTTCTCCACTCTTAAAGTGGAAATGTTCATACTGTTGGATTAGTAGTTGCATCTTGTTTTCCCTCAACTGTTCTGTTCCTTCACAAAGGGTTTGAACAGTGTCCCATACTTCCTTGGAGGTAGTACAGTTAATAACATTGTCAACCATGTCTGTTTCTAGACCATTGAACAGTATATTCATGGTCTTTTTGTCTTTGTGGACTTCTGCAATATCTTCAAGACTTCATTCAGAAACAGGTTTGGGAATGAGAGTGTCAGGCACATCTTCAGCCAGGCCAACTCTTGTTGCAGTCTTCATTGGAATGTGAGGACCCTTGTCAATGCAATCCACAAAACCCTCATCAATAGACAAGAGATGTAGACGCATTTTTACTTTCCAGTGAAAGTAATTCTCTGTATCAAGAACTGGAATCTTTACTCTATAATCCTTCTTAGACATGTTGGAAGTGTGTTGATCTTTAAACTTCAAATATGTTAGAAGCTTGCTCTGATACCAATTGTTATTCCCAGATTACACACTTGTATAATTTTAGAAGGGGGGTTGAATACAATTCTTGATATTTATAAATTTCTGAAAAGAACTCCAGAAATCTATCCTTAGATAATTGCTATAAAAAGATTAATGCACAAACACATAAAAATCAGGTGGTTAAATGCACCACCTGAAGCTTTTATTCGAAGAAAACTCTGTGATACAAAAGTACACAGCTTCTGTTTTACAACTCTTTGCTTTCTAAGGATATTCAATAAAACCCTAAGCAAATGTATCTGTTTTCTTAGCTTTCAAAGCGTTGCTACCCTTGGTTATAAATCCCAAGTTTTACAAGTACTACTGGAATAAGATAATATTAATCTAATTCTAGTTGACTTGCTACTACACTCCAAATACACATGTAGCCGAAAGGTTGTCCTTGTGAACAGACATGTCTCCTGCACCTTTCTTGTATTCATAGTGTAAACGGAATGCTTCTTTCTTCTGTGTTTCCAAAGTATGGCTGCCATACTTCTTTTTGTATCTACTATCAACCCATGTGATCTGTCAGTCAAACCTGTCCTTATCAACTGCAAATCCCCAGCTTAGCATAGAAGAAAGTGTCAATGATTATCCGTTGATATTGTACACTGACATCCGTTGATGATATATTGAGCTGTATCCGTTGATATTTAGACTTGAGCTGTATCCGTTGATAGAGTGGATTTGAGTTGTATCCGTTGATAGAGTTTTGTCTTCATCTGTTGATACACTTTCACATAAACAGAATTACATAGCATAGCTTATTTACAATTGGCTACCCTATTCTGCCTATCCATTGATGGTCAACATGACTGTGGATAAAAACACTATCAACTGATAACATAGAGATACAGCAATATGCTACAAAACCTCATCCGTTGATGAGCTACCTGTCAACGGATAGAGTTATAAATCCTCATCCGTTGATAGCTACAAAACCTTATACAATTTGATTGATTGTGAAGTTATCATCATATACAACATATTCCTAACAAAGACTCACAGCTTTACAGATCTTTCCATCCTTACTTACTAGTGAAAAAAGATTATCAATTACAGTAATCTCAGTATTAAAGTCATCAGTCAATCTAGAAACTTCTAAACCTTTACGCGTAACTCTTTCACTATTCGAGACCAACAATATAAACTTCTCACCCTCCTCCACAATCAAATATTGTTCGCCAAATTGAGTGGGACGATGCGAGAAATATTAGTCAAAACAAAAGCTAATTTTGTCCAAGAATCACCCTCACCATAATTTTTCATGAACCAAATATGTGTGTTCTCACCTACTTTATTAATAATGAGACTTAGGGGGTGGTATTGTATTAAGACTTTTAAAGAGTTTTAATGATTTTAAAAGTCATGAGATATTCAATTCTAACATTTAAAGAGTCTTTAAAAGTGACCCCTTTTTAATTTAGTTTCACCCCTAAATCCTATATCGTCTACAATTCTATGTTGTTTTAAAAAAATTGTTTAAATCCTAATATTTTTGTAATTCTTTTAATTGTATTAATTCTATTACAACTTAAAATCAAAAAAAATTACGATTAATTCACCAAAAAATTTCTAATGAGAATGTGTTTTCATACCCTTATCTAGATAGTTTAAGGTAAAGCTAATTCTTTAATTTGTTTAGTTTCACTATGAATTCTCATAAATATACTCCATCTAACCCGGTGAGTAGTATATATATATGGGGACGGGGGCGTGACACATATTTTAAGACTTCTAAAAAGTATAGTTCCATAATTTTTTTTAATTTTTTTCTTCAGGATACAAATTTAATGTTTATTAAAAATTTATAAAGTACTAGTTGACCGTTAAATTAACAAATCAAATAAATTTATCAAAAATGTAATGAAAAAAAAAATCAAAATGTCATGAAAAAATGTAAACCAAATCCTTGGCCAAAACAATTTTCTAGTCAAATATTTATCTGACTTTGGTTGAGACGTGACGCTGTACTCAATCCACAATCCACGTTACCCGAAGAATAGCAGATGACGGGTGAACAGTTTCTTCTCGCCTCAAAATTCGTATCACGAATTCACGGTACACACAGAAGTACATAATTACACGTAATATCTCTCTCCCACTTTTTAAATTGCAAATTTCTAATGCTTCAAAGTTAAAATCAGACCATAATTTAAGTTACAGCCTTAATAAAAAGTTACAAGTGTGTTTAGTATTTACTAAGCTAGTAGTAGTTTTCAAAACCCTAATTTCTGATAAATCTTTTATTTGTTTAGTATTTTTTTGTTAATTTCTGATATGTTTATTTAATTGTATATGTTTTAGTAATATGGTTTTGCAACTATTTTGATAAAAATAATTAATATTTTTTCTAATTGTAACTAACCAATAGAGAAAATATTGTTAGAACAAAACACATTTTCAACTCTCTACACTTTAGAAAGTCGTTATTATATATTATCGTAGTGAACCCTTATAATATAAAAGTTGTAGAAATGAGGTTGGAGATATTTTTATATATCAAATTCTTTTTTCTATTATCTCATGTATAAACCCTTATCTCATCAAGTTTGCATTCATTTATTTAATATTTTTTCATATATTCTTTTTTTGTTTGTATATGAATATAATTTTCGAAAAAATGAGCATCAATATTAGATAAGTTTATAACATGAGAATATTTATTTATTGGATAATTTTTTATTCGAATATTTTCAGGATCATCACTTTGAGTTTATATTTGGTTTAGAAAATTTTTATTCACCTTTGATCAGTTTCTGGTCATTATCGGTTTTAATATTACGGATTATTTCCAGTTAAATTTTTGGATCGGATAATTTTGGATCGGTTCAAATCGGTTTTCAGATTTGACTATAATGTACTAATTTCGGTTCGAATCGAGTTATTTCGGATTCAGATAAATTTTAAATTTACTATTTCGAATATAAATCGAATATCGATTCCAAGAATTTGAATTCAATTTTTTGGATATAGACCCATTTTACAGATTCATCCTATATGTAGGGCAGTAACACAACAATTTAGACCTACTACACACCCCAATCCATCATCAATCATGTCTGAAGGAGATTCCTCCCCTTCCCCTCCTAACTCACCTAACTCATCTAGTCATATTCATCGTTTTCCATACTACTCTCCTTACTCCCCGCTATACTATCCAAACTACTCCACCACTCCTTCCTATCCAAACTACTCCACCGCTCCTTCCTTTGTTGATTATCCAAATGAACCTCAAGAATCTTCGACTCCTTCCTTTGTTGATTATCCGAATGAACCGCAAGAATCTTCATCATTGCAATCACCTTATTCCCCTCACGATTCTTTCCGTTCAATATCGCTAATATCATCCTCCTCACCTCACCCTCACAACTCATCCTTCCGTTCAACATTACTACTATCATCCTTCTCACCATTTCCATCAACACCACAATCTCAACATTCCACTTTCACCTCCTGTAAGAACCCTAATTTTTGCAATATTTTCTTTTATTTAATATCATGTGGCATTGTCAATTTGGAGCCTTTCTAGTCATCCCTGTTGTTTAATGAAATTGATTGTTTGAGAAACTATGTTGTTACATTCACTATGTAAGATAAAAGAGAAGATTGTTGATGGCAAGAGTCGTATTGTTAGTAAGATTTATAAAACTTGGGATTTGAGAATGATTAGAGTATTAAAAGATTTATTAAGGATTATGACGAGGAATTACGGATATTCGAGGAATTTACACAATTAAGTACTTATGGAATTACTAGGGAAATCTCTACGCGACAAAATATTATTACGAGGAATTAATTAAGATACGATACGAATTAAAGTTTAAGTGACCAGCATTGGTGGAAGAATAATGATACAAGGAGTAGTATTGCATGCAAGTCCCATGCAACCAAGTAGTTAGGAAAAAGCAAACTAGTTAAACCAAATGGCAAGAGGAATAGTAACTAGTTGCATTTCTTTTTCCAAGGAGGGGACAAGAGTACAAGGAGGCCATACCCTAGGCTTGTACCATGCATATACATACACTAATATGTATCACCCAATCACTTTATCAATTATTCAAACAAACACAAAAATCAAAACAACAAAACTCTCCCCCCTTGAAGAAGAGCTCTCGGCCAAGACCAAAAAAGGGAAGAAAAATTTCTTCCTCTTCCATTTCTCCTCACTCATAATTCAAGGCATAATTCCTAGGCTCTCCCCATCATCTAAGAAAGGTATACTAAGAGTTTCAAGCCCTTTCATCCATTAACTTTCAAGATATTAATTGTTAAAGATATTGTGAATAGTAACAATGTTGGGTTTTTCTTATAGATCTTGGATTATAAGGATAGTAGGAGCTTATTCAAGGTGTTCTTGAGTTTTGTAAGGCTTACCCAAGGCTCCTAGGTACTCAAGAAGGTATAAAAACCCTAACCCCTCTTGGCCATGTAGTGTTTATGATGTTTGGTGATAGATCCATGTATATTTGTGTTAATCTTGGATGTTCAAGTGATGGATGATATGGATCTTGAGTTTTAGTGTTGTGATTGTGATTTTTATGATTGTGGATAGTAGATGTATCTCCTTGAATGTTATAAAGCATGAACTAGGTGAATTAGATGTTGGTTGTGTTGTGGAAGTAAGAATCTTGGTTGATTTAAGTGAAACATGCATGCTGAATTTTTCCAGAAACTTGACCTGTCTTGTAACATGGTTTTGAACCCCCAAATCTTGTCCCCTGAGGTCCTACCATATATTGTTGGAAAGATATTTGAATGCAGTTTCTGGAAATATAAGGTTCATGACTAGGTGATGTATAGATTTTAAGTTATGGCCGGAGTAGTAAAATGTGTTTCTGGATTCCGGACTGCACTAAGTGACCCCTTGTGAACCTTGTTTAAACCCCTAAAAATTTATGTGGGATCATGGAAAAATTTGAGAAGCTAGGAAATGCAGTGGTGAAGGCTACCCAAAAATAATTGGATTAAAATATGAATTTTTCAATTTTATAAAAATGCTAGAGTAAAATTCGCGGAAGGGAAAAAGTCGTTAAGTGGAGTATAATTCTAGGGGTAATGATTATGGTTCGGATATGGTAACTAAATTAAGTCGAATAAGTGACGAGCGTAATCGAGTGATGACATGAACCTATAGTGGGGCTAGAGTGTCATAAGACGAAGTCATTAAGTTAATTTCGTACCCCCTAAAACCCCGTAATTAAAGAGATATTGTTAAGGTACTAACGAGCGGTTATTTCTTATGTATAGATCGTTCCACTCCGCACGCTCGACCACCCCAACCAAACCAAGGCAAGTTTACTTTTCAAAACTTATACATATACAAGGACTTTCACTGTTGTGTTTGTAGTTTTCAATCATATCAAATGTTATGTTTATCGAAGTATTGGTGCCATTGAGATTGTATAAGTACATATATGTTTGTACCCCTTGAACTTAGATTGAAATGTTTTCCTCGGACAACGACTCTAGCAATAGAGGTCGTAGTGGTCCGTATATACTATTGACCGGGGAGCGGTATATTATTATATCGTAACTAGATTGCGAAAACCCGAAGGGTCATTCGGGGAGTATCGTATACTCAAGTAGTTATTTTCATATCTTCGTAAATACTCGAAACCCTATCTTGGATTAAAAGTTTATTTTATTGAATAATTGTTTTATTAATTATTAATATTAAATCTTAAAATATTATTTATTAATTATTGTTCATTATTTTAAAGATGAAGTTAAGCCAAGATACCTTTAATACTTTCAAACTCGAACTCATTCGAACTCAAAACATTTTCGAAAACCCCCGGTCAGGTTTGTTTCTTGTGTGATTTCAAGAATCATCGGTCGACTGATGTCGGACCTCAATTACTCTGTTTTCAATCAAAATCAAGTTTTCAAAAGAAAAAGAAAAAGGGACTCTGACAGGTGTGGGAACCGTTGACGAACGATTCCCGGGATGTGTAAGCGGCCGTGAGCCAGGCGGTCCATCAATTATTATTCCGGCCCAGGTGTTGCCGAAGGATGATTACGGATGTAGTTTTCACCCAGGGATAGTTACGGATGTAGTTTCTATCCTTCTACCGGTAGAGAAGGCCCGCGGATTATTGGACTTGGATGTGGCGACTGATCATCGTCAATCCCTGTCAGGTTTTATGTTTTCTTTAAGTCCCATTCCTCCATTTTGGAAAAATGCTTTGACACTGCTTCTTAGGCTTTTGTGCCAAGTTGCTGATAGTGTTCTCTTTTGATAAGAAAAATATTGACATCGTGCAGTATCTAGAACTGCAAGATTTTCTATAAAGATTGGCACGTGTTAGTGCACTCTTGCAATTGTTTCAAAGAATGAAATGTTTTTGTATGGGAAACCTTCTAAGCTAATGGAAGGAAAGAGGTTTGCAATGATGTATTCCCTGTACAGTATGTTAATCGTAGAGTGTTTTACCGAAAATGATATACTCATATGTATATATTTTCAAACTTGAGATATATTGAAGTGGGAACCTTATAAAGGGTTCATATGTTATTCTTAAAGCTCCTTAGTGAGTATAGATGTTTTATTCAAACTCGGACATATACATTGTCCAATTATGTTTTGAAATCTGAGATATATACCCATATAATTGGGAATGTTTTCGAAATAAACCACATTATTATTTTACAAAATGGTGAACTTGCTGAGCATTATGTAGCTCATTCTTGCTTTATAAAAACTTTTCAGCAAGAGAAGAATTTGGCCGATTAACTCCGCACCAGCAGAAGGGGAGTAGAAGAATTACCCCGGAGATGATTTAATTCCTGACAAATACTACAGAGTAAGTCTGATAGGTTTTCAACTGTAATAGTAAGACTTGTCTTCAAGTATAGTTGTATGAGTGGAAGTGCGTAAGACTCTGGATTGTACAGATGAATTGTAATATTTAGTGTTACTTTTGATTATCGTTTCTGAGGCTCTAACTTGTTTGTGCGTAAGATTGAGGTCTGGACGTATGTATTGTTGAGTTGTAAAGTTAATACAGGTATGATATGGTTGGATGATGATGTGACGACCTGAATCTTTGACCTCAGATTTGGGGGCGTTACACCTCCTCCATCCCACCATCTTCTCTTCCACTTTTACCATATTCTCTTCCAAAATTGCCCTTGGATTTGGATCCGATACCATGAATGCCTACTGTTGCTTTGATGGGACGAAACAGTAGCTATTATTTTCGCTCTCATATCGGCGATACCCGAATTGGGAGGCCTGTATATAGTGCATATCGTACTATGGATGGGTCAGACATGAGGGAATCCGTCAGTGTGATGCCTTTCAACCGTTGTGGATCGGTGTATTCAAAATGGAAAGATTTAATAAAAAAACACAACATCGGTGAGTAATCATCCTTTACTGATTATTGTGCACCCACACGCAGTGGTTTGTGATTCTACAGTCTGGTTAGCTTTCGAAAGCTATGGCTACTCGGTTCGCCATGCCTTCAGTGACATGGCTCTGTTCGAGTCAACCAGTGCAATTGCTCAAAAAAATAGAATGACACGCAAGGCTTGGAAAACTAAGCTGGAAATGGTTCAGAATTTTGAAGCTGGTGGTGGATTGATGGTAAAAGCTTTGAAAAATGCTCTCCTTGTCCTTGAAGATCTCCATGGAAAAGGCATTATCCATGGAGATATTAATTGTGGTCAGCTGTACTACAATGTTGATGAAAGAAATTTTAAATTCTCTTATGGTGTCACTTCATTTCTGGAAAATAATATAATTGATTTTACTGATTACAAATTCCATTCTAAACCCGACTGGACCGCCCGAGTTGATGTATACTAATTTGAATTTGACAATGGAATCCGATATTTGGGATGTGGTGTTATTCAATTAAGACTTTTAAGAAGTATTTAAAAGTAGGGCGGTATTGAATTTAGACATTTATAGACTCTTTATAAGTATCGTGTTATTCAAAAAGTCAATGACTTTTAATGACATTTAACAAAAATTATAACTACATCCCTTGAAAAAAGTCATGAGCTTTTTGATAAGATTTAACATGACTTCTAATAACTCTATAAAAATCATCTTGAATAATACTGTTTCATTTATTATCAACAATTTTTTTAAAATTTCCTATCGCTTTTCTTCTCTTTCTTCATCTTCTTCCATCTCTTTTTCTTCCTCTTCTTGGTTTTCAATTTTCATATTTATATTCATTTTAGTAAACGATATTGTTGAGGGTGCGATCTTCTACAATTTTGTAAAACTAGATCATAACACACAAAGTAAAATAAGAACCCATCAACCATTATAGCAATTCATGCATGGGCTTCCAAAAAAAATATTATGTTTGCAAAAATTCACACAAAACATCAATAAAATTAGTTTTACATCATAAAGATATTACTAGCTAATGACATAGCTCTGCATCATAATTAGCTATGAATAGTGATAAATATATAGTTCTCAAATAAAAATATGCAATGAATACTCAATTTAACAAGAAATAAACCTTGTACTCAATTTTCAGGTGGCCGGATTGATCAGAGAACACACTGTCGAAATTGGGTTATAGTGAAAAAAGGTTAAAGGGTTTCACAGCATAGGCTAATATTTGATCTTTGTAGTTAGTCTAGTACACCACAAAATCTATCAAAAAGTCTATGAAAGTTTTTAGAAGTCATTTTATTAGGAGTCATCAAAAGTATTTCGAAATTTTGGTGACTTTACAAGAATCATTAAGAGTCATTAAAAGTCAAAATCCATAGAAGTCATTACCCCCAGAATTGTCATTAAAAGTCATAATACAATACCACCCCCTTAAACAATCATATATGACTTCAAGAAACGGAAAGTTTGAATAGAATTCTTGTAACATATCTTGGAGGGGGCATTACTCGCTCAAACCTTTTGTTAGACATACCATATGCAACAATTATCAAAAGGTCTTCATCATACTGTGCAAACCAATGCATCTTATTATTCACTAGAATTCCACGGGCATTTTCTTCAAGATCATGATTATAGGGCTAGTTTTCAATTTCACTTCAAATTCCTTCTTCAATCCAATACACAGAAACCAAGAATTCGTTTACAAGTGCATCTCTAAACCAAGAAATCATTTTAGAAATTACTTTTATTGTGTAATAATATACTAGCTAAAGTTTATTGTGCTTAATTTATATTAATGTGTTTTGAATGTTTTTTAATGAGTATGAGTTACATATACATACATATATTATTAATAAACTAATTTATTGACATTTTATAATTTCTATTATGTTGGAAGTCAAAGTTTAAAAAAATCGGTTATAAATATAATTTTCATTTATTAACAAAATATAATTTTCATATTATATCATATTGATAATGTTATATTAATTATGTTTCTAACTTAAGATGCTCCCCTTGGTTAGATTTATATTATTACAAATAATACATAGTTAAAAAATAAATTTGATAATATTTCGAGACTAATTTTCTTTTTATTTTTTCTTTTGTTGTTCTCGGGTGCCTATCGGATATCTGGACAAGTAATATTAAGTGAAAAATGGATGTAGGAACTCTGATGATGTAGAGACAAGTTGTTTTACCTTCAAAATTTTGTAACATATATTTTATTTTTTAGGTGTTTTCTCTTCAGACATTAAAGTTTCATTGTCTAAACATTCGGGAGCAATTTGCGTACTTTTCGGTTAGATGATAAACTTTCATAAATGAAATAAACTCATTTTTGCGAAAACTCTTTTCTTCGAATATTTTATTCAATAAAATCATTTATGCATAAATAATATCGTTTGTCAAAAAAATTATTTCTCTATATATGTATAATTTTTATAAAAATATTACAGTTCTAATAAGATACCAAGTAATAATGAGAAAAAATGGACATGAAAGGATTCATGCGACAGTAGAAAAATTTGAAAAGTGCGAATTTTGATTTAGGAAATTTCGGTAACTCAACAAACATTCTGACTTGGTACGGTAATTAATTTTAGAGGGTGGTGCTGGAACAATTGAGCAATGGCTTGTTTGATAACAATTGAATATGGCTTGTTTGATAACAACTGAATGAGAGATTTTTTGGGTTTGTCCAGAATAGGCCTATTTAAGATTATTTGTTTAAATTTAATCATATATACCTACTCAAGATTAAGAAATGTTATTGAGTGTGCTTATGGTGTGCTGAAAACAAGATTTCTAATCTTAAAACATATAGCTGTATACACATTTTTTACGTAGCGAGATATTGTGATTGCTTGTATTGCTGTTCACAATTACATAAGGAAAAAAAATTAAAAAATGTATTATTTGATTAGTACGACCAAGCAAGTGATGGGGAAAAAGATGACGAAAATTTGGAGGGATCCATAAATAAAATACAATGGGCCGGGGATCTCAAGCCACTCAATACATAAATGATCTTTGGGATCATATTGCTTTAAATTTATGAAGAAATTCTTAATCATTTATTGTTTTCTTATAATTGTGTTTTTGAAATAAAATTTATTCATGAAATTGGTGTTCTTATTTTTTTTATTTATACTTATGAAGTTATGATTGATAGATCATAACTTTAATTTAAAAACATCTTGCTAAAATATAGTTTGTCAAATAAAATTAATTATTATAGAAACTTGTCCATCATTCAGATAATTTTAAAAAATTATTAACAGATAACATTATTCATTCAAATTTTCAGATTATTTTCTCGTCCGAGTCATTCAGAAATTTCAATCAATCAGAAATAACTGTTCAGATTTAACAATGATCCTAAGTATTTTAGTTGAAATGAACTGAGCAACTAACATTAAGGGGCCATTTGTTAAATCTGAACAATAATTTTTGAATGATTAAAATTCTGAATGAATGATTAAGAATGCTGAACAAGTGATGTCGTTTGTTAAGTTAATTAATTTCTCTGGATGATAAAATTAAGGATTTTTTTTATAAATGTCTAAACTTAGAAACTTTTTTACAAAAATACTCTATTTTTTAAAATTATTTGCAAAAGTACCAAATTATATATTATTTATTTCAAAATAATATATTATTTATTAATTTATATTTATTATATCATTAAATTTATGATAATATATGTTCATCATTATATTATTTTTATGTGTTCATCATTATGTTTTTATTTGTAAAATATTTTGTTTAAAGTACATGTATCAAGAAAAATTTACAATTGTTAAAAAAAATTTAAAATTGAATTAGTCCAGATTCTTTTTAGTCCAAATAAAGCAATCAAACGATCTGGATACATGTTTGGTCCATCAAAGACTCATTCAGATGTTATTCAGTTGTTAACAAATGGGGCCTAAGAGCATCTCCAAGGGTATAAAACCCTTATCTTAATTATCCTTGTGGCATCTAATGACACTATTTAGACAATATGTAAAAGTTTGAGCACTCCAACCATCAAACCTTTAGCAAAAAATTATAGATAACCATTTTTGATTGGCTATATTTGTTGAACCAATGAACCCCTTAGAGCATCTCCAAGGGTATTATGTAAAATGGTTGGATATAAGCATTAGCTATAATGATAATGTAAAATTTTTGCTAAGGGTGAACTTGTGTGCTCCAAGGGAATTATCTATTCATGGTCATGTAAAATTATACATAAGGGCTTCATTTGTTTAACAAATATAGCTCACCAAATATCATTATCTATATTTTTTTGCTAAAGGATTAATGGTTGGAGTGCTCAAACTTTTACATATTATCTAAATAATGCCACTAGATGCCAATTAGACGCCATGTAGATAATTTAGCTAATGATTTTACACCCTTGGAGATGCTCTTATGTATAATTTTACATAATCATAATTATAGATAATACCATTGGAGTGTATATCCTCACCCTTAACAAAAAATTTACAATATCAAGATAGCCAATCAATATAGCCAACCATTTTACATAATACCCTCTAAAGCTTCAATGGTCAGCAAAAATTCGACACATTCAGGGAGAACAAAAACCCACTCTTAAAGATAAATAACATTGTGCTTGATATGGGCTAAAAATAAGTCCTAAAGACACAATTAATGTTGCATTAATTAGACCCAACCTGGTCCAAAGATGAAGCCCATTAATGAGGCCCGAAACCCCAATTAAATATTAATTTCGTAATTAATATTAGGGGCTAATTAACAGCTTGCAAATAAGAGTCAAATAAGGATACAATATCTTTATGAGTAGCCTCCAAGGCACACAGTCATACATGGAAACAGACTCCTACAATGAAGGAATCTAGAACCTTCCTCAAGGAGGTTGCTTGCCCACCAAGTATCCGAATCCTACCTTAATTCTAAGGCTTCTCAGCCTATATAAAGGGTCTGACCCCTCATTCTCAGAACTACGTCTTGGCTTGATTCTCTAGAAATACAGAGATACGTAGGCATCTTGTAAGGACCAGAATTGAGTCACGAAACACAAGCGCAACCATTAAAGCTCGAAGCTCCCACAAACCCTTGTACTTAATACGCAATAAATACACCCTACTTTTTATTCCACAACATTTGGCGGCGTCTGTGGGACAAAGACGTCAACCATGGAAAATACACGGAGATAAAAAATGGATGTGACGATCCATAGCCTCAATACGCGTTTTGATCACCACTCTTGGTATGCGATCCACATCTACTAATGTTTATGGGTTGGATAATCGAGGAACAGGAATTTAAACGAGTCTCCAAGGAGAGGGAGTCCAAAGAACGATTCTAAACTCTCCAAAGGCGGATCCCGAATCCCAGGCATGGCTATGCCCATAATAGGGTAGCATGATTACAAATCTCTACCACGGTGCTTACACCGCTTACAACTTAGAACCTAAGTTATGGGCTCCCACCCTAATGAGGGGATGATTCGCCCCATGTTTGAGACTTGGAACCTTCGCATATAGCATGAAGAAGAGTCTCGATCGTTCACTAACGATGATGAAAGAACAATCAGACTGATGATCCACTCCCCTTGACTTCCAATCAGGGAATAACTCCCCCAGAGACACGTCTCCAAGGGGTGATCCCCAAGGGATGATCCAAAATTCACTAACTCAGGGAGCGAATCCCTAATTTCAGATGGTGGTTTTACCTCTGACTAATGGAGCACCATGAGCACGGATCACCACCACCGTCATGATTGATCCCAATAACTCAAAACCCCGTTTATGGGTTGTCACTGTTCCCAACTGCTGATGGAACCATCAATTTATTCATGAGAAGTATGTGCCTCAATACATTGAAGGCTTGGTCCCCTTGTTGGAGGAAATCAAAGTCTATTTGGATCATACACAAAAGATGACTTCTCGTTCGAAGAAGATGAAGAAGAGGACGTCCGTTATAGCAAGAGACGTCAAGGCAAGGAGCCCGTCATAGGATCGGGACGTTCTTAACCCTGAGGGACTCAAGGAACGGCTCTTTAGGCCATAAACGAAAGGATTTGTGCGTTCAAATTACTCATCCGCAGCAGCCGATTGTGGGTTTAATGAATTCAGGGACAAAGTCCCTCCGGACAGTGGTGTCGCCCCTCCAGTGCAGCGTTGGGACTATAGATGTCCATCTCCATCGTTAAACGATGAAATTAGGTTCTCACCAATGAGATGTCGTTCATCGATGGTAGGAGTAGCCAGCAACACGAGGCATACGTACCTCAATGAATTCAATGCCTAGAACACCAATGAAGGAGTCTTGATTTTCCCGGACCCTATATTGTTGACAAATTATCATCCACTGAAGAAGATAAATATCTCAGAAGTAGAACCAGGCAAGGAGCTCGAATGAGGGTTAGGGTCTTCTCAACCCCGAGGATCCAAAGGACTGGCTCCTAAGACTTCAGGAGGGAGGATATATAATCGCTCATGAAGAAGCACTTATCTGAAAATTAAAGAAAGATCTGGAAATACAATAGGCTAGGCAGCCCCTAAGGGCTAAGATCCCCATGTTATTAATTTGAGTGGTTCCTTCTATGAGGAGAAGGGTTGATACACAAAGGGATGATCCCGATGATTCTATGCCTCTAGGAGATCATGATGATCATATCCTATCATTCGCCAACAAGATAATGAATGCTCATATCTCAAGAAAATTCAAGACGCCCACCATCGAGGTGTGTGTTAGGGCAAGAGACCCCACTAATCAAGTGATGACATCCTCCAATGCACTACAAATTTTAACCCGTGATTGACGTAATCAAGTATAGGGCGTTCCCTCAAACCCTGGGGGGCATGACACAACGATGATAAAGTCGGTTGCCCCCGAGCTCAATCAGCTCCTTTAAAGAACTAAGAAAGGCATTCATCCCCCCGTTTATCGATGAAAAGTTCATGAGAAACGTTTTACATCCCCGTGAATGTGGAAAATGAATGAATCCTTGGGGGTTTACATGAACCGAATCACCAAGGAAGGCTTGAAGGTCCCGAACCTGAATGATAGAGTGGACATCAAGATAGAGGAAAATGTAAAGGAAGCCTCAACCCCTGCTGGAGGCAATGGAGGTAAACGAGAAACGAAATTAGTCACGAGTAGGACATTAAGGATAAGTATCCTCGAATAAGTAAAAATTCTAACTCTCCCAAGAAGAAGAGCAATCAAGGACCAATGTTCACCAACTATGCACGTTTGAATACTTTCAACACCAAAATCCTGATGGATATTGCGAAAGACAAGGATCTCCGATGGTCGAAACCACTAAGGGCTGATCCCGAGTAGAGAAACAAGAGCCAATATTGTCGGTTCCATAAGGATGTGAGAAATAACACACACGATTGTAGACATCTGAAACACGGGATCAAGTTTCTGATCCTATGAGAAAAGTTGAATAAGTTCACCAAGGATGGCCAATAGAGTAACCTAAGGCATGATTATGAAGTAGAGATTATAAAAGGAAGGATGGCAATCAAGATCGCAATCCATAGCCTCGAGGGGCTGATGATAAACATGATTTTTAAAGAGCCGACGACGGTCGAGAATACAAGGAGCTCTCATAAAGCTCTCGCTCGAGAAGCTATGCACATTATAGGAGAAGCTCTATAATGAGCAAAGACCAAAATGGCATTTACCTTTGATAATTCTGACTTGGAAGGGGTGAAGTGCCTCCATGATGGCCCGTTGGTCATAACACCTATGACAGGCAACTCGCAAGTGAAAGGAGTCACGGTAGACAATGGGACTTTAGTGGATATCTCGAAGATGGGAAATAGCGATTCTCAATTGACCCCCTCCAACATGCCCGTGTATGGGTTCTATAGAGTTGAGTCAAGAGTTAAAGAAACCATTCGGTTATCCATGATAATAGGACAAGAGCCTAGGGAGGCCACTCATATGTCGAACCTTTTGCTGGTTAAAGCAACTTCCGCTTACAATGTTATCCTTAGGATGACATTCTTAAGGAAGTTGCCTCAAGCTAGCTAAGACCCGAAGATTAAATTTCCTACAAGGAATATAGTTGATGAAGGATACAGAGAGCATTGCTATCCAGCCACCTTGAGGCCTGATGAAGTCGGGGGGCAGGTCCTCTCGATTGAAGACATGGATGTCCAAAAAGATCATAAACAAAGAGAAAACCCCACCAAGGACTTAGTCCCCATTCCTTTAATTCTTGAAGAACCTAAAAAGTTACCTATATAGGGCATTGCTGAATGAATCCTTGAAGGACGAATTGTATGCGTTCCTACAAGAGAACGGTTTGTGTTTTCTTGGATAGTAACTGATATGCCATGGGTCGATCCCAATTAATTACGAAGGCCAATGGCGAATGAAGGATGTGTATTGACTTCATTGATATGAAAGATGCATGTCTTAGAGACTACTTTCCCCTACCAAGGAACGATTCATTGACCAATGCAACAAAGGTGACGACCCAAAGAGGCGGCATATTGAAGATTGAAAAATAAGATCTTTGAGCATCTTAAGGGGAAGACAAGGTTCGGAAACCCATCTATTAGGTGAGAAAGGTCTTGTATGAAATAGAGTAACCACAATAAACCCCCAAGCACTCACTAACTTCGTGGTTGAATACACCATTGACAACTAAGAAGTCGAGGGGCATGAGGTAGTACCCCAGGAGGGCAAAGGATTAGAGAAGGAGAATCTAGAAGCGGTACTCAATGAGTATTGGATCGATTTTGATGGAGAATCAAAAACAAATTAAATGAGAACATACCCCGATGGGTTCATGATTCCCCAACGACAAACAATGAGGTTGAACGAAAAGCCGTGATAGCCATACTTGGTTTGGCCGGAGCCCCGAGGGTCAAAACCTTAAAGTCTGTGGAGACTCAAGATCAGTAGCACCAAAAGTGAATGGTGAGTTCGAGGCCAGAGCTGGAACCACGACAAATACTTGAAGCTTGAATAAATTCAATGAGTGTTACATGAAGTACATCCAGAGGAAAGAATATGTAAAGGCTGATGTCCTACCCAAGTTTGCCTCCTCGGAATTAGAGAATTTTATAGAAGTTTTCTCTTCCAGGTCTTGAAGGCCCGAAGCAATGATTGAAAAACTAACAACACCTGCAGGTGTGGAAAGCAATTGGATAGATCCTACAAAGGCTCACCAGGAAACCGGTTGGTTATCCGACAATGCCTTGAAGGCACGAAAGTTGTCAATAAGAACACCGAGGCCTCAAAACGCAAATTTAGCCTTGCAAGAAACTCATCTGGAAATATGGGGGTAGTACTCGGGGGGCAGGACCCTTGCCCAAAAGATGACCCGATTTGGATTCTACTAGCCATGCATGATGGCTGATGCCAGAAGTTATGTACGATCGATATGCATAAACATGCAACTGTTGATCAATCCCTTAAAATGTTGAAAACCATCAGTTCCACCATTCCCAGTGGCAAAATGCCCAGAGGAAGTTCCTGATAGTTGCAATTGATACCTTCATGAAGTAGACTGAGGCTAAACCCCAAGCCTAGATAACCACCAAGTAAATGACACAATTCATGTGGGAAAGTGTGATACATAGATATGGACTTCCACCAATCCTTGTTGCAAAAAATGGATGAAAATTCAAAAACGAGGCTCTTACAAGCTGTAATTGATTGAAAGAAATGTGGTACCTAGACTTGGCACACCCCAAACCTCAAGGGTTATTGTATCTGAGCATCCGGTTAGGACACTCCACCTGATCAGACTAAGTGGAAATAAGGTTCGATGAAACCACAAGCTTCTAGCTCTAAGGAATTGAAGGCTCTAATAAGCCAATGTTCCATGAAATTGAAGGCTCATCAAGTGAGCAATCAAACTAGGAGAATTTGATGTTAAGTATCTAACTTCGTGGTTGAATATACCATTGACAACCAAGAAGTCGGGGGGCAGGAGGTAATAGACCAGGAAGGTCAGCAAGGTGAGAAGCTCCTAGAAGTGGAGAAGGAGTATTGGATGCTCTATTTTGATGGGGCATCAAAAACAAGAACCAGTGGTACAGGTTTAGTTCTGCAAAGCCCCGATGGGTTCGCAGTCAAGTATGCCTTGAAGTTGGACTTCCAAACAACCTACAACGAGGTAGAGTATGAAGCTCTGATGGCCGACTTTGGACTGACAAAGAGCCCTGAGGGTGAAGAACCTGAAAGTCTGTGGAGACTCAAAGCTGGTAATCTCATAGCCAAATACTTGAGGATTGTGAAAGCTACGATAGCCCAGTTCGACGAGTGCTACGTTGAGTATATCCCAAGGGAGGAGAATACAAAGGTCGATGCCTTATCTCCGTATACTTCTTCAAAGGTCGAGACCCATTATGGGAGCATCTACTTCCAAGTTCTGAGAACCCCTACAATTGATTCTAAGCTTATTGCTCCTATCGGGATAGAAGGATGCTGGATAGATCGTATCAAAGCACACCTTGAGAATGGCTGGTTGCTAAACGATGCCACGGAGGCAGGAAAGCTAGCTGTAAAGAACTAAAGGCTCGAAGAGACCATGTTCCACCCGACTGAAGGATCGTGAAGGCCCTACTTCGTCCAAATGAAGGCTCGTAGAGACCGTGTTTCGTCCAACCAAAGGCTCGAAAAGGCCATGTACCATCCATTTGAAGGCTCAAAAAATGCGAGAAATAAGTTTTAAAAAAAAATATTGCAAGGAGTTAGAGCTCAAAACAAGCTTCGATTCAATATATTGTGAGCTCAAATCTGAGTAACGAGCAAAAAGATATGGATTTTTCAATACTCGTGGAATGAGCAGGCCTAATAATCGAGTTAAAAGACAAAAATGCGATCTCAATCCATGTCTTCAGGGGCTGGAATTTCAAGTCAGGAATGATCTCCTCTAGGTCTCAAAGGTGAGGTCGTGATGACCCATGACCTAGGACAAACGAGGCTTATACGACCAAGGTAAAATTGAGGCAAAATGCGACCTCAATCCAGGTCGTGGATGAAGCTCTTAAGTCTCACGACCAGCCAAAAATGAAGCCTTGTGGCAAACTCAATTCAAGTCGTAATTGAGGTCGTAGAACCTCAAGACCTGGTTAAAATTGAGTCTTTCCAAGACCTCAATCCAGGTTGTGCTTTGAGATCGTAGACCTCACGACCATTGATATTATGAGTCCTTACACGACCTCAATTCAGGTCGTAGTTTGAGATCGTTGACCTTGCGATCACTGATATTATGGGTCCTTACACGAGCTCAATCCAGGCTGTGGTTTGAGATCGTAAGCCTCACGATCAGCTCAAAGTGGAGGCCTTATACGACCTCAATCCATGTCTTGGATTGAGGTCTGAAACTTCACGATCTCTGAAAGATGGGCCAATACACGACCTCAATCCAGCTCTTGGATTGAGGTGTAAAGCTCCACGACCATGTCAAAATGAAGGCATTTGAAGACCACAATGCAGCTCTTGAATTGAGGTCTAAAGTCTTACGACCAGCCTAAGAAGAAGGCCTTACACGACCACAATCCAGGTCGTGGATTGAGGTCGTAAGCCTCACGACCAACATAAATTGAAGGCCTTACACGACCTCAATCCAGGTCGTGGATTGATGTCGTAAGCTTCACGACCAGGCCTTAGAGTTGAGGTCCGGAAGGCCCCAGATCTGGACAATTTGAGGGTTTAGTTAGACCTCAATTCAGGTCTATCAGGGTTAGGACCCCCACACAAATTACAAGAAAATATTATTATTTAATAATAATTTGTAAAAAATTATTATTATTTATTAATAAAAAGCGATCGGAGTTTATTCAAGCAAAATTTTATCCGGGTAGGACAGCCCTGATTCGGGTATAAAAGTTATTCAAAATTTGAATAAAATAAATAATATTAGTTAATAATATTATTTTTGAAAAAAAAAAAGGTCACGACCTCAAATGAGGTCGCAACTGACCTCCAAAAGTTCTACGACCAGGGACAAATTTGAACCTTGGACGACCTCAAATGAGGTTGGGAGAAAAAGTGCAATTTAGTACCCCTACTTTAGCTATGTTCACAAAAAGAGTCTCTGAAAAATTATGAAATAATCCCCCTAAAATGCATGTGTGCACAAAATTTTCGAATTTTATTCAAGCGAAATTTTATCCGGATAGGACACCCTTAATTTGGGTAAAAACGTTATTCAAAATTTGAATAAAATAAGTAATATTATTCAATAATATTATTTAAAAAAAAAGATTGTAAAAAAAAAAAATTAAAAAATGGTCACGACCTCAAGTGAGGTCGCCAACTTGAGGTCACCAAATCTACGACCACCTCCAAAACAATAGCTTGGACGACCTTGGTGGAAAAAGTGCACTTTGGCACCCCAAGCTTTGCATGGTTTACATATTGATCCCTCAAGTTTATAAATCGACATTTTGATCCTTCTAGTTTCAAAACTGACAGTTTTGTCCCTGAACTTTATAAGTTGATAAAAACTTCCTAAAAATTATGAAATAGTCCCTTTAAAATGCACGTGTGCACAAAATCGATATTTTCGATTAAAATATTCGAATAATTTCATAAAATTGTCCGATGACAATAAAAAATTACGAAAAATACCCGTGGGTACAAGAAAATTCCTAAAAAATTAGGAATAATTACGAAAAATACCCGTGGGTACAAAAAAATTCCTAAAAAATTAGGAATAATTATGAAAAATACCCGTGGGTACAAACAAATTCCTAAAATATTAGGAATAATTACGAAAAATACATGTGGGTACAAGGAAATTCCTAAAAAATTAAGAATAATTACGAAAAATACCCGTGGGTACAAAAAAAAATTCCTAAAAAATTAGGAATAATTACGAAAAATACCCGTGGGTACAAAAAAATTCCTAAAATATTAGGAATAATTACGAAAAATACCCGTGGGTACAAAAAAATTCCTAGAAAATTAGGAATAATTACGAAAAATACCCGTGGGTACAAAAAATAATTCCTAAAAAATTAGGAATAATTACGAAAAATACCCGTGGGTACAAGAAAATTCCTAAAATATTAGGAATAATTACGAAAAATACCCGTGGGTACAAGAAAATTCCTAAAATATTAGTAATAATTACGAAAAATACCAGTGGGTACATAAAAATTCCTAAATTATTAGGAATAATTACGAAAAATACCCGTGGGTACAAGAAAATTCCTAAAATATTAGGAATAATTACGAAAAATACCTGTGTGTACATAAAAATTCCTAAATTATTAGGAATAATTAAGAAAAATACCTGTGAGTATGCAAAAATTCCTCAAACATTAGGAAAGGTATAGAAAAATATAAGGAAAATTATAGAAATATTTTCTTGACAAATTGAGCAATAATTTGTGCTAATAATGCATAAAAGCTCTATGAAAGTGCCGAAATTGCTAAAAGCAAGCACAAGTTAAAGCCGTAAATAAGGCAACTCGTCATAAATGTGTAGGTCGCTCCACACTTTACAATAAGGCGATATATGTGAAACACTACTTTAAACCAAAATCCCCATATAAGGGTAGGAAAATTAAGAAGTCTCAGATAAGAGATAAAAATGACCCCAAGTCTCGATTAAGGCAAATATAACTTCTACGAAAACCTGATCAGTTTTCCTAGAAGTTGGGGGGCAAATGATATGGGCTAAAAATAAGTCCTAAAGACACAATTAATGTTGCATTAATTAGACCCAACCTGGTCCAAAGATGAAGCCCATTAATGAGGCCCGAAACCCAAATTAAATATTAATTTCGTAATTAATATTAGGGGCTAATTAACAGCTTGCAAATAAGAGTCAAATAAGGATACAATATCTTTATGAGTAGCCTCCAAGGCACACAGTCATACATGGAAACAGACTCCTACAAGGAAGGAATCTAGAACCTTCCTCAAGGAGGTTGCTTGCCCACCAAGTATCCGAATCCTACCTTAATTCTAAGGCTTCTTAGCCTATATAAAGGGTCTGACCCCTCATTCTCAGAACTACGTCTTGGCTTGATTCTCTAGAAATACAGAGATACGTAGGCATCTTGTGAGGACCAGAATTGAGTCACGAAACACAAGCGCAGCCATTAAAGCTCGAAGCTCCCACAAACCCTTGTACTTAATACGCAATAAATACACCATACTTTTTATTCCACAATATTGCTTAATTACTTAGTTTAACACAATTAGAAAAAATAAAATGAAAATTTGAATTTCCTTTTAAAGTAGAATTAGAACCCCTTACAGGGCCGGTCCTGAGGTTTTCGGGGCCCGGTGCGGGAAAAGTTTCGAGGCCCTTTTTAACCGCGTGAAGCGCGGAAATTTTTTTGGGTCCGAACTAGATCCGAATTTTTAATCGCGCGAAGCTCGAATTTTTTTTAGGATCTTAAGTAATTTGTTATTTATAAATATGTATTAGATAGGAGGCCCCCTAAATATGTATGTGTTATTAGAGAGGAGGCGCCAATATGCTATTTTTGTATAACTAACTCTTAATAATATTTTTAGGGGCCCAAAAATATTAATTTTTGTATAATTAACTCTTAATAATATTTATAGAGACCCCGAAATGCTATTTATAGATGCTCTAAATTGATATTTATTGTAAGATAATAATATTAATTTATATATATATATATATATATATATATATTGACTATATATATATACTGTAAAAAAAATTTTGGACCCTCTGACCCAATGGACCCTGTGCAACCGCTGTGGCACTTGGCCAGGGCCGGCACTGCTCTTATAATGACTTAATTGAGTAAGTACCTATGTACTAGTGATAGACAACATTCTTTTGCACTAAAATGTTCGTTAGCCGTGTTAGGATCATAAATTTCTTATAATAACATTTTTTTTAATTATATTCTCTTTATACATTAAACTTTGACATTGCTTTTATTATTTTATATATTTTTATTATTCTTTCATGCTACTTTACATATCTATATCTATACTATCTATACTATTATATAATAAGCGGTATAATTTGGTTGTTTTGGTTCAACCATCTAAAAGAATAGTGACTATTAGATATTTAGTAAATAGATGATAACCGTTAGATCTAATAATAAAGAATGTTCTATATTTAAATCTCTCTTCTAATAAATCTTTCCAAGGTTCGAATCCCGTAAACAACAAATTTACATTAAAATTTTATATTATTAGTTCTAATCAATACATATCATTTATATATTAAATAACTATTATTATTACTAATACTTTTATTAATTAATATTACAAAGTTAAATTATATCCATAATAAATTATTATACTCTATTTTATTTAATCATATAATTTTAAAAGTATTTAAAAATAATCCGTGGTTTGCACGGATTATAAGCTAGTTTTCTTAATTTCTGTATCGAATTAAATGTAAATAAATTGATGGAACAAATGAAGGAAAAGTTAACTATATTCACTACTTTCCACTAATATATTCAATTTGTAAATTAAATATTAATGAATATCATTCCTTCTCATTTTAATTATTAATATTATTTTTAAATTAATTTGGGATTTTCTATTGGTAAAGATCCATAAAAATTCCAAAGAAGAAAGAGGGAGAATGGGTACATAAAAGAGGGAGAGAGGACAGCTGTATAGCCGATATGTTTATGAAATTCCATCACGAAAAAGGAAAATTAGTTTAGAAAATTTTAATTACTAGTACTATATTCTGTGATTGTATACTCCTACTTGCCGACATTTTTTTTGACACTTTGATGATACAGAATATAGCAACGGACTATCATATTATTAGGGCTAAAATTAAATTATTAATTTAAGCATTGGACCAAAATTAGTTACATTCATAAATTAATAATTACAAATTATTACATAAAAAATAAACTCAAACATAGTAGTTATAAAAAAATAAACTAATTAATAAATAAACTTTTGTTCTATTTTATTTTTTTTGTTAAACAGAAATATATTATCATCAATTCAGTACATTTATATAGACTTATAAACTAATAAATTCGTAAATAATATACATTTTGTTACATGATTATGTACTTTATCTAAGATATACAAAATTTTACGGTGCAGTTTGAGTATACATAAATTTTTTGTTGAAAGAATACAATTAAATATTATTAAAAATAATATTAAAACAAGTTTATTAAATATAAACCGTATAATTTCTGTGGAACTGGTACCTGTTCAACCCTAAAAATCCTACTCCGACTACAAGTTTGCAAAACCTAAATAGTATACTGTATTCTATATAAATTCTGTTAAACATTTGTTTTTATAGGATCAATCTATCGACTTCTATTTCTCCTCAAAGAACAATGTTAGGTTCCCCAAAATTTTTTCCCGAATGATGAGGTGGTTGTTTTTTTAATTAGATGATTGGTTTGAATGTAAGAGATCTCATCTATACTATTATATTAAAGCCGAAACATTGAAAGTTTTGGTTTTCGGTTTGGTTATCCTATTTATTTTGATTTTCGGTTTGGTTAATTTAATTTTTAATTAATTTTAAATATAAAATAAATCAATTTTAATATCGTATCTATCTATACTATTTATTAAAAGCAGAAACCCCCTGTAAATGGTATGCCATGTATACCACGGTATGCACGGTATGCCATTAAATATTAATTAATTTAATTAATTAAAATTGTAATATTATATAATAATTTAATTTAATAATGGAAGTATATACTGAAATTATATACTATGAGCTTATTAACTAAAAATTGAAATAAAAGTCATGAATATAGTATCAAATAGAACTTAGGACTCCTTTACTTAATAAAAAATCAGGAATATAGTATTAAACAGAACTTCTCTAAAAACATTACGTGTAATTGTATTTATTAAAATAACATAATTAAATTATAATTACTATAAACTAACTAATTACCTTTTTCACCTGCAACATGTTACCATTGTAATTTTCTCTAACTAAATTCTCTTTTTTTCCAATCATAACACGGGCATTCTATTTAATAATATAAAATAATAGTTTTATAATTACTAACAATTAACCGATTACCTTTTTCAACTAAAACCTATCTTCTTTTCTATATTTTCTAACTAAAATCCTTCATTTTCTATAAATATCACGGATAGCATATGTATATTTATTATCAAATCATCTCATAAAATAAATTTAAGCCTCCAAAATTCATTTTTTAAAAATAATAATTTAAATTAATGAAAAAAATTCAAATAATATTAAAAATAATCCGTGATTTTGGTTTTCGGTTTGGTTATCCTAATTATTAAAATGAATAATTAAATTACAAAAACAACTCAAAAAACTAATTACTAATATTAACGTAATTATATTCTGATTAAAATTCCTTCATCCACTTCTACTTGGACTCTTTTTTCTGCTCCAACAACTCAATTATTCATTTTTTCTAAAGATTTTACTTCTAATTAAAACACTTTACCATTTAATTTAAAACTAATATTACAATAATTAATATATATCCAAAATATCACACCATATCTTTCCGAAATTTTTTTTAGTAGTAATTTTTGTAATTAAAACATGGAGTACTTTTTAATTTAAAACTAATCTTGCGATCACTAATATACACCCAAAAATATCTCACCATATATACAAATCATTATTTTTATTAATAAATAACAATCGTTAGATCTAATAATTAGATATATTATATGATTAAATTAATTTACTAAAAATTCAAAGTTCGAACCCGTCAACGACATTTTTAATTTAGAATTTTACAAAATAAAATTTAAACCATGCATTTCATTTTATAAATTTATATTATATTAAAATTAAAAAATTATTAAAACTAAGGATTATATAAAAACATAATATAATGTTAAATAAATTTTATAACCTATCAAAAGAAACCCGTGATAAGCTAGTTTATATTAATGAGAGGTGAGCCAATTAAAACTTAACACATGTCATTTGGGGAAAGATTTAGAATTTTTTTTTTCTCAAAACTTTTGTGCACGGTAAGTAAACTCCCCGTATTTGTGCTCATCAATCTAGATTATATGTGTATATTCATAACTCGGTCCTAAGTTATTTTTGGCTCATGCAATTTGTTCTATCCGGTTTGCCTGTGTTATCAGACCTAGTACTCCTTCCGTTCCAATTTATATGAGCTACTTTCCTTTTTGAGTGTGTCAAAAAAAAATTGAATTTACCATTTTTAGTACGAATTTAAGGTTATTTTAGTTACACATTCATTGCTTCTCTAATTTGTATGATTAGAAATCAATAATAATGAAATCAAATTTAACTTTTTAAAAATAACATGTAATGTTGATTGGCTCATATATAAAATATGGGACGGAGGAAGTATTTATTTAAGTTTGCCATATACTTATTGGATTGCTACAAACAAACCTTGATTGTGTTTTAGTCTTCTGGGTTCTACTTCTCTTTTAATTCGAAGCTCTTGTGCCTAGTAAGTAAACTCCTACGCTTTGGTTTAATAGTGATTCGATATATATGAACCTATTATAATAGCTAAATTGATTTAATTAGTTAAATTGGTTTAGTTGTTATGCCCAAATCAAAGTAATCTATGATGGGCCTAGAAGATGAACTCCTACGCTTTGGTTTAGTTGTTATGCCCAAATCTGGCATAATAGCTAAATTGATTTAATTAGCTAAATTGGTGGTTCGTAATCTATGATGGGCCTAGAAGATGAAGATTGGGTCACTAAAGCCCACTACGGGAATCAGCCTAACATGCCAAGGCAATAATACCTCTATTACAGGAGCACCTCGCTACATGGTTGCGCCTCGCTATATAGCGTCTCGCTGGCGATGCCTGCCAGGGGATCGCTTCGCTTTTGCATCACATCTATAACTTGCAGCGAGATCATTATCTCCTCTTCTCTGGAAGGCTCATGGCCAGACCCAAGGTCGCATGAGTAGCTAGGCACAGGGATCGCTTCGCGTGGCCAGGCCTCTCAAGGTCGCATGCAAGGGCCCTGATGGATCTTTCATTGACCAAATCTATCCGTTCGAGACCATGGGCTTCTACAGCTGGATCATGGATCATGGATAGGGTTGATGACTCACTGCCACGTCAACCCTAAACAAGTGGGCTTGAACTTTGGCTTATCTCTTAAAACCCTAGCCCGCCTAGGTAACTTGTTGCCCAAGAACTACGTCAGGCTTGATCCCTATAAATAGGGTACGTAGGCACCTTGATACGGATGAGAAACAGTTAAACCTGCAAACACCTATCAAGCTCAGCCACATCTAAACACACAAACCCTAATCCTTGTTCTTCTTTTGTTAGCAAAATATCCGTATTTTGCTCCGATAATCCAGCAAACATCCAAAATATTGTTATACAATATTCTCCCTATAACATTTGGCGCTAGAAGGAGGGCTTCAATTTTATTATTCGTGGAGGACGAATAATTTTAATCCATTTTGGGGGGGGGTTTTTGGGTTTTATTTATACCTACACAATTGGGATTGATTATGGTCTACGGCTGATGACATGGCGGCTATAATTTCAGAGCACAAAATACAATATACGGCAGTAATACACAGAAATCAGCAGGAAAATTTTTATGGTGGCAAGCTACGGTGGAAGCAAACAAAAAAACAAAGAGCAAAACTTGGTGACACGGCAACAAGGCAGCAGCGCGCGGTTCATGGATAATAACAGGTGACTTCTTTGTTTGTAAGACAACAAAAAAAATAAGGATGGCACATGGCTGAACGAAGGATGGCAGCAGGAAACAAAAAAAATAAAATAAAAAAGTCAAGTGAGGCAAGACAATCAGGCAAGTGTGAACAAGAAAAAGATGGCAGCCAACAGAGCGCATGAAGTAAAAATTTTTAAGGTAACAAGAAGTAGCAGTGGCAAAGAAAAAAAAAACGGGAAACGAAAGCAACGTGCGGACAAGACGCACCAACCAGCAAGGGAAAACTGTCGGCTCTTGGAAATTCAACAAAAATAAAGATAAGTTTCCGTACTTATTTTAATTCTTTACGATTTGCACAAATATCCTGTCATGTATGCATGCATATTAAAATCATGTTTTTAAATATTTTTTCAGAAAAATATTTATTATTCAGAAAATTCGTGCGAGCAATAGATATCTATTTTTATGCTTGTAAAATTATTGCGATTTAGAAAATATCGTATGAGACACTAGTAGAAAACAGGCTTTATACGTCGGTCAAATTGACCTTTTACGTCGGTTAAATGGCGACGTATACAAAGGCGACGTATAAGGTAAGAGTCTTTTACGTCGGTTAAAAAGGCGACGTATATTATTATATTTTACGTCGGTTCTTCTAAACAACCGACGTATAAGGTCAAAAAAATTAAAAAAAATATAAGAACAACCGACGTATATTGTTATCTTTTACGTCGGTTATTCTAAACAACCGACGTATTGTTATCTTTTACGTCGGTTCTTCTAGACAACCGACGTATAAGGTCCAAAAAAATCAAAAAAAAAAAATATTTTAGTTCACGTTATTTTTTTTGAAACTATTTTAGTTCAAGTTGTTAATTCGTTATTGTAACTAAAATAACTCAGGACCGAGTCAACTCAGCCAAAAGGCAACATTGCAGCCAGATGTAACAAAAAGGAATTTACAATAAAAAAACTTCCAACAAAATATCTTCAATGTCATCCAAAAATACCATCCATAATACCACTGCATATGTTCATCCAAAATACTATCCAAACCATTCAAAATAACCGAAAATAGCATCTAAGTAACTGAAACCAGAGCTTCTACAGAAAAACAGCATACAAATTCTTAGTTATTGCCGCTCAACATTTGTTCTTGTCATCTCCATCAGGTCATTGTAGTCTGCGAAAGCCATATAGAACTCACATGTAGTGAACTCGGGATTATGTGTTAAGTCAATCCCTTCATTTCTGAACTGTTTCCCAATTTCATAGACACGGTTGTATCCACCAATAACAAGTCGCTTCAGATAAAGCTCAGGTGCTATACGCATATTAAGCGGCATGTTTAGTTCATTGTGATGAGTCACAAATGGTCTTGCAGCTGCTCCTCCAGCAATCATATTCAATATAGGTGTTTCAACCTTAACAGCAAAATTTACCAATTAGCCATGAAAAGGAAACAAAGGTAGAGCAATGAAAAAGCTAGCCATCAAAGAAACGGTATTGAAATGGGCAAGCAACATAACTCCCGAAAATCTAGACTGTCAAGGAATCGTCTAATGAATGAAACGGTCTTCGTACGGGTCTCGAATATGGTTCCCACCTCTGGGTTTACGATCAAATCGAGTTCTCGTTGACGATATCTAGTTTCCTGTCATGGAAGACAAAAGTCAAAAAGAGAGAAAGAGGAGCATGGAGGGAGACAATAGGCACACAGGGGTCTGGATTACAAGTGTACCTGATCCTTTAAGACATAAGTTTCAGGGTTTCTGCCACTTCCCGGGATCCATACATCATTTTTCTGTAAAGAAAGTATAAGTTATGCAGTCATTGAAAAAACCAAAACAGTGAGCCAATCAAGAAATAGCTCTTACCTTCGAACGTCTACTATCAGAACTAGTGGCAGTTTTTTGCCGTGGCATCATATGCAGGCAACGAGACAACACTATGAATGATTTTGGGAACAAACTTAGCTCCCCCCTTTTGCTTTTACCTGGAAACCCAACAACCATAACAATATCTCCACACTTCACACCACCATGGAACGTTGCAAATTCATCTTCCCTCAAATCAGATTCCCTACAAAGTCGCAAACATACTATAATAATGAGATTCCTGCTCATAAAAGTAACATGTATAGCTAATTAAACTGAACAAAATTAGATAATCAAGAACGCCAATATCTGATCTACGTCACAGCATAAATAGTCCTGATCATATTACAACTATGACAAACTACAATACAAAGGGGGGTATAAAAGACTAGCAAACTCGAGTTCGAGTTCGACACAACAATGCAGGAAGCAAGGGGAGAGAGCCAGAGATGTCATCTTTCATCATCCCTGAAAAAACATTCGAAAATAAAATTAGATTTCGAAATCAAAATTGGGGATTTTGATTTAAGTGAATCTCCCACTGAAATCGAAGGTGTAAGTGTGTGTATATATGTATATACATGTTTATTATGATCTAAACTTAACAACCGATTGAGGCGATTGAAGTTTTCCGATCGAAATCAATTCGATTTTACCCAAACCCGATTAATCTTTATAAATTGATTAATCAACTGGTGATAAAAGGATTGAATAAGATGTGTAGCATCTAATTATGATCATTCCGATCGATTTTTAGCATGGAACAGCAAAGAACTAGTCGGAGAATCGAGATCGCCGTTGAGAGCTCGAGAGAGAAAAGAGAGAAACGACGAGTGAGAGAGAGACAGACTGAAATAAAAATCAGATAATAGTATATAAGTATATTTTAGGAATAGACGGTTGTGATAATTCTTGATTCATCCAATGGCGATTCTGATCTTTAAAGAAGCACAATCCGCGTGCTCTCACATTATCCAATAATAATGTGACACGTCATAGCACCCACTTTTATACGTCGGCTTTTTCCTGAACCGACGTATAAAGTAGAATTATATACGTCGCCTTTTCTCAACCGACGTATAAAGTAGCATTATATTCGTCGCCTTTTCTCAACCGACGTATAAAATAGCATTATATACGTCGCCTTTTACTCAACCGACGTATAAAGTTGCATTATATACGTCGCCTTTTACTCAACCGACGTATAAAGTGGCATTATATACGTCGCCTTTTCCTTAACCGACGTATAATATGACCTTATATGTCGGTTTTTTCTTGAACCGACGTATAATAACTGCTTTATACGTCGCCTTTAGCGGAACCGACGTATATAACTGCTTTATACGTCGCCTTTGGCAACAACCGACGTATAAGAGGCGACGTAAAAGATCAATTTTGTACTAGTGAGATATTTATGTTGATGAATTGCCGGATTTATTTTACAATCTCGTACGAGCTGCATGCTTAGAAAAAATACATATACGAGATGCATTATTTTGTAAAAGATTTTCTACAAACAACAGAGCGTTATTTTCGAACAAATAAATATCGCGACATTCTTAAAAGAGCATATTTATTATTGCGTTTGGATTGCTTGTAAAATAATTTTTCATATGTCGTCGCGCATATATGTCAAAAATATTTTCAAACTTGCAACTAAATTGTCAAGTAGGGTAGCCTGGACAAGCTATAAATTTCGCAATGCTACATGCTTAGTAAAGTGCAGTGCAGCACCATCTGGATTATTGAAGGCCCATGGCCAGATCTCTCAAGATCGCGTGGGTGGAGGCATCCCTATGCAAGCTATCTTTATTGAAAGCCCATGGCCAGATCTCTCACAATCGCATGGGTTAATTGTTAGAGGGTTCTGTTAATGGGTTAATTTGTATATGGCATCGCAATGTATTTTATGTATGCAATCCAATCACACGAGAGAACATAATCCTTCCGGATCATGAGTACACCAGGTACTTCAGTGAATCATATGTTTATCCATTTGATGGCTTTGGATTTGTCAAAGCCAGCAACCAGTACAAGGTTGTATGTTTTTATTGAGTTGATTTTCTCTCAACTGGAGGCTCGGATAAGGCAGGCTGCCTGGTTTACACGCTTGGAACAGGTGTTTGGAGAAATTTAGAACATGCCCCATTTTTGGTCCATGGCCATCGGAGTGGTATATTTTTCAGTGGTAACCTTCACTGGTTAGCTAATAGTCGAGAGGACACCCCTAATAATGAAATGGTGTGTACTTTTTTGATTTGGAGAAGGAGTTATTTCGGCTGATTGCTTCACCTCCTCGAGTTGATCATGAGAATACAGATTACAGGAGGTTGGGAATGCTACGAGGGTGCTTGTGTATATGTGATAACATGGCAGATTCTGAACTTGCCATTTGGGTGATGAAGGATTATGGAATGAAAGAAAGTTGGATTAAAGAAATCGTCATTCGAAACAAACCTAATGATCTGCTATGTCGTATGGTTCATCCTCTTAAGGTTTTGAGAGATGGAACTATCTTAATGGATTGCTATGGTTGTTATTTGTTCACTTATCATCCTGTACATAAAACTTTGAGAATTAACCAAGGCGGCGCCAGCTCGGTACGTGATGCAATGGTTTATTTCGCAAGCTTTATCAGGCTCAGGAATCACATGTTGGAAAAGGTTTCAGTATTACAAACCTGTAGTTTATAATTTAATTCGTTGCTTCCGAAAATGCATGCAAGGTTTTAATTTACTACAGATTAGAAGTTTGCAGGCCGGTGCAGTACAAGTCGCATTTTGTTTCTTTAATTGGATGTTGTTTTCTTGTGATTTATTACCCCTTCTATTTATAGATGTTTTCTGGTTCTTCAAACCTTTTATTGCCTATAATATTTAATAAGTAATACTTGGATGAATGGCTGATGTTCTATATTTTTAGATAGTGGCGATCACCTGCAAGTCTGCAACGTGGATAATTGTAACTTTTTATAAAAAAATTTAGTGTACAGGATTTGTTCTTGAGACTACTGCTTATAAGATGCCATAACTTATTGTTTAATTTTAATTTGACTGCAAGAAATGGCGTAGTCTACTCTAGGAGCATTACTTTGTTGATCTGCATATTTCAAGATCACACACATGGGCTTTTTTTTTTTTTGAATTCATCACACACATATTGCACTTGAATATTAACTATATGAATATCTGCATTTTTATTACTGGGAAAATAATTATCTGAATGAGTTAACTGCATTCTCTCTCTCTCTCTCTCTCTCTCTCTCTCTCTCTCTCTCTCTCTCTCTCTCTCTCTCTCTCTCTCTCTCTCTCTCTCTCTCTCTCTCTCTCTCTCTCTCTCTCTCTCTCTCTCTCTATATGAGAATGGTTGCTTGCCATTTGAAATGACTTAAAAGCCAGCTATAAAACACAGTTCACGAACTTGCAGTCCATATACTGATGGTAGTTCATAATGATCGCAGGTAATTTATAAGGGTTATCCAAGAATCAATTTATGACTTGAGTCCGATCCATGTTTCGCCAAACAAGTAATTCAGAAAAGTCATTAAGTTTTGCAATTCTACTGTTAAGTTTTATTCTCATAATGCTAGTTTTCTATGATTGTCAAGTCACACTGATCTGTTAACTTTGAATATTATGTTCGTGTGATTCATTTTCTTTTATTTATAGATGTTTTCTAGTCCTTGAAACCTTTTGAACATATATATATACACGAATAATAATACTTGGATGAATGGCAAATGTTATATAATTATAATTTACAACAAATATATATTACATATTGATTAAAGAGTGGAACACCAAACGTGGGTATCCATAATTTGTATGAATTTTTCTATTTTTCAGGCTTTGTACTTGAGAGTAGTGCTGCTAAGATGCAATAAATGTTAGAATTCAACCCTCGTAGAAGATGAATCTTTGAATTCAAATAAGAAGGCTTAGTCAAATAAGTTAGGTTAACATAAAAGTCTTATAAGGTAGGCTATAATTATGTATGGAATGATGTAACTTATATTTGTTCTAGCCTATAAATAGGACATTGGAACAAGCTTGTAATACACGCCACAAAAAGAGAACAGTTCAAGAGAAAAGAAATTGTAATTTCTTATATATATATATTATATATTTGGTGTAACAGCCCATACACGTTTCCAATAAGTACTGTTCATACATACAGTACTGTTCATACGGAGTAATGTTTATACGGCACTGTTCATACGGTACTGTTCATACGCACTGTTCATACATACGGTACTGTTCACTTATACTATTCAATTTTTTTTTTAAACATGGCAAATATGGTGCAACAAAATATTCCAAAGTTGATGGCTACAAATTATGGAAATTGGAGTATCCAAATGAAGGTGTTACTCGGTTCGTACGATAATTCGGATATCGTTGAAAGCAGCTATATCGAGCCCGAAGATGCTACCGCTGAAGCAGCACTTCCTAATGCCGAAAAGACGGCGCTAAAAGAATCTCGAAAAAAAGACAAGAAGGCTTTGTATTTAATTTTTCAAGGAGTTGATGAATCAACCTTTAAAAAAATCTCGGAGGCTAAAACATCGAAAGAGGCGTGGGAGATTTTGCAAAAATCATGCCAAGGTGTCGAGAAAGTTAAAAAGGTGCGGCTCCAAGTTCTTCGTGGCGAATTTGAAAATATCAAAATGAAGACTTCAGAGAATATCGGTGAATATGTTACGCGTTTGAAAACGGTGACAAACGAGATGAAAAGAAATGGCGAAAGTCTCGATGATGTTCGGATCATGGAAAAGCTCCTCCGCTCGCTAACAAGAAAATTTGATTTTGTTGTTACTGCCATAGAGGAGTCGAAAGATTTGTCCACAATTTCTATCGATGAGCTAGTTGGTTCACTTCAAGCGCATGAGCAGAGGATGAACCAGTATGATGATACGAGCCATTTGGAGAAAGCTTTACAAAACAGCATGTCTATCGGTGAAAATTCTGGCACTAGCAGTTCTGTACGTGGCAGAGGCTTTAGAGGCAGCTACCAAGGTGGACGAGGACGTGGAAGACAACCATTCAATAGAGGCCAGAATTCTCAAGGTTATCAACCATCTGGCCGTGGTCAAAATTTTAGAGGTCGTGGAAGAGGCGGATTCCAACAACGAGGTGATAAGTCTCAATTTCAATGTTATAATTGTAATAAATTTGGTCACTTCAGTTACGAGTGTAGATCTCCAAAAGTGGAAGAAAGAAGTCACTTTGCCGTAGCAAAAGAAGACAAAGTTGTGGGTTCCGCTATGTTCCTCACTTACAAAGGAGATGACGAAGGCAAGACGAATACATGGTATCTTGATTCGGGAGCCAGCAATCACATGTGTGGCCATAAGGAATTATTTACAGAGGTAGACAACACCATCAGTGGAGAAGTTACTTTTGGTGACTCATCAAAGATTCCAGTCAAAGGAAAGGGTACTGTTACGATTATGACAAAGAAAGGTGATAAGAAGTATATAAATGATGTTTATTATATACCTGCTTTGAAAAGTAATATCATCAGTCTTGGCCAACTTGTGGAGAAAGGATATAACATACAGATGCAGGATAATTCTCTTATCATCAGAAATAAGGTTCGAGAATTTATTTCAAACGTAGAGATGTCCAAGAATCGTCTATTCACTCTGGATATGCAGACGAGTGTGCAGAAGTGCTTGAAGCCAGTCATTAAAAATTTCTCATGGTTATGGCACTTAAGATTTGGTCATCTTGGATTTTCTGGTCTAAAGTTATTGTCAAGGACAAAGATGGTGGACGGTTTACCAGCAATCAACGAACCAAATCAATTGTGTGAAGCTTGTGTTAAAGGAAAGCAACATCGACAAAGCTTTCCAGTTGGAAAATCATGGCGAGCTAGAAGGCCATTGGAAATTGTTCATACTGATATTGCTGGTCCATTTGATATTCCATCACTTGGCGGAAATAGGTATTACCTAACTTTTATTGATGATTTTAGTAGGAAAAGTTGGGTGTATATCATTAAAGAAAAGGCGGAGGCTCTTGATAAATTCAAGGAGTTCAAAGCTTTGGCAGAAAAACAGAGTGGTCATTATTTGAAGGTACTCCGATCAGACAGATGAGGCGAGTACACTTCAAACTTGTTCAGAAGTTTTTGCAGGGCACATGGAATCAATCATCAATTGACAACGGCATACACTCCACAACAAAATGGTGTTGCAGAGAGGATGAATCGCACCATTCTAGACATGGCAAGGAGCATGGTGAAAGCAAAACATATGCCGAGAACTTTCTGGGCTGAAGCCGTTCTATGTGCAGTTTATTTGTTGAATCGTTGTCCAACTAAAAGTGTCAGAAACCAAACTCCAAATGAAGCATGGAGTGGTAGTAAACCATCAGTTGGGCATCTCAGAATATTTGGGTGTATTGCATATGCCCATGTTCCCGATCAGAAAAGAGAGAAGTTTGATGACAAAGGCGAGAAGTGTATCTTTACCGGATATGACAAAAGAAGCAAGGCGTACAGACTCTATAATCCCCTGACGAAGAAATTAATCATTTCTCGAGATGTTGAGTTCGATGAATCTAATTACTGGAGATGGAGCGAGGAAGAAAGAAAAGTTGAAGGCTTATTCTTTAATGATAATGATGATGATGGTGATGACTCCAACATAGAAGATGGCGGAGATGATGATCCAACTCCTCCACAAAGTCCGAATCAACAAACTCCTGCTTCAACACCATCGAGTTCAGGAAGCAGCAGTAGCAGTAGTTCAGGGGGAGCACCAAGAAAAATGCGGAGTCTGGATAGTATTTATGAAGCAACAAGTCCGGTACAGACATCCTTTGATTATTCTTTATTTTGTTTGATGGCTGAATGTGATCTAGTTACATTTGAGGAAGCTTCTAAAGAAAGCAAATGGAACAAAGCCATGGATGAAGAAATTGGTGCAATCAAGAAGAATGATACTTGGGAGCTTACAAGTCTTCCAGAAGGACACAAACCAATTGGTGTCAAATGGGTCTACAGGACAAAGACCAATCAAGATGGAGAAGTGGAAAAATACAAGGCAAGGCTAGTGGCTAAAGGCTATAAGCAAAGATACGGGATTGACTATGATGAGGTATTTGCTCCAGTTGCAAGAGTTGATACCATAAGACTTATTACAACAATTGCAGCTCAGAACCAGTGCAAGATCTACCAGATGGATTTGAAGTCCGCATTCCTAAATGGTTATCTTGAAGAAGAAGTCTACATCGAGCAACCACCTGGATATGTTCAGAAAGGCCAAGAAAATAAAGTCTACAGACTAAAGAAATCACTGTACGGGTTGAAGCAAGCCCCGAGAGCATGGAACACAAGGGTTGATGAATACTTTCAGAAGAATGGTTTTGTGAAGAGTCCATACGAGCATGCACTCTACACCAAAACAAATTCAGGGGGAGATATTATGATCGTGTGCTTATACGTGGATGACATGATCTTTACCGGAAACAACCCTGGTATGTTTGATGATTTTAAGAAAGTCATGACTAACGAATTTGAGATGACAGATATTGGTCAAATGTCATACTTTCTTGGAGTCGAGGTGAAGCAAAGCAAAGATGGGATTTTTATGTCTCAGAAAAATATGCCGAGTAGATTTTATGCAAGTTCAGAATGGAAGAATGCAAGCCGGTGAGCACGCCCGCAGAAACGAGCATAAAGCTCAGAAATGATTCAACGAGAGAGTCGGTAAATCCGACATTGTTCAAAAGTTTGGTTGGAAGTCTGAGGTACCTAACTTTCACTCGCCCGGATATTATGTATGCAGTTGGACTGGTTAGTAGGTACATGGAGAAGCCGAAGCAAGATCACTTCATGGCAGCTAAAAGAATTTTGAGGTACATTAAAGGTACACTTGATCATGGTCTATTTTACACGCATTCTCAAGATTCAAAATTAGTTGGCTACTCAGACAGTGATTATGGTGGTGACTTGGATGACGGGAAAAGCACTTCAGGATATGCTTTTCATATCGGTTCAGCGATATTTTCATGGTCATCAAAGAAGCAACAGACAGTTGCTCTCTCAACATGTGAGGCGGAGTATATGGCAGCAGCAGCATGCGCATGTCAAGCTATGTGGCTAGGCTACATACTGAGCGAGTTAAATCTTGCCAAGGAAGATCCGGTTACTATCTATGTGGATAATAAATCTGCTATCTCACTTGCAAAGAATCCAGTTTCTCATAGTCGAAGCAAGCACATTAACATTAAATATCATTTCATACGAGAGAATGTGAATGATAAAATCGTGGAGCTGATGCACTGCAAGACCGAAGAAAATATAGCAGATATTTTCACGAAGCCGTTGAAGCCGGAATTATTTCACAACATGAAGATGAAGCTTGGAATGCAAAGTCGGGTTTGAGTGGGAGTGTTAGAATTCAACCCTCCTAGAAGATGAATCTTTGAATTCAAATAAGAAGGCTTAGTCAAATAAGTTAGGTTAACATAAAAGTCTTATATGGTAGGCTATAATTATGTATGCAATGATGTAACTTGTATTTGTTCTAGCCTATAAATAGGACATTGGAACAAGCTTGTAATACACACCACAAAAAGAGAACTTGTAAGTTCAAGAGAAAAGAAATTGTTATTTCTTATATATATATATATATATATATATATATATTATATTTGGTGTAACAGCCTATACACGTTTCCAACAATAACTTACTGCTTATGTGTGTTAAGAAGAAGCTAGTTCTTGCGAATTTGTATGCAAGGAATTGCATAGTCTACTCTCCGAGCGTTACTTTGTTGATCTGCATATTTCAAGATCACATACATGCTGACATGCACCTTTTTTTTGGAATTCATCACACACACGCACGTACATATTAACTATATGTAAATTGTGTATGCCATTATCCTGGCATGAACGAAATCTATATACGCAATCCAATTACTTGTGCTGGAACACAAGAGCATCAGAAAATGTATCTTTTGGTTTCGGGTTAATTGCATAGGTTAACTCATGATCAGCATCCCATCATTAGCATGCAACAGTCGTATTGTTCCTACAATCCTACCTTTTATTTAGAGAAATAGTCATCTGAATCAATTAACTGCATTTGCTCCTGAGAATGGTTGCTTGCCATTTGAAATGACTTTAAAAGACAACTATACAACAAAGACAGTTCATGTACGTAGTTACAGTGAGATGGGTACGTCAATCCTGACAGTAGTCCGTAATGGTCATTATCACCGTTGGAGTAAAACATTGCCGAGCAACTCGACATACTCTGGACCAGCGACTTTAGCATATGCAATGTAACGGTTTATATATGGCCCGAGCTTTCGATAGATCAGATAGTTCCTTCAGAATTCTGGTAATAGTTATTGTCACATTGCATAGTTGACTTGCCTAGGATAATTGCAGGTAGGCCTGTGGTGAGTGGTTAATTGGTTACTGCCACCAAAGTGCGATGAGTTACTGCATTGGGTTACAGCGTACCAGACTAGGCCTTAATTTTCTTAAATGTCAGGGTGGTCTACCTGAAACCTATAGTCTCTGTTTTATATTGTACTGAAATTAGGTACTTGACCATTTTAAAGGATCATAGACTACACATATAATCTCTCAACAACAAGGATAAATACAAGCTTGTTTGAACATTATTAGTACTGTCCAGTTATTTTCCCTTTTTTTTTAAAAAAAGTATCCGGTTCTTTTATTTACTCACTACAAGAAACAGAGTCTTTTCCGACCGTCATAAATCCGACTAACTCTTTAATGGAGCTAAATCCGACCGTTAGGTACCACGGTCGGGCTTATTTTAAATCCGACCACTTAAACCGACCAACAGGTCTTGTGGAGCCCACATTTGTTGACTGACTGGCCACGTCAGCCTAAACCAACCAATAAAACCGACCAATATTATTTGTGGATTCCACACGAACACTAAAGAATAAAACCGACCACTTAAACCGACCAACAGGTCTTGTGGGGCCCACTTCTGTTGACTGACGGGCCACATCAGTTTAATCCGACCAATAAAACCGACCAATATTATTTGTGGATCCCACACGAACACTAAAGAATAAAACCGACCAATATTTCCGACCGTTTTTTCAGGCCTTCCCACGTCAGACTAACCCGACAGTTAGGACGGTCGGGTTTGTGAGACACTTAACTATTTTTGTAGTTCCCGTTTTATGTTTTATTCCGTTAACTCTCTCCTCTCTCCAATTAACTCTCTCACTCACTCCTCGATCTCTCCGGCATCTCTCTCTCTCTCTCTGGTAACTCATATCTCTCCCTCTCTCTCTGGTAACTCATCTCTCTCCCTCTCTCTCTGTTATATACTTACACACACGCACTGTAGCTATATATTCAATTTGGGTTTTAACTTTATGGATTTATGAATTTGGGGCTAGTAAATTGATTCTCTATTATATGATTTTGTATGTCGGATTCCTTGGTTCGAATTATGTTCGATTATATGATTTTGTATGTCGGATTTCTTGGTTCGAATTATGTTCGATTATATAAGTTAGTATGTTGGATTTCTTGGTTCGAATGGATGGATTCAAATTATTTTTCGAATTATGTTCGATTATGTTTGTTGGATTTGTTGGTTCGATTTGACACATTCGAATTTATGTTCGATTTTTATGTAATTTTGTTGTTCAATTCATTCTCTTTTTTTGAATATATAGATATGGATGGTCAAAATTACCTCTTTCCACGTTTTATGTGCCTTGTCCATCCCAGCGAATATAAACCGCAAAATAAAATGGTATGAGTAATGGTCAATTAATGTATGCATTTGAATATGTAGATATGTACGACACCTCTTTTTTCCGCAGAGAATACCACCGCCGATTTTAACACATTTTGGAGCTGAGATGCCAGAAACAGTTATATTCGAGCTTCCTAACGGTGAGAAGACCCATGTGAGATTCGATCGGGAGGATGGGATATTTAAAAACGTATTGGGATTTTTTAAGAAATTTCGGAGCAAGTATGGTATATGCGTCGTGTTTACCTACAAGGGCAACGGGATCTTTATGGTAAATGTTTTGAATGAATATCTGACAGAGGTTGAATATGATCCCCCGACCTATGGTAAATTTTCTATCATTTATCCTTTGTTATATATATATATATAGCTATCAATTAGTAATTAACTTAAGTAATTGTGTTTTTTTTAGATAAACTTACCATGGTTGGATGTAAGGCTTTTTCATTATGTAAGACTAAATCCCAAGCTAAAAAGGGTCTCGTAGTAAGTTCACATTATCTTACTTTTAATGCATTATACGCAATACAATTTTCATCTTTTTGATATAATTTTGGTTGATCATATACATATGTACAAATTCAGGCCCTCTCCCCGGCTTTTTTTAAGCGATTTGCTCATCTTCTACCTTCTGAAATTACCGTTACTTTACCAAATGGTCAATCCTTCATTGGATCTTACTCACCGAAAAGCAAGATTTCTGGCTTGAGGTTTTTTGAGGAGGGAGACATTATAGTGCTTACTTATCTTGGTGATAGGCGATTTGAAGCAATTTTATTTGGTCCAAGCCTCGTGGAGAAATCATATTCTCTTAATGAATTCAAAGTAGGAATTGTACAATCACATCTCCTGAATTATTGCTATGGAATTGTAAGTTTTTGTTTGTTTTATATTAAAATTTATATGATTTAATTATTTAGCAAAAAAAGATTTATGATTTTGCAATTGTTTAACCTGTGATTAATGTGTAGGAGCTAGCAGCAAAGTTCAAATCAGTGGCGGAGAAGTGGCATGACGGTGATGTCTTGGAAATTAAGGATGAGCTTAACAATAAAACGTGGCACTTACAAGTTAAGGCGACCGGTCAACGAATAAGAATTCAGGATCGAGCTTGGGTGGGTTTTGCCAAATCGTTAGGGCTAGAAGTTGGAGATGTTCTAGTCTTTACCGGGGGGCCTATTAATCCTAGGAAATTTAATGTAATTTGCTACAAGAAAAATGGTCCGGATTTGATGGACATTGATGTATGATTACTTTTGGTCCGATTGGATGACTGTGTACCTTAAAAACTATGGTTTGGATTTGTAGACTTTTGGTTTGGATTTGTAAACTATGGTTTCATATATTTAAAGATCTTACGTAAATTTTAATGTTTTAATGATTCTTAATATACTGGATACTGGATGGATAGATAGATTCGATGGATTGATTTGGTGGATGGATTGATTTTATTGCGTTGATTGTGTTATTGGTACAGCTGGGAACCAGAACTGCAGGAAAAAAAAAATTGTAGGCTTTAAACCGACCGAGTAATCCGACTGAAAGGCTTAAACCGACCGTTTTTTACCATTGCTCCCCCAGTAAACCCGACCGTATTCTTAATATAGTGGTCGGTTTAAATTAGTCGGTTTTTCTTGCTCTCTAGAGGTTTTCTTGCTCTCTGGAATGAATCCGACCGTAATGGTCGGTTGCAAACCCGACCACTTCTTCCGACCGTTTTAGTCGGATTAAAACTGCATTAAATGCTCCCAACTACCTCTGCACCGATGGTGACAAAAAGTTGATAATTCGTAATTTAAACCGACCGTTATGGTCGGATTAGAACTGACCCTAATTTATTGTTATACACCCCTTTTTCTTTCACTCTTCATTTATTGTTTTCTTGAGACATTAAGTGGTTGGAGGCTTGAATCTAGAGAAATCTTGGAGAACATTGAAAGCTCATTATGGTGAAAAATCTTGGAGAACATTGAAAGCTCATTAATGGTATGTTATAAATTATGCCCACTTTTGTTTTAATTTTTTTTCATTTGTGAATATATACATACATGTTTTGTACATATTATATTTATGAATATGTACATTAATAGTGAACAAATATACATGTTTGTACATATTCTTTAATTTTGTGTACATATTAAATTTGTCAAATATATATGTACATTATATTTGTGCATTAATTGTGTGAAATGTGAATATGTTTTTTTGTTGATTTATAGTTATGTGAAAAATGTATTATGAAATTGATATATATATATATATATATGTAGATGTCGAAACGTGATTGGATGAACCGACGTGTGGAAAATAATGTACTTTCATCGAGTAATGAATATTGGGATGGTGTGAAAGAATTTTTGGAGTTCGAGCATAAAAATGGTATGAAGGGCGAAAAAATATTATGTCCGTGTAAGAAATGTAAAAATGCGTTGTGGGCGAAACTTGATAGTGTTGAACTTCACTTATATAAAAATGGTATTATGGAACATTATAAAGTATGGACTTTGCATGGTGAAAAAAGAGAAGTTATCAAAAAGAAAAAACGTAAGCGTACCTCGGAAGAGATTGTTGAGGAAGAGATTGTTGATTTAAACGCATTATTACGAGATATTAGTGGTGAAAATCATGGTGATGCGAGTAATAGTAATGTTGAAGAACCACCAAATGCATATGCTTCTCAATTTTACAAGGATGTTAAAAATTCGGGAGCTCCAATTTATCCGGGTAACACAACTTTTACAAGAATGTCATTGACCACTCGATTGTTACATTTTAAAAATATGGCACAATGCTCTGAAAAGGTCTTTGATTCTTTACTTGCATTGCTTGGTGAAGTTCTTCCTAAGGACCATACTTTACCGAATTCTTATTACATTATGAAAACAATGATGAAGAAGTTAACTTTGGGATATGAGAAAATTGATGTATGTGAGAATGATTGTATGTTGTACTACGGTGATGATGAGAACAAGATTGTTTGTGACATTTGTGGTAAAAGTCGTTACAAAGGTAAAAAAAAGAAAAACAGAAGAGGGATACCGAACAAGGTCTTGAGATATTTTCCACTTATCCCTCGTCTACAGAGATTGTATATGTCAGAGCATACCGCTAAACACATGACATGGTACAAAAAAAGGGAAACAAAGCCAGGAGAACTTAGTCACCCTGCAGACGGAGATGAGTGGAAAGAATTTGATCGTCGTTATCCAAGATTTGCAAGGGAGAGTAGGAATATCCGTCTTGGACTTGCAACCGATGGCTTTTGCCCTTTTAGCAATTCCGGGAAAAAGGTGTACTCGGTGTGGCCGGTGATACTGGTGGTCTACAATCTTCCTCCCTCTATGGGAATGAAAAAACCGTACATTTTTATGCCTCTTTTAATTCCCGGTGAAAAGAGTCCGGCCAAGAATCTAAACGTGTACCTTAGACCTCTCATAAAAGAATTAAAGGAGTTGTGGGATGTAGGGGTGGAAACATTTGATCAATCATTAAAGCAAAATTTTACCTTGAGGGCGGCGATTATGTGGACAATAACCGATTTTCCTGGGTTAGGTATGGTTAGCGGATGGTCAACACATGGAAAACTCTCATGTCCGGTTTGTGGTGGAAAAATTCAAGGAATTCAATTGAAAACATGTGGAAAGTGTAGTTTTTTTGGTACAAATCGTTGTTTCTTACCCGAAGATGATCCTCTCCGTCTTCCAAGTACTAAGTTTCCAAGTGAAGAAAAAAGGGTGTTTATTGGTCGCTCAAGTGGTAAGACTTTGAAGAATATTTATGAAAATTTAGAATTTCCACCACCGGGAAGAGAAAACAAAAATAAGAAAAGCCTCGGTTTCGGAGTTGATCACAATTGGACGCACTTTTCAATGTTTTTTTAGTTGCCATATTGGTCATCACTTTCGATGCGTCATTGTATCGATGTCATGCACACCGAAAAAAATGTGTTTGACAATATTTTTTATACTATCATCAATGATACAAACAAGACGAAGGATCACAAGAAGGCAAGGATCGATTGCAAGTTGATGAATGTTTTGCCCGAATTGTGGATCGAAGGTGGAAAAAGCCAAAAGCACCTTTTACACTCACAAAAAAACAACGAAAACTCATGTGTGATTGGTTTCGTTCATTGTCACTTCCGGATGGTTATGCATCAAATATAGGCCGTTGTTGTAAAGAGAATTGTACGTTTTCGGGGTTCAAATCACACGATTGTCATATTATCATGCAAAAGTTGTTGCCTCATGCGATTCGTGAGCTTCTACCTCAATATATTGTTGATGCACTATCTTCGCTTTCAAATTTCTTTCAAGACATTTGTTCTTCTACCTTAATCCGAGATGATTTAAAAATTTTGGAAAAGTCTATAGTCCGAACGATGCTCGTGCTAGAAACATTTTTTCCACCAAGTTTTTTTGATTCAATGGAGCACTTGGTACTACACTTGGCCGAAGAATGTAGGTTAGGAGGTCCCGTTAATTATCGTTGGATGTATTTTGTTGAGAGAATGATGGGATATATGAAGCATAAGGTTCGTAATAAGGCAAGGGTTGAAGGTTCAATTGCAGAACGTTATATAGAAGAGGAGATGTTGATTTTTTTCTCATTCTACTTTGATTCTAAATCGGTCACGGTTCATAATCAATTACGTCGTAACGAGGTTGTGTGTGGCACAAATGATAAAAATGAACTCGAAGTGTTCATATATCCTCTTAGTACCACGGGAAAGCACAAAAATGCATATTTGACGGATGAAGAACGATTACTTGCGGACGAATATGTTTTCATGAACTCACACGAAGTTCAACCTTACATACTAGAGTATGAAGCTCACGTGAAAGAAGAACAACCAAACACAATACCGGAAGAATTGGAGAGATTGTTAAAAACAGAATTTAGATCATGGTTTCGCACAAAGGTTGAAAACGATGATGTGAATGGTCCGTGTTTTAGATCCTTACTTTTGGGACCAGCAAAATTGGCAATGTTGTATGAAATTTGTACCGTTAATGGCTACAAATTTCATACTAAATCTTCTTCAAGTGCTAGTTCCGGAGTTATGGTCAAATGTAGTTCACATAATAATGTCTTAAATGATTATTATGGTCAATTGCAAGAAATCATCAAGCTTATTTATCAAGGTGGAAAACAAGTTTCACTACACCATATATGGCCTACCGTAACCCCTACCGGAGAAATGTTACCCCAATATGTTACCTTAGCTATACTACTTACATCCTGAGGTAACATTGTGTTTTTTATGTTACCATAGCCAAAACATTGATGTTACATTAGCTAGAAAGTGTTAAAGCATGTAACATAAATATGTACGTGTTACATTAGAGTTGACCATGCCAACTCTTTTCATCGAATTTAAATTTCTTTTAAATTCTTTAAATAAATTTAGTTTTTAAAATTTTTTAACTTTTTTATTAAATGAGTTGGAAAATTATTTTATTCTTTAAAATTAATTTTTTTTTCAAAAAATAATTTTTTTTTTCAGAAATTGTAATTTTTTTGTAAAGATTTTTTTTTAAAATTGTTAAAATTTTTCTCGAATTTTTTAAAAAAATCGAACAAAAAAGTTTTTATAAAAAAATATCAAAATTATTATTTTTTTAATAAATACTTTACGTTTGTGTAGTAATTTTTTTATATTAAATTATAAATATTTTAATAAAATATTATTAACAAAAAAACAGTTTTTCAAAAAAAAACAAAAAAAAATCACTTTACTTTATTTTTTGTTGGGCTGGGCGGGAGGTTTTGGGGGGATTTTTGTTGGGCTGGGCGGGATGTTTTTGTTTCGATTGAGCGGGATATAGGTTATGGTCAATTTACTTTCCCCAAATCACTTTACTTTTTCCACCCAAAGCGGACTTCTCAGCAATTCTTCGGACTTCTTCTCAGATTGCAAAGAAGAGCAGCAATTAGGGCTTCTTCTCCATCCAGCAATTAGGCTTCCTCCAATTAGGTATTTTCTGTTTTTTCATTTTGATGTTGATTTGGTGTTTTTGTTCTATTTGTAATCCTATGTGTGTAAGCCTCTATGTAAGCCTCTATCTTCAATCCAATGGATCATCACGTGATTCAAGAAATCAAGTACTTTAAAAGAGATTAGGTGGACCGAAGTATGTGGAGAAGAGAGTGGTCGAAAGCTAGACAAGAAACCAAGATAGGGTTCTCAGCAAGAGTAGATGCAACAATCAGACAGTTAAGATTGAGATTGCAGAGGAGATATTCTTCGTCGACTCCACGTATTAGCATGTCTCCTACATAATTTTACTTTTCTTGATTCTGTCAATAATGTTGAGATCATTGGCAGTTGGTCAATTTCTTCAGTTGCCCTTGTTCATTCCTCAAGGTGTATGTCCTGTATTTTAGTGGCATTGCTTGTAGGGGTTCATCAGGCAAGTTAGAGAGTAGGTTGTGTACAGCTATTCATCTACAGTGTAGTTCTTGCCTCCAAAATCCGTAACAATATGACTAATTCGATGAAGGCTCTGGGTGTGGACATATTGACAGGTGTGGGTACGATTCTGGTACGTTCAACTGCCATTTGGATCTATTTTCCTAGTCAGTCAAATAGTCAATAGTTCAAGTTAATTCAGAAAGGTTATTGTGTGTTACTATAATTATCGAAATCTCGTATTTACTTCTTAAAAATCAAATTCAATTACAAGGCCCTCAGAAGATAAAATTTGGAGGAGTTGGGCTTTCTGACAATGTGATAACTGCAAAGGATATAATCATTGCCACAGGTTCTGTTCCTTTTGTCCCCAAAGGCATTGAAGTTGATGGTACTTGCTCTTCTCTGCCAGTACTTCTGACTCCATGATAGCGTATTAATTTTTTTTTAAAGAAAACATGATAACCAATTTTTAATCCAAGGAACTTTCAGTTACATAAGTTGGTTACATCGAAACAAACGAGGCCTTAGTTCATTCTGGAAATGCTCTATGCTTTTAGCAATTTAATCTGTTTTATTTAATTCAGTTCTCGTTTTCTAGTTTCTTAGTTCCTTGCTTTACAATTGTCTTAGGTGATAATGGAATGTGTATGTGCACTCCCCTCAGACGTTGTCTATCAGTTGATTGAGTTGGCGCTTCAACTTCTTGAATGCCCCCAGGATCTAGCGAGAAAGGACGCAGCTGTATTCTTTGCTGTTGCATCTGTTTTCAGAACAGTCCTGGATAGTTTTGATTCTCAGGATGGTTTGCAGAAGCTGTTAAATCTCTTACAAAATGCAACATCCGTAAGATCTGGGGTTAATTCTGGGGTAAGAGGGGCATCTCCTTCAGGATCCCTCAGAAATGATCAGTCTCCCTCTGAAGTATTGACTTCATCTGAGAAACAGGTAGCGTACTAGACTGGCATCGCTTTAAAACAATATTTCAGAGCACATCTCGTGTTGCTTATGGACTCAATCCGCCCAAATAAAACTAATCGAAGTGCGGCACGAAATGTACCAAGTGTCAGAGTAGCGTACAAGCAACTTGATATTAGTAACGAAACTATGGATGCAACATTTCGCCAGATACAGAAAGACCGGAAGCTTGGTCCTGCATTTGTCAGGGCCCGTTGGCCTGCTGTAGACAAGTTCTTGGCCTTGAATGGGCATATCACAATGTTGGAGTTGTGTCAGGTTTGAATCAGTATCTTCTTTGTGTCCTTTTTTTTTCTCGTAATTCTTTTCTTATTATATGTAACTGTTTGACTCTCTGTTTCCATATCAGGCCCCACCTGTTGAACGCTACTTGCATGACTTGATTCAATATGCATCGAGTGTTTTGCACATTGTCACATTAGTACCATACAGCCGCAAACTGATAGTTAATGCCACTCTCAGCAATGATCGTGTAGGGGTAGCAGTTATTTTGGATGCAACAAATGGTGCTGGTTATGTTGAACCACAAGTAAGGTTTCATTTGCATATTATCAAATGTATATGTTGTGCAGCAACACTTTCAACGTAACAAAGGGTTTTGATATCGTCTGATGGTAATCTAAATATTAACTGAATATCTACATATTCTAACAATAAGAAGGAAATCCAGACTGTAGATTTTCAGTAACGTTTACTATAAGGGCTCGATCTTCAGAATTATAAAATGAAGTGACTAAGTAATGGATGATCAAAATAAACACACATGACATTGATAGAATATTAAATTTTTAGCAATCAGCTATGATTCTTGCGTTCATGGAGTTGATCTCGTACTGATCACCCAAGAGAAAATGCAAAAGTAGTATAAACAAGAGACTGCACACCTCTGCCTAGCTGCACACATGAAATTATTTATTAAATAACAACCTGTTTAATTCAACAGTCAGTTATGATCCAGTGATCCTTGCATTTCTTGGTTGATCTCATACTCTTCTTGCAAGCCAAAATGAGCCATTAGTAACCAAACAATAGTTATGAGCTCCCCGCCTCTACTTAGCTGCACAGCATGAGCACTTGACCTGATATGACTTGCCGCATATGAGAGCAGTTCTACCCACAATTTGCTTATTATTATCCATTTTGTCTCCGAAGATAACTCTTTTAGCTGTTTGGCTAATGAAGATGCAGTGAACAATAACTTTACCGTAACCGGCTCGCGTTCTCCTTTGACGAAATTTTGAATTCTGTCACAGGCCTTAAGTATAGTTTCCTTCTCTTGGCTTTGTCTGTTAAAGAAACAAAATTTTCTCTTTCTTAGTAGAAGTGGTTCGCCAGTGTCGAATAGTTTGCTAACCTCACTACAAATGTTTCGGAACTTTATTTGCCCGATGCCAGAAACTGCAGACATCATGTCAGGCTTCATGACCATGAGATAGAGCATGTAGTCTGATAGTTGCTTCGCAGTTTCGCGTTGGTCGGTATAATTAGTTACATGGTCCTGGCTGTCGCTGTAACAGAGTTCAGTAGCAATGTGCCACAGAAGAAGAATGTCATCATAGTCATATTTATCAACAAAAGGAAGAAAATTACCTAGACTTATATTTTCACGAAGTACCCACTCTCCTTTGGACGAACTGATTTGTTTAGCCATTGCTAAACTTTCGACCATCTTCGATTTCATTTTCAGCTCATCGAAAATGAAACTAGTCATGTGATGGGTTAGTGTTTGTGGTTTTACATAGCAAATCCAATTCACAAAACTTATAAGGCCAAAATGACTATATAACTTTCCCCTTGCTTTTGAACGTCCCCTTGCCATGACAATGATAGAGTTTCACACACACTTGACACTTCCTATAGATGGATTACAAGCTGCTAACTAGCTTAATTAATTAATTTCTTTCTGGTTAGTTTTCTTTCTGCTAACTAGCTTTATTAATTAATTTTCTTTCTGCTAACTAGCTTTACCTTGTGCAGATTTTCGAAACTTGTGGATGTGCTTGTAGTGGGGTTGCAGGCTGCCTGTTTTGCTTTCGGATGCCACGATGCGGGATGTATAGCTGCTTTCTAAGTTTAAGCTTCTATCACTGCTTTCTAAGTTTAAGCTTCTACTACATTATTTAACTTAGAATTGGGATGTAAAAGTATTATGTTATGGATGTTAACTAGCTTTTATCTTCTAGTTCGGATGTTAAATTAGTTTGTTTTGTTTGGATGTTGAATCAGATTTGATAAGTTTGTTTGGATATTGAATCAGATTTGATAAGTTTGTTTGGATGTTGAATGGTATTTTGGGATTGTATACTTTTAAAAAGGAGCTGTTCATTTTTTTGGGTAAAGTGTTACATTAGCCTGTTTTAGTGTTACATTAGCCTGTTTTAGTGTTACATTAGCCTGTTACAATATTCTAGTTAAAAAATAGGGTCCACAGGTGGGGCCCACATGTTGGACCTACAGGCGGGGTCCACATGTTTGACCTACAGGCGGGGCCCACATGTTGGACCTACAGGTGGGGCCCATATTTTGGACCTACAGGTGGGGCCCATATTTTGGACCTACAGGTGGGGCCAACATGTTGAACCTACAAGTGGGTCCCACTTTTTTAAAAAAACTGAAGCACCCTAAGGTAACCGAATTTCTATGTTACAATATGCTATTTTTATGTTATAGCAGACCTCTGTGGTAACCAAAAAGGCCATGTTACCCTAGGAGTGAAATATGTTAGCTTAGGTAACCTAGGGTAACATCGAAATATGTAACATGTAATTTATGTTACCCTAGCCCAAAAATGGGTCTATTGTAACATTTTAACACCCTACTGTACCAGAATTTTTGGGTTACAACAGGCTGTTTATGGCGTAGTGTTTACTTGTTCAAATGTGATTGGTTCGATAGTTCCGGATCCGGTGTACAGATTGACCGAAATCGTGTTATTACAGTTGATGTAAGTTCACGATTACAATCAAATGAGAAATTTATCTTGGCTAGTCAAGCCACTCAAGTGTATTATGCTCCTAGTGTGTTGTATCCACAAGGTAACATATATACGGTTATTACAAGTAAAAGTCGTCCATTTGATGAATCGATAAATTCATGTAGAGAAGAAGAAGCCTTTCAAGAAAATCAATCGAGACCTTCATTTTCTTTATTTGTTGATTTCGCTCAATATGCGCCTATGACATAAAATCACCAACAAGAAGAAGACGAGGAAGAGGAAGAAGAGGAGGAAGAAGAAGAAGAGAATAATGAAGAAGGAGAAGAAGGAGAAGGAGAAGAAGAAGAAGAAGAAGAAGAAGATGGTGATGATGATTCCGATTATGATTAAGTGTTGTATTTTAATCAAGTATGAGACGATGTTTGCAATTATAACTTAATGCAATTCATTAGATTGGATTTTAAATATTTCGTTCGATTGATTTTATGTATGAATAGGTGATTGTACTTGTTCAGGGTTGGATTGAATCTTTGTTATTGGTAATATTGTTAGAGGGGAATATGTAATATAATTATTGGTAAAAAAAAGTTCAGGATCAAAACCGACCGTTTAAGGATTAAACCGACCGTTTTTGACCATTTCGTTCCAGGAAAACCGACCGTCTTCATAAATCTGACCACAGTAGTCGGTTACTAAACCGACTACTTTTAACGGTCGGTTTAACATTCAACATGTTGACTTATGGTAATCTGTGCGGTTATTTAAGAGTTTTGACTGTTGAGAAACGACCATCAAAACCGACCGATTATTCAAAAACGCGGTCGGGTTTAAGTTTGAAAAAATTTCTTGTTCAATGCATCTGGTATTCCGTGCGGTTATGGGAAATGAAAAGGTGAAACCAGTCAGTGAAGGAGCGCGTCCATATGCCTATATATATCATGTAGTTTCATAAGTCATAACATATTGTGAATCTTCTCATTACATTGGTAATATATTTATATATGTTTGTATATTTTCAATTACTTTGCAAATATTACATTGGTATTTTAATATAATCTGTATCTTGCAGTCATGGATTCGATCAAGGGTTCGAGCAAGACCGAGTCGTCGAAGAAGAAGTTGCAAGAGGAGTTGAAAGAAGCAAGGATGGAGAACAAGTTGCTCCAAGAAAAAGTTGACGAACTGGCGGTACAAGTGGAGGAACTCCAGGATTCTTTGCAGGAGGCAAAAATGGAGATTGCACATTTAACGAAATTGTATAATCACCAGTTTCCTTGATTATGTAATTTGATTTTTATTTTCATTATGTATTTTAAAAACTTTTTATGATTCATTCGGACTTTGTTTTATTGGTTTTGATTGGACTTTTGTTGTATTTTAATTATGGTTTTTTTAGGCTGCATTTCTGGTTCTAGGAACCAGAAATGCAGCCTAAAAAAATAAAAAACGCAGTACAAACCCGACCGTTTAATCCGACGGCCAGGACAAAACCGACCATTACTGACCATTTCGTTCCCAGTAAAACCGACCGCATTCATATTTATAATTATATGGTCGGTTTTACTGGTAAAGTAATAAAAACAAATTAATAATTGCTTTGGTCGGTTAAATTTGGTCGGTTTTCTGGACACCAAAAAGTCTCTGGAATGAATCCGACCAATATGGTCGGGTACATAAACCGACCAATAAAACCGACCGTAAGAAACCCTAACGGTCGGTCTGTAAGAAACCCTAACCCATATTAAAACCGACCGTAATGGTCGGTTTATTGCTGATGTCATAAATAGCAAAACAACCATTCTCATTTCAATGATTTTCATCCACTTTTTTATTATTAATTTTTCTAAATATGATTAGTACTAAGTTTTATGATTTAATTAAACAAAAATCAATTTTTTTTTATAAAGTTACATAATTTTCAATAATTATATATTATTTTAGGCAATAAAAAACAATAAAAATAACAAACAATTAAATTTACCAACTTGAAAAATATTAAAAAAATTTAATTTCATAGTGTTCACTTTCTTCATAAGAAACAACATTAAAAAATGTTTTCTTATTGTTTTAAAAAAATTCTAATATTGTGTAATTAATGCATAATTAAGTTTCATTTTTAAATAATATTTGTAAAATAGTGTAATACTATAATTTTGACTAATTCTCGAACTATTTATGTTGTATTGTATATAAAGTCAAGTAAAGTCTTCAGAAAAATTATTTGACAAAATTTAAGATTCGGTTTATGGAGAAACGGGAGTATCATGATTATAAAGTAATACAATTCATAGACATTTATCAAAATGTCCAAAATTATCCTTTGTTAATATTTTTGTAAAAAATATGTTACAAACAAACCTTACGGATTTAAATATCACTTTAAAATGACTATTAACAATTTTTATAGTTTTAATAATTAAGTGTTTTAAATTTTTGTGTAGTATTTTTCATAAATTTGAAAATTATTATACATATAACCGACTAATATGGTCGGTTTTAAATGGAGGGAAAACGAAAAATTCTAATTTCCAGTAAAATTTCAATATCGCGCCAATATTAAAACTGACCATTCAAAACCGACCCGTAAACAAGTGAACGGTCGGTTTTGGGACTGATTAGGGTAAATAGCCGCAGTTTCCCCTTTTCTTTTTTCTCTCTCTTTCTTGCCTTCTCACTTTTCTCTCTTTTCTCCCTTTTCTCTCTCAAGTCTCAACTGTCAAAACTCAACAATATGGGTCTCAATTATGTGATTTCTCTACTGATTGCACTTGTCTTGCTGCTTAACTACAAAACCATTGCCGAAAATCCCAAAAAAATGAGGAATCAAAGAGCTTCAAGTACAACTGAAGATGGGTTTGTAAGTGGGTTTTGAAGATGGGGTTCCATGGAGGTATCTACTTGTTTTCAAGCATGGTTGTCTCGATTTTACAACTTGTTTGTATCTACTTGTTCCAATTTTACTTGTTTTCATGGTTTAATTACTTGCATTTATATATATATATATATATATATCTCTACTTGTTTCCATGGGTTTTATTTGTCTCATTCTTACTTGTTTACTTCTATTTTTGTATTTTTTTTGCTTTTATATATGAAATTTGTTTCCGAATGACTTTGTTTTTATATAATTTTCGAAATGGGTTTTGTTTTCGAAATGGGGTAATGACTTTGTTTTGTTTTGTTTAGGTAATTCTTTGGGCTGTGGGAATATAATTTGTTGAGATGATGATATAATTTTGTTGAGATGTGAATTATGCTTATATTAATTGTTGTGAATTGGTAATTATAAGTACTGTGATGAAAAGTGTGTGTACGTATATATACGTGCATGCATAAGAGATTGTGTAATTGGTCGGATATATATACTTTATACGTTTACATGATTTTGATTTTGATTACTCTTAATTTGTAGGTTGTTTGGTGTTTTTTGTTGGTGTGTATGCTTGTTATCACTATCTCGGCACTAATGGCTAGAGTAGGTGCTAAAGGCAAGGGAAAGAAGAAGGCGCGTACTACTGCAAATACAAGTCGGCGTACGAGTCGGGGTAGACGAAGAACTAGCGGTCGTTTGAGGGACGAACCCGAAGAGGAGGATGGCGAAGATGAGCAGCAATCTGATGTTAATGAAGAGGAAGAGCGGAGGATGTTGGTTGTGCAGCAAGAAGCGGCACGACGAGCTCGAATAATTGCAACACCAATTCGGCGTACACATTCAATCGGAATTTGGGGAACTCCACCGCCACACCCTTATGCCATAAATATATCGGATGAACAGTAAGTTTCCTCTCTCGTTATAATTTGTTGAGTAGGCATATTAATGGACTAATTAAGCATGAATATCTTAGGGAATGGATATTTTAATGTTTGTAATGAAGTACAACCAAAACAATAGACAATTTGAATGCCCTTGATTGGTATTAAAAGACAATGCTATATATATATATTATCAAGTTGTTGTAATTGTTATTATTGAATTGTCATTGTTATTATTTATTGTAGTATCAAGCATCCGGTGGCTAAAAAAACGATCTTACAAATCATGCGATCAACGTGGCCACGTTGTTTGTTTACCTATAGGGATATTGTGGAGAAGAACCCAAAATGGATTACGGATGTGATAGCCGAATTCAATGTAAGTCAAATACTATATATACATATATGTGTGTGTGTGTGTGTGTGATTATGATGATGCTTATCTTTTTTTTTTTGTAGCAATATTACACACACAAGGAGGATGTACAAACCGACGAGGGTGCTTATGAGAGTATTTATAAGCATGTTCAAAGCGAACTTAAGCACACCTTAAATGAGACGAAAAAAAAGGCCAAGGAAGATGCGAAGAGGTTAAGCAAACCCTTCTTGATGTTAACCCGGGTTATTTTGATGATGACTTTTGGAAGGAGCTTGTGGAGTATTGGAATAGCAGATCCCATGCTCATCGCTCCGAAGTTGGTGCCAACAACAGAAAAAAGATGAAGACTTTGCATAGTGCGGGTGCAAAGTCATTTACGGAGATGGAAGATGTATGTATTGTCATTTCTTGGTTATGTTTACTAACTTTTTGATGTTTTGTTGTAATTTTGAATACTTGTTGTGATTTGTAGGAATATGTTGAAAAGGTTGGAAAAAAACCCCCCCAAGCTTGGTGGTATAAGAAGACTCATTTGAAGAAAATGGTAAACAAGTGGAGACAGATGAGCTTCCATGTGATTCGGATTTCATGACCGATGAAAGCCGATTGATTGCGGTATAAATTTAAACCTTTTCCTTCCTAATATAGTATATGTATGCTATTTATAATACTTTTAATTTTATTTTGTATATATAGGCTCGATACGCGGACATAGTCGAGCGAAACCGGGATTGGTTTGCGAGTTAACCCGGCGGACAGGAAGAAGCTACTCATCCTATACAATGGTGGGTTGAAGCAACTGCCCCGGGGTGTGCAAGACCCCCAAGAAATCAGATTATTGGTTATCCACGGATCCCCGCGTCCACTCTCATCCCGGATCTTGCTGCAAATTATCGGGCCCAACGTGTTGGTGGTGCAGGTTCTTCAAGCCAAGCTAATCAAGGCAGTGGATCGGTTATTCCGGATCCCATATTCATCAATGTAGTGAGGAATGTCTTACATGAAGCATAAGCAAATCCGGGCGCCTACCATACTCCACCAACCTTCGAACAAGTGATAAATATCGCCAATGCCGCTCTAGAAATGCAAAGGAACCCGGAAATGGGGTCACAAGCATTTTCTAATGCTATTGTTGGTGAGGTAACTCGATTGGTTGGAGAAATCCTCCAATCGATTTATAACAAATATGAAAATGCAAATGCGGAGGTAAATAAATATAAGAATTTTTCAAGTCACATTTTAGTTTAGTTATTATTATAAATGTTAGTGTAGTTTTGAATATATATTAAGTCTCGTCTACTCTTATATGTAGGCGATAAGGAGGGCTGAAGGTGGTGCCGATGATGGGGGGAGGACAATGGAGGAGAGGACGATGGAGGAGAGGACGATGGAGGAGAAGAACATGATAATGAAGAAGAAGATCGAGGATACGATGCTTTTGAAGATGAGGGTCTATGGAGGAGAGGAAGAGGGTCTGATAATGACCAAGAATTGCCGGTTGTTAGGTTTTTAAAAAATTGCATGTAAATTAAGTTTGCTATATTTTGGAAAACTCGACTGTTTTAATGTTAATGTATGGTTTTGATGGTTGTTAATGTTAATGTAAAATTGATGGTTGTTTTGTACTTGTTTTGTTGGTACTGTGTAATTGGTAATGCGTCAGTTTTGGTTGAATATTTGTTATAGGTATTATGGTACAGGGGAACCAGAACTGCAGCAAAAAAAATTGCAGACTTAAACCGACCATTTAATCCGACTACAAAACCAAAACCGACCGTTTTTGACCATTCGGTGCCCAGAAAACCGACCAAATAATAAATAAACCCGACCGTATTCATATTAAACCGACCAAATTAATAATTGCTTTGGTCGGTTAAGTTTGGTCGGTTGTCTGGGCACCAAAAAGTCTCTGGAATGAATCCGACCACTGTGGTCGGTACCTAAACCGACCAATATAAAAACTTTGGTCGGTTTTCTCAAGAATAAATCCGACCATTTGAGTCGGTTACTAAACCGACCATTAAAACCGACCGATAGAAATCTAACTACGTGGGCAGTGACGTGGCACTGAAGTGGGGTCGCCAGGTCAGTTGGGGCCCATCTACGTGTCATTGACATGTCAGTCCCGTGGGCCCGCCACGTCATATGGGCCCCATGACACGTGGCTCTGAAAGCCTTTTGTTGGTCAATGACAGTCAACGCTAAAACCGACCGTTACGGTGTAAAACCGACTATGTTTAAATCGACCATTCTAAACCGACCGTAAGTATTAAAACCGACCGTTTCTATATGAAATCCGACCGTTTGCTCGGTCGGAAATGACTCTGTTTCTTGTAGTGACTGTTGGTTAAATTTTAAAGAGTAACCTGAATATAATCCCTACTGGCCTATAACACGGTTTGCTTTAATTTATTACTTTAAAATATATATGTATATATATAAATATTACATAAAAATTATTTTTATTTAACTTTTATTTAATCGAAAAAATGAAATTTATCTAATTATGTAAACCTTTTTTCGTTTTTTATATAAAATTTTCTATATTGTAAGTGTTTTCCAGATTTTGTGTAACTTTTACTAATAACTTATTACTCGTGTGATGCACGGATGTGTTTTTTAATATTTTTTGTTTTATTACCCATATTTTCATATATATTTTCTAATTAGTAGAAAAATAAATTATATAAGATAATAAAATATTGTAATACATATTTGATAATATTTTTAATGATAGTGTTTTAATAATTAATAATATGTTATTGAAAGAAATTGAATCTTAAACTCGTGAGAGTAGTTTATAAAATAATATATATATTTAATAGATATATGTTGTTGGTGGGATTCGAACTTGAAACCTATAAGAGTATTTCAAATATTATAAAAGGAATATTCTTTTAGCATTCGATCCAACGGTTCTTATTTATTTATATTAAGATCTAACGGTTGTTATTGAGTGTACCAAAAAGAGTGACAAAAAAAGTGTACCAAATCGACAACTATACCTGTCAACGGGTCGGATTCGGATCGGATTACCCTAAATCCATATCCGAATCCGTTAATAATTTTCGGAATCGGATCGGATCGGATTAGGGGTCGGATATTTTTTAGGTCGATCCATATCCGATCCATTAGGATTTCGGGTTATCGGATCGGATCTCCGATCCGTTTAATAAATTTTAAAAAATTATTTTTTTGTATTTTTAATATAAAAAATAGTATTCTAAAATTTTTTGATGAAATAAAAATTAAAAATATGACATATACATTGACAAATCCAAATTTATATTTCAAAATAATATTATTTATAAAAAAATTATATATTATATATGTTAAATATATATTTAATATATATTATATATTACATAAATATATAAAAGATATAATAAATATAATATATTCGGATCGGATCTTACAAAATCCATATCCGCTCCTTACCGGATCGGACCTTTATCGGATCGGATCATTAACGGATTAGATTTTTTTTTTTAGAAGAATCCATACCTGCTAATTTAGCTACGGATCGGATCGGATCGGGTCGGATATCCGATCCATTTACAGACCTACCGAAAACCAAATATACCCTATTTCGTTTATAATAGTATAATATAGATATGTGATAAATTTATATTAGTTTTGAAGTTAGTATTAGTACATATATATTTTTGTTTTGAAATTATGTGCAAGACCGTTTTATGAATTGCCAAGAAAAAAAAAAGATAAGATGAATTAAACCAGCGTAAAACATGTGAATCTTATTTACGAATGTTTTTATGAAAAATTTGAAAAAAATGGCCCCATAGAAAAGCATACATAAATATGAATTATTAGAAATAAAATAGGATGGTGGAACAAATTAATTAAACATTTTTTATTCAAAAAAAAAAAAAGGTACTAGTATTAAAACGCACCAAAAATCACTTAGCATAAAAATAAAACGCACCAAAAATCAGGTTGAAATAATACTAAATATCAATAGTTAATATTTAAATTATTATGTAATTATAAATTATAAATCAAAACTTTTGATTTGGAAAAATTATAGTAGTAAATTAATACGGTTCCAGATTACGCATTTCAAAGCGATAGAGTAGAGTGTAGACCAGTGCGCAGATCTCAGGACTAGTTTGTTCAACATACTAATGCCACGTATTGTTTTAGCTACCACGTGTTTTCTTCTCAGACTATACACATCTACCCATGCATGCAAAGTAAAATAATGCAAAATTTTATTTATTTGACTCCCAAAATAATTGCACAACAAAAAATGACATAATTAGTAGTAGTGTATTACAGATGTAAATTTTCATGTTTTTGTTAATTAATAATTAATTACATTAATTAAACATGTACATGAAGCAACTAATAATACAAAAAATCAAAATTAATTATTCAAGATATTTCTGTGTGCCAGTTCTCTATATATTTGTGCATATTCATAGAAGCTTGGTCATTATTCGTACCTCGCCGGCGCCATCCGGTAAAAATCTCCGGCATCTCACCGCTGTCGGTGTCTCTTCAGTCACGGTAATGGAGGTACGTACTCCTTATTAATAATTTTAATATTGTTAAATATATTTGTGATTCTTTTCATTTTGATCATATATGTGCACAGAAATAATTAAGGGCTATTACTTGAATGAATGACAAATGTTCTAGATATTTGTAAATTTTTATGAAAATTTTGTAGTTATTTGGAATCGAACTCGAAACAGCTCCTAAGATGCATTCATTTATTTGCTTATCTAATTAGCTAGTAAAATAAACTGTTAATTATCTGTGTTAATAAGAAGAAGATTAGTTAGTACTTGCGATGAAATGAAAGAGGAATTATCTTATAGTTATTGTGTCTCCAATTTATTTTATCTTTTATCGGGATTAAGGCCGAGTAATCAATTTGTAGTGTAAGAGTTTTTTGACGTTAAGCTAGGTGGTTTTTGTTGGTTGTCACTATTTTTAGTTTGTTCCAACAAGAAATAGGGGGAAACAAGTAATTAATTAACTTTGTGATTTGTCAATGATGTTTCATGTTTCGGGATGAATAGAAAATATGTACTAATGAAATTAGTCGATCTAAGGTATGATGTGAGATGGCGTCCTCGATTGAATCATTACCCCCTGGAATTTTAGCTGATATTTTGTCAAGAACTCCCATTAAGACTATAGTTTACAGCAAATGTGTATGCAAGAAATGGCGTAGTCTACTCTCGGAGCGTTACTTTGTAGATCTGCATCTGTCAAGATCACACACATGCCTTGTAATTCATCAAGAAGGCTCCTTACCAAAATGTAATATTTTTAAATTGGGGGAACTGGAAGATAATAAGCCCGACAGCTTTAATATTTACCATGACCCTGTGATGAAAATAAAGTTTGGACTTGGCTTCCGGTACAGTGTGCTTCACTTAAGTGGTACAATAAATGGGTTAACTTGTGTATGGCATTATTCTGGTACCGATGAAACTTATGTATGCAATCCCGTTACGCGTGAGTACACACTCCTGCCGGAACACAAGAGCATCAGAAAACCATTGCCTGCTGTATCTTATGGTTTTGGTTTAACTGCAGCCACAAAGCAGTACAAGGTTGTAAGGTTTTATCAAGGTGGTTACCCTTCAAACCAAGACTTGTACGAGTCGAATTGTGAGGTTTATACGCTTGGAACAGGCATGTGGAGAAGTTTAGGACAAGTCCCCTTTGGGCTTGGTGGTTGTCAGAATGGTGTATTTATTCATGGTAATCTTCATTGGTTAGCTCATGATATGCATCACATCACTAGCGACCTGGTTTGTGCTTTCGATTTAGAAAAAGAATCCTCTGAATTAACTGCATCTGCTCCTTCAGTTGATGAGAATGGGCGTTCTACTTTTAGGAGTTTGGGAGTGCTAGGTGGTTGCTTGTGTATATGTGATAATACGTCCGAATCTGAGTTTGTCATTTGGGTGAGACAAGATTATGGAATGAAGGAGTGTTGGACTAAAGAGATTGTCATTGGAAGTGATGTTAAAAGAAAACTGTACAAGACGGTTCATGTACTTACAGTTTTGAGAGATGGGTCAATCCTGATGGTAGTTGATGACGGTCACATGTTCACTTATCATCGTGGGAGTAAAACATTGCAGCAACTTGACCTATCCTGGACCAGGGACTTTGGCATATGCAATGTAATGGTTTATGTCCCAAGCTTTATCAGGCTCAAGAGTTTCATGTCCGAACGGGTATCAATATTTTAGTCTTCAATCTTAGTGGTGTTTTGTCAAATGAATGTGGGATGTAGTATACAACGTATGCATCATCGTCAAACATATTCGCGTTTGAATGTTATAGTCCTGTTGTGCAGCTGCAGCTTTAAATAGTATTATAAGATTTGAAAGTAGCTGCAGCTCAGGTTTCAGTTTTGCTTCTGAAATCCAGTTTGTAAGAGAAATGTAGGTAAGGTTGTAATATTATATTTATGTTTGCAACTCGATTTTAGTTTGATTCTGATAATCAATTTTCAAGAATTTTGTCTATGATATTATTGTGCATGGATTGAATGAAATTAGTTCTCCTAGTTAAAGTGTATGGTTGATGGAGTTTGCAATCTACTTCGTTAACTCGGGTGCATCCCGATCTTCTGTGTCAGAGATTTCTATGTTAAGATGTAGTCCTTCATGAAATTTAATTGTTTCTAATCAACCAGTTTATGCGCCCACACAATCTTGTGATGAGTTTATAGCTCACCGTACCTGATGTACAACTTTGAGCTTTTTTGGTCCTTGATCTTCTCTATAATTTCATTCTTCCCAGTTGTAGTAAATTAGAGTAACAGACCTAGAAATAACAACCACACCCAAGTTTTGTTTTGTCTAGCTTGGAACAAAGGCTTATCTCTATTCTTTTCTCCAAGCTCTTGTGCCAAGCCAAGTAAACTAATGTGCGCTATGTTTACAATTAGCGATCGCGATTGGTGTGAAAAGAATTGGTTGACAAAAATGGCTAGCAGCTAGTTTTAAAGGTTTTGAAGCTCATAATTTAGATGATAAACAGTTTCGTGATTTAGTTTGTGGAGCTATATAATAGCAGTGGTAGATTTTGTTGCTCGCTCTTTTGGTACCCAAGTCGGATTATTCTATCATAATTCTATCGCTTAAAGATTTTTTTTTTATACCTTTTGATGGCATTTCCAGCTTCCAAGACTTTCCAAGTGTACGTTATTCAAAAAATCGACAGCTTCTCAAGATAATTTGTGTAAAATAATTTACAACTGTCGTTACTTCTTCGGGATCACAAGTACTTCAGAAGATCAGATTCATTTTATAGCTATAGATTTGTTGAAGCCAGCAACCAGTACTTCTAGGTCATGCAATCTTATGAAGGTAATGATCCTTTCAGTTGAAGGGCATTTTGCCGTAGTACTATGGTGTATTTGTCACTGGCAACCTTCATTGGTTTAGTTATAGGAGCTTGGGAATGCTAGACGGGTGATTGTGTATGCATGAATCATGGTTAAAGCCTGAAATTGCCATTTGATGAATGAAAAATGATGGAATAATGGGAAGTTGGAGTAAGGAATCGAGGGGAAGTTTGGATGCATGATCAAATGGGAATGTGAATGAAGCCGAATAACCATAAAATAACTATAAATAACTATAAAATAACTGTAGAATTTTAAAAAGTTTATTTACTATTTATTTTTAATTAAAACAAGAAAAATAACTATAAAATTAGAATAAATAGTAAATTAATTTTTAAAAATCTAAATATATTATCTAAAATAATAGAATTTAACAACTTATCAAAATAATGTGAAAAATCAACAAAAGGATTAATTTTATTTTTCAACACATATTTAAAATTATTTATTTAATATATATAATAATTTTAATTATTAAAATGATTACTGGGTAAAGTGATATATGAGATTACAGGATCATTTTGATATTAAACCGTCCATAAATATCGCCTTCTTTCCGTGGAATAGAGCACAATTCAGCTTATAAAATAGAAAAGATATCTAAACGATATTCTAATTCTTCATCTCCGCTAGAAGCTCTAATTAGTCTTAAATTATATCTCTCCTCAAAGCTCTAAAAACTGGTATGCAAATTCTTGATTCTTTATATTCGATTAAGGGAAGGGTTAAATGGTTATTTGATCATTGAACTGGAACTCAATTTGCAATTAAGTCATCAAACTGAAAAAATTTGTAGTCAAAACTCACTAAACTAATAAAAACTTCCAATTAGGAGGGTGTTTGGGATTGCTTAAAATAAGTTAATTTTGACTTAATGGGGTATTTTTAACTTAAAGGAGAAAGTAAAGTTGTTTACTTTAAGTTGAATGAAAGTGTTTGGGTAATTTTACTTAAAGTTAAATGGGGATTTAATAATTTTGGCTTAAAGTGAAATTTGACTTAAAAAAAATTTAAATTCATGATATTTAAGCTTTACAAGAATTGTGAAAAAAAATAAAAAATAAAAAAATCCATAAGTCATAAGTCAGAAGTCAAAAATAACTAAATGGAACTTATGGCTTAAAACAGTTTTTTAACTTAAAGCCGACTTAAAGCCGGAAAACTCCTTTAAGGAGCATCAGCCAAACAGCATCTAGGTTTACCCCGTTAAAAACGTTAACAAACTTAGTATATGTGTGAGGTGTCATGCTTATGTGTTCAATTTGACCCTAATTATTTTATGTCGCCCCACCCACTTAACTTCACCAACACACGCTAGAAAAACGTACTCATTCTCTCAAAGTTAACAAGTATTTATGCCCGTGCTCATCACAAGGGATTGATTTTTTTATTCAAATTATCATTCTTTAGATGAGAAATTAATAAATTATATTCCTAGATTTAGCATAAAAAAAATTCATAGAAAAATGAATTCAAAAAATATTGTTAAAACTCTTTATAAAACAAAAAGTAGGGAAAACATTTTTCTTTAAAAACAGAAATGATAACTACCTCCAAGTAGCATTCAACAGCTTTAAAGCTTGGTGAAGGTGAATGATCAATTTGTATGCTCCATTTGGTATTATTGCATTCATCTTTTTTAATCATATATCTTGTAATTTTATAAATTGTATAATTTACCAAAATTCTACAATTTACCAAAATTTTAATATCACTAAATATTTTTTTTATTTCTTATACTTGTTTTTTTATTACCTGAATCATTAAAAAAGATAAAGTCCAAGATATTAAGCTAGGCAAAAAAAATAAAATCACAGACTTAATCTTAAAATGTGGAGGCATTATTTCTCTATTCAAAAAATAAATAGAATCATTTTTATATTTATGACTTTAAATGCCAAGTATTGTTGATTTTCTATACATCAATTTTTAGCTTTCTTTAGCAAAAGATTCATATTTGGCAATTTTATATTTTTTTATTTAAATTATCATTTTTAGATGAGAAATTAATAAATTATATTCCTAGGTTTAGCATAAAAAAAAAATTCATAGAAAAATGAATTCAAAAAATATTGTTAAAACTTTTTATAAAACAAAAAGTAGGGAAAGCATTTTTCTTTAAAAACAGAAATGATAACTATCTCCAAGTAGCATTCAACAGCTTTAAAGCTTGATGAAGATGAATGATCAATTTGTGTGCTCCATTTGGTATTATTGTATTCTTTTAATCATATTATCTTGTAACTTTATAAATTGTACAATTTATCAAAATTGTACAATTTAACAAAATTTTAATATCAATAAATATTTTTTTTATTTCTTATACTTGTTTTCTATTACGCGAATCATTAAAAAGGACAAAGTCCAAGACATTAAGCTAGGCAAAAAAAAAAATAAAATCACAGGCTTAATCATAAAATGTGGAGGCAATATTTCTCTATCCAAAAACTAAATAAAATCACATTTATATTTATGACTTTAACTGACAAGTATTGTTGATTTTCTATACATCAATTTTTAGCTTTCAATTTATTTAGCAAAAAATTCATATGTGGCAATTTTGTAATCATAATCATAAACAGAGGAGATAAAAGTAATAGTAATAAATTATATTTTACTATTATGTGAAACACGTAATCCAAGAAAAAGCATGTACACCTAAAATATTAATATATCACAGTTTCAAACTAATAGTAGTAAATTAACCAAAGTTCATTAAATCGAGAGTTCCAAGTATTAAATCAAGTTTCATATGTGAAAACAATAGTTATGTCTGAAAGGCAAATAAAAAAACAACTCCTAAAGAAATCCAACATATTTGTTGAAATTGGCACAAAACATCTGATGCCATTCAGAAAAGATAATATTATCAGTTCCTTAAAGCTTGAAAAGGTAACTCCTGATAAATACGATCAACTCCTTAATCCTGCAAACATAAGCACAGTAAGTTCAATTTAGTTAAAGCAAAAAACTTATGCAGTACTCATTGAGATACATTTACTTGGTAAAATGCATAATGTTATTTATTGTACCTCTTTCTCCTGTTTGATTTTCTTATTCAACACCTCATGTGCCATGTCATTTGTAACCTCAGATCTCGACCTACTCTCACTTGACGATTTTGCAGTCCCGGGAGTGTTAGTCTCACGTGCAAATATAGATGCCTAAAATGGTTGATAATAAAATCATATTGTTATAGGGAGAATATTGTATAACAATATTTTGGAGGTTTGCTGGAATCACGGAGCAAAATGCGAATATTTTGCTAAGAACACGAAGAACACGGAGGGAGATTGATGATTTTTGGGGCTGATCTTGTTTGTTGATTCGTTGAATAGCAGAGAATAACTGTTTATTCTCTTTTGCTGCCAACTGTCAATCATCCATAACAAGATGCCTACATACCCTATTTATAGGGATCAAGGCATATTTCTAGGAGAAGTTACCTAGACGGGCTAGGTTTTTTGGAGATTCATCTTGGCCCAAGCTCACTCACTTTTGGCCTGATGTTAATAGTGTACTAGCCCAAGTCCACTCACTTTTGGGCTGATGCTAATAGTCCATTAATTCTGCTCATGACCCATGGCCCAATAATGGTTACCTATGGCTAACATGATGCTAGAATCACATGACCTCACTGGCGAGGCTAATGGAAAAACTACGCGGTCTCGCATGCGGCCTCACTGGGCTTAGTCATGCGAGGTGATCTCACGCTATGGAGATAATCATACTCATGCGACCACACTGGGCTTAACTATATATACTCATGCGACCTCGCTTGTAACATCCCGTATTTTTCGATTAATAATAATAATAATAATAACAATAATAATAATAATAATAATAATAATAGTAATAATAATAATAATATTAGTGAGTTATTAATATTTTTTTTATGAGTAAGTATATATTTATTTTATAATTAGAATTTGTTTTAGGAGTAGTAGTTAAAAGAATTTAAAAAAAATTGGAGAGAAAAGAAAACAAGAGCAAGGGTTTTAAGAAAATCAAGGAAAAAAGAAAACATACATTACTTTGGAGGAAGGAGAAGAGGAAAAGAGAGAAAGAAGATAAGGAGAAGAAGAGAAACAAGAGATTACTAGGGTTTTGAGGACAAATTAGGTTTCTTGGAATTGAGGTAAGATATGTTTATTGTTATTTTCGTTTTTGTTGTAGTACTTACGAATTATGTATCTTTGTTATACAAATTAGGATTCTTTGGATTGGGAAAACTGAGTTTGATGAGGATTACTGATAATCATCAAGGTTAAGGTACGGATTTTTATGTTATTCTCTTTCTTCTTCATACCGAACTCCAAATTCATATGTATTGCAAATCTGATTTCTTGTTAAATTCGTATCTGATTCATTGTTTGTCGGAATATTATGATTTTTGACTCGTTGGAAAGATATTTCGATTATCTTCCTTTTTTGTTCTTTGTGTTTTTTGAAAGTCAGCTCGTAAACATGTGAAAAATCTACTGTTCGTAAAACTGTTGTGTTAATTTCTGTTTGTACATTCTAACTTCGGAAATCATAGTAAATCGGAAATTTGTTCAAAAACTATGAGCAATACCATTCTGGAAAGCTCGTTTCGACCTCTGTGTTTTGTATTCATGTTTCACTAACCAATTCTGTGATTTCGATGTCTTAAATATCGAATTACTAAACTGATCAGGGGATGATTCTGTTCTGCCAGTCCGCATTTGATTGTTTCTGAATTCGTTACTTATCCGTTTTTAACGAGCCTTACCATTCTGGAAAGGTCTCAGAATCCTCTACGACTTTCGTGTTTCACAGTTTTTCATTTGAGTTCATATTTATAGAGTAAATTGCCTTTCTTCGGGACTGGTCTGTTCTGATTTTTAGCTTCTATAGTCTATTTTGTTTGATATTTTATTTTGTGATATTAGATCAACGTATTTCCGATTATTTGTGATATATGTATGATTTTGTGACATCTTTTTGGAGTAAGTTATGTGTAAGTTATATGTAAGTTATTTGTTATTTTAATATGATTTGGGAGTTCGTATTACATCCGTTGCGAGCGGATAATCTCGTGTGTGGCACTTCCTATGCGGTGTATAAATAGCATAGGCGTGTCGCCGGAGTAGTGGGACACGTATAGTCATGACTAGTCAGTTTGTGTGTTTTTGGCCATTCTGGGAGCATACGCTTATTGTCTTGTGATCCCTGTCTGAAATTTGGGTGGTATTTGATTTGTGCTTTGCCCCTGTTTGTGTAAGATCATCTCCCATGTTAGTAAATAAGTTATTTTGGATATTATGTGTAAGTATCAGAGTATGACATATTTTATCGGTTATGCTTTTCTTTATGTTAATGTGATAATTATGCCTCAGTGATATGATTATTTGTTAGAGTAAGTTTATTTTGTTTTGAGAGCATTTATTTTTATATTGAGTTGAGTCTCCATTTTATATTGTCTCATTTGCTATGTCTCATTGTTCTTTATTCGGATATTCAATTTTGTTCGTAAACTCATCGTCTTTAACTTTGTTCAGTTATATTGTCTTCGTATGTAGTTTTCATCCAGCTTTTATTCATTATTTTGATATCCGTATATGAGCCTTTCGCTCACTGCCGGTTCTTTGTTTTTCTTATTCCTCCCGGCGGGTGATCTTATTTAGGTGGCTACCTTTGGGAAGAGTGCGAGTTGCGATATTTGGAGATTTTAGGTGTATTTTTAATTTATGAATTGTAAGATATTTGATTTGAGAAGTTGTATAGTTTTATTAGATTTTTAGTGGATTTTATAATTAAGTATAATTGTAGGGATGTTAAAGCAGGGTTTAGCTATGAGCCTTCATATCTACTTATGCGATCTCGCTGGGCTTAGCTTTGAGCCTTCATAAGAATATTCTAGGCCTCGCTGGACCTCTAGCCTTCATAAGAGTATTCTAGGCCTCGCTGGACCTCTAGCCTTCATAATAGTATTCTAGTCCTCGCTGGACCTCTAGCCTTCATAAGAGTATTCTAGGCCATTAGGCCTGCTTAGGGCTTATGCCAAGATTTGGGTATAACAACTACCCCCGAGTCCATATTGCCATTGGAAAAGCGATATGGAATCAAAAACTGCTTTGTCAAAACTTCGATGCGAGGCCTGTGCTCGCTATAGATTGCTGTAGATGAAAGCATAACTATCTCAAGTGCCTTGGGATCGCATCGCGACCACTATGAATTTGAATGGTTTTGAACAACTGCCGTGTCTCGATATCTGCTCCCAGCCGCTAAGATGATGACACGTGTTGTGTGTCTTTCAATTAATGTGAAGCCAAGTATATGTAAGTAATGGCGACCTCGAAGGGTCCTTCCAAGCGCAATGTGGTCCTGTAGGGACCTTGAGAGGCAACCCCATAGGGCCTTGCAGTCATAAATTGTTATAATTATAACTTATGTCCAGCTGATATGTGAGCTCGGGCTCTCACCTATATCTTCAGGTCCTCTTAAAGCATGATGAGATGGCTCTCCTCTGTTCCTTATTACTATGATGAGAGGCCTCCTTATAAGTTGCGAGGCCTCCTTGCAGTCTCATATGTTGCGAGGCCTCCTTGCAGCCTCTATGTTGCGAGGCCTCCTTGTAGACTCATATGTTGCGAGGCCTCCTTGCAGCCTCATATGTTGCGAGGCCTCCTTGCAGCTTCATATGTTGCGAGGCCTCCTCCTCTTTGCAGTACATGGTGCTGATCAACATATCAGTATGAGATCTGTACTAGATTTTCGCATCTGCTTGCCCAATATTATTGTCAATTCTCGTAATGGGTCTTGTTTAGAGCCCATATCAATTTTCGAGCATAACAACTACCCCCCAGTTCTTCAGTGCAGGCAGCTGTGCGGAGAACTATTTTTTCTGGTCTTCAAAATTATTTTGAACTCCTCCAAAAATGAATCAAATAAGTATTTGATTTTTTGAAGAGCCTCCTTACTTGACAACTTTGGATTTTTTTTATTTTAATGCGAGCCCATGTCTCCTCGTAGAGGCCATCTCGAAACATTTTTTTTCTTCGCGTAAGTAACCTTTTTGCGTTTCTTCTCACCTTGTTTTTCTTTACAGCCTTGTGGAGTCGTGGTCCTCGTATTTGTACTTTCACCTCGTTGACTTTTTTTTTTTTTAATATTTTCTCTTTTCACTTTTGCTGAGATCTCCTCGCCTTTCGCTGCTTCCTTCTATTTTTATTAACTCTTGCTAATATAATTAGAGGACTCCTCGTGGCCTCCTATGTGGAGAGGCCTCCTCGATGATAAAATAGGAGGACTACTCGTAGCCTCCTATGTGGAGAGGCCTCCTCCTGCTGATATAATGAGAGGACTCCTCTATACATGTATATGCGAGGACACTTTGTTTTTTTTAATAAGCCACATGTGCTCCTGTTAGTCCACACGCGGACCCCTGTTCGTCTTTTTTATTTTAGTTGATCATGCTGCCCCGCTTTTAACTTCCTTTTGATCCTTGATTCTGTGGCCTCGTATTCCACTTTCTTTTATAGCCTTGTAGACAGACTACATCCATCATGTTGCTGGGCTCTAGCCCCAGCTCGCATATGCTAGCTGGTGGGCTTGAATCTTTTAAAACTGATAATTTTGAATTTTTCCAAGTGCTTTGGGATACCTGATTTAGTCTTCATATGATCCAATTTGCTTATAGACTGATTTTAACACATGCCTAAAGATGGCTCCACACTGTATAGACTTACGGACTGGCCCATCATCGCCAATGGGGTTAAGTAGTCTCGCATTGTAAGATATAGGGCTTGCGGCCTCGCAACACTAGGTACGGCCTTGCAACACTAGGTGCTGGTCTTGTCTTGTAATTTTTCAAATGTCCTGCTAGAAGTGGTGTTTATGTAATGCCACTACCCCCGAGTCCTCATTATCATTGTAGATGTGATGAGGAATCAACATGTTTCATCAACCTTCTTGTATTATTTGGAGTTGACACCATTTGTATTGAAGAGAATTTGATGTGATCCCGCTATAAGCAGACTTGACCTCTTCAACGCAATCTTGGGGCACACGACCTCTTCACTGTTGTACCAAGGCATTTGGACTCTCCAACGCTAAGTGAGAACACTTAGCTTCTTCAATGTCATAACAGGCTTCCCTATGTTGAACAAGAATGTAGATATCGAGGTCTTGAGCTTATTTTGATTTTCAAATACTTTGGCTTCATTCCCATCATCTCTAGTGCCAGCTTGAGGCCAATGATGAGAGCCTCGTACTCAGGCTCTTTATTTGTTGCTTGCTCTTCCCAGTGTCTTGAGGTAGTCGAGGACCTCCACATTGCCAGCAAGGGTCGGGGGCGTCCCCCCTCTCCTCGGCAAGGATCGAGGGCGTCCCCCCTCTCCTCGACGTAGAGGTATTTCACCAAGAAGAAGCAAAGTCCAAAGTCATTACATCAGGTATGAGAGGTGTCTATATGATATCACTACCTCCTAGACTGAGGATGAATTTATTCGTACTTAGTGTATAGATACATAAAGCTACCAGGACTAATGCCTTTACTGACAGGCCTCTCTCAAGTGCTCTACATTCCAAACTCGTGTTATTAGCTTGTCATTCATGCCTGTGAGGTGATAGGTCTCCATCATAAGGGCCCCGGGGACTGGCTCCACCTTAACACCCAAGTTGTCAAAGTAATCCTCTAGGAGTTTCCCAATGGATATCATGTTACAATCTATTGAAGGCTTTGTATCTCCTTTACGAACTCTATCCTCTTCTTCCAAATCCATCTCAATAGGCACGGGCTTGTTCCCCCATCTCCGCGGAGTGTAGGGTCTTGTTATAACATTCTTGAGATTCATACTGAATTCCTCTAACACATCCAACTCCCTTTGGGGTAGGAAACTTAATAGAGAGGTGGTAAATGGAGGTCACTACCTGCATTTCCTTGAGAATGGGCCTCCCTGCAATGGCGTTATAGGCCGAAGGCTAATCCACGACCATGAAGTCTGCGACCTGTGTTGTGATGTAGGGCTCGTCCCCTAGAGTGATGGGGAGCCTGACGAGACCTTTCACACTAATTAAAGCTTCGATGAATCCATAGAGATGCCTCACTATAGGGATAAGATCTTTGTCCACAAACCCCATTTTCTTGTAAACCTCATATGTAAGGACATTAATTGCACTATCATTATCCACGGGGACCCTGTAGACATTTTGGGACCCAATGCAAACTCGGACCACTAGGGCATCTGAGTAGGGATGATGAACCCACTTCGCATCCTCCTCAGTAAACATAATGCTAGTTTCCTCCCCCTTGAAGAGCTTCGGGGGTCTCCTGTAGATGATGAAAATTATCGAGGGGTCGCTCTTTGGCCTCGCGAGCATACCTCTCCCTGGCCTTGTTGCTATCACCCCAAATATGGGGTCCTCAAATAATCACATGGACACTACCAACACGCTCTTCTCTTTCTTTGTGAGGCTCTTCTTTTTGCCCAACTGGTGGCACATCATTGTATCCAAGGCCAGACTCAGCACTGTGCTTCTTCACCTCTCGAATTACCCACTCAGTTAGCTGCCCATTATGAATTAGCACCTCAATTTACTTCTTGAGTTGCCTACAATCCGTAGTATCATGCCTTGTCTGTTCATGAAAGGCATAATATTTACGAGTATCCCTGGTTTCCCGACTATTCATAGGTGAGGGCTTCTTAAACATCCCCTTGTCAGCATTAACTGCATAGATGTGATCAATGGAGGCCACTAAAGGTGTGGACCGACCCTCATTCCTTCCATTTTGAGCTCGCGGTGGTGACCTCCTTGGCGGACCTCGACCCCTCATCTTTGGGCTCTCACTGCGATCCCGTCTTCGCTTAGGGCTCCAAGAGTCCTTTCTCTTCACTCCATTGCTCTTACTTCCATTTTTGCTAGCCTCATTATTCTTCTTGAGGTCCTCCATCGACTTTTTAACCCATTGGTAAGGCTCTGCCTCCTTGTAGAACTCAAAGAGAGTGCTAGGTGTTTGTGTCTGCAACTTTTTCCAAAACTTGGTGCCCTCTCTCATCCCAGCAATAAGAAAATTTTTAATGGCCTCGTCATTTGCTCCTCGCACCCTAGGGTCCTCAGTGTTAAACCTCTTGAAGTAGTCCTATAGGGTCTCACCCTCCTTCTTCTTTATGTTTACCATGGTGGATACAGGAGATGCATAGAGCTTGCAGGACTGAAAATACTTAATGAAAATGTCCACGAACTGCTCCCAGGAGTCTATAGTGATGTGAGCCCCTAGCTTAGAGAACCATTGCTGGGCACTAACCCTCAACGAGGCTGCAAATAACCTGCACCTAGCCAATAGCGAGACTCGGTACACATCCATATCATTGTTGAATCGAATAACAAACTCTGCAGGGTCTGTGTCCCCGTTATAAGTCATGTCTGGGTTAATACTCCAGAATATAGTGGGAAGCGGAGTGGTCCTGATCTCTTGAGTGAAAGGCGAGGCCGGACCCATGGGGTTAAGGATCCCTTTATCTGCATTCCTCTTATCCAAGGCCTTCTTTAGCTCCTCTAGCTTGTAGTCTCCAACCTTGGTCTTCTTATCTTCAACATTTTTCTTTCCCTTTCCCGTGTTGTCATGGTGGGATTGGGTCTTCTTGGCAGCTCTAGACACCCCTTGATCCTCCTTGCGATTTAGGGGGTCAGGTTTGTACTTCTGGGACCGCTCACGCTCTCGATGAAGAGAGGGGGTCGTTCTAAACCTTGGCTCCAGGCCTGGGATCACTTATACTTCTCGTTTGTTGTAAGTTTTACGAGCTTGAGGTGGAGATCATGCTCAGCTAACTTCTTTCCAAGATGATCAAAGACAATAACTGACCTCCCCTAAGATGAGGCGGCCTCATGCTGCAACCCGTCCTTTGTCTTAGTAGCGTCTATATCCTCCTCCCACTCGAGGTCTTCATAGAAGTAAGAGTTTGATTGATTCGTAACAACATCATCAAATTCATCCAAGAGTTTCTTGGTGGGACCCTTACTGCTCTCATCCTGATAAGACTTGGGCCCCTTCCAGGCATTCCTCTTCGTGCCCCTTGAGCTATACCGCTTCTTCACTCTAGTCATCCTTTCTTACACTGTTGACACCTTCTCGGCCCCATCCTCGCTCCTGGGGGGATCGCCTTTGGATATCTTGTGCGACCCCGGGGTCTCCCCGTTGTTGTGCCCTCCGTTCATCTTCTTATTCGAGTTAGTCATCTTTCTCCCAATACGATGACTCCCCTCCTTCTAGCACCAAATGTTATAGGGAGAATATTGTATAACAATATTTTGGAGGTTTTCTGGAATCACGGAGCAAAATACAGATATTTTGCTAAGAACACGAAGAACACGGAGGGAGATTGATGATTTTTTGTGGCTGATCTTGTTTGTTGATTCGTTGAATATCAGAGAAAAACTGTTTATTCTCTCTTGCTATCAACTGTCAATCATCCATAACAAGATGCCTACGTACCCTATTTATAGGGATCAAGCCATACGTAGTTCTTGGAGAAGAAGTTAACTAGACGGGCTAGGTTTTTTAGAGATTCATCTTGGCCCAAGCTTACTCACTTTTGGCCTGATGTTAATATTGTACTAGCCCAAGTCCACTGATCACTTTTGGGCTGATGCTAATAGTCTATTAATTCTGCTCATGATCCATGGCCCAATAAAGGTTACCTATGGCTAACATGATGCTAGAATCACGTGGCCTCACTGGCGAGGCTAATGGAAAAACTACGCGGCCTCGCATGTTACCTCACTGGGCTTAGTCATACGAGGTGATCCCACGCTATGGAGATAATCATACTCATGCGACCACACTGGGCTTAACTATATATACTCATGCGACCTCGCTAGGTTTAGCTATGAGCCTTCATATCTACTCATGCGACCTCGCTGGGCTTAGCTATGAGCCTTCATAAGAATATTCTAGGCCTCGCTGGACCTCTAGGCTTCGCTGGACCTCTAGCCTTCATAAGAGTATTCTAGGCCTCGCTGGACCTCTAGCCTTCATAAGAGTATTCTAGGCCTCGCTGGACCTCTAGCCTTCATAAGAGTATTCTAGGCCATTAGGCCTGCTTAGGGCTTATGCCAAGATTTGGGCATAACACATATATATAATTATTGTATAACATGTGAAAGATCGAACTATATATACAAAGAACTTGCCTCGGTAACATTCAAAGAGGAATCTTCAGCTTTTGTAAAGTTTGAATTAGAGACGTCCTTGGTTGAAATCACATATATCGGATGCGTAGTAGATATTGCTATCACTTAGGATGTTATCTTTATGTATATCAATGACCAGTGTATACTCCTTGCCACCAATATTTTTAATTATGTCCGGAAATTCTGTAGACTTTGCTTTATGATCTTTTTCCATATCTTCCACCAATTTTGTTGCTGTAATGTCAAACATTCTTTTCACTGCCATATCTTCGAGATGTCAAACATTCTTTTCACTGCCATATCTTCGAGAATAACAGTGCAAGCATCTGTCTCGTCTTCAGCAAGGATACATAACTTATACCTATTATAAAAGTTAAAGTTATTCCATCAACTTAATACTAAATTCGTAGAAGCCATTTTCTTAATAAATTTATTTTTTTAGTATATCTTTTTTAGGCTTACAAATATAACACAAATAATTGGTGAAGTACATATATTTTCTTCATAAGTGTACATACCTTTTTCCTGGAACTGACATTGATTTTGGACAATAGGTACATCTGAATGCTTTTTCAAGTTTAGATACTTCATGTTTGCATGTGTTACAACTCTTATACCACCAAGAATCTTGATCTTCTATTTGGTTAACTTTAATTCGACAAAACACTTATTTCTGTAATACCAAAAGAAAAATCGAAATAGTTAAATAAATGATTTGTAGTAAGCACATATTATCAACATTTATTTTGGTTAGATATTAGATGAATACCTCGATATAGCCTTTGTCAGCAAGTTCATTTATGTTTTTTATAGTTAACATTTCACAAGTACTTCAGAACATCAGATTCTTTTTTATAGATATAGATTTGTTGAATCCAGCAACCAGTACTTCTAGGTCATGCGATCTTATGAAGGTAATGATCCTTTCAGTTGAAGGGCATTTTGCCGTCAGTACTATGGTGTATTTGTCACTGGCAACCTTCATTGGTTTAGTTATAGGAGCTTGGGAATGCTAGACGGGTGATTGTGTATGCATGAATCATGGTTAAAACCCGAAATTGCCATTTGATGAATGAAAAATGATGGAATAATGGGAAGTTGGAGTAAGGAATCGAGGGGAAGTTTGGATGCATGATCAAATGGGAATGAAGCCAAATAACTATAAAATACTTATAGAATTTTAAAAAGTTTAGAAATAATGCCCAAAATACACTACTTTTGCTTAACCCCTGCCCGAAATACCCATCTGCGTGAGCATCCGCCCAAATTGGCCACGAGCTACGCATTCTGAAAATGCGTGGCCTGGGATACGCATGTTCAATATGCGTATCTCAGGTCACGTATTCTCAGAATGCGTGATGACGTCATCCCACGTCATTATCACAAAAACACAACCGGCGCTCTCTCTCCCCGTAATCGTACCTCCCGCTGCCCCCTCCTGTTCTCCCAACTCCGGCCATCTCCACTCCTCCTGTTGGCATCAAAATGAAGCCCATACATGCTTCTACATTCGATCATGTTTGATTTGTTGAGTTTGGCCCCGCAGGGGCTAGTACAGACCACCGGAAAACTAGATCAGGAAAAAGGGTTGGTTTGGGGACTTTCAAATCCGGTGAAACAAACACAAATTAATTGGTACAGGCACGTAGAGGGTGGGAAGACGATTGTTTTGGTATGTAGAACGTGAGTGCTCGATCTCTGTAAAGAGTAAACGAATCGATTGAAATTTTTGTCGAAAAACTTCACAGGCAGCGAATGGAAGAAGATGAACAGTGACTTGGCATACGCATGTCTTGAAACACGCATTTCCAACATGCGTATGTCAAGTCACTGTTCACAGACTCACATCTCTGATTTACACACTCCACGCATTACACACATGCGTGGTCACCCTCCACGCATTTTCAGAATGCGTATAGCCTGTACGCATATGTGTGATGAGTGGTCCGTGGGTAAAAAGGGCGGACTGTTCCGCTGGTAGGTATTTTGGGCAGGAGAAATTAAATGGTGGGTATTTTAGTTTTTCACCCAAAAGTTTATTTACTATTTATTTTTAATTAAAACAAGGAAAATAACTATAAAATTAAAATAAATAGTAAATTAATTTTTAAAAATCTAAATATATTATCTAAAATAATAGAATTTAACAACTTATCATTTAATTGCGATAGAATTGAAGAATAATGTGAAAAATCAACAAAAGGAGTACTTTTATTTTTCAACACATATTTGAAATTATTATTTAATATATATAATAATTTTAATTATTCAAATGATCACTGGGTAAAGTGATATATGAGATTACACAATCATTTTGATATTTAACCGTCCATAAATATCGCCTTCTTTCCGTGGAATAGAACACAGTTCATCTCCGCTGGAAGCTCTAATTAGTCTCAAATTATATCTCTCCTCAAAGCTCTAAAAACTGGTATGCAAATTCTTGATTCTTCATATTCGATTAAGGGAAGGGTTAAATGGTTATTTGACCATTGAACCGGAACTCAACTTGAAATTAAGTCATCAAACTGAAAAAATTTGTAGTCAAAACTCACTAAACTAATAAAAACTTCCAATTAGGTTTACCCCGTTAAAAACGTTAACAAACTTAACATATGTGTAAGGTGTCATGCTTATATGTTCAATTTGACCCTAATTATTTTATGTCTGGCCCGACCCACTTAACTTCACCAACAAATCCTAGAAAAACGTACTCACTCTCTCGAAGTTAATATCTTTGTCTCAAACTGATTTGTTTATCAGCAACAAAGAACATCATGGTGACAAGGTACAAATCTATTTACTCTATTGCCCTATATTAAAAAAAAAATTGTTGGTGTTTTGCGTTTGTGTGTATATATATATAAACACACACATATCTTTGAAAATTAAGGGAATCATATTATATCCTTGTTTTTTTTTTTTTGCGTTTTACAATAGATTTGATACATCCTATAATTTACACTGATTTGTTTGTGTGTGAGGAGTGTTACAAATTTGTGTAAAATAATTTACATGATCTATCTTCTGTAAAACATCATTATGCACTTATGTTATGTTAGAATTTGGAATTAATCGATTAAAATTGCTCCTGTTAGTGTTATAATTAGTAGAATTTCGGAATATTACATGTAATTTTGATACCATAAAGTAAGGGTGGATTTCTGGGATTCCTCTTTGATATGCTTGGAATTCAATTATTTGCTTAAGCAATATTATACGGTTGGTTTTCTTAAGAATTACTAACGCGACATATGATATGTGAAATTTTGAGATTTATAACATATTGCTTTTTTTATTTAATTTTCTTGTCCGGGCTCATTCTGTTTGGTTAAAGGAGAGCAGTGGCTAGAAAAGCATTCCATATGGATTTACCGGCAGAGATTGTGGCTGATATTCTATTAAGACTTCCCATCAGGACAATAGTCCATTGCCGATGTGTGTGCAAAAGATGGCACATTCTACTTTCAGAAACTTATTTCGTTAATCTTCATTTATCAAGATCACCCATTGGGCTTTTAGGTCATCGAAGAATGCGGGGAAAAAATCTCTTTAATCTAGGGGAACTAGACGACAAATTTGAATATCATGAATTTATTAAACCTTTCCCTTTGGACAGAATTGACCTAAGGTTCAAACGATGTTGGTTTTTGGGTTCAGTTAATGGGTTAATTTTTTATTTGTCAGAGGAATATGGTGATGATGATATAGATAAATAAAGAATTGTTACAGAGTATGAATCAGAGATGAAGAGGAAGAGAGAAAGAGAGAGAGAGAGAGAGAGAGAGAGAGAGAGAGAGAGAGAGAGAGAGAGAGAGAGAGAGAGAGAGAGAAAGAGAGAGATGAACTGAAAATCACATTGTACTGAATTGAGTTCTTGAAATGATACAACACTAAGCTATATACAAAATGAGAGACTAACTAACTCTCTAACAAACTTTCCCTCCTAAACTTGAATACAGAATAATGACAGTAATGACCCTATACATTTAACTATTTACATTTCTGTCCTTCCGACTTTGAGTCTTGACTAACTTCCTCAATATCCCCCCTCAAATTTGGAGGTGTGAAAATATTCAGAACTCCTAATTTGCTCAATAGAACTGCAGTACGATTTGCAGAAAGAGGTTTTGTAAACAAATCAGCTGGCTGCAACATTGTAGATAGATACTGTGGTTTGATGAAGCCTGACTTCACATGATCTCTTACCAAGTGACAATCCAACTCTATATGTTTAGTCCTTTCATGAAGGACTGGATTTTCAGCAATACTAATGGCTGAAGTATTATCACAGAAAAGAGAAATTGGAGTAGGAATCTTGAAATGTAATTCTTGCAACAGATTATATAGCCATTTTACTTCACACAAGGCATTGGCCATAGATCTATATTCAGCTTCAGCTGAAGATCTGGCTACAATATTTTGTTTCTTGCATTTCCAAGACAACAATGAATCTCCCAACATGACACAGAACCCTGAAACTGACCTTCTTGTCATTGGACATGCTGCCCAATCAGCATCACAAAATACCTTTAACTGCAAAGAACTTGTTGCAGACAATAATATACCTTGTCCAGGTGACTGTTTGAGATACTTAATGAGTTTCAATGCTGCATTCCAGTGTTGATCTGTTGGATTGGCCATAAACTGGCTCAGAATATGGACTGGATAGGACAACTCAGGTCTGGTAATAGTCAAATAGATAAGTTGACCTACAAGTCTTCTGTAAACAGTTGCATCAGATAAAGAAGTACCAGATAGATTGTGTAGATTATGATGAGCTGCAATAGTAACTCTACTAGGCTTAGCTCCAAGAAGACCAGTCTGATTCAGCAAATTCATTGTGTATTTCCTTTGATGAATGTAAATGCCTTTATGAGATCTAGCTATCTCTATACCAAGAAAATAATGGAGATGACCTAGGTCTTTCATCTTGAACTGAGAGTGCAGAAAATCTTTAATAGCTTGAATGCTAGTATGTTGAGATCCAGTAAGTATAATATCATCAACATATACCAGAATTGCAGTAAAAGAGGCAGATGTGTGAAGAATGAACAATGAATTGTCAGCTTTAGACTGAGTAAATCCATATTTGAGAACAGCCTTTGAAAATTTAGTAAACCACTCCCTTGGAGCTTGTCTCAAACCATATAATGATTTGATAAGTCTACAAACTGGATGAGTGCCAGAGAATGAAGATGGAATAAGAACTCCAGGAGGTACTTTCATAAAAATTTCCTCATGTAAATCTCCATGTAAAAAGGCATTTGTGATATCTAATTGATGTAGAGTCTAGTTTTGCACAGCTGACATTGATAAAAGCATTCGAACAGTAGTCATTTTGGCTACTGGAGCATATGTTTGGAAGAAATCAACTCCTAGAGTCTGAGTAAAACCTTTGGCAACAAGCCTGGCTTTATACCTTTCTACTGTCCCATCAGCTTTATATTTGACTTTGTAAATCCACTTAAAATCCACAACCTTTTTGTTTTCAGGAAGTTCCACAATCTCCCAAGTATTATTTGACTCTAAAGCATTTATTTCAACTTGCATTGCAGCACACCACAAAGGATCCTGAACTGCTTGCTTATAGGTAGTAGGTTCAGAAATTTTCATAGAATTGGCTATAAACTTCTGATAGTGTGTAGATAAATGATTTATTGAATCAGTTGACTGAATTGGATAATTGACTGTGCAATTTGAAGATTTAGTCAAATTTGAAGGAAGACCAGTGAAGTCAGAAAACTTTTGAGGTACCTGTTTAGTTCTAACAGGTCTTGTATGAACAACTGGTCTTGAGATGTTTGAATTCTGATCTGAATTGACAAAAGAACTTGGATTTTCTAGTCTAGAATCCAATGAATGTTGATTTAACAATGGAGTTTGATTTGAAACTGATGTATTTGAGGAATTTTCTAAGATAGGTGAATCAGTATCAGTAGATGTATCAGTCAAATATGAGCTTGATAAATCAGTAGTATTATTTGACTTCTGACTGGAATGTTTTACTCCATTAATATCATCAATAAATGTGGAATTGGATGGAAAAAGATGTAATGAATCTATCTTAGGCAGATTACTAGCAAAAGGAAAAATATTCTCATAGAAAACAACTTCTCTTGAAGTGAAAATTTGTTTTGACTCAAGATGTAAAAGTTTATACCCTTTTTGATTGTGAGGGTATCCTAAGAGAATACATTTGTAAGCTCTAGGGAAAAACTTGTCTTTTCTTTTAGAAAGAGTAGAAGAATAGCACAGACAACCAAATATTTTTAGATGAGAATAGTGTGGAGATTTGTTGTACAACAGCTCATAAGGTGTTTTATTGTTAAGAACAGGGGTAGGTGTCAAATTTATAAGATAAGTAGCTGTTAAGATGCAATCACCCCACAAATACAAGGGAAGAGATGCTCTAAACCTAAGAGCTCTAGCAACAGACAAAAGGTGTCTGTGTTTCCTTTCAGCTCTCCCATTTTGTTGGGGAGTTTCTACACATGAGTGTTGATGAATAATGCCAAGAGAATTAAACAAGGCTGTGGTTTGATGATTAAAGAACTCTGAGCCATTATCGGTCCTAACAAACTTGACAGATGTTTTAAAATGATTCTGGACATATGAAAAGAATTTCTGGAAAATAGTATAAACTTGTGACTTTGATGATAATAAGTAAGTCCATGTACACCTACTATAGTCATCAACAATAGTCAAAAAAGAATGACATGTAGAATAGGTAGCTCTTTTATAAGGACCCCAGACATCACAATGAATTAGTTCAAAACAAACTGAAGCTTTATTATTGCTGACAGAAAATGGAAGTCTACAATGTTTTGCATACTGACAAATATCACAAGGTACATCAGTTGCATTACAGAGTTGTGAAGACAAACAATCAATATTTTTGAGAACATTTACAGGAGTATGTCCTAATCTGTCATGCCAAAGCTGAGTAGTTTCTTGAGTTTTTGAAGATATTGAAGTAGATTTTGCTGATGTAGCATGAACATGAGTAGAATTGACTTTATGAGAGAAGTCTGGAAGGAGAAGCATGTACAAGTTACTATGAAGCTTACCAATCCCCATCACCCTCTTCAAAGGGCCCTGTATTACACAGTGATGAGTATTGAAATGAACTTCATAATGTAAACTCTGAGTCATCTTACTGACAGAAATCAGATTGAATTGAAATTCAGGAATTAAAAGAACATCAGTAAGAACAATTTCTGGAGTTAACATGACTGTTCCCTTAAAGTAAACAGTAGTTACTTGACCATTAGGCAGACAAATCTTAATGTCACATGGAATAGAATTTCTTAACAACTCAGATTGACAAGTAATATGGTCTGTAGCACCAGAATCTAGTATCCAATCAGCAGTAGTATGACAACTAGTAAGACAAACAGTAGTCATAGATGAGCATAAAGAATAGATGCTACCTGCTTGAGGTGGATTAATAGAAGCTGTAGAGTTTGCCTGATTAAGCAAATTCATAAGTTGCTGATACTGTTCAGGAGTGAAACTTGAAGAATTGCTAGCCTTGTTGAGATCATCTGCTGCATTCTGTGAGTTTGTTGTATCTGAATTTGAAGCATTCACTTGAGCAATCATTTTTCCCTCAGTACCAGAAGAAAACTTAGAGAACTTTTGTAGAGGAGCTTTGTTTCTTGGTGGAAAACCTATCAAATGATAACACCTTTCTTTTGTATGATTGGTACCATGACAATGACTACACTCCATATTGCCTTTCTTTCCTTGATACCTGTTCTGTTTGTTTTCAGAACTTTTCTTAAAATCTTGCTTTTGAAACCTGTTACCAGTATTTCCAGAAAATTGTTTTGTCATTAGTACAGCAGATTCAGGAATTGCAGTGTTGAGACTTGAGTAATTCCTTTGTCTTTCATCTTGTTGTAAAAGACCTAACACTTGAGTAAGTTTTGGCATAGGGCTCATCATCAACAGTTGGCCTCTGATATTAGTGAAACTATCACTAAGTCCCATTAGAAATTGAGTAACCTTCATAGTTTCCTCATATTGATCAATTTCACCCTTAGCCTTACAAGTACAGACACAAGAACACTTTGGAACATTTGAGACACTCAACAGATCATCATACAATTTCTTGAATTTTGTATAATACGCAGAAATTGACAATTTATCTTGAACTAACTCTGATAGTTCTTTCTTGATCTCAAACAGTCGAGGACCATTGTTTTGAGTGAAACGAACATTAAGATCATTCCAAATTTCAGAAGCAAGAGAGACATACACAAGACTTGAACGAATTTCAGGAGCAATAGAATTTAACATCCAGGTTATGATCATGTCATTGCATCGTTGCCAAGGATCAAAATAGGGAGAATCAGTACCTGGAATCTTGTATTTACCAATAACAAACCCTAGCTTCTTTTTAGCAGAAAGTGCAAGTGACATTGATCTTTTCCATTCGTTAAAGTTGTCTCCTGTGAGCAAGGCTGTAACAAGTACTTGACCTGGATGATCAGATGGATGAAGATACAAAGGATGACTTGATTCCAGACTAACAGTAATGAATTCATCATTATAATCTGTTGAATTATGCTCTGTGGGATCTTGATCTATTAACACCTGATTTGTTGTTTTAGCTTGATTTGTCGCCATCAATGTGTTTGACAAAATGTCAGAACGAAATTGTTAAGAAAATGAACTCAATTGATGTAATTGCTACAAAGACAAATGTTGATTATAGAAGAATCAACAGAAACAAAATCGAAACAATCAACAAAATCGAAGATAATCGAAACAACGGAGAAATCGAAGATAATCGACAAAATCAAAGATGAAACCAGTGATGAAACAGAAATTACGATAATGCGGAAGAAAGCTCTGATACCATAAAGAATTGTTACAGAGTATGAATCAGAGATGAAGAGGAAGAGAGAAAGAGAGAGAGAGAGAGAGAGAGAAAGAGAGAGATGAACTGAAAATCACATTGTACTGAATTGAGTTCTTGAAATGATACAACACTAAGCTATATACAAAATGAGAGACTAACTAACTCTCTAACAAACTTTCCCTCCTAAACTTGAATACAGAATAATGACAGTAATGACCCTATACATTTAACTATTTACATTTCTGTCCTTCTGACTTTGAGTCTTGACTAACTTCCTCAATAATAAACTACAGCATATATGCAATCCAATTACACGAGAGTACATAACCCTTCCGGGTGACAACTGTGTCAGATCATCGATTGATGATATTATAACTATAATTCGTGGCTTCGGATTTGTTAGAGCCAGCAATCAGTACAAGGTCATAACTTTGTATCGGTATAGCAGTAGATCAGAATGCAAGATTTACACACTTGGAACAGGCATGTGGAGAAGTTTAGGACATCTCCCCGCTTTTGTGAACGGTCTTCAGAATGGTAGAGTTGGTGGTGGTAGTTGGTCTGGTACATTCATTGATGGAAACCTGCATTGGTTAGCTAATCTAGAGGACACCCAAAAAGAAATGGTATTTACTTTTGATTTGGAGAGAGAATCATTTCAACTAACTGACTCTGCTCCTCAAGTTGATACTTATTCATGCAGGAGTTTGGGAACACTAGGAGGGTACCTGTGTATTTGTGATTTCACACTAGACGATCTTATCGTCATTTGGATGATGAAGGAAAATTGGACTAAAGAAATTGTCATTAAGTCTAACTATAATCTATATTTTGTTAGCCCTCTTAACATTTTGAAAGATAGGACTATCTTAATGTTATCTGATGCTTGTTTGTTCATTTATAATCATGAATATAAAACTGACCTGCAACCACTTAATGATGTTTTCCGGGATGGGCTGCAGACCCCTTGGATGGACTTTGATGCAATAGTTTATGTCCCAAGTTTTTTAAGTCTCCGGAGTTTCACAGGGGAGAAGGTTTCACTTTTTAGTTCTCAGTAAGTCTTGGTGCTTTCTGCTAGATGATTGCAAGGTTTCAAGATGTTGCAGCATGAAGCTCAAGTCTCTGTCTACTCTTTATATTTACACAAACTCTGTATGTTAGGTTGCGGTTCATTTGTTTTGTTTTGGATGGTATTGTATTATTTTAATTAACTTTGCAGAATGTGTGAGAGATCATATCGTCACCCTGTGGTAATTGTTTGTAAACTTATTTATCATCTTGAGTATTAAACTCTGCAACCACTTGATGATGTCTTTCGGGATGGGCTGCAGACCCTGTTTCCGGACACATTTGATGCAATAGTTTATGTCCCAAGTTTTGTTAGGCTTATGACCCTGTCCTTGTGTTTACTGGGGTTCCCATTGTTATACTTGGGGAGGTATTGTGTTTATTAATATTTCATAGTTTGTGTGATATTCTAATTTATGTTATATAATTATTAATTTATAATAACTTGCGATTGTGCGATTGAATACTTCTATTCATTATTGATTTACTGAATGGTTTGTACCGAATCATATATCTATTAAATTTGTTTTGTCTAAGCATATAGACATCAGTATTATGTGCTGCATCTTTAATCAGAAGGGTTAGTTGCCAAATCATCCTACTTAAACAAGTGAAACACAAACACACTGAGCGCCAAAACAACTTCAAAAAAAAAAGAAACTTGATGTCTAATAGTCTAATAATATTTAAAAATTTATTTAATATTTTGAATAATTCAAATATATTATCACATCAATTTGTTTGTCCCATTAGTTATTGCATATTTAAAAAATATTCATAAGTAAAATATTGAAAGAAAATTGGTTTAAAATTCGTTTTAATATTTTAATGGGATGAATTTAACTTTTTTTATAAATAATTAATTTAAAATTTTATATAACTTAACTTTTGAACGCGTAATTAAATCAGTGTGGTAAATAATTTTTAATTTAAAGTAATTTTTAATTCAGTAATAGCAGATTTATAAAATTTGATTGTACCTTATGATTTTATAATGAGAGTTTGAGATGTTAAAGTATTATATATTATAGATAAAATAGATGTATTACTTTTTTATTTTTTTTAATAATAATCATTTTATTTAAAATAAAATTGTTAAGTACCCACAATAAGTAAATTATGATGACAATGATATTATTGTTTTATTTTAGTGCTTAATTCTGATCGGATCTAATATACATTTATGAAAATTAATCCTTAATATATATTAGTGTAATTATGATTAATTGTAAATCAAAATAGGGGTAAATTAGTTAATAGTTTGAAAATCAGTTAATGTTATATTTTTTAATAATTCTGATTGATTTTAGTTTAAAATAGTAATTTAATATAAATATTTTTGACATTAAAAAATATGTAATAAATAGGTATGATAAATCAAGTAACTACTACATTTAAATTAGAATTAACCAATCATGATTAGTATCGTAAGATGTTAAATCAAGTAACTGCTATATCTAAATCAGAATTGTTAACAATCATGTTTAGTATTGTAAGATGGTTAGTATAGTAAGATGAGAATGTTAAATAAGGAAAACTTTTAATCTAATATGATTGGTCTAAATTTTAGAGATGGTCTCTAATTGGTCCTAAAATAATTCATAATTTCCTGATTGGTTAACTATCTTTTAACTGTACATGGGTAGAGTCAGGTATTATAATAAAGATATGTTAATAACTTTCTGTTCCCTAAATGCAACTGTTCTTAAGAGTCATTGTTGGTACTCTTTTCAGGAGAATGCACCACAATGGATGACAAAGGATGTTTTAGAAATGGTGGAAATAACAACAGGGTATAACCCGAAGAACCCGTATCCAAAATGTAGAAGTATATGCTCCTTAATTGTAGATTTATGATCATAATTTATATTCGTTTTGTTATATTATTTTATGATAAGAGTAGATAATAAATATGCTGGACTTTGGTAATTGTGAGAAATTGAAAATAAAGTAGCATTTTTGTTTTTCTTGTAACAGCTTATATGTACTACCAACATTACTATTTATGATTTTTTTCACATGGATGTTGAAGTTGGTGTTTTTTAATATTTTTTAAATAATAAAATTATTAATAACTTGAAGTTGGGACCAAAAATATCATAGGCCCACACGAACCGCAGCCTGTTTCCTAGTATAAAGTACGTTATTGACTTTGATCACCATATACGAAGTAGCAAAAGTCGAAATGAATTGTAATACATAAACCCTGTAAAAACAATCCGCCGCCTGTGCTTCCGAGTTTCGTCTGCTCAAAAAACTAGTCTCATTTCTACCGTGTGTGCTTCCAAGTTCTGACTATGCTCGAAACCCTAGCCTTGCCTCTTCTATCTGCTCCAAGCTCTTGTAATAGGTAATTTGTAAATTGCATATTTCTTTTTTTTTTCTTTTTCAGATCTTGCTATTTAATTTTGTGATTTTATTGATTAATAGAATTTAACTGATTACTAATTGAGAAATTAATGATTAGAAATTGTTAGCATCTAGCTTTTTGGGATGTAAAATCTCTGAGCTAGATATATAAATGAATTTCGGAATCAGTGTGTTGATGTGTATATCATATATGTGTATATCACTAGAGCTCATCATTAGGGAAATATTCAAATTAGCATCAGGATGAAATTTTTAAGAATGCGAGGGTTCTGGTTATTTGGCCTTGGTCTAAACAGATTTGATACCAAATTAAGCTATTTACTATAGTAAAATTTTATTGTGTTAGGACTTATCATGTATATTGTTACTAATTTTAAGTGTAGCCATGATTTTCTTTAGAAATATGATCATGATATTTGATTTGTTAAATTTGGAAAACTATATTAAGATAGTGGTTCATTTGTGTAATGATTCACTGGTTTGTTTGAGAATTACAAAAATAGTCAAAAATATATTTGTTCACTAATTTTTTATATTGTATTTGGTTCATGGTGTGTAGTGGCAAGTTCTTTGCTATGGACTTACCCGCGGATATACTGGCTGAAATTATATCAAGAACTCCCGTCAGGACAATAATCTATTGCAAATGTGTGTGCAAAAGATGGCACAATATACTCTCAGAATCGGGTTTTGCTAATCTAGATCTATCTAGATCATCTGAAGTGGTTTTATTTCATCAAGGGGACGACGATGTCGAATCTTCTTACCTTGCACTAGTTGAACTAGATGATAAACGTGACCAACATGATATTCATCATGACCCTCTAATGAAATTTTCCCTAGGACTTGACTTCGAATACTATGAGATGTATTTAAGTGGTTCAATTAATGGGTTAATTTGCTTAGAGGATCAATGTGATGGTTCAACTTATGTATGCAATCCAATTACACAAGAGTACATACTCCTTCAAGATACTGAGTGCACCAGAAAATCATATTTAATGGGATATTATGGCTTTGGATTTGTTGAATCGAACAAAGAGTACAAGATTGTACGCTTTCATAAGGTTAGTTTTCCTTCAACTGAAGGCTCATATAACCTAGGGAGCGAGGTTTATACGCTTGGAACTGGCATGTGGAGAGATCTAGGACATGTCGCCTTCCATCTAAATGGATATGATAATGGTACTTATGTTAGTGACAACCTCCATTGGTCTGCCGAAGAAGGTATATGTACTTTTGATTTGAATAAAGAATTATTTCATCTGATGAAAGCTCCTCCTTTGTCTAGTGGGGATAAAGTTGTCCATAGGAACTTGGGAGTCCTTAAAGGTTGCTTGTGTATATGTGATATCACACTTGACTCTGAACTTGTCATCTGGGTGATGAGAGATTATGGGGTGGAAGATGGTTGGAGTAAAGAACTAATCACTCTTACTCATCTGGTACATGGTGGTATACATACTGACGTGGTTCGGCTCCTTAAAGTTCTCAAAGATGGGAACATCTTAATGTATTGCGACCCATTACAGTTGTTTACTTATCATCCTCGACACAAAACTTTGCAACATCACATTTTCCCGGAGGGCGACTTCGTCATATTTGATGCAAAGACTTATGTCCCCAGTTTTATCAGCCTCAAGAGTTTCACCTTGGAGCGAATTTCAATATGGTAGTCGTCAAGTGTAGCATGCTGCTCATCACTTTCATTACTGGTTTCATTTCAAGAACCCGTAATGTTTTGAAGCCTTCCTAGTTGTCTATCTCTTATTTGTAATCTTAATTTCAAATTTCAAATTTTAATAATTCCTGTAGGCTGCAGGATAAATTTAGCAATTAGTGCTTGACATTTTAATACATTTACTTATGTCATGGTTTGAATGGTTTTTATTTTGTATGATTTGTATGTTGTATATTAGTTCTGTGTAATAATTTAATTTATGTGCCATGTGATTATGTGAGTGAGTATTGCATAGATGTGCTTATATAAGAGGGTGAAACATTTGGCCTCGAGGTTAGCAAATCATAGGGGACTGCTTATCAAGGGTACAACATTTGGCCTCGAGGTTAGCAAATCATAGGGGACTGCTTATCAACATTGTGCAGTTTCAAACAAATGATCTCATACATTGAAAAGAAAATCGAAGAAATCTTCTTGATAATACACCATTTGATTCAACTGTTTCCGAAGAGAGCGATTTTGTGAAAGTTAACACATATGACAAATTGGTCATGAATCTTGATACGATGTCAGCAACATTTTTTACACAATGGAGCAGCTGAGAATGCGGGCAACAGTGGAACACATATATAGTTGTGAAATCTATGTTATTTCCTTCCTCTAAATTGGAAAAAAATGGGGATTTTATCAAAATGCTGACATTGCCGTTCACTGTGTGTTTAATATAGAATAAATGTTAGTTGATCAATAATTGTAGGCTAGTCAATATAGTAGGCATGTTAGTTGATCAACAATTGTAGGCTAGTCAATATAGTAGGCTATACATATGATGTAAGCAATGATGTTAGTTTAAATTCTTGAAGCCTATATAAGGCTGCACATATGTATTGTAATGATATAACTCAGTAAAAACTGGAAGTAGATTTGAACCACAATACTTGTTCTCAATTCTATTATCTTGCAGAGAGTTATTCAAGGTCCTAAAACTGCCCTTGAAAGTATCTGAGAATCTACATGGTATCAAAGCCAAACGTATCAGAATTATATATCAAATCGAAGCTCTCGACGAGACAAATCCAATGCCGCAAAAATCACTTCAATCAGAGTTGTGAAGCTCCGCTAGCATCAGTTTGAACCTTGCTTCCAGAAACTCATCTGTTCAAAGTTTATTCTGCAGCCCAATATTTTAAACCTGTTGTTTTTCTTTGTATCTTAAATCCTTGAATCCACACCTCAATGTCAGGATCTGATATTGAGAACGAAGCATCAAAAACCTCTCAAACTGAAAAACCACAAAATGAATCTCAACAAGTCATTCATAACTATTACACCCAACAAGACAACTCGGTATTTCAAAAAACCGTTCCTCTGGATGAATCAAACTATACCATATGGGCTCCTCTTATGCGGATGCGCATTGGTGCACGAGGAAAGATTGGTTACTTGACTGGTGCAAAGGATAAACCAAACATGAAGTCTCCACAATATGAAGCATGGGCTACAGACAATGAGAAGGTAAAAAGTTGGTTTATAGACTCTATGGAAATTTCTCTTATGAATCGATATATTCATTTTCCTACTGCTAAAGATATTTGGGAAGCTGTTGAGAAAACCTTTTATGACGACTCAGATGAAACTCGATTTTTTGAACTAAATAAAAAATGTTTTGAAGCAAAACAAAATGGTAGACTTATCCCTAAATATTACAATGAATTGGTAGCTATGTTCCAAGAGATTGATCAAAGGGTGACCTCCCAAAATAACAATGTCGCAGCGGTAGTTCATGAAAATTCTATGATGTCCCGACTGCGTGTTCATATGTTTTTGAGTGGACTGGACTTGGAGTATGACCAAGTGCGGGGAGAGATCTTGCGTAAGGAACCCAAACTCTCTTTGGAACAAAGCTATGCCTTTATCCGAAAGGTGCAATCAGAGAAACAAGCTATGGGGAGTGGGGTATCTACAGAATCCACTGTGTTGGCTACAAGAAGGAGAGAAACAGCTTATCCTACTTTCACTGGCCAGCCATCTCGTCATATCACTGGAAAAACAAATCCATATGCAAATAAAAAGTGTCATGCTTGCAGAGAGTTAGGCCATAGCAAGGAACGATGTTTTGAAGTAATTGGCTATCCTGATTGGTGGGATTTCACCACGAAGCCACAGAAGAATATAAGAAAGGCAAATATTTCTACTGCTGGAAATGGACATGAAGGTAGTGCTTCCGCTAATGCAGCATAATCAGGTACGAATTGTAATGTTGTTTTGAATAATACATGGATAATTGATTCAGGTGCATCTGACCATATGACAAACAACCCTAGCTTTATAAAAAACCATAAAGTTTCATCTCAAAATGTTGTCTTAACGGCTGATGGTACTCCAACACTAGTTAGAGGAGAAGGTCCAATTTTGTTGTCTGACACTCTTTCTCTTGAAACTGTCTTAATTGTCCCATCTCTTACTTATAATCTTTTATCTGTCTCCCAAATTATTAAAACTCTTGCATGTATTGTGACATTCTATCCATCCTTCTGTGTATTTCTGAACAACTTGACCCGACATATTCTTGGTTATGGTGTTAGAAGGGGAAACTGTACTACTTGGATTTGACAGAAACTGGAAAAAAATACGAGTTGTTGGGACAAGCTAATCAGGTAAACATGGTTGATAGTGCAAAGGAAATAGTATGGTTGTGGCATCGTCATTTAGGACATCTTTCTTTTAATTACCTGAAAAAGTTACAACCTCAGTTATTCTCGATTGTAAACGATTCAGTTTTTTGTTGCAATATCTGTGAAATAGATGTCCTGTTCCTTTTATGAAAATTCATTCGGACGTTTGGGGTCCTGCAAAAATTACTTCATTTTCTGGAGCTAAGTATTATGTGACTTTTATTGATGATTGCACTCGCATGACATGGTTATCATTATTGAAAAATAAAAGTGAGGTCTTTGAAAGGTTTTGTGAATTTTACAAAATGGTTTCAACACAGTACAAACAATCTGTTAGAGTGTTTCAATCCGATAATGGTGGAGAATTTGTCAATGACCGTATGTCTATTTTTTGTCAATCTAATGGAATTCATCATCAAACATCCAACTCTTATACTCCTCAACAAAATGGACTAGCTGAACGAAAAAATAGACAATTGTTAGAAGTTGTCCGTGCCTCATTGTTTGGCATGAACGTTCCACGCTCTTATTGGGGTGAGGCACTTAAATCTGCAGCTTATGTTATCAATCGTACTCCTTCATGGGTTATTGAGTTTCAGAATCCACATCAAAAACTTTCTTCATTCTGGTCATTTCCTTCTCTACCAAATCTTGAACCTCGAGTATTTGGATGCACTGTTTGTGTCCACATCCCAAAATTAGAAAGAAGCAAGTTGGATCCTCGTGCAAACAAATGTATTTTCATAGGATATTCAGAGCACCAAAAAGGGTACAGATGTTATGACCCACTCACCAAGAAAATGCATATATCTCTTGACGTTTCCTTCCATGAATCAGAGCCATATTACAAGGGAGAGATTTCTCGATCTTCCCTTCAAGGGAAAGTAATAGTAAAGGGAATATCTATCCTAATACAAGTACTGATGTCTTCGAAAAATTGGAGAAATCTGGAAGAGCAATTGATCCACCTGAAACAACAATTAATAATCTACCCCATGAAATTGAAGCAACTAATCAAGATATGATTGATGAGGATCAACAATGTTTCCCCCATTCTACACCAAAAATTGAAGATCTTGCTCCGAATGATCCACCATTGGTTCCTATTATCTCGAATAAGTCTTCTAATTCTAGAAGTTTTGTGCCTAGAAAGTCACTAAGGGCCACCAAGGGAATTCCTAAAAAATAGTATGAACCTGAGATAAAAGCTCAATCCAAATACCCTATAGCCAACTTTATATCCAATAATAGGATTTCCAAAACCCATGCACTTGTTATTAATCAATTATCTACTGTATCTATTCCAAATAATGTGCATGATGCATTAAAAGACCCAAACTGGAAAGCAGCAATCAATGAAGAACTGAAATCTCTTCAGAAAAATGCCACATGGGAAATTGTACACAAGCCTTGTGGAAAGAAGACTATCGGATGTCATTGGTTGTTTAATGTGAAGCTTAATGCAGATGGAACTATTGACCGATACAAGGCGAGATTGGTTGCCAAAGGATATACACAGCGCTATGGAGTTGATTACGGGGAGACTTTCGTACCCGTGGCAAAGATCAATACTATTTGAATATTAATGTCGATTGCAGCCAATAAAGATTGGCCATTGTATCAGCTTGATGTGAAGAATGCCTTTCTTAATGGAGAATTAGAAGATGAAGTGTATATGGATATGCCTCCGGGTGTGAAATATAATCCAAGAGACATGGGTAAGGTTTGTAAGTTGAAGAAATCATTGTATGGCTTAAAACAATCCCCAAGAGTTTGGTTCAAAAGATTTTCAAAATTTATGAAAGCACTTGGATACAAACAAAGTAATTCTGACCATACATTATTTATCAAACACAAAGATGGCAGAATTACAACTTTCATTGTGTATGTTGATGACATAATTATTACAGGAGATAATCCGGAAGAAATAATTAAGTTGAAAATGTATCTTTCAAAGGAATTTGAAATGAAGGATCTCGGAGAACTAAAATATTTTTTGGGTATTGAAGTTGCAAGGTCGAAGAAAGGGATCACAATTTCACAAAGAAAGTATCTTCTTGATTTACTTGCTGAAACAGGGATGTTGGATTGTAAACCAGTAGAAATACCAATAGAGATGAATCATGGATTAGCTCTTCTCCCTGACCAAGTTCCTATTGATAAAGAGAGATATCAACGTCTCGTGGGAAGATTGATTTATCTATCCCATACGAGACCAGATATTACGTATGCTATGAGTGTTGTTAGTCAGTTCATGCACTGTCCGAGTGAACAACACATGGATGCAGTATGTCGCATCCTGAGATATCTGAAAAAGGCTCCAGGAAAAGGTTTATTGTTCAGGAAGGATAATGCTTTAAATGTTGTTGGATACACGGATGCAGATTGGGCTGGTGATAAAACTGATAGGCGTTCTACATCTGGATACTTTACTTTCATTGGTGGAAACCTTGTTACTTGGCGAAGTAAAAAACAGAAAGTTGTCGCTAGATCAAGTGCTGAAGCTGAATTTCGAGGTATGACAAATGGACTGTGTGAAATGTTGTGGATCCGTAATGTCTTAAAAGAACTGAAACTTATGCTTCCAAGTCCTATGGACTTATATTGTGATAATGTATCTGCCATTCAGCTTGCACATAATCCGGTTCAGCATGATCGAACGAAACATGTGGAGGTTGATCGTTATTTCATTCTCTTTCCGTTTGTGCCATCAGAAAAGCAATTGGTCGATGTTCTCACTAAAGGAATTTCTCAGACAATGTTTAACAGTGTTATTGAGAAGTTAGGCATGATAGACATCTATGCACCAACTTGAGGGGGAGCATAGAATAAATATTAGTTGATCAACAATTGTAGGCTAGTCAATATAGTAGGCATGTTAGTTGATCAACAATTGTAGGCTAGTCAATATAGTAGGCTATACATATGATGTAAGCAATGATTTTAGTTTAAATTCTTGAAGCCTATATAAGGCTGCACATATGTATTGTAATGATATAACTCAATAAAAACTGGAAGTAGATTTGAACCACAATACTTGTTCTTAATTCTATTATCTTGCAGAGAGTTATTCAAGATCCTAAAACTGCCCTTGAAAGTATCTGAGAATCTACATTTAATAGTCCCTGCTAGAAACCATAGCGCTACCTCCACTTTCTCCTCCAAGTTCTTTCGCTAGGTAATTTCTAAATTTGTACTTTTTTTATTTAGATTTATTAGATATTGTGATTTTGAAAATAGTTAACAACTGTCCCTAAAGATGTAAATCTTATAATTGTTTGAATAATGATTTTCTGAATTAGTGTCTTGATATGTATATCATTTTTGTGTCAATACTTCTAATTTGAAATCCCATTCGGGTATTAAGATTGAAAAAGACTCCGTAGACGAAAGGTTGGGTACGTTTGATTTGGATAAAGAATCGTTTCAACTAATTGTAGGTCCAGCTGTTCCTGAAGTTTGTGGTTGTATAACTTTTCAGAGCTTAGCTATCCTAGAAGGTTGCTTGAGCATATGTGATAACATGCTAGACCTTGAATTTTTCATGTGGGTGATGAAAGATTATGGAGTGATGGAGAGTTCCTTTGTACTGATTTCTTGTAAGATGGTACGCCAGATGAGAAGGTTTGTCCTCTGAAAGTTTTGAAAGATGGGACTATTTAATGTATTATGAGGAATTGAGGATCAGTTGTTCACTTATCATGCTGGTACTAGAACCAAGTAAGAGCACATTATTCCGGACAGTTCTTTCAAGACCAATAATGCAATGGTTTAGGTAATGATCCTTTCAACCGAGAGCATTTAAAGTGTGAGACTTATACGCACATCGAACATGTATGTGGAGAAGTTTTAGACATGAACCCTTTTGCGATCGCTACCATTTATGAATCATGGTTGGAGTGTGAAATTTCTATTTGGGTCGATAACATGTTGTAGGAGCTTAGGAATGCTAAACTGGTGCTTGTTTATTTAGGAATCATGGTTGGAGCGTGAAATTGCAATTTGGGTGATGAAAAATATTGAGTTATAATACTTATGAAGAAAATATTGAATTATAATCAATTTTTTTACTAAGGTTGCTTTTTCAGAATTTATATATTTCAAACACATAAGGTTAATTATCAAATAGGTCATTCATTGCGATCAAATATATTCTCCTTCCCTCTTCATTTTTTAGAAAGCCCGAAGGCTTGCGAGAAGCCACGAACTTTCCATTGAATGTGCACTTAGGTGATGGAGCAATACCTTACTAACACATTTCAACACTACACAAGTGTCTTGTTATATAAAGACTCTTTATCATTTCAATGTGGACCTAAGGTTCAACTTCTATTTTTTCAGCAATTTTGGATAATCACAACTCATCCATCTCTTAGTCGTTTTGAGTGTTTGAACATGCATTGAAAAGCTCTCGTGAAGGAGAACACGCTCCAAGCACAACTTGTTGCACCAAGGCACACTTAATCGGAGCTCAAAATGACTCGACAATGTGGATTCTCAAATCGGAGCTCAAAATGACTTGACAATATGGGTCTAAAAACCCACAACTTTTTAGCTGATGATTGTTTGTTCATTTATAATCTTGAATATAAAACTGAACTGCAACCACTTAATGATGTTTTCCGGGATGGACTACAGACCCCTTGGATGGACTCGTTAGACCAAGTCCAATGCAATGCTATCCTTGGTACTATTGCTATATTATAGCACCAAGTGCTAAAAAACTCATTTCCAAAGGGGTGCTATAGTTGGATGCATCCTTGGTGCTATTGCTATATTAAGCAATCTTGGTGCTAAATTTGGAACCAAGGATGCATTTATGCATCCATGCCACATCATCATTTAACTAGAATGAGATGAGTTTGTTGAGAATATTCAATAGAAGTTAAAAGAGTTACGTAAAAGTTAAAAGAGTTGGTTAAATTTGAAACTAGTTATAGAACTAGCTTTGGAGGGTGAATTTTATTTTAGCACCAAAATTCATTTTTTGGTTCTATATTATAGCAATAGCAATTTAGCATCTAGCATTGGACTTGCTCTTAGATGCAATAGTTTATGTCCCAAGTTTTGTAAGGCTCAAGAGTTTCACTGAGGAGAAGGTTTTCCTATTGTAGTTCTTAATAAGTCAGATTGCTTTCTGCTAGATGATAAGGTTTCAAGATGTTGAGCTCAACTCTTTTTAGCTATGCACATTTCACAAACTCTGTATGTTTACTTGGGTTCAATTTGTTTTGTTCAGGTTGGTATCGTAGAATGTGTGAAATTATGAATTGTTATAGAAATAAGTCAGAATGCAAGATTTTTACACTTGGGACAGGCATGTGGAGAAGTCTAGGACATCTGCCCTTTTTCGAGAATGGCCTTTAGGATGGTAGAGTTGATGCTGGTAGTTGGAGTGGTACTTGGTTTGGTACATTTTTTGGTGGCAAACTTCATTGGTTAGCTAATCAAAAGAATAAAGATGATTATATGAAATTTTTAATTATGATGAATTATACAACTCTATGGGATACTGGAGTTTAATCATTAAATTATATTTGATAATCCCATGTCAAAATTGTCCAACTACAACTTCCTTTTAACCTCATTACCTTTTAAAAAAGACGATATATACACTCATCTTAATCTAATTCAGCTCACGTTGCAAGTGATTAGCAACTGTCCAAAAGAGAGTGCAAAACCAAGATTATCTCTTCTTAAAGACATATTTCTTGGCCTGTTTTTTTTAATATTTTTCTCTTATAAGTTATCTTAGGCCTGCTTTCTTTATTGGGTGATTTGTTTTAGGCTAATGGCAAAGTATCTGATATTGTATTTAACGCAGATCAAAATTTTCATGCTGATGTAATAAGCATATCCTGTCGTAGTTGAGGCCGGCAGAGGACAGAAAACCTCTGTATAAAAATAGAGAAATACAATACCTGACTTGGCATTAAAAATATGGCGGAAGTGAAGCTTTTTAGGACATTTTCGAGCCCATTTGCCTTGAGGATTGTTTGGGCACTGAAGCTTAAAAGCATAGAATTTGATACACTAATGGAAGATTTCCCATACAAGAGTGCTTTGCTTTTAGAGTACAATCGAGTTCACAAGAAAGTTCCTGTATTTGTTCACAATGGAAAACCAATATCAGAATCGCTTGTAATCCTCGAGTATATAGAAGAAACATGGAAAGAAACTCCTCTTTTTCCTGAAGATCCAATGGAGAGGGCCACTGCTCGTTTCTGGGCAAAATTTGGCGATGAAAAGGTAAAAATTTGAACTTTTTACCTTGTAATTTATTAAAAGATATCAGAACGAAAATTCCTTGGAAAATATTAAAATCATTGAAAAGGACCACAGAAATGTTGAGACTATATGTCCAAGTCAGCAAGTCAACACAACAAAACAGAAAGATCAAGTCAACACACAAGGCTGATGGAATATAGTTTCTAGAAGAAAAGTTAGTTAGAGCCAGTTGTCATATTTTGTAATCTTGTATATATAAACAAGTACACAGAGTTAAGCTCTGAGAGTCTGTATCATATCATTTCATTTCTTCAATATACAAGAAAATGATTCTTCTTCTTTCTTTGTTCTAATGCTTCATTCATGAATTTGACATGGTATCAGAGCTTAGAGCTCGATTCTTCTTCCGCATATAAGCTCTGTCTTGATTCATTTTTGTTTCTGTGTATTCTTCAAGCTCTTTGTCCGTACAACAATGGTGTTATCATTTTCATACGATTTGTAGTGTTAAATCGTTCATATCTTTTGACGATTTCTGTATTTTGTTGAAGTTTCTTGAAGATTTTGTGATATTAATCTTCGATCTGCTTCGATCTGCAATTTTTCTGGTGTTCTAATGACGACTACATCATATCGCAATGCTACTACTGGTACTACTGGTATAACAATTGATTCTAATCATCCTTATTATCTATATCCATCAGATCATCCAGGTATGATCTTAATCACAATCACATTAACAGAGCAGAACTATAATCAATGGCATAGATCGATGAAGATAGCGTTATCATCCAAGCTAAAATTAGGTTTTGTGAATGGTTCTTGTGTAAAACCTGCTAATTCTGATAGTCAATTGCTATTATGGAATCGTTGTAATGATATTGTTATCTCATGGATCTTGAATACAGTTTCTCCAGAAATTAGACTAAGTGTGATGTATATGACTGATGCTAAGGATATTTGGGATGATTTTGCACTTCGTTTTGCTCAAACTATTGTTCCTAAGATGTTTAATCTGAGAAAGGAACTTTCATCACTGAATCAAGGAAATCTGTCTATCTCTGCATATTTTACAAAGTTTAGAACTCTAAGTGATAAATTGGATGCTTTATCTGATATTCCTAGATGTAATTGTGGAAAATGCACCTGTGATAACAATGCTAAACTGGAAAAGTTCAATAGGAGCTTAAAGTTATCTAACTTTCTTATGGGCTTGGGAGAGCAGTATACAGCTGTTAGAAGTCATCTTTTACTCATGGATCCTATTCCAAGTCTTAGTACTGCATATAGTATATTAATGCAAGAAGAAAATCAGAGAGAATCTAATGTTGTTACACCTGTGAATGAGGCTGTTGCTTTATCTGTTAAGCAACATGATCAGCAGTCTGGTTATCAGAACAAGAGTTATAAGGTTAACAATAAGAAATTTGCTGCTGATTCTTCTCTTGTTTGTGAAGTGTGTCATTTGACTGGTCACACAAAGGATAAATGCTTCTGTGTATATGGTTATCCTTCTTGGCATAGGTTGTATGAAAACTCTGGTTCTGTCTCTACTGTTGCTTCGACTAGTTCAGATTCAACTAGCTTTACAACTGCTCAGTGTCAACAGCTAATGCAAATGATTCAAAGTGGCTTTAAGGAACTCTCTGCTAATAACAATACCAATCAGTCAACTAGCTCTCCATCTGGATTTGCTCATATGGCTGGTACTGTACTTCACTTTGTTTGTCATACTCATAGTAAGAAAACTTTTAGTTCAGATATGTGGATACTAGATTCTGGTGCCACTGATCATATTACTCCACATCTGTCTTTACTCACTAATGTCAAAACTATTAATTCCACATTACATTTACCAAATGGTCAATCGACTGTTGTCACTCACATTGGCACAGTCTATTTACCTGCAAACATTGTTCTTAAAGATGTGTTATATGTGCCTAGTTTTAACTATAACCTTCTGTCTATTCCCAAACTCACTATTGCATCTGATTGTCATGTTTACTTCACTAAAAATGCTTTTTATCTTCAGGACCATATCTTGAAGAAGACCATAGAGATTGGTGAACTTCAAGAAGGCCTGTATCTTCTTCATCATCCAATATCAATTTCTGAGAAGCTTCCTTCTGTTTCTTCTGTGTCAAACACTGTTTCTACTAGTTCTACTAGCATTTGTAATCTTGCAAAAGCTGATGTAACAAATACTCATTTGTGGCATGCTCGTTTGGGGCATCCATCTGTTACTTCTATGAAGTTTTTACCAAATTCAATGTATCATACTTCTGTATTGTTTGATTATTGTGATACCTGTCACTTATCAAAACAAACAAGATTCAATTTTTCAGATAGTAATTCTATGAGTACTACTTTGTTTGAATTAATTCATGTTGATGTTTGGGGCCCCTATCGACATAAAACACATAGTAATTGCAGTTATTTTTTAACTGTGGTTGAAGATAAATCCAAAGCTACTTGGGTTTTTCTATTTGCAGATAAGACACAAGTTTCTACTCTACTCTTACATTTCTTTGCATATGTTCATAGACAATTCAAATGTCAGGTTCAAATTCTTCGAACAGACAATGGTTCTGAATTTTGTAATAATTCTTTCCAAAGTCAGTTATCTACTCTTGGCATTGTTCATCAGAAAAGTTGCACATACACTCCACAACAAAATGGTGTTGTGGAGCGAAAACATAAAACCTTGCTCAATACTGCTAGAGCTTTAAGAACTCAAGCTTCACTTCCAATTAGTTTTTGGGGTGATTGTATTTTAATAGCTACTTATCTGTTAAATAGAACACCTGTTTGTAGTCTTAATGGTTTAACACCTTATCATATTCTGTTTGATAAAGCTCTTTCGTATGAACATTTAAGAGTATTTGGCTCTTTATGTTATGCTACCAATACTTCACCACATAAAGATAAATTTGATAATAGAGCTAGCAAATGTCTTTTTCTGGGCTATCCTTTTGCACAAAAGGCTTATAAAGTCATGAATCTTGAAACCAGAAAAGTATTTGTTTCTAGAGATGTCTCTTTCAGTGAATCTATTTTTCCCTTTCAATCCATCTCTTTATCTCCTACTTCACCTCATCTATTCAACCCTAATGTTACTGAGTTGTTGGATCCATTTTGTGATTCTGTTCCCTTCACAGTAGAGAGTACTGTTCCTACTTCCACCTCTATTCCATCTATATCCAACTCTAATCCTATACCTCCTTCTACTTCTTTATCTACTTCACCTAATGATACTACTTTAACTGTAGTCTCACAGGCTTTACCTTCTAGACAAAGTACAAGAACAAAATTGTTCCTACTAAATTTCAAGATTTTGTTGGTTTACCACAAACTATTAAATCTTCTGTCAACTCTTTTACAGTTCAGTCTTCTTCATTTACACCAACTTATCAATCCTTTATTGCTAATATCACTACTGTACCTGAGCCAACTTCTTATAAAATGGCATGTAAACATTCTGTTTGGTGTGAAGCTATGGCCACTGAGTTGGCAGCTCTTGAGGCTAATAATACTTGGAAAATAGTACCTCTTCCTCCTGGTAAAAATGTCGTCAGCTGTAAATGGGTGTATAGAGTCAAATTTAATCCAGATGGAACTGTGGATCGTTATAAAGCTCGATTGGTAGCTAGGGGTTTTACTCAAACCGAGGGATTGGATTTTTTTGAGACATTTGCACCTGTGGCAAAGATGTCAACAGTACGAGTTCTCTTATCTTTAGCAGCAGTAAGTAAATGGTCTGTGACTCAGCTTGATGTCACTAATGCGTTTCTATATGGTGATCTTGAAGAGGAGGTTTATATGTCTATTCCATAAGGTTACTGTCTTCCTGCTGAATTTACTACTTATCATTCTGCTGTTCCCCTGGTATGTAGACTGATCAAGTCATTATATGGTCTTCGACAATCCCCAAGGAAATGGTTTCTTAAATTCAGGTCTGTGTTGCTGGCTTATGGTTTTAAACAAGCTAGTTCTGATCATAGTCTCTTTATTCTGGCTACATCTGTTAGTTTTCTTGCCATTTTAGTTTATGTTAATGATATTCTAGTGGTTGGAAATAATACTTCTACTATTGCTGAGATTAAAGCTCATTTAGCACAGCATTTTAAGATCAAGGATCTTGGTGCTTTGAAATATTTTTTGGGTAATGAAGCTGCGCGTTCTTCTAAAGGCATTTATCTCAATCAATGAAAATATACATTGGATATTATTAAAGATGTTGGTTTTTAGACTGCTAAGATAGCAACTGTGCCTATGGATCAGAATCATACTTTGCTGAGTAATGACACATCTCCATTTCTGTTTAATCCAGCTCCATATCGACGTCTGGTTGGAAGATTGATTTACTTAACAATTACACGACCAGATCTATCTTATGCTGTTCACATTTTGTCTCAGTTTTTGTCTTCTCCTAGTCAATGTCATCTTGATGCTGCCCTTAAAGTTGTTCGTTATCTTAAGCATACAGTTGGTCAAGGGATTCTTTTATCTGCTACCACTTCTCTTACATTAACAGCATATGCAGATGCTGATTGGGGAGGTTGTCCCTTAACTCGACAGTCATTAACTGGTTACTGTGTTACTCTAGGTTCTTCATTACTCTCTTGGAAATCCAAGAAGCAACATACAGTTTCCAGATCATCGGCTGAAGCCGAATACAGAGCACTTGCAGATGTATGTTGTCAAATAACTTGGTTACTTAATTTTTTTCATGAGCTTGGTTTGAATAATCTGAAACCTGTTACCTTGTTCTGTGATAATCGTTCGGCCATGTATATTGCTGTCAATCCTGTGTTTCATGAAAGAACGAAACACATTGAGATTGATTGTCATTTGGTTCGTGAGAAATTACAAAGAGGAATTATCTCTACTGCTTATATTGCTTCAAAGGATCAACCTGCAGATTTATTAACTAAAGCTATTCCATCCTATGCTATGACTTCCTTACTGTCCAAGCTAGGAGTGCTCAATTTGTTCTCACCTCCTGGCTTGAGGGGGGATGTTGAGACTATATGTCCAAGTCAGAAAAGTCAACACAACAAAATAGAAAGATCAAGTCAACACACAAGGATGATGGAATATAGTTTCTAAAAGAAAAGTTAGTTAGAGCCAGTTGTCATATTTTGTAATCTTGTATATATAAACAAGTACACAGAGTTAAGCTCTGAGAGTCTGTATCATATCATTTCATTTCTTCAATATACAAGAAAATGATTCTTCTTCTTTCTTTGTTCTAATGCTTCATTCATGAAGTTGACAAGAAACACAAATTTTTTTGACAAAAATGGTAGAAAGAAAAGGAAAAGCAGGCATTTCTCGTAACATTTTTTGATCAATCTTTGACATGATCTTTCAATTGGTCAAATGTAGCTTTTGACATCAATATTTCAAAGTGTTCTAAGAAAAGGCAAAGAACAAGAGGAAGCAAAGTTAAATGCCAGGAAAAATTTAGAATATGTTGAGGAACAGCTCAGGGGAAAGAGGTTCTTTGGCGGAGAGTCGATTGGATTCCTAGATCTTGTATTCGGTTGGATGGCCAATCTCATTAGTATTTTGGAAGAAACGAGCGGCCAAGATATCATTAAAGAAGAACAATGTCCATTGCTACTAAAATGGATGAAGGACTTCTCAGAAGTTCCAGTAATTAAAGAAAGCATGCCACCGAGGGACAAGCTAATCTCCAAGTTTCGAGCAATGCAACAAGCCTGATGTGTGTATGAATTTTAAGCAATTACAGAGGTTAACTCATTATAAATAAAAGCTTTATTGTGCTTTTGTGCAGTGCTTCACTGAATCATTTTCTATTACTACTATAAATGAAAAGACAGTAAAGAAAATAGGAAAGAACTATAGATATAATCTTGACAACTAAATCCGTAACCAATCGAACAATGATATACTTTTCGCAATCTAAGTATCATGCACTTTTCACGAAACCTGTTCCTTATGCTATTTCCTCTCACCCAACCCAATAACAATAGGCGTCACATTGTTTGTTTCAAGGTTAAGGTGAAGTAGATCATCTTTCTAGAAGACTTCTCCATTTAAAATTCAATTTCTCTAGTGTGAGCACAATAAACAATATCTCGTTTCTGGTACTGATTTTGCAGTCCGGAGTTTCTACATAGTACGGTGATTCAGCACCTTTTGCGGGGTTTTCCATCATGGGTTAACTGATAGAGATGAATAACATATGTTGGCAGCCGCATAGACAACTGCCAATCGAAGCCTTCTTCTTTGTCTTGCCTTCTTGTTATTCTTATGCCTTTCCTAGCTGAGATTCTGAACTTCTTCGATCTGCTAAGCACCACATGCTGCTTTCCCTCTTGCTCCTTTCTCTACCTCCACACATAACCACATTAAAGAAGAAGAAAACATAATGTGCCTGGCGAAAAAAAAAACATAATGCAACTAATTTTCCAAAAAATACGATCTTGTCTCCAAAACTAGTCATACACATCTCTCGACATTCCCACACCCCCGGGCCATGTCCAGTGAACACGGGTTTGAGGACAAAATCGGAGATTTCGGATGACAGATATTATATCCCCCAGATTAACCAGTAGGCAGATCACACAAGCCGCCTGAGGCAGAAAAATCTAAACCTTCACAAAGACGAGATTGACAAAATCTATACTGCCAGGAATTTGTAAATCTGCGAATGCAAAGAATACATTTCCAATTTACTGAATATTATGAAAATGAGATGGATGGAAGTGTGACAGCTCCATTAATGGAGCATCAAGTAAATTGAAGAACATTGTATTTATTATTAAAGAAGAGAGAGTACAACAGACTCAATACAATGACTAAAATGAAATGGTACAGACTACGTGCTCTTATAACAGAGAATGTAACAAACTTTCAACAAACATTCCTTCTAGAAGTTGCTGAGAAGATGCTGTGATGACTTGGCTAACTTGACTTATTTTTGTGTTGACTTTCTATATTTATATCATCCCCCCTCAAGCTTAGAGTTGCATACAAATTAATCACTCCAAGCTTGGACAGCTGATACTCCAGAGCATGAGAAGGCAGGGCTTTAGTTAGGAAGTCAGCTGGTTGATCCTTGGAGGCAATGTAAGAAGTAGAAATCAAGCCTTTCTGCAGCTTTTCACGAACAAGATGGCAATCGATCTCAATATGTTTTGTTCGCTCATGAAAGACGGGATTGGCAACAATGTACATGGCTGATCGATTATCACAGTATAACGTAACAGGGGTTAAAGAAGAGACACCCAGTTCATGAAACAGATTAATCAGCCAAGTGATCTCACAGCAAACATCAGCTAATGCTCTGTACTCAGCTTCGGCTGAGGAACGAGACACGGTTGGTTGTTTTTTAGATTTCCAGGACAATAAAGAATGTCCAAGAGTAACACAGTATCCAGTAAGTAAGAGACTGTCGAGTGAGAGGGCACCCTCCCCAGTCGGCATCTGCATAGGCACGAAGAGCCAGGGAACTAGAGGCTGATAATAACAATCCTTGTCCAACAGTGTGTTTCAGATATCGAACAACATGATATGCAGCATCCAAGTGACATTGTCTAGGAGATGAGAGGAATTGAGATAAAACATGAACAGCATATGATAAGTCTGGACGAGTAATGGTCAAATAGATCAATCGACCAACTAAACGCCTATAGGGAGCTGGATTAAACAAGAAAGGTGAAGTTGTATTGCTGAGTAATGTGTGATTCTGCTCTATAGGAATGATAGCAATTCGAGCATCCTCAAACCCAACATCTTTAATAATATCTAAGGTGTACTTTCGTTGATTTAGATAGATACCTTTATCAGAACGAGCTGCTTCAATCCCTAAAAAATATTTCACAGCTCCAAGGTCATTAATTTTAAAATGACTAGCAAGGTGAGCTTTGAGATGACTGGTAGCAGGGAGAGAATTTCCAACAAGAAGGATATCGTCAACATAAACTAAAATTGCCATAAAACTGACAGAGGTGGCATGGATGAATAGACTATGATCTGAACTGGCTTGTTTAAATCCATAACCAAGAAGCACTGTTTTAAACTTTGTAAACCACTCCCTTGGAGATTGATGAAGGCCATAAATTGACTTAATTAACTTGCATACCAGAGGAGTTCGAGAAGAATATGTAGCAAATTCAGCTGGTAAAATGTAACCCTGTGGAATTGCCATGTAGACCTCCTCATGTAACTCACCGTACAAAAAAGCGTTTGTAACATCTAACTGGGTAACAGACCATTTGCTAACAGCAGCTAAAGATAGCAAAACACGAACTGTTGACATTTTTGCTACCGGAGCAAATGTCTCAAAGTAGTCTAAACCCTCTGTTTGAGTAAATCCACGTGCCACTAAACAGGCTTTATATCGTTCAACAGTACCATCTGGGTGAAATTTAACACGGTAAACCCACTTACAACTGACCACTTTCTTTCCAGGTGGAAGAGGAACAATCTGCCATGTTTTATTTGCTTCAAGAGCTGCAAGTTCTTGGGCCATTGCTTCACACCAAACTGAATGTTGACAAGCTACTTTATAAGTAGTAGGTTCAGGAACTTGGATAATATTTCCTATAAAAGCCTGGTATTTGGGTTAAAACACAGACACAGAATTAATAGCATGTGTAACACTTGAAGGAAGACCAACAAAGTCCTGAAATTTATTAGGAATGGACTTAACTCTAGTGCTATGTCTTACAGGTTTAGAGGGCACATGTGACAACTCTGTAGAGATAGATTCAGATATAGGAGGTGGAGACATGTTATCAGAATGAGCTGAAGGAGAAGTATGTGTAGGAGACTGAACATGTGGTGACTCAGTAGATAGAGTAATGGGTTGAGAATCAAAGAACGGATCATCAGGAAAAGAGACATGTGAATTAAACAAATGAGGAGAAGGATGTGTGCCATCCATTGTTTTAAAGGGAAAGCAATTTTCATGAAAAATGACATCCCTCGACACAAAAACTTTTCTAGTGTCAAGGTTCATGACTTTATAGGCCTTTTGAGAAAAAGGATAACCTATAAGCAAGCATCTAGAAGCACCAGTAGCAAACTTATCCTTATGTGGTGACACATTTGTGGCATAGCAAAGTGTACCAAAGACTTTTAAATGCTCATAAATTGGTGGTTTGGAAAACAAAATCTGATATGGTGATAATCCCTTAAGACTGTTGACTGGAGTTCTATTTATGAGATAGGTTGCTGTGAGAATACAGTCACCCCAGAAAAAAATAGGAAGAGATGCTTGTTGCCTAAGAGCACGAGCTGTATTAAGTAAGGTTTTGTGCTTACGCTCCACAACACCATTTTGTTGTGGAGTATAAGTACAACTCTTTTGATGCAGAATACCAAGAGTGGCTAACTGAGATTGAAAAGTAGAGCTTAAAAACTATGTACCATTATCAGTACGCATTATCTTTATATGAGAAGAAAATTGTTTTTGAACATAAGATATAAAGTGAAGAAGCAGACCAGCAACTTGAGTTTTATCAGCAAATAAGAATACCCAAGTAGCTCGAGATAAATCCTCAACTATGATTAGAAACTAACTGCAATTTCCATGGGTCTTATATTTATAAGGTCCCCACACATCTACATGTATAAGTTCAAACAACATAGAACTAGATGTGGAGCTATCAAAGAATTTTAATCTAGTCTGCTTGGCCAAATGGCAAGTATCACATTCATTAAAAGTGACAGAGTTATGATACATAGAATTTGGAAGAAATTTCATTGATGAAACAGAAGGATGTCCCAAACGGGCATGCCACAAATTTGAAACAATCATAGAATTCGTAACATTATTACAGACAAACTGAGAAACATTATTAGAACACCTAGGAGTATTAGGCAATTTCTCAAAACTGTGAAGAGAATGATTAAGAAGATATAGGCCATCTTGAAGTTCACCAATCTCTGTGGTCCTCTTCAAGACATGGTCCTGAACAAAACAAGCATCTTTAGTGAAAAAGACATCACAAGAATTGGTAGATGTAAGCTTTGGAATAGACAAAAGATTATAATTGAAAGTAGGAACATAAAGAACATTAGTCAACACAATGTTGGTATGATGATGAATAGTACCAACATGTGTGACTACAGAATGTTGACCATTGGGTAAGTGCAACATAGAGTTTACTGTGTGAACATCAGTTAACAAATTAAAGTGTGGTGTGATATGGTCAGTGGCCCCAGAGTCTATAATCCACATATCAGCACTTAAAGTTTGTTTTCTATTTGTGTGACAAACAAAGTGTAAGACATTACCAGCCATATGAGCATAAGTAGCTGTAGCATTGTTAGCCAAATGAGGTGTGGTCCATTGAGAGGTTGAGCTAGAAGAGGGACCAGAATTAGAAGCAGCTGACAACTCCTTAAATCCACTCTGTATCATAGTCATTAATTGCTGACATTGTGCAGTTGTAAAACCACCTGCAGACTCAGTATCTTTAGCTCCAGAAATTGAATCATTTGACTCTGAGATGACATTATAAGCATGAGCAGACTTCACTTGTGTTTTTGGCCGTGGCTTAGGTTTTCCATAAAGACGGTGCAATGAAGGATAACCATGAACACAAAAGCATTTATCTCTGCTATGACCAGACATATTGCAGACTTCACAAATCACAGTGCTGTATGTTCCAGGTCTTTTATTGTTGTGCTGTCGTCCAGGTTGTCCAGAAGGCTTACCATAAGAACTTGAGTTTCCAGCTTGAGACTCATTAGACTTAACAGACAAAGCTACAGAGTCTGTCATAGAAGTAATAGCACCAAATTCTCGTTGATTTTCTTCTTGCATTAGAAGACTGTAAGCAGCACTAAGGCTAGGAATTGGAGTCATAAGCAACAAATGACCTCGAATGGCAGTACATTGTTCACCTAATCCCATAAGAAATTGAGATAACTTTGTGCACTTACTGAAATTCTCAAGTTTAGCATTCACATCACAAGTACATTTACCACAAGCACAATGTGGAACTTCAGATAAGGCATCCAACTCATCATTTAGAGCTCGAAACTTTGTAAAATAAGCAGAAATAGATAGGTTTCCCTGAGTAAGAGATGCAATTTCTTTGCGCAAGTTAAACAGCTTAGGAACATTTATTTGAGAGAATCGAATAGCAAAGTCATCCCAAATATCTTTAGCAACAGACATATATAACACACTTTGACGAATTTCGGTAGAGACAGTGTTTAAGATCCATGAGATTACTATGTCGTTGCAACGAGTCCAGTGAAGCAACAGATTTGCATTATTAATAGGTTTATTGTATGAACCATCAACAAATCCTAATTTCAATTTCGAAGAAAGAGCTATTTTCATAGATCTAAACCACTGATTATAATTCTGCTCAGTCAAAGTAATAGTAAGTAAGATTAAACCTGGATGATCAGATGGATGAAGATAGTACGAATGGTTTGCATCGATACTCATTGAGGACAGAGACGAATTTGTATTGCCAGTACTGGTGTTTCCAGTTGTAACATTCAGATAAGATGGTGGAGAAGACGCCATTAGAGCACCTTACAAAGCACACTCACAAACAGATCTTAAAAGAACGTATCGAGAACAGCGGAATATGTGTTAATCAGAAACCTTCGCTCTGATACCATGACAGCTCCATTAATGGAGCATCAAGTTAATTGAAGAACATTGTATTTATTATTAAAGAAGAAAGAGTACAACAAACTCAATACAATGACTAAAATGAAATGGTACAGACTACGTGCTCTTATAACAGAGAATGTAACAAACTTTCAACAAACATTCCATCTAGAAGATGCTGAGAAGATGCTGTGATGACTTGGCTAACTTGACTTATTTTTGTGTTGACTTTCTATATTTATATCAAAGTGACATAGGAATGGAGAGTATGATTGTCATGTATGACTGAGGTTTAGTATGCGCTAAAAGGCTTCTAGTCAAAATCTAGTGGCTCTACACAGGAAACTGGAATTTGAAACTGATACAATGTACAATTGAGCAGATTTAACTATTTTTCATTCAGTAAGGCACTCTTAAAAGGGTCTTGAGCAAGTAGGTATCCGTTAGTTTACCCAAAATTTTAGTACATACACAGGATTCAGTTTAGCATACTGGGTATGTTCGGTGACTTTGTATTATTAAATTCTTACTCAAAGTTAACAATTGTTCTAATAATTCATACCAACGGTAAAATATTGTCATAATCCCATGATTTACCTAGCAGCCGATCAACCTCTTCTTTCAAGGCAGTAGCTCGTTCACCACTGACCGCCCGTCACTTTTGCCGAATGCCCTTCCTAGAAGGGTCTATGTTAAGGTGATGACACATTACTTCGGGATCAATTCCCACCATGTCCGCATGACTCCAAGCAAAAACATCCAGATTATCCTTTAAAAAGGTAACTAGTCTCTCTCTCATGCCTGACTCTAATCTCTCCCCAATATGTAGTACTCGGGATGAGTCCTTCACGTCCACAAGAATTGGTACAGTATCCTCCGCTGGTCCCATGTTCTTCTTGGACTCAGGCAATCGAGGATCCAAGTCAAACTCTACTTCCTTCGTTCCACTGGACTCACCCACTTCTCGCACAGAAACAATCTCATCCCTTAACGGTTGAGATCCATCTCTCCTAGTCGAATCATCCGGAAATTCAACCATGGGAGTATCCTCGTAACCCATAACGAATTTTCCTTTTTTCGCCCTAAGACTTCTTTGTTCCTCCTCGTCAGTGATATCTTCAACAATCCCTTCTTCAAACTAGTTTTGATTGACTGGAGGGGGAGCTTCAATCATCAACACCCTATATCCTGCACTATCAATTGTCATGCCCTCCACAAAAGATTTTTCTGCAGCGCCTTCCATAATAACTTCCACGGTCTCTCCTCGAGAGGGTGGTGCCTCTAACAGAAAGAGCGGGGTTCCCTGTTTAGCTAACGTCTCATAACTGGCCAAGGTATCATCCTCAGGGAATTCCACTGTATAAACCATGTGGGTAACCGCCTTTTCGGATGACTTTAGTCCGAAAGATTTCAATGTTTCCGCAGCATTTTCGTCTTTGAAGTCCAACATCTCCTCTCCCTGTTTCCCTTTTGAGGAAGACTTCATCATTTTGTTATAACAATCCCTGGAATCATGCTGACATCCCTTGACACACCCGACCCCCACGAGAGTAGGGAATTTCATTGCCAAATGGTAAATCGATGTCACCACCCTCATTTCCTTCAAGACCGGCCTTCCAAGTAAAGCGTTGTAACATGTAGGTTGGTCGACGACTAGAAATTCAAACACCTGTGTAGCAGAGTAAGGGTCTTCCCCTAAGGTAAGAGGCAATTTCACCGTGCCCTTGACCCGGACAGAATCTCCTGTGAAGCCATATATGTGAGTCGTTCCTTGAACCATTTCTTTATCAAGAAGTCCCATCTTCATAAAAGTTCCGTAATAGAGGATATTCACAGAACTCCCATTATCGACAAACACACGATGGACGCTCCTAGACCCAATTCTGACATTGACAACTAAGGCATCACTATGCGGATGATGAACCCATCTTGCATCTTCTTCAGAGAAAATTATCTGTGTGTCCTCTCCTTTAAACAACTTGGGAGGCCTTTTTGACAGGTGATTAACATTTGTCAGTGGGGAATCCTTTGCCTCTCGAGCGTATATCTCCACTGCATTCCTCCCATTCCCACCTATATGGGGTCCCCCAAAAATGGTATGGATGCTCGCCTCTCTCACGAACATTGTCTTTCTTTGCTGTTGTGGCCCATCTTTGTCTTGAGGATCTTCCTTTTTAGCACCCTCTTTCTGAGGGGCATTGTCTTGGATCTTCCTTACTTCCTTTACCACCCACTCAGTCAACTTCCCATTCTTGATTAGCAATTCGATCTCCTCTTTCAGCTGTCTGCACTGATAGGTGTTGTACCCGTTGGATTGATGATACGCACAATACCTTGTTTTATCCCGTGACGCATTCTTTGTAAGCGGCACAGGTGTCCTGTATAGCCCTTCCGCTTTCGTAACCTCATAAATATGATCGACTGACGCCACCAGAGGCGTGTAAATACTTGTTTGAGAATATCCCTAGTCTTTCTGAGTGTAAAGAGGTGGTGGAGGATATCGACGTACTGGGCTAGGTGATCGTGGTCGATCTGATCTCCAAGTATCAACAACATTGACATCTCCTCTCCCAATCTTTGTTCTGTCCCCCTTTGGGCTAGGCGACCTATCTTTGCGCTTGCCTCTACGATTGTTGTCTGTATAATCACTCCTCTTCAAAGCTTCTTCTTCCCTTTTAAAAGGTTCCGCATGTGCATAGAGGTCGGTGAGAGTAGGAGGCTCTTTTCGCTGAAGCTCTTTCCAGAAGTCTGAGTTCACCCTTACCCCAGCTATTAGAAAATTCTTGATGGTTTCGTCCGAAGCTCCTCGGGCAGTTGGGACTTCTGAGTTGAAACGTCTAAAGTAGGATTGCAGGGTTTCTCCCTCTCTCTGCTTTATATTGGCCAAGGTCGTGACAGGCGGAGCATAGACGATAGACGATTGAAATTGGATTAAGAACATTCTTCGCATTTGATCCCAAGAAGTAATAGAAGCCGGTCCCAACTTTTGAAACCATTGGTGGGCATTTCCCCACACACTACGCCAAATATGGCCTGATGTAATACTTTTTGAACTGTTACATTTGAAAAGTGTTACATTACTCGCTTATTGTAACAAACCTCAAATACTGTTACATTAGGTGCCAAACTGGTGTTACAATAGAAGTTAATATAATGGTGGCCCAACATGTGGCCCCACAATAATTAATTAGTTAATTATTATTTAATTATTATTAATTAATTATTAATTAAATATTTATTATTTAATTAATTTAATAGTGGGCCCAACATGTGGGCCCACATATATTATTAAATAATAATTAATTATTCTTAAATAAATATTTATTAATTAATTAATTTAATGATGGGCCCAAAAAGTGGGCTCAACATGTGGGCCCCACATATATTATTAAGTAATAATTAATAAATAAATAATTAATTAATTAATATTTAATTATTAAATAAATAAATATTATTTAATTAATTTAAAGGGGGGCCCCACAAGTGGGCCCAACATGTAATAATTAATTAATTAATTATTAAATTATTATTATTATTTAATTACTAATTAAATAATTATTATTTAATTAACTTAAAGGTGGGCCCAACATGTGGGCCCCACGTATAATATTAATTAATAATTAATTAATTAATTAATAATTAATTATTATTAAATAAATATTATTTAATTAATTTAAAGGTGGGCCCAACATGTGGGCCCCACGTATAATATTAATTAATATTTAATTAATTAATTAATATTTAATTATTAAATAAATATTATTTAATTAATTTAAAGGTGGGCCCCACAAGTGGGCCCAGCATGTAATAATTAATTAATTAATTATTAAATTATTTTTATTATTTAATTACTAATTAAATAATTATTATTTAATTAATTTAAAGGTGGGCCCAACATGTGGGCCCAACATGTAATAATTAATTAATTATTAAATTATTATTATTATTTAATTACTAATTAAATAATTATTATTTAATTAATTTAAAGGTGGGCCCAACATGTGGGCCCAACATATAATATTAATTAATAATTAATTAATTAATTAATAATTAATTATTATTAAATAAATATTATTTAATTAATTTAAAGGTGGGCCCCACAAGTGGGCCCAACATGTAATAATTAATTAATTAATTATTAAATTATTTTTATTATTTAATTACTAATTAAATAATTATTATTTAATTAATTTAAAGGTGGGCCCAACATGTGGGCCCCACGTATAATATTAATTAATATTTAATTAATTAATTAATATTTAATTATTAAATAAATATTATTTAATTAATTTAAAGGTGGGCCCCACAAGTGGGCCCAACATGTAATAATTAATTAATTAATTATTAAATTATTATTATTATTTAATTACTAATTAAATAACTATTATTTAATTAATTTAAATGTGGGCCCCACAAGTGGGCCCAATATGTGGGCCCCACGTATAATATTTAATAATTAATTAATTAATTAATTAATTAATATTTAATTATTAAATAAATAAATATTATTTAATTAATTTAAAGGGGGGCCCCACAAGTGGGCCCAACATGTAATAATTAATTAATTAATTATTAAATTATTATTATTATTTAATTACTAATTAAATAATTATTATTTAATTAATTTAAAGGTGGGCCCAACATGTGGGCCCCACGTATAATATTAATTAATAATTAATTAATTAATTAATAATTAATTATTATTAAATAAATATTATTTAATTAATTTAAAGGTGGGCCCCACAAGTGGGCCCATCATGTAATAATTAATTAATTATTAAATTATTATTATTATTTAATTAATAGTTAAATAATTATTATTTAATTAATTTAAAGGTGGGCCCAACATGTGGGCCCCACGTATAATATTAATTAATATTTAATTATTAAATAAATAAATATTATTTAATTAATATAAAGGTGGGCCCCACAAGTGGGCCCAACATGTAATAATTAATTAATTAATTATTAAATTATTATTATTATTTAATTATTAATTAAATAACTATTATTTAATTAATTTAAAGGTGGGCCCCACAAGTGGGCCCCACGTATAATATTAATTAATAATTAATTAATTAATTAATAATTAAATAAATAAATATTATTTAATTAATTTAAAGGTGGGCCCCACAAGTGGGCCCAGCATGTAATAACTAATTAATTAATTATTAAATTATTATTATTATTATTTAATTACTAATTAAATAATTATTATTTAATTAATTTAAAGGTGGGCCCAACATGTGGGCCCAACGGGTATCTCTGGTCAACCCATGGTGACGTGGCGGTCAACGGAGATCTATAGTCAACCCATGGTGACGTGGCGGTCAACGGATATCTCTAGTCAACCCAAAGTGACGTGGCGGTCAACCCATAGTGACGTGGCGGTCAACGGGTATCTCTGGTCAACCCATTGTGACGTGGCAGTCAACAAGTATCTCTGGTCAACCCATAGTGACGTGGCGGTCAACGGGTATCTCTGGTCAACCCATTGAGACGTGGCGGTCAACGGGTATCTTTGGTCAACCCATGGTGACGTGGCGGTCAACGGGGCACTCTGGTCAACCCAGGGGTGAGGTGGCGGTCAACGGGTATCTCTGGTCAACCCATAGTGACGTGGCGGTCAACGGGGGTCTCTGGTCAACCCATGGTGACGTGGCGGTCAACGGGGATCTATAGTCAACCCATAGTGACGTGGCGGTCAACGGGGTCTATAGTCAACCCATGGTGACGTGGCGGTCAACGGGTATCTCTAGTCAACCCAGAGTGACGTGGAGGTCAACCCAATGTGACGTGGAGGTCAACGGGTATCTCTGGTCAACCCATGGTGACGTGGCGGTCAACGGGCATCTATAGTCAACCCATGGTGACGTGGCGGTCAACGGGTATCTCTAGTCAACCCAGAGTGACGTGGCGGTCAAACCATAGTGACGTGGCGGTCAACGGGGATCTCTGGTCAACCCATGGTGACGTGGCAGTCAACAAGTATCTCTGGTCAACCCATAGTGACGTGGCGGTCAACGGGTATCTCTGGTCAACCCATTGAGACGTGGCGGTCAACGGGTATCTTTGGTCAACCCATGGTGACGTGGCGGTCAACGGGGCACTCTGGTCAACCCAGGGGTGAGGTGGCGGTCAACGGGTATCTCTGGTCAACCCATAGTGACGTGGCGGTCAACGGGGGTCTCTGGTCAACCCATGGTGACGTGGCGGTCAACGGGGATCTATAGTCAACCCATAGTGACGTGGCGGTCAACGGGGTCTATAGTCAACCCATGGTGACGTGGCGGTCAACGGGTATCTCTAGTCAACCCAGAGTGACGTGGAGGTCAACCCAATGTGACGTGGCGGTCAACGGGTATCTCTGGTCAACCCATGGTGACGTGGCGGTCAACGGGGATCTATAGTCAACCCATGGTGACGTGGCGGTCAACGGGTATCTCTAGTCAACCCAGAGTGACGTGGCGGTCAAACCATAGTGACGTGGCGGTCAACGGGGATCTATAGTCAACCCATAGTGACGTGGTGGTCAACGGGGATCTATAGTCAACCCATGGTGACGTGGCGGTCAACGGGTATCTCTAGTCAACCCATGGTGACGTGGCGGTCAACGGGTATCTCTAGTCAACCCATGGTGACGTGGCGGTCAACGGGTATCTCTAGTCAATCCAGAGTGACGTGGCGGTCAACGGGGATCTATAGTCAACCCCATGGTGACGTGGCGGTCAAACCATAGTGACGTGGCGGTCAACGGGTATCTCTAGTCAACCCATTGTGACGTGGCGGTCAACAAGTATCTCTGGTCAACCCATAGTGACGTGGCGGTCAACGGGTATCTCTGGTCAACCCATTGTGACGTGGCGGTCAAACCATAGTGACGTGGCGGTCAACGGGTATCTCTGGTCAACCCATTGTGACGTGGCGGTCAACAAGTATCTTTGGTCAACCCATAGTGACGTGGCGGTCAACGGGTATCTCTAGTCAACCCATTGTGACGTGGCGGTCAACGGGTATCTTTGGTCAACCCATGGTGACGTGGCGGTCAACGGGGCACTCTGCTCAACCCATAGTGACGTGGCGGTCAACGGGGATCTATAGTCAACCCATGGTGACGTGGCGGTCAACGGGTATCTCTGGTCAACCCATTGAGACGTGGCGGTCAACGGGTATCTTTGGTCAACCCATGGTGACGTGGCGGTCAACGGGGCACTCTGGTCAACCCAGGGGTGAGGTGGCGGTCAACGGGTATCTCTGGTCAACCCATAGTGACGTGGCGGTCAACGGGGGTCTCTGGTCAACCCATGGTGACGTGGCGGTCAACGGGGATCTATAGTCAACCCATAGTGACGTGGCGGTCAACGGGGTCTATAGTCAACCCATGGTGACGTGGCGGTCAACGGGTATCTCTAGTCAACCCAGAGTGACGTGGAGGTCAACCCAATGTGACGTGGCGGTCAACGGGTATCTCTGGTCAACCCATGGTGACGTGGCGGTCAACGGGGATCTATAGTCAACCCATGGTGACGTGGCGGTCAACGGGTATCTCTAGTCAACCCAGAGTGACGTGGCGGTCAAACCATAGTGACGTGGCGGTCAACGGGGATCTCTGGTCAACCCATGGTGACGTGGCAGTCAACAAGTATCTCTGGTCAACCCATAGTGACGTGGCGGTCAACGGGTATCTCTGGTCAACCCATTGAGACGTGGCGGTCAACGGGTATCTTTGGTCAACCCATGGTGACGTGGCGGTCAACGGGGCACTCTGGTCAACCCAGGGGTGAGGTGGCGGTCAACGGGTATCTCTGGTCAACCCATAGTGACGTGGCGGTCAACGGGGGTCTCTGGTCAACCCATGGTGACGTGGCGGTCAACGGGGATCTATAGTCAACCCATAGTGACGTGGCGGTCAACGGGGTCTATAGTCAACCCATGGTGACGTGGCGGTCAACGGGTATCTCTAGTCAACCCAGAGTGACGTGGAGGTCAACCCAATGTGACGTGGCGGTCAACGGGTATCTCTGGTCAACCCATGGTGACGTGGCGGTCAACGGGGATCTATAGTCAACCCATGGTGACGTGGCGGTCAACGGGTATCTCTAGTCAACCCATGGTGACGTGGCGGTCAACGGGTATCTCTAGTCAACCCATGGTGACGTGGCGGTCAACGGGTATCTCTAGTCAATCCAGAGTGACGTGGCGGTCAACGGGGATCTATAGTCAACCCCATGGTGACGTGGCGGTCAAACCATAGTGACGTGGCGGTCAACGGGTATCTCTAGTCAACCCATTGTGACGTGGCGGTCAACAAGTATCTCTGGTCAACCCATAGTGACGTGGCGGTCAACGGGTATCTCTGGTCAACCCATTGTGACGTGGCGGTCAAACCATAGTGACGTGGCGGTCAACGGGTATCTCTGGTCAACCCATTGTGACGTGGCGGTCAACAAGTATCTTTGGTCAACCCATAGTGACGTGGCGGTCAACGGGTATCTCTAGTCAACCCATTGTGACGTGGCGGTCAACGGGTATCTTTGGTCAACCCATGGTGACGTGGCGGTCAACGGGGCACTCTGCTCAACCCATAGTGACGTGGCGGTCAACGGGGATCTATAGTCAACCCATGGTGACGTGGCGGTCAACGGGTATCTCTGGTCAACCCATTGTGACGTGGCGGTCAACGGGTATCTTTGGTCAACCCATGGTGACGTGGCGGTCAACGGGGCACTCTGGTCAACCCAGGGGTGAGGTGGCGGTCAACGGGTATCTCTGGTCAACCCATAGTGACGTGGCGGTCAACGGGGGTCTCTGGTCAACCCATGGTGACGTGGCGGTCAACGGGGCACTCTGGTCAACCCAGGGTGACGTGGCGGTCAACGGGGATTAATTATTAAATAATTAATAATTAATTATATTATTAAATAATAATTAATTAAATAATAATTAATTATTTAATAATTAATTATTATTAAATAATAATTAATTAAATAATAATTAATTAGTTAATTAATAATTAATTATTATTAAATAATAATTAATTAAATATTATTAATTAATTAACTTACTGGTTGGCCACTTGGCCCCACAAATGGGTCCAACACGTGGACCCCACATATATTATTAAATAATAATTAATGAACTAAATAAATATATATTATATATGAAAAAGAATTTTATTCATTTTATTTATTTTATAAATAATAATATAAATAAATATATTATTAAATTAAAAAATGATAAAAACATGTATTAAAATATTGGGCGGCATTTCTCCCCCCAAAACCAAAAACACTTAAGTAAACTTTCTATTTTTTAGGTCATATACACTCATACACTCATTCTCACCTCTCACCGCTCACCTCTCACCTCAAAACCACCGGACGGCGACGGCGACGGCGACGCAGGCTGATTTAGGGCTTGAAGTTTCCGATTAAGGTAAAATTGGGGATCTCCTCTCTTTCTCTCTCACCCCCCTTCTCTCTTTCACTCGATCTGTATCTCTCTCGCTCGATCTCTATCTCTCTCTTACCCCCCTTCTCTCTCTCACTCGATCTGTACCTCTCTCTCTCTCACTCGACCCCCCCCCCTCTCTCTCTCTCTCTCTCTCTCTCTCTCTCCCTCTCTATCTCTCTCACTCGATCTGTATCTCTCTCTCTCTCACTCGACCTCTCTCTCTCTCTCTCTCCCCTCTCTATCTCTCTCACTCGATCTGTCTCTCTCTCTCTCTCTATGTATAACATGAAAGTGTGATTTATGTTGATTTCTTGTTAATTGGTATGGATTTATTGTGCTTTTAGGCATGCGTTGTTTTATAGAACTTAGTACTTTCTGTGAACTTATTTGGTATTAGATTTGGGATGTGAATCGGTCTGGGTTAGAACTTAGTACTTCTCTGTTTTCTTTTTCTAAATGTTTGATCTTTTTAGAGTTGATTATGTGTTAGATTTAATTACTATATACATGTTTATTCTCATGATTAGTGTTTTCTACAGGCCTATTAGTTTATCGAAACTGGTAGTACATAGGTTTTATTATGGAGGCTGATTGGATAGGGCTTCCGAGATATAGTGAGGAATACGTTAGAGGGATAAAAGCATTTGTGCAAAATGCGTTTCCCCTATTTTCCGTAGGTGATGAAATGAAGTGCCCGTGCAAGAACTGTAATGGTCATAATTGGCATTCTCAAGATGTAATTTATGATCATCTCATTTGCAAAGGGCCCTCCCCTTTACATATCGACTGGATATGTGAAGTTTCGCAAATGAAGGTACAAGGCAGTACCAACTTCATGGATTCCGAAACCGGGAATGATTTCGGAGATAATTTAGAAGCGATGTTTAATTGTGTTGGCAAGAATGCAGAAGATGAACCAACTGCGGAAGCTAGAAAGTTTTTACAACATCTCGAAGAGGGAAAACAGCCACTATATCCCGGTTGCAAGAATTTTTCTCGTTTAAGTTTCCTGATTACACTTTATCATTTAAAGTGTATTCATGGAATTACCAATTCCGGCTTCGGGGATTTATTAATGTTAATAAAGGATGCCTTTCCAGAAGCCAATATCCCTTTGTCCTCAAGTGCTGCGAAGAACGTGATCAAGGAATTAGGACTCTCTTACCAGAAAATACATGCATGTCCAAATAGTTGTATGCTGTATTGGGAGGAGAATAAGAATAAACAAGCCTGTGATAATTGTGGGGTTTCGAGGTGGGTTATACAAGAAAAGAAAGGCTCTGCTGCGAATAACGATCCAAAGAAGTTAATCAGCAAAGTGCCAGCAAACGTCATGAGATATTTTCCACTAAAACCTAGGCTGCAAAGAATGTATATGTGCAAGGAATTTTCCAAAGTCATGACATGGCATGCAACGGGGCGGACGAAGGACGGGAAACTAAGGCATCCGGCTGACGCCGAAGCTTGGAAGACAATGGATGCTTTGTATCCTGATTTTTCTTCGGAATATCGGAATATTACCCTAGGTATGGCTGCTGATGGATTTAGTCCATATCGTACAATGAGTTTAAGTCATTCTACATGGCCGATTGTACTAGTAAACTACAACCTCCCGCCTTGGTTGTGCATGAAACAAGAAAACTTGATTCTTGCAACATTAATATCGGGTCCAGAATCTCCCGGAAACAACATCGACGTCTACATGCAGCCTTTAATTGCCGAATTAAAAGAATTATGGGATGTCGGCATCGAAACATTCGATGCCTTGACTGGTCATAATTTTAATTTACGGGCAAGGGTGCTGTGGACCATTAGTGATTTTCCCGGATACGCCATGATGTCGGGTTGGAGCACAAAAGGAAGACTCGCGTGTCCAGTATGTCATTACGAGACTTGCTCTTGTTATTTGAAACATAGTAGAAAAATGTGTTACATGGATCATCGAAAGTATCTTCACCCCTCGCACAAATGGAGGTTTGACAAGAAAAAATTCAATGGGCAGATTGAAACAAGGCAGGTTCCGGAACCATTAACCGGAACGGATGTTGAACAATTGTTGGATGGGTTTAAAAACCAATTTGGACCCGAGATAAAGGGCACGAAAAAGAGAAAGCGTAAAATTGACTCCCCTTTTAAGAAGAAGTCAATTTTTTTTAATTTGCCATATTGGAAACATTGTCCACTTCGCCATAACCTTGACGCTATGCACATAGAAAAAAACTTGTGTGACAATATATTAGGTACATTACTTAATATTGGTGGCATGTCAAAAGATCATTTAGGTGCTCGTTTTGATTTACAAGATATGGGTATACGGAAGCCCCTTCACCCGGTTCAATGTGCAGATGGAAAAAGCTTCGAAATTATGGCAGCCATCTTTGACATGACGAATAAGGAGAAAGATGTCTTCTGCCAGATTTTAAAGAACGTAAAATTGCCTTATGGCTGTGCTGCTAATGTTAGTCGCTATGTGAACACGGATGAGAGAAAAATAGTAGGGTACAAAAGCCACGACGCGCATTTCATCCTCCACTACTTGTTACAATTTGCTGCGAAGAAATCATTAAAACCCGAAGTGGCAAAACCTTTGATCAGACTAAGTGCATTCCTTAGAGGTTTATGGAATAAAGTTATTCATTTGGATGATGTGAAGAATTTGCAAGAAGAAATTGTTGATATACTTTGTCAGTTTGAGATTATATTCCCCCCTGCCTTCTTTGACATCATGGTGCACCTACCTGTCCATTTGTGTAGTGAAATTCAATACGGAGGACCGGAGCATCTTCGGTGTATGTACCCTATTGAGCGGTATCTTGGGAAGCTTAAGGGGTATGTTCGTAATAGGAGCAAACCCGAAGGTTCAATCGCAGAAGGCTATCTAGCAGACGAGTGTGTCACATTTTGTTCAAGATTTTTGGGCGGTCAAGCAGTAGAAAACAATACTGAATTTGGAAGATTTCCAACAAATGTGGAGTATCATATCGGAACAAGAAAAGTTAAAGATGGCAAAGTTTTTCAATTAAAAGATTCAGATTGGAAAGCATGTCACACCTACAACTTGTTCAATAGCGGTAATAAGGAAATTGAGAGTTTACTTGAGTAAGTTCTCCAATCCTTACTTCATTTATTAAACAAACACTATAAAATTAAAAAATGCATTCTTCTTAGACTCTTTGCACTTACTTATCTGATAGGGATCACCGGACTTTAGTTGAAGCTGATGTAACATCAAAGCGATACAAAAGGGAGAGAACACACTCTGAAGAATTTTGGAAATGGTTACAAGCAGAGGTTGGAAAAAAGGAAAACATTTCAAGCGAGTTACAAGTATTAGCATTGGGTCCCAATCGAAAAGCGAGGAGGTTTAGCGGGTATGTGATAAATGGTTATCGGTTTCACACAAAGAGCAGGGATTCTCGATGCACTACACAGAACAGTGGGGTTTTTTTGACGGCTGAAACCACCAGTTTTGCAAATTCAAAGGACCAAAACCCAATAATTGGAGCTGTCAACTATTATGGATCAATCGAAGATATTATCGAAGTTGATTACTGGGGAATTTTTACGGTGGTTCTCTTCAAGTGTTGTTGGTACCAAGAAGAAAAAGATTCATTTGGTCTGACTTGGGTGAATTTTAACAAGCCTTGCTTTAAATCTGAGCCTTATGTCCTTGCTTCTCAGGTGCAACAAGTATTTTACGTCGAAGACCCGACTGCAAATTCTGTGCATTATGTAATTAAAAGGTTACCAAGGAATTGGTGTGATGCGGAAGACCAAAATATTATGGAAGAAGAAAGTGGCGACCTTCCTCCTAAATATGATACTGGTCGTGAAAAAGAAAAACAAGTTGGTGATTTTGGTTGGTTCAGGGATGATATTCCTAAAAGACAAATTCCATTATCACCAACTAAAGAGAAAAATACCCCAATGTAGAATGTATTTTTGTATATGTTTCAAGTTAGTAATGAAATAACTAATTTTCCTTATTAATCAAATCCATTTTGTTATCTGCCTACATAATTGTTCTCCCGCTTCTTTACAGTTTTTATGCTTATATCCATAATTATGTACTTTGAATTTTGACTGCATCACATTCCGTCATTTTACCTGCTGCCATTTTATTGCATAACATTTTTTATCATCTGTCTTTTATTGCATCCATAATTATCTTCTATCATTTTATTGCATCACATCTTTTATCATCATTTTTGACTCGTTTTAATGAATTTCTGTTCATTTTTGTAGGATGGCAACAAAACTTGTGAGCTTAAGATACTTCTACGAAGGGGTGTTCGAAAAGACTACTTATTTGGGTGGACGGACCTATCTTATAAACCGCTTGCCAGCCGATGAGCTTTCTTATACAGTGATGATAGAATATGTCAAGGACTACCTAAAATACACGGAGATTGGGGGAGTATATGCGTGGAAAGGGAAAAAAATTGGCTGGAAGCTTCTGAAAACAGATACAGATTTCCTTGAACTGGTAGATAACTGCAAACATGATGACGAAGTACTTTTATATGTGGACAATACTGTTGACAAAAATATCGAGCCATTGTATCCAGGGGTGCCATGGGTAGTCCAACGACCGAGGAAGAACATATTTGCAGGTCTTTTTGTAACTTGCCCTACCTTGAAAAATTAATCATTACTCAAACTTCTTAATGTAATGATCTTGTACAAATATATTCCTGTAACAGGTGCCGCTGGAGCAGTGAGGCGTGCATTTGTTAGTTCACACCAACTCCAACAGCAAAGAAACAGCAAGAAAATTCCAAGGTCTCCTCAGATGCAAGATCTACCACAAGTACTACCTGCGAACACAAGAGGGAATGCGAAAAGGAAATTGGAATTACCTAAGGATTCTAATGTTGAGGTATTACTATTATCCCTCACTCTTTTTATACTAATTATCGTCTTTTTCACATTTGATGTCTAGCAGTTGCAGTCGCTGAACCCGTATGAGCTGTCGAAGCTAAAGCGTGTGCAAGAAAACAAAAAAAAGTTTGAAGAACTGGGGTTGGGAAAATATGCTTCTAATTCAAGTCAACTGAGAGTCGATAAAAGTCAAGAAAAGAACAAATCTGGGGAGCAAGCTGATGAAGAACAAAACGGGAGTGGAACTGATACTAGTGATTCGGCAGAGGTGATATTTATCCATTTATGCGTACATATCGTCATTTCTTACTAATTGATTGTATTGCCCCTGCTTTATATATTGATTAAATATTTTGCACCCTGATATATATAGAATGTTTAGCTACAGGTCATTTATAAATTTTGATGTCCTTACTTATATTTATACTTAATCGACCATGCTTATATGTGAATTGGTAATATATATTGAATGTTTAGTTACAGGTCATTTATTTTTAAACTGTTAGATATAATTTAGCATAATTGGGTTATTGAGATTGAGTTACATGCAAATTACAATAATTTCTTTGTTGGGTTTGTGCAACTTTTATGGGTTAAATCTTTGGTTTTACATAAGAGGTAAGAATATCAAAAATCAGCTACCTTAATTTGACATAATAGGAGTAGTTTAAACAAATCAGTTGCCTAAATATTGTGGCACTTTTTTTTGGTCCATCAAATCAGTTGCCTAAATATATAGTTCCGTGTTGCAATACAAACCATATTAGCTATGGATTGTCACGAGGGATTTTAAAATAAAAGGCAAAGTGAATGCCAGCAACGCGGGCTTAAATTCTAGTTAATCATTATTATATTAATTATCAGTATATAATGTCACTTGTAGTTTGTGTAGCTAATGTTATATTCATGTGACTTACAGGGAAATAAATCTGTGAAGAGAAGGATTGGTACACCTGGTCCTAGAACACGCTCGCGTGCAAATGCCGCAGATGTAGGTGATAAGGACATGCGGAATGCTATCGAGAAAGAAGGAAAGGATGTTTCGAGTGCTACTGAAAAGAGAGCTCCATCTGCTACTGTCCGAGCTACACTTTTAAAGCCAACATGTAGTAAACTGTTAAAAGTAGGTGACAATTATGTACCAAGTGGTTCAGTTGCTGCTTATATTGCGCTGCGGGACCGTCAGAATCAGAACCTTGCAGCTGATCCAAGGATCGAGGTCGATGTTGGTGAATCGAGTTTACAACCTGTAGATGAAGCAGTTGAGGCAGGTAATGCATGTGTATGCCTCATGAAGTATATATAAGTAGGATTATTATCATTAATATAATTATGTATCTACGATCAGTGCCGGATGTACATTGTCCGTATGTTTTTTGTATGCCTGGACAGGTCCTAAAAAATGCAGAGGACGGTCAAAAATGCTTAAAGTTCATGCTAGGAAACCTGAAAATAAGGTAATCATTAAGGTGAATAAACGAGGTCAACCAATTGGAGACAGGAAGATTAGGGCTGAGTTGAGTAATTTTCTGGGGACAGTAGTCAAGGATCACGTGTCAATTACTTACGTTAATTGGCATGTTGTTCCGGAAGCACTAAAGAAGAAGATGCTGGAATATGCTTTGGTGACCCCTCTTACCTTACTTATATTTACCAATTCACATATAAGCATGGATTAATGCGTTACAATTTTGATATATTACAGGATAAGTATAGTATTCCGCAACAAGGGGAAAAATGGGTGTTTAACACGTTTAATTCATTATGGAGAACACACAAGTCCCGTATGAAGAAGGCCCATTATACCAAATATGACACTGATGAGAAGAGGATCCAGAACAGGCCTGATCAAATTCCACTTGAGGAATTTAAAATGCTTTTGAAGTATTGGTCGGATGAGGGAGTTCAGGTACTCATGTACACATTGTAATTAAATATTGCATTTGTTCCTTACTTTAAATCATGTTGCACAAGTATAAAACAGAGCAAGTCTAAAAAAAATATCGTTAAATTTTAAAATCTGCCCGGACTTTAATATATAATTTATAGTTGTTTTTATCTAATAACCCTGATCTTATAATATTAAAATTTGCATGTATCCAAGTTTCAACAGCCACCATTTGATAATTTTAATGTCTTTGTATTTAATTATATCTGATACTTCTATTTTTTTTGTATTAGTCAATGGCTGAGGAGAATACAACCCGTCGAATATCCTATGTTGAGACTCACACTCTTGGTCCCAAGAGTCTTGCTGAAGTTAAAAACAACATGGTATGCTTAATTTGCACTTAGAAACTAGCTGCCATATTTTACTTTATTATCACAGTGATCTTAATGTAAATGATGTTTCTAATACATGCCAGAAAAATAAAGATCCAAATAATGCCTCCCCGTCCGATGCTAAAATGTTTTTCAAAAGTCGTAAACGCAAGCCAGGGCGCAAATACAAGTCCAATCCGGATGAAATTAACAAAAAATTGGTAAGTCTATGAATTTTTTTAGTACACGTTTGAATCTAGAGGTGATTGTGTGGCTAAGTTTCTTAAAAGATTTTCTTTTCAACCTCTCAAGGAGAATCCTCTCTTTGGCCCCTCTTCTTCTGCGTAAGTGTTTTTGTTCTTGTTTGCCCACTTTTTGTTTATTGTTTTTATGAGCATTTTGAGATTGGTTGGTGTGATTTTCGTACAAATTTGAGATTTGGGTTTTTTTTTTATTTTGGGATTTTAGTGCTGAATTTGAATGGTTTTGTGAGGAATCAAGTGGAGGGGTTAGAAAGGGGCAATAAAGATTGGAACTTTAATGTTGAAAGTTTAGCAAAAGATAAAATAGGTTCAAATTTACTGAATTTTCGATTAGTTTGAGCTTTTAGTTATGATGGATTTTTTTCCAGATTTTGTAAAAGAAGGGTATTAACGATTATAGAAACTTTTTAAGTTGTTGTGTGCTATAGAGATTTTGTGATAAAGGTGTCCGTGTTCCCTTTTGTCTTTTTGGCAATGCCATTGCCTGTTTCATATGTCTGTATCTGACTGCTTTGGATTTAGTTTGTATTTTATCTGGGCTACAGGGCTAGTAAGTATATGCTAGAAGAGGGGCAATATGTGGTTTATTACCTCGCAAAAAATGATGAAACTTTTTCTTGCAGAAGGGCATTGAGGATAAGTTGATTGAAGGAAACGATGCAGATGTGATTCTTCCTAGAAAAAAGAATCGACCGGATTGGTTGGTGGGAAGGCAAGGTAAATCAGTTTCGTCCACAGACCCGGCTGTTCCAGTTGCAGATAATTATGTTGAGGAGCTGACTGCGAAGATCACTCAGAATGTAGAGCTTGAAATGGAAGCCAAGGTCAACAGAAAAGTCCAGGAAAACATGGCTTGGTTGGTGAAAAAAATAGGAGAGGCAAATCCGGAGATGAAGATTGATTTCACCGACTTCTGTGCCACATTTTCAAGTGATGCCGACGAAAACGGCACTCCTATCACTCCTGCCACTCAAGGCAGGACCCCCCGTTAAAACACTGTTGTTTTACTATTTGTATTGAACTTTTATCTTGTTGTTCTCGTATTTTGGTATTGCCTAGATTGTTTGAACTGTTTTACTAAGTACTTTGATGGTGTTGGAGGTTGTTTTGGGATGTTGGAGGTTGTTTTAGAATGGTATGGAGTTTAGGATGTTTGGATGGTATTGGTGGTTGGGATGTTGGACTGAATTGGTTGTTGGGATGTTTGGATTTGGATGTTTAGTTTGTAATGGCTATTTCAAAAACAAAGCAGACATTGCAAATTATGTTTAATGTAGTGTTACATTTGCTTATCTAGTGTTACATTTATGGTTTAAATGCAGTTACATTACATAATATTAGTGTTACATTTTGCATATGTAATGTTACAGTAGAATAAAATTAATGTTACAGTAGGTATATAAAATGACCATAAATGACACGTGGCAGGCTACGTGGATGGGACCCACCAGATGACACGTGGAACTGCCACGTCAGCATGTGGGACCCACCAGATGACACGTGGCAGTGACACGTGGAAATGCCACGTCAGCATGTGGGACCCACCAGATGACACGTGACAGTGACACGTGGAACTGCCACGTCAGCATGTGGGACCCACCAGATGACACGTGACAGTAACACGTGGAACTGCCACGTCAGCATGTGGGACCCACAGGTGACACGTGGCAGTGACACGTGGCACTACCACAACAACATGTGGGACCCACTAAGTGCCACGTGTCAGAATAATAGAGTGCCACGTAGCTCCAAAATAATTTCTGGTTAATTCAAATGTAACGCCAAAAACCATTACATTTGGTTGCTATACTGTTACCTTAGGCATCATATGTATCGATATTTTACCGTTACAGTAGGGTCCAAAAAACGTTACATTAGGTACCAAATGTAGCGGCCGCGGATGTAACGCTCCATACCGTTACATTAGGTCTACTGTAACGGATTTTGGGCCTAATGTAACATTAGGAAGGCATTACATTAGGCCATATTCCCCGTAGTGACAGGGTCGAGGCTAACAACCTACACTTCGTCAAGTCCTCCACTTGGTAGAGCTCCATGTCAGTGTTGAACCTTGCAATATACTCCGCCGGGTCGGAACTTCCCGTAAACCATAGATCTCCCACCCCTCGAAAAGATGGGGGAAGAGGTGCTTCACCAACTGCCAATGAAAAAGGCGATGGAGCCGGTTCAAACATAGCTCCCTACCGCTCTTCTGATTGAGCCAGAAGCCTGCGCAAGGCATTCAAGTCTAGATCCTCAAAACCGGATATCCTACGAGACGCTTCCTCCCGTTTCTGCTGATTCATTAACTCTTCAAACCTGTACCGATCCCCGACAGAGTTCTCCAGATGAGGCAAATGATATCTGCGAGCAGCCATTAAATTTCCCTCCAAATTAGATTTTAAAGGTCCTCTTTGACCTCTTTCTACTAGGTTGAGGAGGTTGGCATAAGATCTTCTTTCCCTGTAGCCCAAACTATAATGGTTCGGAGTCCTCCTATGATGATTTGGGTCACTAGTCTGAACCATTGTGAGAGGAATCACATCGGAGTCTCCCAACATCTCATTCTTGTGATTGAAACGGTGCCTTTCATTAGGTCTCTCCTGGTCCACAGTCCTTTGGCCGCCAACCCAAACTTCCTCCCTCTGAAGTTCTCGCCCCCTTTCAGTCCTTTTTTTCATGCGGTCGTGCTTGACCCGGGCGTCGGGGCACCACTCTGTCTGGTGGGAATTCAACATACGGTTCTCCATAGGTCAAGGCCCTGGGTGTAATAGCTTGGAACCGCTGGTCAGTCCTAGCCTCCCCAACAATCTGAACTTCTCTTTCAAAGGGGATTCCCATATGCGAAACGCGTTGGTGGTTAATGGCAGATTCCCTACCAACACGCTGATCTCCACCTGGTGTGCGATAATTTCTTTCCCAGTCATGGTGAGTTGCCCCCATATCTCTCCTTTCCCATCTAGTGGGCGTCGCCCATCATGGTTCGGGCGGGATCCTTCAAAAATTGCCTCTCTCTTTCCATCGCGTCCATCCTTGCACCCATACGGGTAATAGTATTTCCCATATAAGTGATCTGATTCAAGAGCTCAGTATTACTCATCAAGACAGGGGGATCTCCTCCTATCCGTGGCATCGATTGTCCATTAGGAACCCTGGATGTAGTAGATCTTCGGCGCGAGCCTCCTGGAAGTGAGCGATCAAGGTATCTCAGCATCGAATTCCTTATGGCAGAATTTCTTTGTGGCGGCGGGGGTAAATTCTCCGTGGTCCTAGTATCCTCTCCTCGACGATCATCAACACACTCTTGGTTTGACTGCGACATCCTTCCTCCTGAGATGTCAAAAGCCCCTCCTTCTAGCGCCACTTGTTAACGGAGGAATTTGGGAAAACAAATTCGGGGGAGGGTTGCTGGAATTGTGATGGTGGTTGATGACTGTGAACAACGTAGGATGTTTAGGGTTAGGGTTTATGACTTGGGGATGGCTGAGATTGTAGGCTGAGATGTGTGTAGCAATTAAGATCGAATATTAAATTCTCTCTTTTATGCTAGGGTTTTCATCGTGCCATACAATGTGCCTACGTACCCTTATTTATAGAGATCAAGCCAAACGTAGTTCTTGGAGAACAGGTAATCGTAATGGGCTAGGTTTTCCTTATTTAGGAAGCCCATTGGATCGAGGCCACCGCCTTTGACAATTATTACGAACCCTAAAACCCAGCTACTTTCTCGGAGCGTAATGGCTAAGCTATTAACCCGAGATTATCGTGGTCAATGCTCACCTTGGGCCACGGAGATAAAATAGCTTATTGGGCAGTTCTGAGAACTGGAAGTGGACGACATCCTTTGCAATAGGGCGAGATCTTCCTTTAAGGGTGAGACCTAGCCCTCTCAGTAATTATAATAGTTCAAGGACTCAACTTGAAGTCCATAGTCTTCAAAACCCATAATTTACTCACCATGGGGCGAGTTATCAGAGTACGGGCCTAACTAAAGAAAGAGGGCGAGATCTCTATAGTGAGCCCATGGGCGAGATCTATAGAACGAGGCCCATAAATAGAGGGAGGCTATTTTTGGGTATAACAACTGGCAACCTTCATTGGTTTAGTTATAGGAGCTTGGGAATGCTAGACGGGTGATTGTGTATGCATGAATCATGGTTAAAGCCTGAAATTGCCATTTGATAAATGAAAAATGATGGAATAATGGGAAGTTGGAGTAAGGAATCGAGGGCAAGTTTGGATGCATGATCAAATGGGAATGTGAATGAAGCCAAATAACTAAAAAATAACTATAGAATTTTAAAAAGTTTATTTACTATTTATTTTTAATTAAAATAAGGAAAATAACTATAAAATTAGAATAAATAGAATTCAAGAACAATGTGAAAAATCAAAAAAAGGATTATTTTTATTTTTCAACACATATTTAAAATTATTTATTTAATATATATAATAATTTTAATTATTCAAATGATCACTGGGTAAAGTGATATATGAGATTACACGATCATTTTGATATTTAACCGTCCATAAATATCGCCTTCTTTTCGTGGAATAGAGCACTGTTCAGCTTATAAAATAGAAAAGATATCTAAACGATATTCTAATTCTCCATCTCCGCTAGAAACTCTAATTAGTCTCAAATTATATCTCTCCTTAAAGCTCTAAAAACTGGTATGCATTGATTCTTCATATTCGATCAATGGAAGGGTTAAATGGTTATTTGATCATTGAACTGGAACTCAACTTGCAATTAAGTCATCAAACTGAAAAAAATTATAATCAACTCACTAAACTAATAAAAACTTCCAATTAGGTTTACCCCGTTAAAAACGTTAACAAACTTAGCATATGTGTGAGGTGTCATGCTTATGTGTTCAATTTGACCCTAATTATTTTATGTCTGGCCCGACCCACTTAACTTCACCAACACACCCTATAAAAACGTACTCATTCTCTCAAAGTTAACAAGTATTTATGCTCGTGCTCACCAAAAGGGTTTGATTTTTTTAATTCAAATTATCATTTTTTAGATGAGAAATTAATAAATTATATTCCTAGGTTTAACATCAAAAAAAATTCCTAGAAAAATGAATTCCAAAAATATTGTTAAAACTCTTTATAAAATTGTATAATTGTATAATTTACCAAAATTGTACAATTTACCAAAATTTTTAATATCTCTAAATTTTTTTTTTATTTCTTATACTTGTTTTTCTATTACCTGAATCATTAAAAAAGACAAAGTCCAAGATATTAAGCTAGGCAAAAAAAATAAAATCACAGGCTTAATCTTAAAATGTGGAGGCATTATTTCTCTATCCAAAAAATAAATAGAGTAATTTTTATATTTATGACTTTAAATGCCAAGTATTGTTGATTTCCTATACATCAATTTTTAGCTTTCTTGAGCAAAAGATTCATATTTGGCAATTTTATATTTTTTTATTAAAATCATCATTTTTAGATGAGAAATTAATAAATTATATTCCTAGGTTTAGCATAAAAAAAAAGTCCTAGAAAAATGAATTCAAAAAATATTGTTAAAACTCTTTATAAAACAAAAAGTAGGGAAAACATTTTTCTTTAAAAACAGAAATGATAACTATCTCCAAGTAGCATTCAACAGCTTTAAAGCTTGGTGAAGATGAATGATCAATTTGTGTGCTCCATTTGGTATTATTGTATTCATCTTTTTTAATCATATATCTTGTAACTTTATAAATTGTACAATTTACCAAAATTGTAAATTGTACAATTTAACAAAATTTTAATATCACTAAATATTTTTTTTATTTCTTATACTTGTTTTTCTATTACGTGAATCATTAAAAAAGTCATTAAAAAAGACAAAGTCCAAGACATTAAGCTAGGCAATAAAAATAAAATCACAGGCTTAATCATAAAATGTGGAGGCAATATTTCTCTATCCAAAAACTAAATAGAATCATATTTATATTTAAATGACAAGTATTGTTGATTTTCTATACATCAACAATACTTGTCATTTAATCATAAACAGAGGAGAAAAAAGTAATAGTAATAAATTATGTTTTACTATTATGTGAAATACATAATCCAACAAAGAGCATGTACACCTAAAATGTTAATATATCACAGTTTCAAACTAATAGTAGTAAATTAACCAAAGTTCATTAAATTGAGAGTTCCAAGTATTAAATCTAGTTTCATATGTGAAAACAATAGTCTGAAAGGCAAATAAAAAACAACTCCTAAAGAAATCCTCAACATATTTGTTGAAATTGGCACAAAACATCTGATGCCATTAAGAAAAGATAATATTATCAGTTCCTTACCTTAAAGCTTGAAAAGGTCAACTCCTGCTAAATACGATCAACTCCTTAATCCTGCAAACATAAGCACAGTAAGTTTAGTTAAAGCAAAAAACTTATGCAGTACTCATTGAGATACATTTACTTGGTAAAATGCATAATGTTGTTTATTGTACCTCTTTCTCCTGTTTAATTTTCTTATTCAACACCTCATGTGCCATGTCATTTGTAACCTCAGATCTCGACCTACTCTTACTTGACGATTTTGCAGTCCCGGGAGTGTTAGTCTCACGTGCAAATATAGATGCCTAAAATGGTTGATAATAAAATCATATATATAATTATTGTATAACATGTGAAAGATCGAACTATAAATACAAAGAACTTGCCTCGATAACATTCACTACTAAAAAAACTGGATTAGACATCGCACTTAAGACAACGGATCAAAATGCCACCGATGTTAAAAACCTTTCTTATATCTTTAATTTTAAAACCGATGTCTTTTATAAATCAGACATCAGTTTTACTTTGAAAGCGATGTCTAAAACTTTTAAAAAAAATCTATCTAACGACTTAGACATTGGTTGTCATTTAAAGCGATGTTAAAACTCTTTTTAAAAAATTCTGAATTAGTTTCCCCCCTTAGAAATTTTTCTACAATTAGTTTCCCCCCATCTTTCTCCCCCCCTTACAACTTTTTCTACAATTAGCTTCCCCCCTTAAACAAATTTTCCCCCTTAAAAACATAATTTCCCCTCCCGCCCATCTTAAAACATAACCAAATTCATTAAAACAAAAATCATTAAAAAAAACAATCGATCCCCAAATCAAAACAACCTATCTCTCGTCTCTCTCTCTGGTAACCCTAGCTTTTCTTTCAATTAAATGTAACCCTAGCTTTCCTTTCAATTAAAACTCTGATTGAACTTCGTTTTCTTTCAATTAACTTTCTTTTCTTTCAATTTTCCTTCAACAGAATCGTGAAGCACAGCAGCTAGTCGGTAGTACTGTCGCTAGTCGTAGTCCTTCTCAGTGCCAGTCCGTTCAACACAAAGGTCCGTTCCTCTCTCTCTCTCTCTCTCCATCTCTCTCTCTCTCTCCGTCTCCCTCTCCTGTGTGTACTTACTTATATATCTGCTCCAATTTATGTCTGGAATTTGTCTAACTTATGAATTACTTTAATTAGATCGATGCTTATGATTAATTTCAACTTGAAATTAATAGTTGTTTTTTTGATTTGTAAATCTTTGCAAAATATAATGAATAATAACTTGCTAATAGTGTCATTAGTTTGGTGTCTTGTTCTCAAAAACTGGGTTGTTTTGTTTATGCACACCAACTGTTTGAGAAAATGCCTATGCGAAATAACGTTTCATTCAGTCGTTTGTTTGCTTCGATCATGTCTCTAATAGGTGAATTTCGTACAAGTGATGCAGCTTTGTGAGAAGAAAGATATAAGCAGTGGTCCAAGAAGGAGAAAATAAATCGTCCGCCTGGAAATAGGTATAGGTCTCCTATGGAAATGGGTGGTGTAGGTCCTACCTCTCGGATTTCACCTGATGGGGAAGGGGCAAATAAGGGCCTTAGGCCACAAGATGGAGATCCTCAACCAGATAGCTGACCATTGTTTTCGGCCGCTTGGGAGATGCTGGTATTAATGATATGGGGACTAGTAGTAAGAGGAGTTTTCTTGATGAATATAATATGACAGATTCGAGAGATTACATAAGAGGAAAGAGAAGAATGGAATCTTTTAGGGGTAATGGCTCTCAACGGAATCAAGAATTGAGAAGAAGTAATTCATGGTCAGAAAAAAAATTAGGGGTTTCTATGGATATAGACAACAATGATGATGCTTTCAATGAATATCAGGTGGAGCAATAAGTAAAGAAAATGTCAATGCAGATCAGTTTATTGTGACATGAAACAAGATGCATTTAGAGGTAGTCGAAAATCACTCTACATGACTTGTGGCGAAATGAACAGTTCTGGTTAATTGGTGGAACAAGTGCTCAACTGTGATTCATGGTCTACTAAAGGTCATAGCTGGTGTAGATGTCACTTTTACATTGACATCAAAACATGCAGCTCCAGATGATGGTGAAGACGAGTTTGCAGAGCTATATGAGCTCAGTTTTACAGCCTTGATGATTCCACCAGTGACCATATTATTACTGAACATGGCTGCCATAGCAGTAGGTGTGTTCAGGGCAATGTATAGCCCTCTCTTAGAGTGGAGCAAGCTTCTTGGAGGTGGTTTTCTTCTCCCGTTTAAATATATACAATTGTGTTTATTGTGTGCGTGTTTATATCGATTCTGAGTTCTACAGAGATTATTATCGTTTTTGCTATATGTGTGTGTGTGTGTGTGTATGAGTTCAAGATATCTTTGGAGATGAATCTGGGAATTTGATTATTGTCTGTTGTGTGCAGATTTATCAAAGCGTTATATGATTTACTTGATGGATCTTCAGATAATGCGAAATTTGAGGATGATTGTCGAGCCATTATTGGTAATCAGTCTTATGTGCTCTTTACTTTAGACAAGTTGATATATAAACTAGTCAAGCAGGTAACCGGTCTATAAAGCCCCAAACTTTCTATACTTCTGTATTTTTGTTCAACAATGTATAAGGAATTTACACATTTTCTGTAGCTTCAAACTGTTGCCAGTGATGAGATGGATAACTGTTAAATCTCTCTCTCTCTCTCTCTGTGGAATTTACTCTATTTTCTTATTCATCTTTTGCTTCTTGATGAAGGTTTCTTGTTCTGTTAATCTATATATTATCTCGGAGAATTTGTGTATGTAGGAATGGACCAAGAGGAAATCGAGAAAGTAGCATTATCGTATTCGTGTATATAGTAAATAAGTTCATTTTGTAATTACTTTTTAAAGTGAAGTCGTACTTTTCCTAGGATTTTTGACTAATTACTAGTATTATATGATGCTGAGCTTTTATGTTCTTGAATAGGAGCCTTGCCTTAAAACTGCTTTTACACCATATAAATGTGATTTTATTTGTATTTGTTGTATAAACAGCATGTTTTTGTCGATTGAAACTTAAAAGCATCAACTGATCTTGATTGCCTGCTAATTAAAAAGTTCAGGCACTTTCTATTGGTAAAATTTACACTGATTTGCAACTTACAGGGATAGTTTTCTGGACCTTGCTCCATTTTGCTGTTTTATATAGCCACATATTTTTTTTAATGTTTGGATGACTTAAAATTTGTTTCACAATGATTCGACAAAAGAGTTTTAGGGAAGACTTTCTTCAAATTTTTTTCATTGCTCTCTAAATTTCAATAAATTTCCGCTCACATCTTATTACTATAGTCCTTCCAATCTTACCTAAAACATGTTTCTTTCCGGTTTTGATGCACCCAGTAACCAGGCCGTAGGATCAAGGTCTCATGTTGCTATTAGCCCAAAGAATCTTCTTAGTATCTTCAGTGTACTATAACTGGCCTAACGAAAAATATGGATGGCCTTGCTCTTAACCAAACAGGTTCTGCTAGACTTTTTGGGGAATTGAAGTGTGCACAATGTTGAAGTGTCTGTAGTCTATAACAAACATCGTGATATTTATATAGCTAACAGGTATTTAGCAGGTTGTGTGAGTATCCTTGTCTCCACAAGATCTGGTGTTTTGTAAATTCCATACAGTTATATTGTTTTCCGTGTTATGATGTGTATTATGTTCAAGTAACCCCAGTTATATTGTAATGCTGATTGGCAATAAATCAGATCTTCAGCACCTTTCTGCTGTTTCAACTGAGGATGCAAAAGCGTTTGCAGATAGGGAATCTCTTTACTTCATGGAGACTTCTTCACTAGAGGCCACTAATGTTGAAAATGCTTTCAAGGAAGTTCTCTTAATCTAATAATTCAATTTGCTGCATCAGGGTTATATTTTTTTTCATCTTTTCATTCATGGTTTTGTTATTCATGAGATATGTAGAAAGAAATATTTTTGTACAATGTTGTTTAAAGAGGCTCGAACCAGGACGCAAAAAGAGCTGATTAACCTGTGCCTCACCAATGTAAATTGCCTGTTGTATTTGGTAATGAATAGTTGAGAAATGCCATCCAAGTTCCGTTTGTTTACTTTTTGTTGTTGTTGTTTTGGTTCTAGTTTGAATACAGGAGGAATAATACATGCAATCAAGAAAAATTAACAACACATATAAGTGAAAAACGATGTAAAAAAGCAGAAATAACATCATATTGAAAATAACCAATGTCTAAAACCGATGTTAATAAGGGCATACAACATTGCTTAATTTTGAAAACCGTTGTTAATACAAAATTCAACAACAGGTATTGATAATAAAACGATGTGAAAAGTACGAAAATGAAGTAGTGAAACCGATGTCTTGGAGTATTTTTAACATCGGTTCTATAATATAACTGATGAAAAGCGATGTGTAAATATGTATTAGACATCGGTTAAAAACCGATGTCTAAACTTTAGACTTTTAACATCACACGCGAAGACATCGGTTCAATTTCAGAAAAGACATCGGTTTTTAACCGATGTCGTAGGGGGTTTTTCTAGTAGTGATTCAAAGAGGAATCTTCAACTTTTGTAAAGTTTGAATTAGAGACTTCGTTGGTTGACTTGAAATCACATATGTCGGACGCGTAGTAGATATTGCTATCACTTAGGATGTTATCTTTATGTATATCAATGACCAGTGTATACTCCTTGCCAACAATAATTTTAATTATGTCCGAAAATTTTGTAGACTTTGCTTTATCTTTTTCCATATCTACCACCAATTTTGTTGCTGTAATGTCAACCATTCTTTTCACTGCCATATCTTCGAGAATAACATTGCAAGCATCTGTCTCGTCTTCGGCAAGGATACACAACTTATACATATTATAAAAGTTAAAGTTATTCCATCAACTTAATACTAAATTCGTAGAAGCCATTTTCTTAATAAATTTATTTTTTTAGTATATCTTTTTTAGGCTTACAAATATAACATAAATAATTGGTGAAGTACATTTTCTTCATAAGTGTACATACTTTTTTCCTGGAACTGGCATTGATTTTGGACAATAGGTACATCTGAATGCTTTTTCAAGTTTAGATACTTCATGTTTGCATGTGTTACAACTCTTATACCACCAAGAATTGATCTTCTATTTGGTTAACTTTAATTCGACAAAACACTTGTTTCTGTAACACCAAAAAAAAATCGAAATAGTTAAATAAATGATTTGTAGTAAGCACATATTATCAACATTTATTTTGGTTCGATATTAGATGAATACCTCGATATAGCCTTTGTCAGTAAGTTCATCCATGTTTTTTATAGTTAACATTTCACAAGTACTTCAGAACATCAGATTCTTTTTTATAGCTATAGATTTGTTGAATCCAGCAACCAGTACTTCTAGGCCATGCAATCTTATGAAGGTAATGATCCTTTCAGTTGAAGGGCATTTTGCCGTCAGTACTATGGTGTATTTGTCCCTGGCAACCTTCATTGGTTTAGTTATAGGAGTTTGGGAATGCTAGACGGCTGATTGTGTATGCATGAATCATAGTTAAAGCCCGAAATTGCCATTTGATGAATGAAAAATGATGGAATAATGGGAAGTTGGAGTAAGGAATAGAGGGGAAGTTTGGATGCATGATCAAATGGGAATGAAGCCAAATAACTATAAAATAACTATAAAATAACTATAGAATTTTAAAAAGTTTATTTACTATTTATTTTTAATTAAAACAAGGAAAATAACTATAAAATTAAAATAAATAGTAAATTAATTTTTAAAAATCTAAATATATTATCTAAAATAATAAAATTTAACAACATATCATTTAATTGCGATAGAATTCAAGAATAATGTGAAAAATCAACAAAAGGATTACTTTTATTTTTCAACACATATTTAAAATTATTTATTTAATATATATAATAATTTTAATTATTCAAATGATCACTGGGTAAAGTGATATATGAGATTACACGATCATGTTGATATTTAACCGTCCATAAATATCGCCTTCTTTCCGTGGAATAGAACACAGTTCAGCTTATAAAATAGGAAAGATATCTAAATGATATTCTAATTCTCCATCTCCGCTGGAAGCTCTAATTAGTCTCAAATTATATCTCTCCTCAAAGCTCTAAAAACTGGTATGCAAATTCTTGATTCTTCATATTCGATTAAGGGAAGGGTTAAATGGTTATTTGACCATTAACCTGGAACTCAACTTTAAATTAAGTCATCAAACTGAAAAAATTTATAGTCAAAACTCATTAAACTAATAAAAACTTCCAAATAGGTTTACCCCGTTAAAAACGTTAACAAACTTAGCATATGGCCCGCAAGGGTTGTCTCAGTTGGTTAAAGAGAGGTCATCTCACCTCTTGGTCACAGGTTCGACTCCCATGGGAGGCGGATTTGTGATTATGCCATCATGGAGCAAAGCCTGTCGCACGGTTTGCCTTGGATCACGTGGTTTGCAGGCTATTGCGTGAGCCCATGGGTTTACCCAGAGCGCACCCGAAGGGTAGCGGCTGCGGGTTCCCATATGTTAAAAAAAGAAAAAAAAAAACTTAGCATATGTGTAAGGTGTCATGCTTATATGTTCAATTTGACCCTAATTATTTTATGTATGGCCCGACCCACTTAACTTCACCAACAAATCCTAGAAAAACGTACTCACTCTCTCGAGGTTAATATCTTTGTCTCAAACTGATTTGTTTATCAGCAACAAAGAAAATCATGGTGACAAGGTACAAATCTATTTACTCTATTGCCCTATATTAAAAAAAAAATTGTTGGTGTTTTGCGTTTGTGTGTATATATATAAACACACACATATCTTTGCAAATTAAGGGAATCATATTATATCCTTGTTTTATTTTTTTTTTTTGCGTTTTACAATAGATTTGATACATCCTATAATTTACACTGATTTGTTTGTGTGTGAGGAGTGTTACAAATTTGTGTAAAATAATTTACATGTAATTTTGATACCATAAAGTAAGGGTAGATTTCTGGGATTCCTCTTTGATATGCTTGGAATTCAATTATTTGCTTAAGCAATATTATACGGTTGGTTTTCTTAAGAATTACTAACGCGACATATGATATGTGAAGAATGCAAGATTTACACACTTGGAACAGGCATGTGGAGAAGTTTAGGACATCTTCCCTCTTTTGTGAACGGTCTTCAGAATGGTAGAGTTGGTGGTGGTAGTTGGTCTGGTACATTCATTGATGGAAACCTGCATTGGTTAGCTATTCTAGAGGACACCCAAAAAGAAATGGTATTTACTTTTGATTTGGAGAGAGAATCATTTCAACTAACTGACTCTGCTCCTCAAGTTGATACACTTATTCATGCAGGAGTTTGGGAACACTAGGAGGGTACCTGTGTATTTGTGATTTCACACTAGACGATCTTATCGTCATTTGGATGATGAAGGAAAATTGGACTAAAGAAATTGTCATTAAGTCTAACTATAATCTATATTTTGTTAGCCCTCTTAACATTTTGAAAGATAGGACTATCTTAATGTTATCTGATGCTTGTTTGTTCATTTATAATCATGACTATAAAACTGACCTGCAACCACTTAATGATGTTTTCCGGGATGGGCTGCAGACCCCTTGGATGGACTTTGATGCAATAGTTTATGTCCCAAGTTTTTTAAGTCTCCGGAGTTACACAGAGGAGAAGGTTTCACTTTTTAGTTCTCAGTAAGTCTTGGTGCTTTCTGCTAGATGATTGCAAGGTTTCAAGATGTTGCAGCATGAAGCTCAAGTCTCTTTCTACTCTTTATATTTACACAAACTCTGTATGTTAGGTTGCGGTTCATTTGTGTTTACTGGGGTTCCCATTGTTATACTTCGGGAGGTATTGTGTTTATTAATTTCATAGTTTGTGTGATATTCTAATTTATGTTATATAATTATTAATTTATAATAACTTGCGATTGTGCGATTGAATACTTCTATTCATTATTGATTTCCGGAATGGTTTGTACCGAATCATATATCTATTAAATTTGTTTTGTCTAACCATATAGACATCAGTATTATGTGCTGCATCTTTAATCAGAAGAGTTGGTTGCCAAATCATCCTACTTAAACAAGTGAAACACAAATACATTGAGCGCCAAAACAACTTCAAAAAAAAATCAGAGTGTCTAAAGTATTTCGTGACCTCTGATGAATTAAGTTATTCTCTAGATCTGTAAAGCATATCTAAAGTTCATATCTAGCATGTGAATCTTGTTGGCTAGATAGTCTTCACAGTTAATATTTCAATTTGCAGTATTTAAAATTGAGATATTAAGATACTCTTTTCAAGCCTAACTTACTGTGCAGCTATATCATAACCGCCTTCATTCAACTAATATTTTACGAAAAGGACACCTTATGTCAAACAAGGCAGTGCTGTATAGATTTGCTTATATTTGACAGGGTGCAACATTCATTTGCATTTAGGATAGGAAAACAGGAAATTGCTTATGTAATGAGGACCAACATAATCCTAATTACCTTAAAAATTGTGCAGTTAGGAATAAAAGAGCTCATGCATGGGGAAAAAACAGGTCGAAGAAAGCATCCAAGCAAACACGATTTGATTCAAATGTTACTGATGAGAGCGGCGTAGAGAACTGGAGACTTTGCCTGCAGCAGTGTCCTGACAAATGGAGCGCCTGAGTGCAGGTGAGTATTTAGTTTCCTCCCCTCTTCCGTTGACCTCATCTCTTAAAAGAGGCTACAGTTCAGTTGTATGGGCATTATCCATATAAGAGGGAGGGCTGGGTCAGCCATTCAGACAAACAAAGTTCTTTTAAACCAGAATTGGTGTATGTTTTACTGCTAAATGACTTGCATTTTCTGTGACTTTATCGCTTATAAAATAAATAGGCAAGTAATGAATCATTTCTAATATATTCCACTTGAAGTTCAATTATATACTTTCTCACGTGATTTATTATTCTTAAACTATGAAATCTTTGTTATTTCCTCCCTCTATATTTAGGGAGAAAAAATTATAGGATTTCATTAAAATGATTGTTCACTGGCATGCATGGATAAGTGCATAGGTGGATTTCATTAACTAGGTGTTCCTTTAGGTGTTCTAATATAAATTTTGAGATTTTACCAAGTGTTTTGATAAGTGTTTTAATTATGTATAATTCAATTTTTTGTTTTAGTAAATATGAAAAATGTATTTAAGATTTTAGTAGGTCAAGGATTATTAAGTGTTCGAGTTAAAAGGATATACTCCAAAATATTTTTTTATCATTCGAAAATATTAGATTTTGTGGTTTGACAAATACTTTAGCTACAAAATTTGAATCATACTTATTATCAAAGTTGTTTTGTATTTTTAGTATGTAGAAGATATATATTTATTGCAATCAATCAAAATAGATTGTATTTAATGTCTTAATTGAAGTAATAATAAATCAAATGTTACTTTCCTTTATAACTCTTTTTGCTACTACAAAATGATAATAAGATCAACGGTCTAGATGTTGGTCTCTAAGTTTTCTCTAAAAAAAGGTTTTCTCTAGATCACTACTCTCTCTCTCTCTCTCTCTCTCTATATATATATATATATATATATATATATATATATATATATATATATATATATATATATATATATAGAAAGGAAAGCTTTAGTGTTCAAGGGCAACTTGAATGTTTGAAAAAATATATACAGAAGGTATTTTAGATTATTAAACTGACTTGCATTACTAGAACAACTTCAATATAATGGTGAGGGGATACCTAATGAAACAATCATGCTCCTTGAAATGTAATAATAACAATATTGAAAAAATAGTTTTAAAAAGATATGTTGTTATTTGTTTAGTGTATATCGTGAACTCGGTTAATCCTACGATTTTTATATCAATAAGAAAATTATTATGTTTAGAAAAATCCTTACCTATTCCCCTCTCGTATATATAACCAATATGTCATCTTGATTTGCATAGGTTTCAAGATAAATATGGGTTTGCTTTATCTGATTCTGTTATTGATATGAATCCTGTTATAAGGCTATATTGGTTATAGGACTCCTCAGTTATTTATGAAGTAGGCGTGGAAACAGTAAAGAATAATGTCATAGTGAAAGTTATGCGATGTGATTTTTTAATTGGTCTATTTGATATGTATTAGACTATATTTAGAAAAAAATTATTAGAATATAAATTAACTTAAGTGTAAAATTACTTATCCGTTAATTCATATGATAAATTGTATTAATATTAATATTATCATCCAATCACCAAAACGTTTACAACCCCCGCTGAAAGTCAAAATCCCTCTTTATTGTTTTTACTTAATTTTAGTTTTCATTTAATTTCTCTCTTTTTTAGAATATTTCTACCAATTTAATGAAATTTTACCCATTTTTTGGGTTTTGTTCTTATGGGAATTTGGTATATTTAAATGTTCAGTATCGTGGATCCCAATAATATTTATATAAATTCTTTGAAAATATTTGTAGGGGTCGTGATCAATTTTTCGAATACATATTAAAACATACTTATTTCTCACGACCGCAATAAATCATTAGATCATCTCTTAAAAAAAGGTTGCATGTTTCAACGATATGAGAAAGGATCTCTACTACTACTGTGCAAGATCCATGAAACGAACGTAATTATGACAAAACAAACTTTCGTGTATTCTAGTTTGTTATGAATTTGTTCCATTCCATATCACTTTATAAATTATGTCCTTTTATTAGTGAAATGATTTATAATAGAAAAATAAATATTATCAATCAATTAAACAAATCCAATATATCGCGCTCTTAAAGTAAGATATGCCTATTAGAGTTTATGGTGATTACACTCAGCTTGTTCGTAATAACAACTTATATATATATATATATATATATATATATATATATATATATATATATATATATATATATATATTCAGTTTGGGAGTTTGTATGTTGGATTATTCTTTTCTATTAAAACATGATATATAAAATTTTTGTTTTCTTTTACTCGTAAAATAAGACATTTGAAAAGAGTATCACCTATCTTCTTTCTATTTGATTAACTTGTTAAAATAAAATACTACCTATAAAACTGAAATCGAGTGTGTAATATATAAACACGTAATTACATTATTATATATGCGTCCTTGTAATTTAATTATCGGGTAAATAACACGAAATTCATTTTCCTTTAACAATGAGTATATTTTTTCAAAATATATCATAAGAAGCACTTACGTAGACCTAACAAATCATTTGTATTATGTACATTCATGTCATACTTTATGATCTTGCACGAAACGGCATGAAATTAAATCGTGTACCCGAAATTCGAACACAAAATGACTCTAAACTACACGAATTTTTTCGCGTACATGAAAAGAAATAAAATACGCGAATAGAAAAACAATGACAATTACATGAATAGTATTATGTATCCAAGTTATGTAACTGAGAACAACATTAAGATGCTACAAAATAAAACATGGTGTAAAGTCTCGAACCCTCTTTTTTTTTTAATTTTGTTTCTTCTTAATAAGTATCTCTCTTTGTGTTGAATTTTTATACCAAGTTATTAGTTTTTTTATCCATATTTTAGGCTTTGTTAATAAGTATCTCGTTGGTGGGTTATATTTGTCGATATATTCGATTTTGTACTATCTTATTATGAATGATAAGTCCCCTTTTCTTTATCTTTATTTACTCTTTTTTTCGACAAATATCTCTCTTTATTGAGAGTTTAGTACCCCGTTGTATATTTTGTTTACGCATATATGTTATATTAGTTCATTGATTTGGGTAGTGCAGAATCGCAATTATGATTGGTTACTCGAATACGTTTTGACAAATCAGATATACATATTCCTCATGATTATATGTTAAATTATCTCGCCAAGAAGGCTGAAGGTTGTACATTTCAGTAATATAAGGGAGTTATGTACCACAATTGAAGATTTTATCAACGATTGGATGAAGGAAATCCCGATTTGATCTATTTTACTATGTATTTGTTCAATTTTGATTATTTTTATAGATGTCGAATGCTCTTTAATTGAGGAATTAGTTACCTATAAAAAATGGTGATTTAAAGGAAAATTTGGAATTTTTATTACTTTAGTAGATGTCGTTTGCCCCTTTATTAATGAATTACTCACGTATAAAAAATGGTAATTTATATTTAAAAAAAATTGCGCTCAGTTGACTAATATATTATAAAAATGTTCAATAACAATATTTCATTGATTCTGTATTAATTTTTATTTTTTTATTGATAATATATACACAATTAATGTCTAATAGTCTAATAATATTTAAAAATTTATTTTATATTTTGAATAATTCAAATATATTATCACATCAATTTGTTTGTCCCATTAGTTATTGCATTTAAAAAAAATATTCATTAGTAAAATATTGAAAGAAAATTGGTTTAAAATTCCTTTTAATAATTTAATTGGATGAATTTAACTTTTTTATAAATAAATAATTTAAAATTTTATATAACTTAACTTTTGAACTCGTAATTAAATCAGTGTGGTAAATAATTTTTAATTTAAAGTAATTTTTAATTCAGTAATAGCATATTTATAAAATTTGATTGTACCTTATGATTTTATAATGAGAGTTTGAGATGTTAAAGTATTATATATTATAGATAAAATAGATGTATTACTTTTTTATTTTTTAATAATAATCATTTTATTTAAAATAAAATTGTTAAGTACCCACAATAAGTAAATTATGATGACAATGATATTATTGTTTTAATTTTAGTGGTTAATTCTGATCGGCTCTAATATACATTTATGAAAATTAATCCTTAATATACATTAGTGTAATTATGATTAATTGTAAATCAAAATAGGGGTAAATTAGTTAATAAGTTGAAAATCAGTTAATGTTATATTTTTTTATAATTCTGATTGATTTTAGTTTAAGATAGTAATTTAATATAAATATTTTTGACATTAAGAAATATGTAATAAATAGGTATGATAAATCAAGTAACTACTACATTTAAATTAGAATTAACCAATCATGATTAGTATAGTAAGATGTTAAATCAAGTAACTGCTATACCTAAATCAGAATTGTTAACCAATCATGGTTAGTATAGTAAGATGGTTAGTATAGTAAGATGAGAATGTTAAATAAGGAAAACTTTAAATCTAATATGAATGGTCTAAATTTTAGAGATGGTCTCTAATTGGTCATAAAATAATTCATAATTTTCTGATTGGTTAACTATCTTTTAACTGTACATGGGTAGACTCAGGTATTATAATAAAGATATGTTAATAACTTTCTGTTCCCTAAATGCAACTGTTCTTAAGAGTCATTGTTGGTACTCTTTTCAGGAGAATGCACCACAATGGATGACAAAGGATGTTTTAGAAATGGTGGAAATAACAACAGGGTATAACCCGAAGAACCCGTATCCAAAATGTAGAAGTATATGCTCCTTAATTGTAGATTTATGATCATAATTTATAACCGTTTTTTTATATTATTTTATGATAAGAGTAGATAATAAATATGTTGGACTTTGGTAATTGTGAGAAATTCAAAATAAAGTAGCATTTTTGTTTTTCTTGTAACGGCTTATATGTACTACCGACATTACTATTTACGATTTTTTTCACATGGACGTTGAAGTCGGTGTTTTTTTTAATATTTTTTAAATAATAAAATTATTAATAACTTGAAGTTGGGACCAAAAATATTATAGGCCCACGCGAACCGCGGCCTGTTTCCTAGTATAAAGTACGTTATTGACTTTGATCTCCCTATCCGAAGTAGCAATAGTCGAAATAAATTGTAATACATAAACCCTGTAAAAACAATCCGCCGCCTGTGCTTTCGAGTTCCGTCTGCTCAAAAAACTAGTCTCATTTCTACCGTGTGTGCTTCCGAGTTCCGACTGTGCTCGAAACCTAGCCTTGCCTCTTCTTTCTGCTCCAAGCTCTTGTAATAGGTAATTTGTAAATTGCATATTTCTTTTTTTTTTCAGATCTTGTTATTTAATTTTTCGATTTTATTGATTAATAGAATTTAACTGATTACTAAGTGAGAAATTAATGATTAGAAATTGTTAGCATCTAGCTTTTTGGGATGTAAAATCTCTGAGCTAGATATATAAATGAATTTCCGAATCAGTGCGTTGATGTGTATATCATGTATGTGTATATCACTAGAGCTCATCATTAGTAATTAGCATCAGGATGAAATTTTTAAGAATGCGAGGGTTCTGGTTATTTGGCCTTGGTCTAAACAGATTTGATACCAAATTAAGCTATTTACTATAGTAAAATTTTATTGTGTTAGGACTTATCATGTATATTGTTACTAATTTTAAGTGTAGCCATGATTTTCTTTAGAAATATGATCATGATATTTGAATTGTTAAATTTGGAAAACTATATTAAGATAGTTGTTCATTTGTGTAATGATTCATTGGTTTGTTTGAGAATTACAAAAATAGTCAAAAATATATTTGTTCACTAATTTATTTATTGTATTTGGTGCATGGTGTGTAGTGGCAAGTTCTTTACTATGGACTTACCCGCGGATATACTGGCTGAAATTATATCAAGAACTCCCGTCAGGACAATAATCTATTGCAAATGTGTGTGCAAAAGATGGCACAATATACTCTCAGAACTGGGTTTTGCTAATCTACATCTATCTAGATCATCTGAAGTGGTTTTATTTCATCAAGGGGACGACGATGTCGAATCTGCTTACCTTACACTGGTTGAACTAGATGATAAACGTGACCAACATGATATTCATCATGACCCTCTAATGAAATTTTCCCTAGGAATTGACTTCGAATACTATGAGATGTATTTAAGTGGTTCAGTTAATGGGTTAATTTGCTTAGAGGATCAATGTGATGGTTCAACTTATGTATGCAATCCAATTACACAAGAGTACATACTCCTTCAAGATTATGAGTACACCAAAAACTCATATTTAATGGGATATTATGGCTTTGGATTTGTTGAATCGAACAAAGAGTACAAGATTGTACGCTTTCATAAGGTTAGTTTACCTTCAACTGAAGGCTCATATAACCTAGGGAGCGAGGTTTATACGCTTGGAACGGGCATGTGGAGAGATCTAGGACATGTCCCCTTCCATCTAAATGGATATGATAATGGTACTTATGTTAGTGACAACCTCCATTGGTCTGCTGAAGAAGGTATATGTACTTTTGATTTGGATAAAGAATTATTTCATCTGATGAAAGCTCCTCCTTTGTCTAGTGGGGATAAAGTTGTCCATAGGAACTTGGGAGTCCTTAAAGGTTGCTTGTGTATATGTGATATCACACTTGACTCTGAACTTGTCATCTGGGTGATGAGAGATTATGGGGTGGAAGATGGTTGGAGCAAAGAACTCATCACTCTTACTCATCTGATACATGGTGGTATACATACTGACGTGGTTCGGCTCCTTAAAGTTCTCAAAGATGGGAACATCTTAATGTATTGCGACCCATTACAGTTTACTTATCATCCTCGACACAAAACTTTGCAACATCACATTTTCCCGGAGGGCGACTTCGTCATATTTAATGCAAAGACTTATGTCCCCAGTTTTATCAGCCTCAAGAGTTTCACCTTGGAGCGCATTTCAAGATGGTAGTCGTCAAGTGTAGCATGGTGCTCATCACTTTAATTACTGGTTTCATTTCAAGAACCCGTAATGTTTTGAAGCCTTCCTAGTTGTCTATCTCATATTTGTAATCCTAATTTCAAATTTCAAATTTTAATAATTCCTGTAGGCTGCAGGATAAATTTAGCAATTAGTGCTTGACATTTTAATACATTTACTTATTGCATGGTTTGAATGGTTTTTATGTTGTATGATTTGTATGTTGTATATTAGTTCTGTGTAATAAGTTATTTTATGTGCCATGTGATTATGTGAGTGAGTATTGCATAGATGTGTTTATATAAGATAGGGTGCAACATTTGGCCTCTGAGGTTAGCAAATCATAGGGGACTGCTTATCAAGGGTGCAACATTTGGCCTCGAGGTTAGCAAATCATAGGGGACTGCTTATCAACATTGTGCAGTTTCAAACAAATGATCTCATACATTGAAAAGAAAATCGAAGAAATCTTCCTGATAATGCACCATTTGATTCAACTGTTTCCGAAGAGAGCGATTTTGTGAAAGTCAACACATATGACAAATTGGTCATGAATCTTGATAAGATGTCAGCAACATTTTTGACACAATGGAGCAGCTGAGAATGCGGGCAACAGTGCAACACATATATAGCTGTGAAATCTATGTTATTTCCTTCCTCTAAATTGGAAAAAAGATGGGGATATTATCAAAATGCTGACTTTGCCGTTCACTGTGTGTTTAATAGTCCCTGCTAGAAACCATAGCGCTACCTCCACTTTCTCCTCCAAGTTCTTTTGCCAGGTAATTTCTAATTTTGTACTTTTTTTAGTTAGATTTATTAGATATTGTGATTTTGAAAATAGTTAGCAACTGTCCCTAAAGATGTAAATCTTATAATTGTTTGAATAATGATTTTCTGAATTAGTGTCTTGATATGTATATCATTTTTTTGTCAATACTTCTAATTTGAAATCCCATTCGGGTATTAAGATTGAAAAAGACTCTGTAGACGAAAGGTTGGGTACGTTTGATTTGGATAAAGAATCGTTTCCACTAATTGCAGGTCCAGCTGTTCCTGAAGTTTGTGGTTGTATAACTTTTCGGAGCTTAGCTATCCTAGGAGGTTCCTTTGTACTGATTTCTTGTAAGATGGTACGCCAGATGAGAAGGTTTGTCCTCTGAAAGTTTTGAAAGATGGGACTATTTAATGTATTATGAGGAATTGAGGATCAGTTGTTCACTTATCATGCTGGTACTAGAACCAAGCAAGAGCACATTATTCCGGACAGTTCTTTCAAGACCAATAATGCAATAGTTTATTGTAGAGAGAATGCAATATCAATTAGTGATTGAGGAGTGTAGGCGTATGCTTCTCGAGTCAAACAAAGTTTCTTTGATTTTTATTAAACGATCTGCTAACATGGTTGCTCATTACTTAGCTAAAGAGTCATGTTATTACTCAGGTCGTGTTATTGGTAGGAATGTTGTTCCTGTCGAACTCCAGAATGTAATGCTGGGCGATTTGCCTTAAGTTATAAAATCTTCCTTTTCGTCAAAAAAAAAAAGAATTGTGGAAAACCTTTTCATTTTTAATTTACTATGTTCGAGGAGTATTAAAAATTGTTCTAATAATTTATACAAATTTGTTCTAATAATTCACACAAAAGCGTAATCAAATATTCTGTAACACATCATTATGCATTAATGTTATGTTAGAATTTGCCATACATCACTTGATTAGATGTTTTTGTTAACCTGGTGACGAAAGTTGAGATGGTGTGTCGATTTCTTACGACTCACTTGGATAAAAAAATTTGATAAACTTTTGGGAATGCTTTGAATGCAATAATGGCACTTACATTTCTGACATTCCTTTTCGATATGCAATGGACTTATGTGCTTAAGCAAATTTTAAATTGGTTTTTTTAGAATACCAACACTACGAAAATGTAAAATTTATAATATATTATTTATGTAATTTGTTTTTGTTGTCAGGGATGGATGATTCTGTTTGGTGAAGGAGTGCAGTGGCTAGCTAGTCATTCGGTATGGATTTACCGGCAGACATTGTGGCTGACATTCTATCAAGATTGTCCGTCAAGACAATAGTCCTTTACGGATGTGTATGCAAAAAATGGAACAATTTACTTTCGGAAACCTGTTTTGTTAGTCTTCATCTAACAAGATCACCTAAAGGGCTTATAGTTCATCGAACAAAGCGAACAATTCATATGTTGAATCTGGGGGAACTAGACGACAAATTTGAGTATCGTGATATTATTAATATGCCAAGATTAAGAGAATGTTGGTTATTGGGTTCAGTTAATGGGTTAATTTGTTTAGAGGTAAAGGAAAATTGTGATGATGCACTTCAGATATGGAATCCAGTTACACGAGAGTACATAATCCTTCCGGGTGACAAGTGTGACAAATTATCGATTCGTGGTTTCGGATTTGTGGCAGCCAGCAATCAGTACAAGGTCGTAACCTTGTATCTTGGTAGAAATAAGTCAGAATGCAAGATTTTTACACTTGGGACAGGCATGTGGAGAAGTCTAGGACATCTCCTCTTTTTCGAGAATGGCCTTCAGGATGGTAGAGTTGATGCTGGTAGTTGGGGTGGTACTTGGGTTGGTACATTTTTTGCTGGCAAACTTCATTGGTTAGCTAATCAAAAGAATACCAATAACGAAGTGGTGTATACTTTTGATTTGGAGAAAGAATTATTTCAAATAAATGTTTTACTGAGAAAGGAGTCTGGGAACGCTAGGAGGGTACTTGTGTATATATGATAGTACACCAGATGCTGATCTTGTCGCCATTTGGATGATGAAGGAAAATTGGACTAAAGAAATTGTCATTGAATCTACTCTTGGGCTATATTTTGTACAACCTCTAGATATTTTGAAAGATAGGACGATCTTATTGTCATCCTGTGATTATTGTTTGTACACTTACCGTCTTGATCATAAAACTCTGCAACCACGTGAGGATGTTATCCCGGACGGGCTGCAGACCCCTTTTCTGGACACATATAATGCAATAGTTTATGTCCCAAGTTTTGCAAGGCTCAAGAGTTTCAAGGAGGAGAAGGTGCACCGTTTTAGTTCTGAATTTGGTTTAGTGCTTTCTGCTAAATGATTGCAAGGTTTTAAGATGTTGCAGCATGAAGCTCAGCTCTCCTTTTTTTTTTTGTTTACTCTATGTTCACTTGGGTCCCATTTGTTATATTTGGGGAGCTACTGTAACTTTAAAAAAAAATAATTAATTTCATAGTTTTAAAAAAATTTAAGTTATAACAAATGCTGTATTAGTGTTATCCTTTTTCTTTTGAATATAAGATGATTATATGAAATTTTTTATTATGATGAATTATACAACTCTATGGGATAATGGAGTTTAATCATTAAAATCTATAAAACTTGTGGTGAGTTTCATAATTCAATGCCTTAAAACTGTAAACAAGTGCTGAACTTTGAGAGTTTAATGCAGCAAAACAAAACGAGGAAGATCGAAAGGGACCTGGTGGTTTATATATATATTTGCTCCATTCCGCTGGACGATTCAGATGGCGCATTAAACTCTCAGAACTTATTTGTTGAACTTGATCTATCAATTACAGGAGAGTACATACTCCTGTATGAAAAGTGCATCAGAAATCCATTTTTGTAACTCATAGTTTGGATTTGTTGCGGTTTGCTATTATTTCACTGAAGGCTCAGATTATAAGTTGATTTGCAAGGTCTATACCCTTGGAACAAGGCACATGGAGAAGTAGTTATGCAGCATGCAATGTGAGAACTACCTTTACGTTGCTCTCAGAAACCGAGACCTACTTAAGCCTTCCAATCCAAACCTATATCATTTTGAGATGTCCAAGTCCTTGACAGTTCTTATAACCACTGATCATGGAGGTCCGTGAAACAGTATTTGGACAAGGCATCACACGTTAATTGATGACATAGTTAATTGATAATCCCATGTCAAAACTGTCCAACTACTGAACTACAACTTCCTTTTAACCTCATTACCTTTTAAAAAAGACAATATATACACTCATCTGCGATTAAAGCAAATGGAGGAAACAAGTGTTAAGCTATTCATTCCATTATCCATACCCTTTTTTGATAATTGGCGGGATACGAATCTTCCCTATAGTATAGTTTTTTTATTTTGAGTTAGTACTTCTGTCTTCCTCTTGTATGCCTCTCCACCATCTACAAGTCCAACAAGGCCAAGTTACATAATCGGTTAATTGGATTTCTGATTATATTTCACTTGCTAGCACGACTTCCAGTCTATTCCTCTTTGCTAGCACGGCCACCATTCCACCACTTTGCTCAAGAAAATTCATCTCCCTACATTTCTCCGAGCTCATACAGATCTCACTCGACGTCTCTTCCAGAATAGGCCTTTCTTGTGAACAAATCTGATGCTGTTGGAAAGAAAAAGACGTTAGAGATTTCCAGTCGGTTTAATTTGGGGTTAGATTTGTGTAAATTAAAATTTTAGAGCTCAGTTCATGCACACAAACAATACATGAGGGTGCAAAATGGAAATAAGCCGAAAACCATCTTTATTTGTAGCCAGAGAATTACCGTGCATGATGGTCATAGTCAAGTCTTTAAACATTTTAATTGAAAAGGTTAATCTAATTCAGCTCACGTTGCAAGTGATTAGCAACTGTCCAAAAGAGAGTGCAAAACCAAGATTATCTCTTCTTGAAGACATATTTCTTGGCCTGCTTTTTTAATTATTTTTTTCATATAAGTTATCTTAGGCCTGCTTTCTTTATTGGGTGGTTTGTTTTAGGCTACTGGCAAAGTATCTGATATTGTATTTAAAGCAGCTCAAAATTTTCACGCTGATGTTATAAGCATATCCTGTTGTAGTTGAGGCCGGCAGAGAGGACAGAAAACCTCTGTATAAAAAGAGATAAATACAATACCTGACTCGGCATTAAAAATATGGCGGATGTGAAGCTTTTTAGGACATTTTCGAGCCCGTTTGCCTTGAGGATTGTTTGGGCATTGAAGCTTAAAAGCATAGAATTTGATACAGTAATGGAAGATTTCCCACACAAGAGTGCTTTGCTTTTAAAGTACAATCCAGTTCACAAGAAAGTTCCTGTATTTGTTCACAATGGAAAACCAATATCAGAATCGCTTGTAATCCTCGAGTATATAGAAGAAACATGGAAAGAAACTCCTCTTTTTCCTGAAGATCCAATGGAGAGGGCCACAGCTCGTTTCTGGGCAAAATTTGGCGATGAAAAGGTAAAAATTTGAACTTTTTACCTTGTAATTTATTAAAAGATATCAGAACGAAAATTCCTTGGAAAATATTAAAATCATTGAAAAGGACCACAGAAACACAAATTTTTTTGACAAAAATGGTAGAAAGAAAAGGAAATGCAGGCATTTCTCGTAACAGTTTTTGATCAATCTTTGACATGATCTTTCAATTGGTCAAATGTAGCTTTTGACATCAATATTTCAAAGTGTTTTAAGAAAAGGCAAAGAACAAGAGGAAGCAAAGTTAAATGCCAGGAAAAATTTAGAATATGTTGAGGAACAGCTCAGGGGAAAGAGGTTCTTTGGCGGAGAGTCGATTGGATTCCTAGATCTTGTATTCGGTTGGATGGCCAATCTCATTAGTATTTTGGAAGAAACGAGCGGCCAAGATATCATTAAAGAAGAACAATGTCCATTGCTACTAAAATGGATAAAGGACTTCTCAGAAGTTCCAGTAATTAAAGAAAGCATGCCTCCGAGGGACAAGCTAATCTCCAAGTTTCGAGCAATGCAACAAGCCTGATGTGTGTATGAATTTTAAGCAACTACAGAGGTTAACTCATTATAAATAAAAGCTTTATTGTGCTTATGTGCAGTGCTTCACTGAATCATTTTCTATTACTACTATAAATGAAAAGACAGTAAAGAAAATAGGAAAGAACTATAGATATAATCTTGACAACTAAATCAGTAACCAATCGAACAATGATATACTTTTCGCAATCTAAGTATCATGCACTTTTCACGAAACCTGTTCCTTATGCTATTTCCTCTCACCCAACCCAATAACAATAGGCGTCACATTGTTTGTTTCAAGGTTAAGGTGAAGTAGATCATCTTTCTAGAAGACTTCTCCATTTAAAATTCAATTTCTCTAGTGTGAGCACAATAAACAATATCTCGTTTCTGGTACTGATTTTGCAGTCCGGAGTTTCTACATAGTACGGTGATTCTGCACCTTCTGCGGGGTTTTCCATGATGGGTTAACTGATAGAGATGAATCACATATGTTGGCAGCCGCATAGACAACTGCCAATCGAAACCTTCTTCTTTGTCTTGCCTTCTTGTTATTCTTATGCCTTTCCTAGCTGAGATCCTGAACTTCTTCGATCTGCTAAGCACCACATGCTGCTTTCCCTCTTGCTCCTTTCTCTACCTCCACACATAACCACATTAAAGAAGAAGAAAACATAATGTACCTGGCGGAAAAAAAACATAATGCAACTAATTTTCCAAAAACTACGATCTTGTCTCCAAAACTAGTCATACACATCTCTCGACATTCCCACACCCCCGGGCCATGTCCAGTGAACACGGGTTTGAGGACAAAATCAGAGATTTCGGATGACAGATATTATATCCCCCAGACTATCCAGTAGGCAGATCACACAAGCCGCCTGAGGCAGCAAACTCTAAACCTTCACAAAGACGAGATTGACAAAATCTATACTGCCAGGAATTTGTAAATCTGCGAATGCAAAGAATACATTTCCAATTTACTAAATATTATGAAAATGAGATGGATGGAAGTGACATAGGAATGGAGAGTATGATTGTCATGTAGGACTGAGGTTTAGTATGTGCTAAAAGGCTTCTAGTCAAAATCTAGTGGCTCTACACAGGAAACTGGAATTTGAAACTGATACAATGTACAATTGAGCAGATTTAACTATTTTTCATTCAGTAAGGCACTCGTAAAAGGGTCCTGAGCAAGTAGGTATCCGTTAGTTTACCCAAAATTTTAGTACATACACAGGATTCAGCTTAGCATACTGGGTATGTTCGGTGACTTTGTATTATTAAATTCTTACTCAAAGTTAACAATTGTTCTAATAATTCATACCAACGGTAAAATATTGTCATAATCCCATGATTTACCTAGCAGCCGATCAACCTCTTCTTTCAAGGCAGTAGCTCGTTCACCACTGACCGCCCGTCACTTTTGCCGAATGCCCTTCCTAGAAGGGTCTATGTTAAGGTGATGACACATTACTTCGGGATCAATTCCCACCATGTCCGCATGACTCCAAGCGAAAACATCCAGATTATCCTTTAAAAAGGTAACTAGCCTCTCTCTCAAGCCTGACTCTAATCTCTCCCCAAAATGTAGTACTCGGGATGAGTCCTTCACGTCCACAAGAATTGGTACAGTATCCTCCGCCGGTCCCATGTTCTTCTTGGACACAGGCAATCGAGGATCCAAGTCAAACTCTACTTCCTTCGTTCCACTGGACTCACCCACTTCTCGCACAGAAACAATCTCATCCCTTAACGGTTGAGATCCCTCTCTCCTACTCGAATCATCCGGAAATTCAACCATGGGAGTATCCTCGTAACCCATAACGAGTTTTCCCTTTTTTGCCCTAAGACTTCTTTGTTCCTCCTAATCAGTGATATCTTCAACAATCCCTTCTTCAAACTGGTTTTGATTGACTGGAGGGGGAGCTTCAATCATCAACACCCTATATCCTGCACTATCAATTGTCATGCCCTCTACAAAAGATTTTTCTGCAGCGCCTTCCATAATAACTTCCACGGTCTCTCCTCGAGAGGGTGGTGCCTCTAACTGAAAGAGCGGGTTCCCTGTTTAGCTAACGTCTCATAACTGGCCAAGGTATCATCCTCAGGGAATTCCATTGTATAAACCATGTGGGTAACCGCCTTTTCGGACGACTTTGGTCCGAAAGATTTCAATGTTTCCGCAGCATTTTCGTCTTTGAAGTCCAACATCTCCTCTCCCTGTTTCTCTTTTGAGGAAGACTTCATCATTTTGTTATAACAATCCCTAGAATCATACTGACATCCCTTGACACACCCGACCCCCACGGGAGTAGGGAATTTCATTGCCAAATGGTAAATCGATGTCACGACCCTCATTTCCTTCAAGACCGGCCTTCCAAGTAAAGCGTTGTAACATGTAGGTTGGTCGACGACTAGAAATTCAAACACCTGTGTAGCAGAGTAAGGGTCTTCCCCTAAGGTAAGAGGCAATTTCACCGTGCCCTTGACCCGGACAGAATCTCCTGTGAAGCCATATATGTGAGTCGTTCCTTGAACCATTTCTTTATCAAGAAGTCCCATCTTCTTAAAAGTTCCGTAATAGAGGATATTCACCGAACTCCCATTATCGACAAACACACGATGGACGCTCCTAGACCCAATTCTGACATTGACAACTAAGGCATCACTATGCGGATGATGAACCCATCTTGCATCTTCTTCAGAGAAAATTATCTGTGTGTCCTCTCCTTTAAACAACTTGGGAGGCCTTTTTGACAGGTGATTAACATTTGTCAGTGGGGAATCCTTTGCCTCTCGAGCGTATATCTCCATTGCATTCCTCCCATTCCCACCTATATGGGGTCCCCCAAAAATGGTATGGATGCTCGCCTCTCTCACGAACATTGTCTTTCCTTGCTGTTGTGGTCCATCTTTGTCTTGAGGATCTTCCTTTTTAGCACCCTCTTTCTGAGGGGCATTGTCTTGGATCTTCCTTACTTCCTTTACCACCCACTCAGTCAACTTCTCATTCTTGATTAGCAATTCGATCTCGTCTTTCAGCTGTCTGCACTGATAGGTGTTGTACCCGTTGGATTGATGATACGCACAATACCTTGTTTTATCCCGTGACGCATTCTTTGTAAGCGGCACAGGTGTCCTGTATAGCCCTTCCGCTTTCGTAACCTCATAAATATGATCGACTGACGCCACCAGAGGCGTGTAAATACTTGTTTGAGAATATCCCTGGTCTTTCTGAGTGTAAAGAGGTGGTGGAGGATATCGACGTACTGGGCTAGGTGATCGTGGTCGATCTGATCTCCAAGTATCAACAACATTGACATCTCCTCTCCCAATCTTTGTTCTGTCCCCCTTTGGGCTAGGCGACCTATCTTTGCGCTTGCCTCTACGATTGTTGTCTGTATAATCACTCCTCTTCAAAGCTTTTTCTTCCCTTTTAAAAGGTTCCGCCTGTGCATAGAGGTCGGCGAGAGTAGGAGGCTCTTTTCGCTGGAGCTCCTTCCAGAAGTCTGAGTTCACCCTTACCCCAGCTATTAGAAAATTCTTGATGGTTTCGTCCGAAGCTCCTCGGACAGTTGGGACTTCTGAGTTGAAACGTCTAAAGTAGGATTGCAGGGTTTCTCCCTCTCTCTGCTTTATATTGGCCAAGGTCGTGACAGGCGGAGCATAGACGATAGACGATTGAAATTGGATCAAGAACATTCTTCGCATTTGATCCCAAGAAGTAATAGAAGCCGGTCCCAACTTTTGAAACCATTGGTGGGCATTTCCCCGCATGGTCGAGGCTAACAACCTACACTTCGTCAAGTCCTCCACTTGGTAGAGCTCCATCTCAGTGTTGAACCTTGCAATATACTCCGCCGGGTCGGAACTTCCCGTAAACCTCAGATCTCCCACCCCTCGAAAAGATGGGGGAAGAGGTGCTTCACGAACTGTCAATGAAAAAGGTGATGGAGCCGGTTCAAACATAGCTCCCGACCGCTCTTCTGATTGATCCAGAAGCCTGCGCAAGGCATTCAAGTCTAGATACTCAAAACCGGATATCCTACGAGATGCTTCCTCCCGTTTCTGCTGATTCATTAACTCTTCAAACCTGTACCGATCCCCGACAGAGTTCTCCAGATGAGGCAAATGATATCTGCGAGCAGCCATTAAATTTCCCTCCAAATTAGATTCTAATGGTCCTCTTTGACCTCTTTCTACGAGGTTGAGGAGGTTGGCATAAGATCTTCTTTCCCCGTAGCCCAAACTGTAATGGTTCGGAGTCCTCCTCTGATGATTTGGGTCACTAGTCTGAACCATTGTGAGAGGAATCACATCGGAGTCTCCCAACATCTCATTCTCGTGATTGAAACGGTGCCTTTCATTAGGTCTCTCCTGGTCCACAGTCCTTTGGCCGCCAACCCAAACTTCCTCCCTCTGAAGTTCTCGCCCCCTTTCAGTCCTTTCTTCCTGCGGTCATGCTTGACCCGGGCGTCAGGGCACCACTCTGTCTGGTGGGAATTCAACATACGGTTCTCCATAGGTCAAGGCCCTGGGTGTAATAGCTCGGAACCGCTGGTCAGTCCTAGCCTCCCCAACAATCTGAACTTCTCTTTCAAAGGGGATTCCCATATGCGAAATGCGTTGGTGGTTAATGGCAGATTCCCTACCAACACGCTGATCTCCACCTGGTGTGCGATAATTTCTTTCCCAGTCATGGTGAGTCGCCCCCATATTCTCTCCTCTCCCATCTAGTGGGCGTCGCCCATCATGGTTCGGGCGGGATCCTTCAAAAAATTGCCTCTCTCTTTCCATCGCGTCCATCCTTGCGCCCATACGGGTAATAGTATTTCCCATATAAGTGATCTGATTCAAGAGCTCAGTATTACTCATCAAGATAGGGGGATCTCCTCCTATCCGTGGCATCGACTGTCCATTAGGAACCCTGGGTGTAGTAGATCTTCGGCGCGAGCCTCCTGGAAGTGAGCGATCAAGGTTTCTCAGCATCGAATTCCTTATGGCAGAATTTCTTGGTGGCGGCGGGGGTAAATTCTCCGTGGTCCTAGTATCCTCTCCTCGACGATCATCAACACGCTCTTGGTTTGACTGCGACATCCTTCCTCTTGAGATGTCAAAAGCCCCTCCTTCTAGCGCCACTTGTTAACGGAGGAATTTGGGAAAACAAATTCGGGGGAGGGTTGCTGGAAATGTGATGGTGGTTTATGACTTGGGGATGACTGAGATTGTAGGCTGAGATGTGTGTAGCAATTAAGATCGAATATTAAATTCTCTCTTTTATGCTAGGGTTTTCATCGTGCCATACAATGTGCCTACGTACCCTTATTTATAGGGATGAAGCCAAACGTAGTTCTTGGAGAACAAGTAATCGTAATGGGCTAGGTTTTCCTTATTTAGGAAGCCCATTGGATCGAGGCCACCGCCTTTGACAATTATTACGAACCCTAAAACCCAGCTACTTTCTCAGGGCGTAATGGCTAAGCTATTAACCCGAGATTATCGTGGTCAATGCTCACCTTGGGCCACGGAGATAAAATAGCTTATTGGGCAGTTCTGAGAACTGGAAGTGGGCGACATCCTTTGCAATAGGGCGAGATCTGCCTTTAATGGTGAGACCTAGCCCTCTCAGTAATTACAATAGTTCAAGGACTCAACTTGCAGTCCATAGTCTTCAAAACCCATAATTTACTCACCATGGGGCGAGTTATCAGAGTACGGGCCTAACTAAAGAAAGAGGGCGAGATCTCTATAGTGAGCCCACGGGCGAGATCTATAGAACGAGGCCCATAAATAGAGGGAGGCTATTTTTGGGTATAACAACTGGCAACCTTCATTGGTTTAGTTATAGGAGCTTGGGAATGCTAGACGGGTGATTGTGTATGCATGAATCATGGTTAAAGCCTGAAATTGCCATTTGATAAATGAAAAATGATGGAATAATGGGAAGTTGGAGTAAGGAATCGAGGGGAAGTTTGGATGCATGATCAAATGGGAATGTGAATGAAGCCAAATAACTATAAAATAACTATAGAATTTTAAAAAGTTTATTTACTATTTATTTTTAATTAAAACAAGGAAAATAACTATAAAATTAGAATAAATAGTAAATTAATTTTTAAAAATCTAAATATATTATCTAAAATAATAGAATTTAACAACTTATCATTTAATTGCGATAGAATTCAAGAACAATGTGAAAAATCAAAAAAAGGATTATTTTTATTTTTCAACACATATTTAAAATTATTTATTTAATATATATAATAATTTTAATTATTCAAATGATCACTGGGTAAAGTGATATATGAGATTACACGATCATTTTGATATTTAACCGTCCATAAATATCGCCTTCTTTCCGTGGAATAGAGCACAGTTCAGCTTATAAAATAGAAAAGATATCTAAACAATATTCTAATTCTCCATCTCCGCTAGAAACTCTAATTAGTCTCAAATTATATCTCTCCTTAAAGCTCTAAAAACTGGTATGCATTGATTCTTTATATTCGATCAAGGGAAGGGTTAAATGGTTATTTGATCATTGAACTGGAACTCAACTTGCAATTAAGTCATCAAACTGAAAAAAATTATAATCAACTCACTAAACTAATAAAAACTTCCAATTAGGTTTACCCCGTTAAAAACGTTAACAAACTTAGCATATGTGTGAGATGTCATGCTTATGTGTTCAATTTGACCCTAATTATTTCATGTCTGGCCCGACCCACTTAACTTCACCAACATACCCTAGAAAAACGTACTCATTCTCTCAAAGTTAACAAGTATTTATGCTCGTGCTCACCAAAAGGGTTTGATTTTTTTAATTCAAATTATCATTTTTTAGATGAGAAAATAATAAATTATATTCCTAGGTTTAACATCAAAAAAATTCCTAGAAAAATGAATTCCAAAAATATTGTTAAAACTCTTTATAAAACAAAAAGTAGGGAAAACATTTTTCTTTAAAAACAGAAATGATAACTACCTCCAAGTAGCATTCAACAGCTTTAAAGCTTGGTGAACGTGAATGATCAATTTGTGTGCTCCATTTGGTATTATTATATTTATCTTTTTTAATCATATATCTTGTAATTTTATAAATTGTATAATTTACCAAAATTGTACAATTTACCAAAATTTTTAATATCACTAAATATTTTTTTTTTATTTCTTATACTTGTTTTTCTATTACCTGAATCATTAAAAAAGACAAAGTCCAGGATATTAAGCTAGGCAAAAAAAATAATATCACAGGCTTAATCTTAAAATGTGGATGCATTATTTCTCTATCCAAAAAATAAATAGAGTCATTTTTATATTTATGACTTTAAATGCCAAGTATTGTTGATTTTCTATACATCAATTTTTAGCTTTCTTGAGCAAAAGATTCATATTTGGCAATTTTATATTTTTTTTATTTAAATCATCATTTTTTAGATGAGAAATTAATAAATTATATTCCTAGGTTTAGCATAAAAAAAAGTCCTGGAAAAATGAATTCAAAAAATATTGTTAAAACTCTTTATAAAACAAAAAGTAGGGAAAGCATTTTTCTTTAAAAACAGAAATGATAACTATCTCCAAGTAGCATTCAACAGCTTTAAAGCTTGGTGAAGATGAAAGATCATTTTGTGTGCTCCATTTGGTATTATTGTATTCATCTTTTTTAATCATATATCTTGTAACTTTATAAATTGTACAATTTACCAAAATTGTACAATTTAACAAAATTTTAATATCACTAAATATTTTTTTTATTTCTTATACTTGTTTTTCTATTACGTGAATCATTAAAAAAGTCATTAAAAAAGACAAAGTCCAAGACATTAAGCTAGGCAATAAAAATAAAATCACAGGCTTAATCATAAAATGTGGAGGCAATATTTCTCTATCCAAAAACTAAATAGAATCATATTTATATTTATGACTTTAAATGACAAGTATTGTTGATTTTCTATACATCAATTTTTAGCTTTCAATTAATTTAGCAAAAAATTCATATTTGTCAATTTTTTAATCATAATCATAAACAGAGGAGATAAAAGTAATAGTAATAAATTATGTTTTTCTATTATGTGAAACACATAATCCAACAAAAAGCATGTACACCTAAAATGTTAATATATCACAGTTTCAAACTAATAGTAGTAAATTAACCAAAGTTCATTGAATCGAGAGTTCCAAGTATTAAATCTAGTTTCATATGTGAAAACAATAGTCTGAAAGGCAAATAAAAAAACAACTCCTAAAGAAATCCTCAACATATTTGTTGAAATTGGCACAAAACATCTGATGCCATTCAGAAAAGATAATATTATCAGTTCCTTACCTTAAAACTTGAAAAGGTCAACTCTTGCTAAATACGATCAACTCCTTAATCCTGCAAAAATAAGCACAGTAAGTTTAGTTAAAGCAAAAAACTAATGTAGTACTCATTGAGATACATTTACTTGGTAAAATGCATAATGTTGTTTATTGTACCTCTTTCTCCTGTTTAATTTTCTTATTCAACACCTCATGTGCCATGTCATTTTTAACCTCAGATCTCGACCTACTCTTACTTGACGATTTTGCAGTCCCGAGAGTGTTAGTCTCACCTGCTAATATAGATGCCTAAAATGGTTGATAATAAAATCATATATATAATTATTGTATAACATGTGAAAGATCGAACTATATATACAAAGAACTTGCCTCGATAACATTCAAAGAGAAATCTTCAGCTTTTGTAAAGTTTGAATTAGAGACTTCGTTGGTTGACTTGAAATCACATATGTCGGACGCGTAGTAGATATTACTATCACTTAGGATGTTATCTTTATGTATATCAATGACTAGTGTATACTCCTTGCCAACAATAATTTTAATTATGTCCGAAAATTTTGTAGACTTTGCTTTATCTTTTTCCATATCTGCCACCAATTTTGTTGCTGTAATGTCGACCATTCTTTTCACTGCCATATCTTCGAGAATAACATTGCAAGCATTTGTCTCGTCTTCGGCAAGGATACACAACTTATACCTATTATAAAAGTTAAAGTTACTCCATCAACTTAATACTAAATTTGTAGAAGCCATTTTCTTAATAAATTTATTTTTTTAGTATATCTTTTTTAGGCTTACAAATATAACACAAATAATTGGTGAAGTACATTTTCTTCATAAGTGTACATACTTTTTTCCTGGAACTGGCATTGATTTTGGACAATAGGTACATCTGAATGCTTTTTCAAGTTTAGATACTTCATGTTTGCATGTGTTACAACTCTTATACCACCAAGAATTGATCTTCTATTTGGTTAACTTTAATTCGACAAAACACTTGTTTCTGTAACACCAAAAAAAAATCGAAATAGTTAAATAAATGATTTGTAGTAAGCACATATTATCAACAATTATTTTGGTTCGATATTAGATGCATACCTCGATATAGCCTTTGTCAGTAAGTTCATCCATGTTTTTTATAGTTAACATTTCACAAGTACTTCAGAACATCATCAGATTCTTTTTTATAGCTATAGATTTGTTGAATCCAGCAACCAGTACTTCTAGGCCATGCAATCTTATGAAGGTAATGATCCTTTCAGTTGAAGGGCATTTTGCCATCAGTACTATGGTGTATTTGTCACTGGCAACCTTCATTGGTTTAGTTATAGGAGCTTGGGAATGCTAGATGGCTGATTGTGTATGCATGAATCATGGTTAAAGCCCGAAATTGCCATTTGATGGATGAAAAATGATGGAATAATGGGAAGTTGGAGTAAGGAATAGAGGGGAAGTTTGGATTAGGGATGGGCGTCGGGGCACTTCGGGGCCGGGGAGTGCTATCCCCGCCCCCATCCCCGAATTTAAACCCGATCCCCGTCCCCGGCCCGATCCCCGTCGGGGACTATTTTTCATTCCCCGTCCCCGGCCCAAACGGGTAACGGGGATCCCCGCGAGGAATCGGGGAATTTTATTTAAAACTAAAAATAATTTTAAATACTAATTAGTGAGTTCAAATGCACTAAATTAATATAAAAAAAAATATTACTTAAAGAAACAATTATAAATAACATGGAAATGAAGTTATTTAACTACTAAAAAGACAAACATATAAAATTAAAAGATCTTTTTGTTTCCAATATGAAGTATTGGAAATTCGTTTATATTAATATATGATTAATATATATATATATATATATATATATATATATATATATATGTATGTATATATATATGTATTAAAGTGTGGTGAAATCGAGTCGGGATTGAAAATCGGGGCGGGGGTCGGGGATCGGGCCGGGGACACATAAAAACCCGGCCCCGGCCCGCTCCCCGGTTTTTTTTAAAAATTGTCCCCGCTCCCCGACCCGTACCCGAAAAAATCCCCGAATCCCCGCCCCGTTCGGTGCGGGGATCGGATCGGGATCGGGCGGGCCGGGATGAATGCCCATCCCTAGTTTGGATGCATGATCAAATGGGAATGAAGCCAAATAACTATAAAATAACTATAGAATTTTAAAAAGTTTATTTACTATTTATTTTTAATTAAAACAAGGAAAATAACTATAAAATTAAAGTAAATAGTAAATTAATTTTTAAAAATTTAAATATATTATCTAAAATAATAGAATTTAACAACTTATCATTTAATTGCGATAGAATTCAAGAATAATGTGAAAAATCAACAAAAGGATTACTTTTAATTTTCAACACATATTTAAAATTATTTATTTAATATATATAATAATTTTAATTATTCAAATGATCACTGGGTAAAGTGATATATGAGATTACACGATCATGTTGATATTTAACCGTCCATAAATATCGCCTTCCTTCCGTGGAATAGAACACAGTTCAGCTTATAAAATAGAAAAGATATCTAAATGATATTCTAATTCTCCATCTCCGCTAGAAGCTCTAATTAGTCTCAAATTATATCTCTCCCCAAAGCTCTAAAAAACTGGTATGCAAATTCTTGATTCTTCATATTCGATTAAGGGAAGGGTTAAATGGTTATTTGACCATTAACCTGGAACTCAACTTGAAATTAAGTCATCAAACTGAAAAAATTTGTAGTCAAAACTCACTAAACTAATAAAAACTTCCAATTAGGTTTACCCCGTTAAAAACGTTAACAAACTTAACATATGTGTAAGGTGTCATGCTTATATGTTCAATTTGACCCTAATTATTTTATGTCTGGCCCGACCCACTTAACTTCACCAACAAATCCTAGAAAAACTTACTCACTCTCTCGAAGTTAATATCAACAAAGAACATCATGGTGACAAGGTACAAATCTATTTACTCTATTGCCCTATATTAAAAAAAAAATTGTTGGTGTTTTGCGTTTGTGTGTATATATATATAAACACACACATATCTTTGCAAATTAAGGGAATCATATTATATCCTTGTTTTTTTTTTTTGCGTTTTACAATAGATTTGATACATCCTATAATTTACACTGATTTGTTTGTGTGTGAGGAGTGTTACAAATTTGTTTAAGCAATATTATACGGTTGGTTTTCTTAAGAATTACTAACGCGACATATGATATGTGAAATTTTGAGATTTATAACATATTGCTTATGTAATCTAATTTTCTTGTCCGGGGTGATTCTGTTTGGTTAAAGGAGAGCAGTGGCTAGAAAAGCATTCCATATGGATTTACCGGCAGAGATTGTGGCTGATATTCTATCAAGACTTCCCATCAGGACAATAGTCCATTGCCGATGTGTGTGCAAAAGATGGCACATTCTACTTTCAGAAACTTATTTCGTTAATCTTCATTTATCAAGATCACCCATTGGGCTTTTAGGTCATCGAAGAATGCGGGGAAAAAATCTCTTTAATCTAGGGGAACTAGACGACAAATTTGAATATCATGAATTTATTAAACCTTGCCCTTTGGACAGAATTGACCTAAGGTTCAAACGATGTTGGTTTTTGGGTTCAGTTAATGGGTTAATTTTTTATTTGTCAGAGGAATATGGTGATGATGATATAGATAAACTACAGCATATATGCAATCCAATTACACGAGAGTACATAACCCTTCCGGGTGACAACTGTGTCAGATCATTGATTGATGATATTATAACTATAATTCGTGGCTTCGGATTTGTTAGAGCCAGCAATCAGTACAAGGTCATAACTTTGTATCGGTATAGCAGTAGATCAGAATGCAAGATTTACACACTTGGAACAGGCATGTGGAGAAGTTTAGGACATCTCCCCTCTTTTGTGGACGGTCTTCAGAATGGTAGAGTTGGTGGTGGTAGTTGGTCTGGTACATTCATTGATGGAAACCTGCATTGGTTAGCTAATCTAGAGGACACCCAAAAAGAAATGGTATTTACTTTTGATTTGGAGAGAGAATCATTTCAACTAACTGACTCTGCTCCTCAAGTTGATACTTATTCATGCAGGAGTTTGGGAACACTAGGAGGGTACCTGTGTATTTGTGATTTCACACTAGACGATCTTATCGTCATTTGGATGATGAAGGAAAATTGGACTAAAGAAATTGTCATTAAGTCTAACTATAATCTATATTTTGTTAGCCCTCTTAACATTTTGAAAGATAGGACTATCTTAATGTTATCTGATGCTTGTTTGTTCATTTATAATCATGAATATAAAACTGACCTGCAACCACTTAATGATGTTTTCCGGGATGGGCTGCAGACCCCTTGGATGGACTTTGATGCAATAGTTTATGTCCCAAGTTTTTTAAGTCTCCGGAGTTTCACAGAGGAGAAGGTTTCACTTTTTAGTTCTCAGTAAGTCTTGGTGCTTTCTGCTAGATGATTGCAAGGTTTCAAGATGTTGCAGCATGAAGCTCAAGTCTCTGTCTACTCTTTATATTTACACAAACTCTGTATGTTAGGTTGCGGTTCATTTGTTTTGTTTTGGATGGTATTGTATTATTTTAATTAACTTTGCAGAATGTGTGAGAGATCATATCGTCACCCTGTGGTAATTGTTTGTAAACTTATTTATCATCTTGAGTATTAAACTCTGCAACCACTTGATGATGTCTTTCGGGATGGGCTGCAGACCCTGTTTCCGGACACATTTGATGCAATAGTTTATGTCCCAAGTTTTGTTAGGCTCAAGAGTTTCACTGAGGAGGTTTTATTTTTATAGTTCTTAATAAAGTTTCGCTGCTTTCTGCTAAATGATTGCAAGGGTTTTAAGACGTTGCAGCAATGAGCTCAACTCTCTTTTTACTCTTTATATTTCATCAACTCCTTGTGTTTACAGGGGTTCCATTGTTATACTTGGGGAGGTATTGTGTTTATTAATATTTCATAGTTTGTGTGATATTCTAATTTATGTTATAAATTTAATAATTTATAATAACTTGCGATTGTGCGATTGAATACTTCTATTCATTATTGATTTATAGAATGGTTTGTACCAAATCATCCTACTTAAACAAGTGAAACACAAATACACCGAGCGCCAAAACAACTTCAAAAAAAAAGAAAGGGATGCAAATACAAAATACATACAATTGTTCTTGCCGAATATTGGTACACCATAGTTTCAGAAAATGTTTACGTGCATCGTTCTATATAATTTTTTTCTGCAACAAATTGGAATTTTATTGCATAGAGAATCACTTAGCAAATAAGATTTAACTTCAACAAAAACATCATTTTTATTAAAAATTACTTGATCTAGAAAAGAACACAACACAATAGAGTAAGGTTGGATAGTCCAAGGTGAATGGTATATACTTTGTCGATCTAGGTCATGGGTTCAACACTCGTTCACCTCCGAGAATTGTTAGAATAGATACTCATTTATAAGTTTATAAGCACTTTAATTGCACCGTTTATTATCCTTAAAATATACTCCCTTAGTCCCAGCCAATTCTTATCATTGAGGGACGGGGACGTGACACGTATTTTAAGGATAGTTTCATAACTTATTTATCAATTGTTTTTTGTATAAAAATAGGTATGTTAAATTTTTATACAAAAAAAGAAAATTTTAAAAAAAGATTATAAAATTATACTTTTTGGGAGCCTCAAAATGCGTGTCAAGCAGTGAAAAAAATTGTAAAAAAATGGAAGGGACGGAAAGAATAATTTTTTATAAATAATACTCTCATATTTGTGACTTTTAAATCATAATTATATCTTCCTTCAATTAAATAAGTGCGGTCAATGGATATTTTTGTAAAAAAATTTAATATTATGTTGTATAAATACTTTGTCTAAAAGTTTCCTTCATTTAATTCCTGGTCTGGTTCATTTTTATATCCTCGTAAATCCATCGGTGCTACTTTTTTTTTTTTTTTTGTTTTTTTTTAAGCAAAAGTACTTGCATTAAATTGAATCAAATGTGATTACATCCATAAGTAAGTCTGGAGCAACACAACTCCACTCCCGTAAGCCTGACTCAGAATGAGAAGCCCTAGCTAACAAATGAGCCACTCCATTCGCAGACCTATGCACAAATTGCACTAATACTTTCTCAAATGCTTACCTTCGGAAGTTACCTATAAATTGTACCTTTTTTAAGTTGTGCTATTGATGCATGCTGAAAGTTATTTATAGATACTTAACTGAAGAAAATGCCTAAAACTCGATTATAGATGTTATTACCTCTAGCCTAGAGGTTGTGCGATCGGCACGAATTATCGTAAGTCTTAGTTAACAGAATCTTGTTTATGCTTAGAGAATGTAGTATCTTAAATGGATATTCGAGTCTAATGCATTAATTTATATTATTATGTTTGCTCAGGTATACTCAGCAAACTAGCCTCTCATGATAATTTGCGGATCTAGTAGCATCTCAAACAGGATTAGTAAAGCATGTTCTACTAGTACTGTCTTTGGGTGATGTAAAATGTCGGTGATGTAAAATGTTTAAAACAAGCGTTCAAGTATTTATAAATCATTTGCATAATAGTCTCATATACGTACATATGGCAGTATTCTCATTTCTCTGTTATACAAATTTATATCATTTTCACAAGAGATGCTGATTTACATTGGATAACTTAAAACAGATGGTTAAGAATTATGATTTAGGTTTTTTTACATGTTATGCATAGGAGCCTTATCTACAAAGTTTCTCATTTTGTTTTCTGCATGTTTCTGCAATTGTTCAACTCATGACATTATTTTAAGGTATATGAGTGGGTCATATATTAATTGGTTTTTTAGTGCACTATCAAGAAACGAGTGATATTGTTGCAATGTAGGAAGCACAGAGACATACCATTTGTAGTAGAATCGACTAGCTAAGAAATGTGAATTAACCACCCCTTGCTGTTTTCGAGTCAGATTTTTATCAAACATGAAATGAATTGGTACTTCTGTCAAAACTTGTGCTAACACCTTACCTTTCCCCTATGACATTTTGTTCATATATTATATAATAGCTTAAAGTCCAACAAGAGTGGTAAAGTAAAAGACTCAGGGGTGTATTTTGCGTGTGGAAATACTGTAGTTATAAAAAGAGATAGTGAACTATCACTACAAGAAATCTGGCTATAGACGACACCCCTTAGACAACACCCATGGAAAAAAGTGTTGCCCGAAATGATCAGACAACTAGTATTTTCGTGCTCGAAAAAGTATTGTCTAATCCTACATTCACACAATGGGCCAAAACCAGGGGTGTTGTGTAAATGCATAAGTATTTTTAGTTCAGGCAAGTGTTTTTTAGGTCTGTTGTCTAAGTAGCAGTCATACAATATGTTATCCATAGTGTTGTGAGACAGTTAACCAACACACAACATTTTTTACAAATATTATGTGAATGAAGCATAGACAATACTTCGTAAAAAGTATTGTTAAAATGAGACAAGTGATTTCCAATGTGGTATTGTGTAATGATATTTAACTCAAGTGCTTTACATAGTGTTGTATGAACTTAATCCAACACACAACAGGTTCTGGCCTATTGTGTGTTTCAACTCATACAAGTGTCTTCTGTTTAAAACTGTTGTCTAATGAACTGTACATGAAAAAAAACATATTTAAAAGATGGCTAACCTACCAAATTGGCATCCAACAAATCAACTAAGGTCAAACAGAAGAGAACAAACCAACCAACAATCTATCAAGAGTTATAGTTACAAACTAAAGAGCACAAATTAATTTATTACATTACGAAAGTTGTATTAGTGCATCAACATCATCTCGAATGTAACTAGTAGGCATGTCTTCCTCATCAACATCCGGAAAATTGGGCATAAAAAAGTCATTCTCAAGTTCTGCTTCTACAGATGCCTCATTTTCATACTCATTGTCTTCATAGTAATTTTTCTCCGGTAACTTCAAGACTATGGACCACGAAAATGACAAAATTTAAAGAACAACTATGCCCAATATAAATAGATAATATAGAGCTCACATTGCTAGAATCAGAACTTATGTATGCTTCTGCACATGAGCTATATAGGAAATTTAAAATGATTTGATCACCTTAAAAAGCCAATAAGTACTCTCTACATAGAACTCCATTAATAAGGCAAGTAATACAGCAGGAACAGTAGGCTCCCAAGAGCAAACTCGCCACCTATTTCATCTGTAGTTGATCAAAACTCCAAATGACATAGATTAAGTTGAGAATCAGACACTTATAATAATAATAATAATAATAATAGTAGTAGTGGTAATAATAATTGAACTATAAGGTGTACTTATTTAATAATTGATTTCCACATGATGCTTCTTACCATCTCTGGACATCCTTGGCTGGAATCCCAATACAAAGGGAAGCCATTAGCCCAAGACAAGATGCAATCTGAGTAAAGCTCCCATGAGTGCCCCTTACAAATGTTGGTGAGGCCTAATCATGAAATAAAGGTGACAAGAATTTTAGGTGATAAGACAAATGTAATTAGGTGTTTATAGCATTGTTAAAAATTTTAAAAAAATGCACGGTTAGTTTTAGATACCTCCGCAACATAAAGTGCAGCTGCAGGAGGTCCAACACCCATTCCTGTTCCAACTAACAGCCTTCCCAGAAGCATACCATGTAGTGTACTCGTTTTGGCACTGTGTTTGAAGGTATTGGGAAATTGACATATATCATGCTTATGTATTAAAGACAGGTACAGAGCTATTGCACGATGCACTTTGCATTGCCAGAGTACCAAAGCCATTGTAAAAATGAAATTAAACAAGAAATAAGCAATAAGTATCAGGTAATAAGAGATCGAGCACGCACCAAAATTTAGATGTCTTGCAATCTAATCCTCATAGACCATAATAACAGCATATATTTCAGAAATTAAATCTACCCAAAGTAGACCAGTATTCTGAAATTGCATAATCTACTTCATGTTACCGAGTATATATATCCAAGTGCAATTTTAGAATTACAAGCCATAAATGAAAACATATAACCCATATACTTTTCGAAAATTACTAAGACCCCCTCCCCTTATCTGACTCCTCTCATCACTTTGATACTTTACAATCTATAACATTGTCACACACACACACACACTGAAACAAACTACCTTAAAACTAGACCATATTATCAATCAAATGATTGCTGTGAAAGCACCCTCTATCACATGTAATGCTAAGAGAAGTTTGAAATTAGATATAAGGCAATATGCAGAGACAATAGCTACGTTTTAAATACCTTTTACAATAGAAATTAACAGCCTGGAGTCTAGTAATCTTCACTTTAGAGTCATTTCCCAAATCCCCCAAGCTTGAACACGAGTTGTTTGAACAGCCAATCAATTGAGCCCAAATCGTATGCTTAAAGTTTTAAAAACGAGAAGAACGATGGATTGAATCATTAATTGATAAATCGATTAACAGCAAAATCGACTAGCAGCAGATTTATTTATGTGTATATCTGGATATGTAGGGAGAGAGAGAGAGATAAGAGAGAGATGCAGAGAGGGAGACAGATAGAGTGAAAGAGAGAGGGAGAAAATAATGGGCTTAATTTGTTAAAATTTGGGCAAATGAGGGAGGCGGTAGAATTGCCGCTCTAGCATTTCATAAACCCACGTGTTGTTTTTGTTTTTTTGAAGTTAGTTTTGTAATTATTTCATTGTTCAAATTTGTTTTTTTACAAAATTTGTTCATTTTAAAATTATTCAAAAAAATCATCATTCATTCCTATTTAATTTAATATTTTCAGTATAATAAATAAATTCATTTCACAATTTATTTTACTTTTTTAATACATATATAGAATTTCTTAAATAAAAATGTAAAAGTTTTAATTTATTAATTTTAAAATTATTGAAAAATACATTACTTTACAAAAAATATCATTCACTCCAATTCAAATTCAAAATAAATAAATAAATAAATAAATAATAGTATAATACAAAATAAAAAAAGAAAAATAAATATATAATAGCATAATACATTATAAAACATCTACGCCAACACTTTTCATGTCTAAGCTAACACAAATACTTGGTGTTGTAATAGGTAATGATGAAAATAGCTACGATATCACTTTTTCGGACGGCAACACCTTACAAAAATGTTGTGTAAAGCATTCAAAAAAATCATTCAGTGAATTTTGATCGTACCCCGTTAGAGGAAACAACATTTTACTACGTTTTTGTTCAAATCTCGTACAAACCGACCTTTTTCTTTTTGATTATTTTTTACCAGCACTGAAATGAGTGTCTATTAACATCCGTACAGTTCGATCATCGAAGAAATCATTTAAAAAAATTATTCAGTGAATCTGGATCGTGTCCCGTTACAGGAAGCATCACTTCTACTACCTTTTTGTTCAAATCTCGTACAACCCGACCTTTTTATTTTTTAATTATTTTTTCCAACACTGAAATGAATGTCTATTAACATCCGTACAGTTTGATCGTCGAAGAAATCATTTTAAAAAATCATTCAGTGAATCTGGATCATGCTCCGTTACAAGAAGCATCACTTCTACTACCTTTTTGTTCAAATCTCGTATAACCCGACCTTTTTATTTTTTGATTATTTTTTCCCAACATTGAAAAAATAAATCATTCTTGCGTGTTTATAATATAAATCCACCAAAAGTACTACTTCCTCTAATTAGTATTGTACCGATTGAACATGATCTATTTTTTAAAAATATTTTTTGAAGATCCAACTGTACGGATGTTAATATCTAATGATTTGAGTGATCTGTAAAAAAACTATAAAAAAAGAAATCATTCTTGTATGATATTTTAATGGTCAACTATCAAAGTACTACTTGGTCAAACCAGTATAATTTTGGATTAATATTTTTAAAAAAATATTTTTTGACGCTTCAACGATACGGATGATGTTATGTACCGATTTAATCGATGTGTAAAAAAATTAGAAAAAAAAATCATTTACGTGTTTATAATATAAATCCGCCAAAAGTACTACTTCCTCTAACTAGTATCGTACCGATTGAACATGATCTATTTATTTAAAAATATTTTTTGACGATCCAACTGTACGGATGTTAATATCTAATGATTTTAGTGATCTATAAAAAAAATTAGAAAAAAATAAATCATTCTTGTATGGTATTTTAATGGTCAACTATCAAAGTACTACTTGGTCAAACCAGTATAATTTTGGATTAATATTTTTAAAAAAATATTTTTTGACGCTTCAACGATACGGATGATGTTATGTACCGATTTAATCGATGTGTAAAAAAATTAGAAAAAAAAATCATTCTTGTTTATAATATAAATCAGCAAAAAGTACTACTTTTTCTAACTAGTGTTGTATCAATTGAACATGATCTATTTTCTTAAAAATATTTTTGGACGATCCAACCGTATGGATGATGTTATATACTGATTTTAGTGATGTGTACAAAAAATTAGAAAAAAAACAAATCATCCTTGTACGTGTTTGTAATATAAATCAGCCAAAAGTACTACTCCTTCTAATTAGTGTCGTATCAAATTGAACATGATCTATTTTTTGAAAATATTTTTGAACGATCCAACCATAGGGATGATGGTATATATTGATTTTAGTGATGTGTACAAAAAATTAGAAAGAAATAAATCATTTTTGAATGATATTTTAATGGTCAACTATCAAAGTACTACTTGGTCAAACTAGTATAATTTTTGAATAATTTTTTTTTAATTTTTTTCGACGATCGAACCGTACGGATGATGTTATATACTGATTTTATTGACGTGTACAAAAAATTAGAAATTTTAATATTAATCTTATATGATTTTGTAATTTATATGATTTAATATTAATCTTATATGATTTATAATATTCGTATGTGACAAAGCACTAGTTACGACTACGAGTAAATTTAGTAATTTTGTACTAAGATCTCAAACCAAATTAATTTTATAAAATTCTAAACCTTTAAATTTATTTTATATACTTTTTAATAGAAAGTTTGTTAATTTAATATCTCATAAATAAAAATTATTTTATAATAAATTTTATTTTCATTCACCTCTTCTTTATTTTCGTTTCCTTCTTCTTCTTTCCGTCCTTCAACCAAACCCAAAATTTCATGAAATTTCATTAAACTTAAATTCCCCGCTCAGCCAAATTTCACTTCCCCCTTTTTTTTCTCAGAGGCCTCTCTATGATTTTATCTCTCGCACACACAGACACAAACTCACGCCTCTCACCCCCTTCTCTCAATTACTCACCTCTCTCACAAACATGAACCCTAATTGTTCAAAACTGAGCTCATATTTAGGTTGATTCTTTCGAACCCTAACTCATATTTAACTCGATTTGGGCTCGCAAAGGGGGAAAAAACTCCAGATAGAACTACCTAGAAAAGGGATTGCAATTAATTATTACATGAACTGGATGGTGGGACAATAAAGTCTTCTAGTTTTTTATCAACACCTTAACCTTTCAATCAATCAAGGATTTTCTAGTTTAATTTTGTCTCCGCCGGAAATCTCGTTATCACCTCAAATGTTATATCATTAAATATCTCATTTCCACTTACTCTGTTGGCAAAGCATATGCATTCCTTATCTAGTATAGAGTGAGTACAGACTTGAGAAGTCTGAAAGCATGCAAATGAGATAGGGTGTATTCCTGTGTAGTTTCTTGAATTTTCTTTTGTTTTTTTTCTTGTGGCAAAACAATTTCTTGAAATTTTCTCAGTAAGAAATTTGCTGGTTTACTTTGTATAGCATATTCTTAAGGCTTGTGATGATATTAGTAAAAAATCAAATATTATAGTTTACACCAGCTTGCATAACCTTGTTTTGTAGTGCACATTGGTTTGCTTTATGTCATATCTGGATTTGGTGGGAGTTTGCTCTCTGTTCTCTTTATTCAATCAAATATATATATATGTTGGTGCATCTGGTGCCCTTTTTGGACTACTAGGAGGAATGCTATCTGAACTTATCACTAATTGGACAATTTATGCTAACAAGGTACCTCCTGGACTATTTTTTTCTTTATACCAATTTTGTTACATATGAACATGGCATATTATCTTAAATCCATGTTTGTATGTTCAGGCAGCAGCTCTTATTACCCTTGTAGTCATAGTGTGTTACTTTGTAATTGTTATATGAGTGCAACTTTTACATTCTCTACTGGAATTGTTATAAAATTTCAACTTTACATCTTAGCTTAGCTAACTTAGAATTTGGGTTGTTGTGTAGAAGATAACTGCATTATCTGAGTGGGATGAATGCAAGCAGCTTTTTGACAGTAGCTCAGAGTATTGGTAATTCTTTGTCTTAATAATGAACAAGCCTAACTGTCTAATTAGATTACTACTAGAAGTTAATGCCAGATATACATCATAATTATGTGAATAACAATTATAGGTCAATTAAAGAAGAGAGCTCAACTAGGCAGATTTTTTAGGAAAGGCGTTTATATATGCACACATTATTTGGTAACTAAAAACTGATATACTTGTATATGCTAGCTAACTGAATCTTCTAACATGTTTGCTTACATTCTTATTGTCTTCTTGTTCTGTTTTTTTGTTTATTTTTAGTAGGTGTATCAGTTGTTGATCAAAGCAGCATGTGAGCTTTAATGGCCATATGATAGAATTATATAAAGTTCAAGTTCTTGATGATTCAACAGAATTATGTAAGCGGTTAAATTCTTTGCTGTAGTTGTTAATTCTCTTGTGAACTATGTAGTTTTGCTTCGAATATTGACTTGGTCTTCACAAATTTGCTCTTGTATCTTTCTGCAACAGATTTGTCACCTAGCTGCAAATCCATTGCTATTGTAGCTTGAAGTGCAGCAACCCATAAACAACCACAACAAGCACTAACACCATGACCACCATGACTGTCCAAGTATCCCAGCCTCCTACCACTGAAAAGAAAATAGAGAAGAAAATAAAGCTAGAGAAGTAGGTAAAGAAATTGAGTTATCTCATTTTAACATTGTAATTTAGACGGTAGTGGTACTTTGTTAGGAATTGGTACTGGTAGTAGCTTTGTAGCGATGAATATTGATTGGTACGTAATTTTTTTATGAATATTTGTTAGTTGCTAGTACTGTATAAACTCTAATTTTGTTGTAAATAAAAGTGTTGTTCCATTTATCATTAGCCAATGTTATCATCTTTTAGAAACACTTGTAAAAAATATCATCATACAATGGACATGTTTCAAGAAACCATTATTTATTCTATGCACATGCAACACATAAAAAGAAAAAACCATTGTGTGACTACAAGAAACACAAATAAAAAGCGTTGTTTAAAGAGAACACATACAACACATAAAAAGAAAAACCGTTGTTGTTTCTAGGTATCAGACAACGGTTTTCATAACTAGACACGTTGTGTGGAAACCTTTGTGACAATGGTTTGTGTACCGTTGTCTGATACAAGTATCAGACGGCATCTCAATAGACGACAGAAAAAAAATTATCAGACAACGGGCAAAAATAGTTGTCACATAATTCTTTCTTATATAAAACTGTTGTCTGTCATGCTCTCTAACAACAATTTTATTCCGTTGTCTATTCTATTAAACAACAACGGTCATGGTTTATAAACCAAGTGTCTAAAATGATTTCAGACAACCATTTTTCAACCGACTGTTGTTGTTTCTAGGTTTCATACAACATTTTCCAGAACAAGGTATGTTGTCTTGTACATGAACAGATAATGATTTGATGTGTGTTGTCTGAGGTGTGTATCAGACGACTTCTCAATAGTCAACAGTTTTTGTTATATTCAGACAACACGTTTTGCCTGTTGTCTAAAGCAAAAATCCTTGTAGTGTATTACAGTTCAGTTCATTTCAATAGTACAATGATGTTGACAAGAATCATAGTGTCTAAAGTATTTCGTGACCTCTGATGAATTAAGTTATTCTCTAGATCTGTAAAGCATATCTAAAGTTCATATCTAGCATGTGAATCTTGTTGGCTAGATAGTCTTCACAGTTAATATTTCAATTTGCAGTATTTAAAATTGAGACATTAAGATACTCTTTTCAAGCCTAACTTGCTGTGCAGCTATATCATAACCGCCATCATTCAACTAATTTCTTACGAAAAGGACCTTATGTCAAACAAGGCAGTGTTGCATAGATTTGCTTATATTTGATAGGGTGCAACATTCATTTGCATTTAGGATAGGAAAACAGGAAACTGCTTATGTAATGAGGACCAACATAATCCTAGTTACCTTAAAAATTGTGCAGTTTGGAATAAAAGAGCTCATGCATGGGGAAAAAAACAGGTCGAAGAAAGCATCCAAGCAAACACGATTTTATTCAAATGTTACTGAAGAGAGCGACGTAGAGAACTGGAGACTTTGCCTGTAGCAGTGTCCTGACAAATGGAGCGCCTGAGTGCAGGTGAGTATTTAGTTTCCTCCCCTCTTCCGTTGACCTCATCTCTTAAAAGAGGCTACAGTTCAGTTGTATGGGCATTATCCATATAAGAGGGAGGGCTGGGTCAGCCATTCAGACAAACAAAGTTCTTTTAAACCAGAATTGGTGTATGTTTTACTACTAAATGACTTGCATTTTCTGTGACTTTATCGCTTATAAAATAAATATGCAAGTAATGAATCATTTCTAAGATATTCCACTTGAAGTTCCATTATATACTTTGTCACGTGATTTATTATTCTTAAACTATGAAATCTTTGTTATTTCCTCCCTCTATATTTAGGGGGAAAAAATTAGAGGATTTCATTAAAATGATTGTTCACTGGCATGCATAGGTGGAGGAGATCAGAACTCAAAGGACAATAATTGTATGGATTTGATACCAATGACATAAAAGAGTATGACATCTCCCTGTATACTCTTCTTATTATAGTTGATTTATATTCTCGCATAAATGTGCTTAGCATTCTTGCATTATTTGAAATATATGAATATATGATAGACTTTCAAGTTCTTAACCAAACTTGAATTTGTGCACTTGGGGATTTTCAGAAGATTCTGAACGTAAGTAAGGCTTTGTGAGGGAGAATTAGCTAATTGAAAGTGAGACTAGAGTGGCAATAAAAATTGATGCCATGAATAATTCAGTTGGAACTTCTTGAAGTTCAGTTGGAAAAATTTTGCATAGAAATATTTTAGACGGGTTGTTTTTTAGAAAATTGACATGATAGTTCCAATTTAGTTGCTAAGGATTATATATACATATATATATAGGCAAATACTCAAATACAAACCACTTTTAAAATACAAACCTACAAATCAATACTAAATTAATTATATTTCATCTATTCTAAGGTTCCCGCCAAGGGTACCTTCACAAAAAATGCTTAAAATAATTGGTTCTATCCAACCAAAAAAAAAAAAAATCTTGTCGTGGAAATGTGAAGCATTTAAGACAGTAAACGGATGAATTAGGTAGTCATGAGGGCCGAAGGCTCTCGACACACCCGTCAATCGTCTATTGCCTATACCATTGATTGCCATTCCTTACAACTTTATAATGATAAAGGCGCGAAGCGCCGTACAAGAAGGTTCGAAGCACCGTTAACCAGTGAAATCCACTGCCACGTCATCACGTGAAAAGTGTTTTTTTTTTGTTGGATAGAGCCAAGTATTTTAAACGCTTTTTGTATTGGGGTACCCCTAATTTGGCCATTAGATTAGCTTGAAATATTAGATTATGCTTGGTTTGTAGGTTTGTATTTTAAGGAGGTTTGTATTGGAGTAGCCCCCCATATATATATATATATATATATATATATATATAAAGGAAAGCTTTAGTGTTCAAGGGCCTTTCAGATCTCCATAGTTGTTTACCTGATTCTTTTAGGCCTCACGTGCCAAGAGTTTCTAGAAGTTATAAATCAATAAACTTATATAAAGGAGGATTGGAACATAATAAATTAAATCAAGTTTGAAGGTAATATATTATATATATTACTTAGTTAATATATATATATATATATATATATATAGGGTGTGGCTCAAAAGAGAACTCATTTTTTGAAGAAAACTAAGGTACTAATCCTAACCATTGGATGTATTATAATCAATGGCCCCGCCAGGGGCACCCACACACAAATCAAATACACCCTCACACACACAATCCCACCTAATCCCCTCCGTTTTTAATTTGATTTTTCCCGTCAATCGGTGATATTTTTTTAAATTCTAATTTCACCACATTTTTCTCCATCTCCCAACGATCAGTTTGCATACCATATGTGCTATATTTTAATTTAGTTTTCTAAGTTCTCCTTTTAAAGAGGTTCTCTCTAGATAAAAACAATAACACAACACAACGTACTCAGTATATCCCGCATGAGCAGGGTCTGAGGGGGGTAGGATGTACGCAATCATGCCCCTACACAAAGGTAGAGAGATTGTTTCCGGTTTTTTGACCCCCGACAGGAGTCGAACCCGTGACCTCACGGTTCACGGATTGGGCACTTACCATTGTGCCAACTCAACCCCTTAAGGGGTTCTCTCTAGATCCCTACTATATATATATATATATATATATATATATATATATATATATATATATATTATTTTAATTATTATTTAGAAAAAAATTATTAGAATATAAATTAACTTAAGTGTAAAATTACTTATCCGTTAATTCATATGATCAATTGTATTAATATTAATATTATCATCCAATCACCAAAACGTTTACAACCCCCGGTGAAAGTCAAAATCCCTCTTTACTGTTTTCATTTAATTTCTCTCTTTTTTGAGAATATTTCTACCAATTTAATGAAATTTTACCCATTTTTTGGGTTTTGTTCTTATGGGAATTTGGTATATTTAAATGTTCAGTATCGTGGATCCCTATAATATGTATATAAATTCATTGAAAATATTTGTATGGGTCGTCTTCAATTTTTCGAATACATATTAAAATATACTTATTTCTCACGACCGCAATAAATCATTAGATCATCTCTTAAAAAAGGTTGCATGTTTCAACGATATGAGAAATGATCTCTACTACTACTGTGCAAGATCCATGAAACGAACGTAATTATGACAAAACAAACTTTCGTGTATTCTAGTTTGTTATGAATTTGTTCCATACCACTTTATAAATTATGTCCTTTTATTAGTGAAATGATTTATAATAGAAAAATAAATATATTATCAATCAATTAAACAAATCCAATATATCGCGCTCTTAAAGTAAGATATGCCTATTAGAGTTTATGGTGATTACACTCAGCTTGTTCGTAATAACTTAAATATATATATATATATATATATATATATATATATATATATATATATATATATATATATATATATATATATATATATATCTGTGTGTGTGTGTGTGTGTGTGTGTGTGTGTGTGTGTGTGTGTGTGCCTCTCTCTCATCTTCTTCATTATCTTTTTTTATATTGGATTTAAATCGATTTTAAGATGATTTTGGTTACCAAAGCACATCATATATACTTAAACTACTTTACTCTTCAAGACCTTTCGGATTATATAGGTATAAATCCATTTTGAGCAAAATGATTTTTGGGCAATTTTTATTTGTAATTCGGTTTTTAAGTTTGAGCTCAATTTTGATAATCTTGAGTTTAGGAGGTTAAATATCGGGGTCTTTTACTTCATATATATTAGTTTACAATTTTCTGGACATAATTTGGTATAATTTTGAGCTGGTTGGAATCAAAATCTGGTAATTTTTTAGTTTGGGTTCTAAACTCAAAAGGTTCTCTCCGCTATATAATAGAGCGGAGGTGATTAGTTATAAATAGAATATTTCAATTATATTTTACACTCAAATATTTGAAAAAATTAAACGGTTGACCAAACTTCAACTAAAATCGACCAAATTTTGAGTTAACTAGTTTTTTAATATTTCAAAGATCTCGGAAAAATTTCATAATTTTTTGAACATTTTTTATTTTAAACTATTTTATGCTCAAACGTTTGAAAAATTAAACGGTTGACAAAAATTCAATAAAATTTAACCAAATTTTGACGAAACTAGTTTTTTAATATTTCAAAGTGCATGGAAAAATTTCATAATTTTTCGAGCATTTTTTATTTTTAACACATTTCGACCAAATCTGTTTTTGGCTTAAATTTGATGTTATGTACCTAGTACTAGTTCATTAGCCAAACTTGATTTTGGCCAAAATCTTCATCCCGCTATATTATATAGCGGGGTCTTTTTATTTTATTTTTATCTACATTCTTTAGGGAATATCTAGAGTTTTATAAGTCGGATTTAGACGATCTTACATTGCACGCGAAGCTTATAAAATTATATTTAATTCAGAGGTGTTTAAATGAGCAAAATCAATATGGAACAGCCTCCAAATTGAGGAGCAAGTAGCTACGGATTTTTGCTCCCAGCCTTGTTTAAAATATTAATATTGCTAAACAAGGCACATGGCTCCAAGTTGACCAAGCAATTTTTTTATTAAAAGACTAAAAATAGAGTTAGGTAGAAAGCAAAGAAAGTTGTCGGCATAGAAGTCTACTTGATTATTGTTTTGAAACTAATATTACTTTTTGCACTTTGCAACTTTGCTGCAACTTTCATTTGAAAATATAAACTTCCGCTACATTATAAAGCGGAACACGTGGCAGATTTCAGGGCAAAGAAGGAATTAAAAAAATATAAATTCACGCTACATTATATAGCGTAATACGCTATATTATATAGCGTAATCAGTTTTCATCCCATCCGTCCATTTATTTGGTGGATGGTTATAGATGGATTGGTTGGATATTAAAAAATATCCAATTGTGGCTGTAGAAGGAGCCCCATATATATATATATATATATATATATATATATATATATATATATATATGTATGTATGTATGTATATATATATATGAGAAAAAGGAACCTGAGATATATCTGAGGTAACTTGCCTGAGATAGGAATAAAATCCTTTAAAATTTATTGGGCCCGCAGGGCTAATTAATAAAATTTTAAACAAGTCTTGATTTTACAAAATTGCCCCCCCATATTTACATATAAAATATGTATATCTCCGGGAACTTACCTAAGATGTATCTTAGGTTCCCTACTCTCTCTATATATATATTCAGTTTGGGAGTTTGTATGTTGGATTATTCTTTTTCTATTAAAACATGATATATAAAATTTTTGTTTTCTTTTACTCGTAAAATAAGACATTTGAAAAGAGTATCACCTATCTTCTTTCTATTTGACTAACTTGTCAAAATAAAATACTACCTATAAAACTGAAATCGAGTGTGTAATATATAAACACGTAATTACATTATTATATATGCATGCTTGTAATTTAATTATCGGGTAAGTAACACGAAATTCATTTTCCTTTAACAATGAGTATATTTTTTCAAAATATATCATAAGAAGCACTTACGTAGACCTAATAAATCATTTGTATTATGTACATTCATGTCATACTTTATGATCTTGCACGAAACGGCATGAAATTAAATCGTGTACCCGAAATTCGAACACAAAATGACTCTAAACTACACGAATTTTTTCGCGTACATGAAAAGAAATAAAATACGCGAATAGAAAAACAATGACAATTACATGAATAGTATTATGTATCCAAGTTATGTAACCGAGAACAACATTGAGATGCTACAAAATAAAACATGGTGTAAAGTCTCGAACCATTTTTTTTTTAATTTTTTCTTAATTTTGTTTCTTCTTAATAAGTATCTCTCTTTTTGTTGAATTTTTATACCAAGTTATTAGTTTTTTTTCCATATTTTAGGCTTTGTTAATAAGTATCTCGTTGGTGGGTTACATTTGCTGATATATTCGATTTTGTACTATCTTATTATGAATGATAAGTCCCCTTTTCTTTATCTTAATTTACTCTTTTTTTCGACAAATATCTCTCTTTATTGGGAGTCTAGTACCTTTTTGTGGATTTTGTTTACGTATATATTGGATTTTGTTATATTAGTTTATTGATTTGGGTAGTGCAGAATCGCAATTATGATTGGTTACTCGAATACGTTTTGACAAATTAAATATATATTCCTCATGATTATATGTTAAATTATCTCGCCAAAAAGGCTGAAGGTTGTACATTTCAGTAATATAAGCAAGTTATGTACCACAATTGAAGATTTTATCAACGATTGGATGAAGGAAATCCCGATTTGATCTATTTTACTATGTGTTTGTTCAATTTTGATTATGTTTATAGATGTCAAATGCTTTTTAATTGAGGAATTAATTACCTATAAAAAATGGTGATTTAAAGGAAAATTTGGAATTTTTATCATTTTAGTAGATGTCGTATACCCCTTTATTGATGAATTACTCACGTATAAAAAATGGTAATTTATAATAAAAAAAATTGCGCTGAGTTGACTAATATATTATAAAAATATTCAATAACAATATTTCATTGATTCTGTATTAATTTTTATTTTTTTATTGATAATATATACACAATTAATGTCTAATAGTCTAATAATATTTAAAAATTTATTTAATATTTTGAATAATTCAAATATATTATCACATCACTTTGTTTGTTCCATTAGTTATTGCATATTAATAAAAAAAATTTTCATAAGTAAAATATTGAAAGAAAATTGGTTTAAAATTCGTTTTAATATTTTAATGGGATGAATTTAACTTTTTTATAAATAATTAATTTAAAATTTTATATAACTTAACTTTTGAACGCGTAATTAAATCAGTGTGGTAAATAATTTTTAATTCAGTAATAGAAGATTTATAAAATTTGATTATACCTTATGATTTTATAATGAGAGTTTGAGATGTTAAAGTATTATATATTATAGATAAAATAGATGTATTACTTTTTTATTTTTTAATAATAATCATTTTATTTAAAATAAAATTGTTAAGTACCCACAATAAGTAAATTATGATGACAATGATATTATTGTTTTAATTTTAGTGGTTAATTTTGATCGGCTCTAATATACATTTATGAAAATTAATCCTTAATATACATTAGTGTAATTATGATTAATTGTAAATCAAAATAGGGGTAAATTAGTTAATAGTTTGAAAATCAGTTAATGTTATATTTTTTAATAATTCAGATTGATTTTAGTTTAAAATAGTAATTTAATATAAATATTTTTGACATTAAAAAATATGTAATAAATAGGTATGATAAATCAAGTAACTACTACATTGGTCTATTGTCAAGGGGTTATCTGAAATAATGCTCTCTCATAAAATCTTTTCTTGGCTCCCTTCCGGCCACCGTTGACTGCCTTTTTCTCTACCTTCGCTCGCTGCACTCTCTTCACGCACCTTCTCTTCTTGTTGGCCTATCTCTCTTCTATCAGATCCTAGGTGTTTCAAACTTGATCTGTTCCTTATGGGCTCTATGAATTCTGAGCACTCTGGCTCCATGAACTCAGATGAATTTTCTAACTTCATCGGCCACAATTATGCTGTCCCTTTGCTACCTGCGCATAATTTCCATCCTCACCTTCATCTTGAGGCTGAAAATGTCATGGGTGAGCCTCTTTCTCCTCAAGCACAACAATGAATGCGAGAACAGATCCATTTGATTCTCAATGATGGAACTGAGTTACTTAATAGTGGTCCTACAGTGGCAGTATCGTCTAAATCTAGCCACGAACCATCTTCCTCTCGCTCTCATGAGGTTGATTCAACGGTGAAAAATCATCCCCCTCAAACTGCTCTTCAAGAAGATATCCAAGTAAAATAGGGAGCTTTGTTTGTCACTCACTTGGAGGAGGGTGAGATTGGTAATGAGGAAACAAATCATCCAAGAAAAACTGTCACTTGGAGCAATATTGTTACAAGAAATGTGGCAAATGAGGAACCTATGGATGGAAAAGCAGATATTACTTATAACGAAGATGGTACTGCAACTGTTAAATTCTCGGATGCCTTCTTTGTTAAAGCGCAAAAGCAATGGGAAACGAGCATTATAGGGTATTTCATTGGAGGCTCTTTCGCCTTCAAATACATTCGGGAACAAGCTATGAGATTTTGGCGGAATCGTGGCTTAACAGGGGTGTATTACAACAATAAAGGTTATTACACTTTTAGGTTTGCCACCCTAGAGGAGAAAACTAAGGCTTTACAACAAGTCGATGTTCCAGATATCTTATGGTTTAAAGAAGCTTTGACCTCAATTGCTAGAACAGTGGGAACGCCCCTGAAATTTGATGAAGCCACGGCACGGTTTGAACCCCTAAGGTATGCGGGAATCCAAGTGGAACTTGCTTACTCAGCTCTGCGACCTGATTTTATAAGAGTTCCAATTCCACACTCAAATGAAGAAGTGAAAATTGAAATTCAATATGGTGAGTTACCATACTCTTGTAGTCTTTGTCAAGCTTTTGGTCACTCCTTGGCCAGGTGTAATAATAATCCGGAAAGAGTAAGTAAGAAACCTAGAAGGGATCAACGTAGGGATGGGGCTGCTGGGACTAGTTCTCATGTTTCACCTACTAAGCATGACTATCTTAATAACATGGAGATGGTTCCGTATAACATTGGCAAATTCTGCGGTTGCGATGTAGTAATGGACGAAGATGCAATATTGAAGGAGCTGGATAAAGAGAATGGTACGCTAGATAATGTTCTCGGAAATGAGGGGAATAAGGGTGAAGACAGTTTGGAGGAATTTGATAGAATTCCAGGGAATTCAGATCATATGTATACGGAACGCCAGGCCGCTGATTTGTTGCCTATCGCTACTGACAATGGCCCTGGGTTACTCAGAAATCTTGTTGTCGATTTTACTGACCCAAGTTACAAGTCTCCAGGACAAAAGAAACGTAGCCAATCTCCAACCAAAGCTTTGGTTATTAGCCAGTCACCTAAGGTTAATACCAGGAAAAAACACGTTGATGAGGATGGTTTTACTCACGTCCCAACAAAGAGAAGCAACAGGTTGGCTGGTACGCCAACAACACTTCATCGTTTAGAATGAATTTTGCAGCATGGAATGTTAGAGGTCTCAATAAGGGTACTCACCAGGATGAGGTAGTTCATTTCATTTCCACTAATAAAATTACTTTTATGTGTTTAGTTGAAACTAAAGTTAGAATTCAGAATTCGCTTGTTATCTCCACTCGAATTAACAAGAAATGGAATTGGATTTTTAATTTTGATGAGCATGAGTATGGTCGTGTTTGGGTCGGTTGGGACCCATCAGTGTGGTCAGTACAAGCATTGTCTAAGTCTGCCCAACAAGTTACTTGTTCTGTTAACTTTCTGGAGAAACAAATTTTTTTCAATGTAACGTTCGTTTATGCTTTGAATAAACCTCACGAAAGAGAACCTCTGTGGGCTGATATTGATCGCCTTAGTCACTCTATTTCTGGGCCGTGGTGTGTAAACGGTGACTTTAATTGCATCCTTTCTCTGAATGAGGTAAAAGGGGGACGGGAGCATTGGACTCCTGGAATGCAATTCTTCCTCGACTGTGTCTCTAATTCTGCTCTTGGTCAAATAAAAACTGTCAGTCCTTTGTTCACTTGGACTAACAAAAGGTGTGCACTTATTCAAAAAAGATTGGATCGAATGCTTGGAAATAAGGAATGGTTTAATGTTTTTAGTGAAGGTTCAGTCATGGTGAAAAACAGAGGTATTATGGATCACTGTCCTCTAATATGTTCAATTCCAATGCAGCTAGAGAGAATCTCCAAACCTTTCCAGTTTTTCAATTTCATGCTCGAAATTGATGGCTTCCAGGAGGCAGTTACCAGAGCATGGGAGAGTAGTTGGTACGGAGATCCAATGGCAATCTTATTTCATAGGCTTAAACAAGTTAAAAAATACCTATCTTCCCTAAACAAGAAGCATGGTGATGTTCACAGCAATGTCCTTTTGGCTCGTGCTGCTCTGTCGGAATTGCAGGATCAATTAATCTCTGACTCTGCAAATCAAGATCTTTTGTTGCTCGAGTCACAGGCATGTGGTACCCTAGAAAAGGCTCTGCTTGAGGAGGAGCGGTTTTTACTGCAAAAATCCCGGGTAAACTGGCTAACTACTGGGGACGGTAACAACAGATTTTTCTTCAATAAAATTAAGGCTAATTGGAATGTTAATAAGATGATTGCTATTGAGAACAAGTATGAGGATATGGTTACAGGCCATGATAATGTTTCAAAAGTTGCGGTTGACTACTTTACTAACACCCTTGGTACCTCTGAAAATCTTCCCTCTTGTGATTTTACTACTCTAGACTGCGCTTCGATTACCCCTGCTCAGGCTATTTCTCTTGAGGCACCTGTCACTAATGAGTTAATTTTAGCAACTTTAAAGGCTATGAAAAGGAATAAAGCCCCAGGTCCAGACGGTTTTAAGGTGGAATTTTACTTGGCAGCTTGGAACACAGTTGGTCCCAACTTTTGTGACGCGGTCAGGAGCTTTTTTGTCGATGTCTCCTTATACAAGCCGATAAATGCAACTAGTATTGCTCTAATTCCGAAGGTATCCACCCCTACAACTATGCTTGACTACAGGCCTATTTCACTATGCTCTATTCCTTACAAATGTATCGCTAAAATACTTGCATCTCGCCTCAAAGTCGTCATGCCCAGTATCATTGACAAAGCTCAATCAGCTTTCATTCCGGGTCGAAATATTTTTGATAATATTTTGATGGCACAAGAGATTTTTCGTGGTTATCATAGAGACAGTGGGGTTCAAAAATGTGCTTTGAAGCTGGATCTTCACAAGGCATTCGATTCGTTGAATTGGAACTTCATTTTAGGGGCTTTGCGTAAGTTGAATTTTCCAACTAAATTCATAGATTGGATTCGATTATGCATCTCTACCACTACTTTTTCTATTAAGGTGAATGGATCATTGTGTGGGTTTTTTGAAGGAAAAAAGGGAATTCGGCAGGGGGATCTTATTTCTCCATACATCTTCTCCATTGCTATGATTGTTTTGTCATCGATGCTTGCCAAGTCATCTCCTAATTTTAAATACCACTGGAAGTGTAAAGACTTGAAACTTATGCATCTTCTTTATGCTGATGATGTGCTTCTATTTTCAAACGGTGATAAAGAATCTTTTACTCACCTCATGAATTGCATTTCTCGGTTTTCCTATACAAGTGGATTGAATCAAAGCATTGCGAAGAGCACGGTATTTTTTGGAAACTGTGATCCTGACTTGATTAGCTGGTTTGATTCCTCCTACGGTATACCTCATGGAAGTCTTCCTGTGCATTTTTTAGGGGATCCATTAATTTCATCTCGTTTGAGTCACAATGACTGCCTTCCCCTTCTAGATAGAATTACTTCGAGGATTTCTTGCTGGACTACTATATTACTTTCACTGGCTGGCCGTGTTCAACTCATAAGGTCTGTTCTCACGGCTGTACAATCTTTTTGGATGGCACACTTCGTTCTGCCAACTTCAATTCATGGCAGCCTTCAAACAATTCTCACTCGTTTCTTATGGAAGGGTAACGCTATCTCTAAAGGAGGAGCCAAGGTTAGTTGGGAAACAATTTGCTTGCCCGTTAATGAAGGTGGCTTGGGTCTCAAACAATCTAAGCAATGGAATCAAGCACAGATGCTTCATCATTTATGCAGAATTGTTTATAAGAGTACGGCCTTGTGGCCTACTTGGGTCAATACTACTCTGCTCAAAAGGAATAATTTCTGGAATATGCAGATGCCAAATGACTGCTCCTGGATTATGCGTAATGTTCTCAAGTTACGCTCTACGGTGCTTCAATTCATCTCTTTCAAACTTGGGAATGGCATGGACACCTTACTTTGGTTTGATCCTTGGTGGGCTTCTAAGTGCTTAGCAACAAACAAACATGATCCAATTATTTCTCAAGCAACTGCAGCTCTTGACGCTTCTGTGCATTCTCTAATTCATTCGGGAACTTGGGTGCTTCCTCAGCCGTCGGACAGAATTCATCACTTAAACCCAGGCCTGGTTCACTGGATTCAGCAATTTACTTACCCTCCTTTTGACCTTAATGTTTCGGACACTATTCTTTGGAGCGGTTTACCTATACGAAAATTAAAGACCTGGAATAATTATGACTTTATAAGAGATTCTTCTCCTGCAGTTGCTTGGAGTAAGTGTATTTGGCATAGGCTTAGAGTGCTTCGGTACGCTCATCATGAGTGGATTCTATGCCACGGTCGTCTCCCAACTATGCATAGACTATCTTCTTTTGGTCTTGATGTCTCTCAGTTTTGTCTTCTGTGTATAGGGGGCACCGAAACAGATTCACACCTCTTCGTAGAGTGCCCTTACACTAGCTTCATTCTATCCAAATTGGCTGGCCTCCTTAAGCTCGATTTTGCTGGTGTAACGTGGCCTGAAGTTTTGCTTTCTTTGGAAGGAATTTCTGACCACATTCATCGGCAATTGGCTTTTCTTGTGGCGCAGATTTTCACATACCATGTTTGGAGGGAAAGAAATGCAAGGTTACATGATTCTGGCGTCTTGGGTCCAAACATGTTGATTCAGGGTATTATGAGGGATCTTAAGGCCGGGCTTCTTGGCTCGGAATGGTTTCTAAAATATGCTAATCTAGATTTGTATAGGTGGTTATATATTTGATTTGTTAGGATTCTTAGTCTGGAAGTGTATTCTATCTCCAATTTAGCTTGTTTAGATTGGTTGTAGATTGTTCTCTCTCTGCCTTGGATTAGAGCAAGGGTTAATCCCTTTTTTCTTATTTATAAAATTTAATTTAGCAAAAAAAAAAAGTAACTACTACATTTAAATTAGAATTAACCAATCATGATTAGTATAGTAAGATGTTGAATCAAGTAACTGCTATATCTAAATCAGAATTGTTAACCAATCATGGTTAGTATAGTAAGATGAGAATGTTAAATAAGAAAAACTTTTAATCTAATATGATTGGTCTAAATTTTAGAGATGGTCTCTAATTGGTCCTAAAATAATTCATAATTTCCTGATTGGTTAACTATCTTTTAACTGTACATGGGTAGAGTCAGGTATTATAATAAAGATATGTTAATAACTTTCTGTTCCCTAAATGCAACTGTTCTTAAGAGTCATTGTTGGTACTCTTTTCAGGAGAATGCACCACAATGGATGACAAAGGATGTTTTAGAAATGGTGGAAATAACAACAGGGTATAACCCGAAGAACCCGTATCCAAAATGTAGAAGTATATGCTCCTTAATTGTAGATTTATGATCATAATTTATATCCGTTTTGTTATATTATTTTATGATAAGAGTAGATAATAAATATGTTGGACTTTGGTAATTGTGAGAAATTGAAAATAAAATAGCATTTTTGTTTTTCTTGTAACAGCTTATATGTACTACCAACATTACTATTTACAATTTTTTTTCACATGGACGTTGAAGTTGGTGTTTTTTTAATATTTTTTAAATAATAAAATTATTAATAACTTGAAGTTGGGACCAAAAATATCATAGGCCCACGCAAACTGCGGCCTGTTTCCTAGTATAAAGTACGTTATTGACTTTGATCTCCATATCCGAAGTAGCAAAAGTCGAAATGAATTGTAATACATAAACCCTGTAAAAACAATCCGCCACCTGTGCTTCCGAGTTCCGTCTGCTCAAAAAACTAGTCTCATTTCTACCGTGTGTGCTTCCAAGTTCCGACTGTGCTCGAAACCCTAGCCTTGCCTCTTCTTTCTGCTCCAAGCTCATGTAATAGGTAATTTGTAAATTGCATATTTTTTTTTCAGATCTTGCTATTTAATTTTGTGATTTTATTGATTAATAGAATTTAACTGATTACTAATTGAGAAATTAATGATTAGAAATTGTTAGCATCTAGCTTTTTGGGATGTAAAATCTCTGAGCTAGATATATAAATGAATTTCGGAATCAGTGTGTTGATGTGTATATCATATATGTGTATATCACTAGAGCTTATCATTAGGGAAATATTCAAATTAGCATAAGGATGAAATTTTTAAGAATGCGAGGGTTCTGGTTATTTGGCCTTGGTCTAAACAGATTTGATACCAAATTAAGCTATTTACTATAGTAAAATTTTATTTTTTTAGGACTTATCATGTATATTGTTACTAATTTTAAGTGTAGCCATGATTTTCTTTAGAAATATGATCATGATATTTGATTTGTTAAATTTGGAAAACTATATTAAGATAGTGGTTCATTTGTGTAATGATTCATTGGTTTGTTTGAGAATTACAAAAATAGTCAAAAATATATTTGTTCACTAGTTTTTTATATTGTATTTGGTGCATGGTGTGTAGTGGCAAGTTCTTTACTATGGACTTACCCGCGGATATACTGGCTGAAATTATATCAAGAACTCCCGTCAGGACAATAATCTATTGCAAATGTGTGTGCAAAAGATGGCACAATATACTCTCAGAATCGGGTTTTGCTAATCTACATCTATCTAGATCATCTGAAGTGGTTTTATTTCATCAAGGGGATGACGATATCGAATCTTCTTACCTTGCACTGGTTGAACTAGATGATAAACGTGACCAACATGATATTCATCATGACCCTCTAATGAAATTTTCCCTAGGACTTGACTTCGAGTACTATGAGATGTATTTAAGTGGTTCAGTTAATGGGTTAATTTGCTTAGAGGATCAATGTGATGGTTCAACTTATGTATGCAATCCAATTGCACAAGAGTACATACTCCTTCAAGATTATGAGTACACCAGAAAATCATATTTAATGGGATATTATGGCTTTGGATTTGTTGAATCGAACAAAGAGTACAAAGATTGTACGCTTTCATAAGGTTAGTTTTCCTTCAACTGAAGGCTCATATAACCTAGGGAGCGAGGTTTATACGCTTGGAACTGGCATGTGGAGAGATTTAGGACATGTCCCCTTCCATCTAAATGGATATGATAATGGTACTTATGTTAATGACAACCTCCATTGGTCTGCTGAAGAAGGTATATGTACTTTTGATTTGGATAAAGAATTATTTCATCTGATGAAAGCTCCTCCTTTGTCTAGTGGGGATAAAGTTGTCCATAGGAACTTGGGAGTCCTTAAAGGTTGCTTGTGTATATGTGATATCACACTTGACTTTGAACTTGTCATCTGGGTGATGAGAGATTATGGGGTGGAAGATGGTTGGAGTAAAGAACTAATCACTCTTACTCATCTGATACATGGTGGTATACATACTGACGTGGTTCGGCTCCTTAAAGTTCTTAAAGATGGGAACATCTTAATGTATTGCGACCCATTACAGTTGTTTACTTATCATCCTCGACTTAAAACTTTGCAACATCAAATTTTCCCGGAGGGCGACTTCGTCATATTTGATGCAAAGACTTATGTCCCCAGTTTTATCAGCCTCAAGAGTTTCACCTTGGAGCGCATTTCAAGATGGTAGTCGTCAAGTGTAGCATGCTGCTCATCACTTTCATTACTGGTTTCATTTCAAGAACCCGTAATGTTTTGAAGCCTTCCTAGTTGTCTATCTCATATTTGTAATCTTAATTTCAAATTTTAATAATTCTTGTAGGCTGCAGGATAAATTTAGCAATTAGTGCTTGATATTTTAATACATTTACTTATGGCATGGTTTGAATGGTTTTTATGTTGTATGATTTGTATGTTGTATATTAGTTCTGTGTAATAAGTTATTTTATGTGCCATGTGATTATGTGAGTGAGTATTGCATAGATGTGTTTATATAAGATAGGGTGCAACATTTGGCCTCGAGGTTAACAAATCATAGGGGACTGCTTATCAACGGTGCAACATTTGGCCTCGAGGTTAGCAAATCATAGGGGACTGCTTATCAACATTGTGCAGTTTCAAACAAATGATCTCATACATTGAAAAGAAAATTGAAGAAATCTTCCTGATAATGCACCATTTGATTCAACTGTTTCCGAAGAGAGCAATTTTATGAAAGTTAACATATATGACAAATTGGTCATGAATCTTGATATGATGTCAACAACATTTTTTACACAACGGAGCAGCTGAGAATGCGGGCAACAGTGCAACACATATATAGCTGTGAAATCTATGTTATTTCCTTCCTCTAAATTGGAAAAAAAATGGGGATATTATCAAAATGCTGACATTGCCGTTCACTGTGTGTTTAATATAGAATAAATGTTAGTTGATCAATAATTGTAGGCTAGTCAATATAGTAGGCATGTTAGTTGATCAACAATTATAGGCTAGTCAATATAGTAGGCTATACATATGATGTAAGCAATGATGTTAGTTTAAATTCTTGAAGCCTATATAAGGCTGCACATATGTATTGTAATGATATAACTCAATAAAAACTGGAAGTAGATTTGAACCACAATACTTTTTCTCAATTCTATTATCTTGCAGAGAGTTATTCAAGGTCCTAAAACTGCCCATGAAAGTATCTGAGAATCTACATGGTATCAAAGCCAAACGTAGCAGAATTATATATCAAATCGAAGCTCTCGACGAGACAAATCCAACGCCGCAAAAATCACTTCAATCAGAGTTGTGAAGCTCCGCCAACATCAGTTTGAACCTTGCTGCCAGAAACTCATCTGTTCACAGTTTATTCTGCAGCCCAATATTTTAAACCTGTTGTTTTTGTTTGTATCTTAAATCCTTGAATCCACACCTCAATGTCAGGATCTGATACTGAGAACGAAGCATCAAAAACCTCTCAAACTGAAAAACCACAAAATGAATCTCAACAAGTCATTCATAACTTTTACACCCAATAAGATAACTCGGTATTTCCAAAAACCGTTCCTCTGGATGAATCCAACTATACCATATGGGCTCCTCTTATGCGGATGCGCATTGGTGCACGAGGAAAGATTGGTTACTTGACTGGCACAAAGGATAAACCAAACATGAAGTCTCCACAATATGAAGCATGGGCTACAGACAATGAGAAGGTAAAAAGTTGGCTTATAGACTCTATGGAAATTTCTCTTATGAATTGATATATTCGTCTTCCTACTACTAAAGATATTTGGGAAGCTGTTGAGAAAACCTTTTATGACGACTCAGATGAAACTCGATTTTTTGAACTAAATAAAAAATGTTTTGAAGCAATACAAAATGGTAGACTTATCCCTAAATATTACAACGAATTGGTAGCTATGTTCCAAGAAATTGATCAAAGGGTGACCTCCCAAAATAACAATTTCGCAGCGGTAGTTCATGAAAATTCTATGATGTCCCGACTGCGTGTTCATATGTTTTTGAGTGGACTGGACTTGGAGTATGACTAAGTGCGGGGAGAGATCTTGCGTGAGGAACCCAAACTCTCTTTGGAACAAAGCTATGCCTTTATCCGAAAGGTGCAATCAGAGAAACAAGCTATGGGGAGTGGGGTATCTACAGAATCCACTGTGTTGGCTACAAGAAGGAGAGAAACAACTTATCCTACTTTCACTGGCCAACCATCTCGTTATATCACTGGAAAAACAAATCCATATGCAAATAAAAAGTGTCATGCTTGCGGAGAGTTAGGCCATAGCAAGGAACGATGTTTTGAAGTAATTGGCTATCCTGATTGGTGGGATTTCACCAAGAAGCCACAGAAGAATATAAGCAAGGCAAATATTTCTACTGCTGGAAATGGACATGAAGGTTGTGCTTCCGCAAATGCAGCATAATCAGGTACGAATTGTAATGTTGTTTTGAATAATACATGGATAATTGATTCAGGTGCATCTGACCATATGACAAACAACCCTAGCTTTGTAAAAAACCATAAAGTTTAATCTCAAAATGTTGTCTTAACGGCTGATGGTACTCCAACACTAGTTAGAGGAGAAGGTCCAATTGTGTTGTCTGACACTCTTTCTCTTGAAACTGTCTTAATTGTCCCATCTCTTACTTATAATCTTTTGTCTATCTCCCAAATTATTAAAACTCTTGCATGTATTATGACATTCTATCCATCATTCTGTGTATTTCAGAACAACTTGACACGACAGATTCTTGGTTATGGTGTTAGAAGGGGAAACTGTACTACTTGGATTTGACAAAAACTGGAAAAAAATACAAGTTTTTGGGACAAGCTAATCAGGTAAACATGGTTGATAGTGCAAAGGAAATAGTATGGTTGTTGCATCGTCATTTAGGACATCTTTCTTGTGACGCCCCCAGATCCGGGGTCGGAGATCTAGGCGCTCACGGTCCATTTTCCATTAACAATATACCTGTTCTTGCACATAATATAAATAAAACAGCCATCGACCCCACAATAACTCACACCGCACACACACACACACACAGGTTAGAGCCTCAAAAACGTCACACATTGATTAGACAGTAATAAAATTATCAGAGTTATTACAGACCGAATTAAATAGTATTTATGCTACCAGCAACACTTCGATATGAAGCGAAGTTGGTGGCTTGAAAGTTTGTTACGATACACTGCCTTGCACAGGTCATACTGATAAATAAAACGAACTAACAAAAGCTGCCAACCAATCCGGCTAATGGGGCCTACCGGTGGAATCTCAAGTGCTGGCTCGGGTCTAGTCACCTGCTTTCGAGCAGTCTGTCTGGTTCTTGCCATTTCGCTTAGCTGTTGTGTTTGTAAAATTTGAAAACAAGCAAGAGTGAGCAACTATAGCTCAGCAAGAAATATGTGTATAAGGTAAGCAATATAACATTTCATATGATTGGAAGTTATTAAACTTGTTTGTATCGATCAGATATAAAATCATTGCCGTAGTTGATAAATCCCGAAGGTGCAACAATATGTGCCCTCGTTTTCAAAATAGACTTGCAGTTCTAGATACTGCATTGAGTCAACATCTTTCTCATCAAAATAGAACACTATCAGCAACTTGGCACAAAAGCCTAAGAAGCAGTGTCAAAGCATTTTTCCAAAATGGAGGAATGGGACTTGAAGAAAACATAAAAACCTGACAAGGATTGACGATGATCAGTCGCCACATCCAAGTCCAATAATCCGCGGGTCTTCTCTACCGGTAGAAGGATAGAAGCTACATCCGTAACTATCCCTCGGGTGAAAACTACATCCGTAATCACCCTCGATGAAAACTACATCCGTAATCATCCTTCGGCAACACCTGGGCCGGAATAATAATTGATGGACCGCCTGGCTCACGGCTGCTTACACATCCCGGGAATCGTTCGTCAACGGTTCCCACACCTGCCAGAGTCCCTTTTTCATTTTTTCTTTTAAAACTTGATTTTGATTGAAAACAGAGTAATTAAGGTTCGACATCAGTCGACCGATGATTCTTGAAATCATACAAGAAGCAGAACCTGACCGGGGGTTTTTGAAAATGTTTTGAGTTCGAATGAGTTCGAGTTTGAAAGTATTAAAAAGTATCTTGGATTAACTTTGTCTTTAAATAATGAACAATGATTAATAAATAATATTTTAAGATTTAATATTAATAATTAATAAAATAATTATTCGATAAAATAAACTTTTAATCCAAGATAGGGTTTCGAGTATTTACGAAGATTATGAACATAATACTTGAGTATACGATACTCCCCGAATGACCCTTCGGGTTTTCGCAATCTTGATACGATATAATAATATACCGCTCCCCGGTCAATAGTATATACGGACCGCTACGACCTCTATTGCTAGAGTCGTTGTCCGAAGAAAACATTTCAATCTAAGTTCAAGGAGTACAAGCATATATGTACTTATACAATCTCAGTTGCATCAATACTTCGATAAACATAGCATTTGATATAATTGAAAACTACAAACACAACAGTGAAAGTCCTTGTATATGGATAAGTTTTGAAAAGTAAACTTGCCTTGGTTTGGTTGGGGTGGTCGAGCGTGCGGATTCGAACTATCTATACATAAGCAATAACCGCTCGTTAGTACCTTAACAATATCTCTTTAATTACGGGGTTTTAGGGGGGTACGAAATTAACTTAACGACTTCGTCTTATGACTCTCTAGCCCCACTATAGGTTCATGTCAACACTCGATTACGATCGTCACTTAATCGACTTAATTTAGTTACCACATTCGAATCATAATCATTAACCCTAGAATTTTGCTCCACTAATCGACTTTGTCCCTTGCGCGAATTTTACTCTAGCATTTTTATAAAATCCAAAAATTCATATTTTAATCCAATTCTTTTTGGGTGGTCTTCACCACTGCATTCTCTAGCTTCTCAAATTTTTCCATGATCCCACATATATTTTTAAGGGTTTAAACAAGGTTCACAAGGGGGTCACTTAGTGCAGTCTGGAATCCAGAAACACAATTCACTCCTCCGGCCATAACTTAAAATCTATACATCACCTAGCCATGAACCTTACATTTCCAGAAACTAAATTCAATTATCTTTCCAACAATATATGGTAGGACATCAGGGGACAACATTTGGGGGTTCAAAACCGTGTTAAAATACATGTCAATGCTCCTGGACAAAACTCAGCAAGCACATACTACTTAGATCAACCATTTTTCACAATTCCACAACACAACCAAAACTTAATACACTTAGATCATGGTTCATAACACTCATGGAGATATATATATATATATATATATATATATATATATATATATATATATATATATATATATATATACATATATATTATCCATAATCATAAAAGTCACAATCTCAACATCAAAACTCAAGATCCATGTCATCCAATACTTATACAACCAAGATTAGCTCACAAACACATGGATCTACTACCAAACATCATAAATAATACATAACCAAGAGGGTTTGAGATTTTTATACCTTCTTGAGCACCTAGGAGGCATGGATAAGCTTTTCACAACTCAACAACACCTTAAATGATCTCCTACAACACTTACAATCCAAGATCTAAAAGAAAATCAAACATGGTTACTATTCACCCAATCTTTAACAATTTATAACTTGAATTTGGGTGGATGAAATGGCTTGAAATTACTAACATACCTTGTCTAGATGATGAAGATGACCTAGGATTTATGTTGTGATTTATGAGTGATGGAAGAGGGGGAAGAAGAATTTTTTTTCTCCTCTTTTTTCTTTGGCCGAGAGCAACTAGCAAGGGGGGGGAAGAGTTTGTGTTTTGTGTTTTTGTGTGTTATGTGGTTGAATAATTGATGTTAAGTTAGGTTGGGTGATACATATCATGTATGTATAGGCAAGTACTAGCAAGCATGGGCATGTGTACTACTGTCTCCCTTTTTGAAAAAGCAAGTAAATAGATACTATTCATCTTCCAATTGCTAACTAGTTTGCTTGATTTCTAACCACTTGGTTGCATGCGACTTGCATGCAATACTACTCCTTGTATCATTATTCTTCCACCAATGCTTGTCATTTAATCTTTAATTCGTATCGTATCTTAATTAATCTCTCGTAATAATATTTTGTCGCGTAGAGATTTCCCCTATAATTCCTTAAGTACTAATTGTGTAAATTCCTCGAATGTCCATAATTCCTCGTCATAATTCTTAATAAATCCTTTAATACTCTAACCATTCTCAAATCCCAAGTTTTATAAATCTTACTAACCATAAGACTCCTGCCTTCACAATCTTCCTTTTTATCTTACATACTAAATGCAACAACGCAGTTTCTCAGACAATCAATTCTATTAATCAACAAGGATGACTAGAAAGGTTCCATAATGACAATGTCACAAGATATTAGATAAAAGGAAATATTACCAAAAATTAGGGTTCTTACAGCCTCCCCTCCTTAAAAGGATTCCGTCCCGGAATCAGGTTGAAAACAGTTGGGGGTGCTTTTCACGCATCGCGCTCTCTAGTTCCCATGTTGATTCTTCGACATTTTGATTCCTCCACAAAACTCTCACTAATTTGATAACCTTGTTCCTCAGCACCTGTTCTTTTCTATCCATGATTTCTACGGGTTGCTCTACATATGTTAAGTCCGGTTGCAGATCCACTTGATCATGTTCTATTACATGTCGGAAGTCGGTATGGTATGGTCGTAGCATGGAAACACGGAACACATTATGCACTTGCTGTAAGCTCGGAGGTAAAGCCAATTCATAGGCTAACTTTCCAACTCGTTTCAAGATCTCAAAAGGTCCAATAAATCTCGGGATTAGTTTTCCCTTCTTACCAAATCTCATCAATCCTTTCCACGGTGATACCTTCAACATCACAAACTCTCCTACCTCATATTCTTTGTCCTTGCGGGTCTGGTCCGCATACTTCTTCTGTCTGTCTTGGGCCGCTACCAGCCGTCCTCTTATGAGCTCGATAGTTTCTCGTGTCTGTTGGACCAGTTCAGGCCATAAAATCTTCCGTTCTCCAACCTCTTCCCAACACAAGGGAGACCGACATCTTCGTCCGTATAAAGCTTCATATGGGGGCATGCCTATACTCGCATGGTAACTGTTGTTGTAGGAAAATTCGATCAACGGCAAGTGGTCATCCCAACTTCCTTTAAAATCAATGGCACATACCCTCAACATGTCCTCGATAGTCTGGATGGTTCTCTCACTCTGTCCGTCTGTTTGGGGATGGTATGCAGTACTCATGTTTAACTTGGTCCCCACACAATCCTGAAAACTTCTCCAGAACCTGGAGTTGAATCTTGGGTCTCTATCTGATACCATGCTCACAGGAACCCCGTGCCTAACCACAATCTCCTTTAAGTAAATATCCGCCAGCTTGTCGACAGTATATCTCTCGTTGATTGGAAGAAAATGTGCTGACTTGGTCAACCTATCGATAATTACCCAAATGGCATCATGAATAGTCTTGGTCTTTGGTAATCCGACCACAAAGTCCATCGCAATTTGCTCCCACTTCCACTCGGGTATCTCTAAGGGTTGCAACAATCCACTGGGCCTCTGGTGTTCGGCCTTCACTCTTTGACATGTCAAGCATTTACTTACCCACTCTGCCACGTCCTTCTTCATATTTGGCCACCAATAATATTCTCTTAAATCTCTATACATCTTAGTGCCTCCAGGGTGAATTGAGTACCTTGAACTATGAGCCTCTTCCAAAATCTCGTCCTTTAATTCTTGAACGTTCGGGATCCATATCCTAGATGCATACCTCATAATTCCATTCCCGTCCTTCTCACACTTAATTTCCTCGCCAGTTAAAATTTTCTCCATCGAATTCTTTTCTTCTTCTATCTTCTTTTCCTGGAATAACTTAATCTTTTCCAATAGCGGTGGTTGGACTTTTATTTCCATTAGACTCTCTTGTCCAATTCCTGGTAACCTCACCTCAATCTCTAGTTTCTCAAGGTCCTTGATCAATTCGTCCACTGACGTTATCATCTTAAACCTCTCCTTTCGGCTAAGTGCATCGGCCACCACATTGGCCTTCCCTGGGTGATAATGGATCTCACAATCATAATCTTTAATTAGCTCTAGCCTTCTCCTTTGCCTCATGTTTAACTCTTTCTGAGTGAATATGTACTTTAAGCTCTTGTGATCCGTGTAGATTTCACACTTTTCCCCGTAAAGATAATGTCTCCAAATCTTCAAAGCGAAAACTATCGCTGCTAATTCCAAATCATGGGTGGGGTATCTTATCTCATACTCCTTAAGTTGTCTGGATGCATACGAGATCACTTTACCGTGCTGCATAAGCACACACCCTAAACCTTTATGGGATGCGTCGCTATAAATCATAAAATCTCCCTTATCATCAGGTAGGCCTAGTACTGGTGCTGTCACCAACCTCTTTTTCAACTCTTGGAAGCTCTCTTCGCATTTTTCAGTCCACACAAACTTCTCGGTCTTGCGAGTTAGTCGGGTCAAAGGGGCTGCTATCTTTGCAAAGTCTTGGACAAATCTCCTATAGTAGCCAGCCAGTCCTATGAAACTTCTCACCTCTGTCGGAGTGGTTGGTCTCTCCCAATTCGATACAGCCTCTATTTTGGCTGGGTCCACTAGAATGCCTTGTTCGCTAATCACATGCCCTAAAAACTGAACTTCCTTCAACCAAAATTCGCACTTCGAGAACTTAGCGTACAACTTTTCTTCTCTCAATGCTCTCAATACAATCCTCAAGTGCTCTGCATGTTCCTCCTTCGTCTTGGAATAAATCAAGATGTCATCGATGAAGACTATAACACACTTGTCCAAGTACTTCTTGAAGACTCGATTCATTAAATCCATGAAAGCTGCAGGGGCATTCGTTAAACCAAATGACATCACTAGGAACTCATAGTGTCCGTACCGGGTGCGAAAGGCCGTCTTTGGTATATCTTCTGGTTTAATCTTTAACTGGTGATACCCGATCCTCAAATCAATTTTAGAGAAGTAAACTGCATCTTTCAATTGATCAAACAGGTCATCTATCCTGGGCAAGGGATACTTATTCTTTATAGTCACCTTGTTCAACTCCATGTAGTCTATACATAATCTCATACTACCATCCTTCTTTTTCACGAATAACACCGGGGCTCCCCACGGTGACACACTAGGTCTTATCATCCCTTTATCCAACAACTCTTGTAACTAAGTGGCCAGCTCTTTCATCTCCACTGGGGCTAGCCGATATGGGGCTTTCGAAATTGGGGCCGTACCCGGAACTAAGTCTATAGCGAACTCGATGTCTCTATCAGGTGGTAGTCCTGGTAGATCATCCGGAAATACGTCCGCGAACTCATTAACGACAGGGATTTCCTGTAGATTTGGTGCCTCCTTCTTGGTATCCTTCACATAGGCTAAATAGGCTTCGCATCCTTTACGTAACACCTTCTTAGCTTGAATCATAGTCAGGAACTTTTGGTTTTGTCGTTTCCCACTGAACACTACTTCCTCGTCCCCTGGCAGTCTCAAACTTACTATCTTCTTTATACAATCAATCTGGGCTCCGTGGGTTGTTAACCAATCCATACCTACTATTACGTCAAATTCCCCTAGTTTAAAAGGTATTAAGTCTACCCGAAAGTGTCGCCCTTCTATTTCTAGGTCACAACCTGGACATACTTGGCTAACAGGAATAATTTCATGATTAGCTATCTCTATTTGCAATCTGTCTTTCAATGGTTCAGTCTTAAGGCCTAACTGACATACAAAATCTAGAGATATGAAGGACTTGGTAGCTCCCGAATCAAATAAAACATTTGCCTTAACTGAGTTGAGTAGTAGAGTACCTGCAATCACATCCGTGTTCCTCACGGCATCCTGCACCGTCATGTTAAAAGTTCTTGCAGTAGGGGCCTTGTTAGAAGCAGTTCCACTCACTCTCGATGCAGCTGGCCCAGAGGACAAACATTCCCTCATTCGGTGCCCTGGTTTCCCACACTTGAAGCAATTACCTCCGGCACTCGGGTTGTTACTAGTTCCGCGACAGGCGTTAGCATAATGCCCTGTCAGCCCACACTTGAAGCACTTCACATCGTGCAGGTTACACACGCCCACATGTTTCCTTCCACATTTATTACATTCTGGGGGTTGGGCTCGGGATGGGGTAGAGCAAGACGATCCCTGAGGTCGGCTGCTCTGGCCCACACTCCAACTTTCAGCTCTCATGGTTCCAAAGTTTCCGCTGGGTTGGGACATCTTTCCTCGCTTAAATTTGCTCGGAAAGCTCCCTCCCGCAGAATTTCCCTTTCGACTATCAAGCTTTCTCTTCTTTCCTTCCCTCTCTTTCTGCATCTGTTCACTCCCAGCCTCAACAATTAATGCTTTTTGTACCAGGGTGGCATAGTCTGTCAGCTCAAGAACCGCCACACGATTCTGAATCCATTGCTTTAGCCCTAATTGAAACCTTCGGGCCCTCTTTGCCTCAGAGTTCACATATTCCGGCACAAATCTCGACAACTCAGTAAATTTGGCCTCGTACTCGGCCACCGTCATGTTTCCCTGCTTCAGTTCCAAAAACTTCAGCTCCATTTGTGTCTCCATAAACCTAGGAAAGTACTTCTCCAAGAACAGCTCGCTAAATCTCTCCCAGGTCACCACACCTCTTCCTTCCAAATTCTTCTTAGCTTCCCACCAATAGTTCGCCTCACCCTTCCAAAGGTAAGTGGCGAAAACAGTCTTCTGCTCCTCAGCGACACCTAGTATCTCGAAAGATTTTTCCATTTCCTTCAGCCAGGCCCTTGCCTCGACCAGGTCGGCAGTTCCTTTAAATTCTGGGGGTTTCAGGGATTTGAAGTTCCGGAAAGCATTAGCATTAGCATTTTGGCGTGGTTGCTGAACTGGGGGACGGTCCAAGTTCTGCCTAAGTAACTCCATGAACTGTTCCATAGGGCCTCCCCTAGGATGTTCTACCTCTCGGGTGTCATCACCAGCTTCTTCTTCTTCATACTCAGAGTCATCAAACAAATTATGATCGTTGCCCTCATTCTCACTCAGGTTCACATTCTCCCCTTCACGGTTCTGGTGGCCTCCGGTTCCATGGTGGCTACCCTGGCCCTCAGAACTGATCGGGTGAGCTCGAGTGTTCATTCTTCTGGGTGGCATGATTCTGATAATAAAACAAGAAAGGGGTTAGGGTTTTCCAATTACCTGACAGCGTTTGCACGGGTCAGGAGCGTATCGTTCCTCCTCATAGGGGTGGAAGTTGCAAAAGGTTTAATAATCCGATGTTGGAGATAAAATGTCAAACATTTTTGGGGAAAAATCCCTTTGGGATGCGAAAACATTTACAAGAGTTTTCAAAACTTGGAAACCTCAAAAATATTTTTCAAAATTTCAAAACGAAATTTTTTTTTTGAATTTTTTTTTTAAGGTTGTAGGAACATTTTTTTTTCCTTTTTTTTTGGAAATTGTATAAAACAATTTGAAATCGCATATCGTAAATTTAAAACAGTATGGTTGTATTTGTGGCTTGTAGCAATTGTATAATCACAGTTGTATATCAAAACAGTAAAGCATGGCATCGGAAAGTAAAGCAGTTGAGGCAATATTAAGGAAACTGAAACTAAATAAGTACGGTACAAGGGTTATCACAAAGTCTGGATGTTACAGCCAAATACATAGTTCCGATGTCAAAGTCTAGCAAAAGTGGAACAAATACAAGTACATCATCCGAATAGTCAGGCTACAAAAAAGTAGGGCTACATCTGTACATACTACCCGAAGTCACCTCTACATATCTGTAGGTCAGTCTACTCATCCACTGGTCAGAAAGGATACCACTGCACAAGTCAACTATCCCGCAAAATCGACACACTAATGTCATCTGAACCTAGGGGACTGAGCTATCAGTAACGCATCACGGGGCCGCACCGCGGTGGAGCAAGGTCCTCACTCGGGAAAATGCACGACGCACAACACGCCTAGCATCCCTAGCCTGGATCACTCCGCCCCCGCGGATCCCTAATCCAAGAATCCTATCGCGACTCTTCCTCTCAATCCTATTGAGTCGAGCCCTAGTCCTCCTAGCAACAACGGTCCTCATCTCAGCCTGGATCCTTAAGCGCGCCTCGCGCTCCTCCACTAGTGCCCGCCTCACCTCGTTAAGTCGGGCCTCTGCAGATAGTAAGTCTCGGGTCAGGAACTGTACCACGTAAGCGTGCTCAGTACCCGACACTTGGGGTAGGTCCATCGGTGGAGGTGGTATGACAGGAACAGGAGTAGGTGCAGCAGCAGTGGCAGGAGCAGGAGCTGTAGCAGGGGTAGGGTCAAGCTCCTCCTCTCCAAAAGTATCATCCTCGGAGTCACCGTCCGATGAAACAGGGCTAGATGTCTGTGGAGAAGGTGGGGGTGACACAACACGACCCTCACCGGATCTCACACTCTCCTCATCAGTAGCTACAGGAGATGGGGTAATAGGCTCTGGCTCAGGCTCAGGCTCAAAGGGCTCCTCAACGGGATCCTCATCATCAGTATCCTCTATCAGTGTAATCCAGGGGCCAAGCTCGGAGTCAGCACCCATATCCTCCTCAGGATCCTCGGTATCTCGCATCAGTGTCTCATCATGCTCTCTCACGAAAGCCTCAGGGTCTGGTATCTCCTCCATCTACACAAGGGAAATAAGGATGGTCACTAACCATAAAAGAAAGGTTTAGGAGTAGTTCTCTCACGGGCCTTAAAGTCATGGCTATATCCGATAACCCGACTACAACTCGATGAGAGTTCTAAGTATTATTAATGTTGTTATTAGGGTTATCGTTATTGTTATTATTATTAGGGTTGCTTTCTTAAATTACTATTGTTTTTGAGAACTGTAACCTCACTCTGATACCATTTCTGTGACGCCCCCAGATCCGGGGTCGGAGATCTAGGCGCTCACGGTCCATTTTCCATTAACAATATACCTGTTCTTGCACATAATATAAATAAAACAGCCATCGACCCCACAATAACTCACACCGCACACACACACACACAGGTTAGAGCCTCAGAAACGTCACACATTGATTAGACAGTAATAAAATTATCAGAGTTATTACAGACCGAATTAAATAGTATTTATGCTACCAGCAACACTTCGATATGAAGCGAAGTTGGCGGCTTGAAAGTTTGTTACGATACACTGCCTTGCACAGGTCATACTGATAAATAAAACGAACTAACAAAAGCTGCCAACCAATCCGGCTAATGGGGCCTACCGGTGGAATCTCAAGTGCTGGCTCGGGTCTAGTCACCTGCTTTCGAGCAGTCTGTCTGGTTCTTGCCATTTCGCTTAGCTGTTGTATTTGTAAAATTTGAAAACAAGCAAGAGTGAGCAACTATAGCTCAGCAAGAAATATGTGTATAAGGTAAGCAATATAACATTTCATATGATTGGCAGTTATTAAACTTTTTTGTATCGATCAGATATAAAATCATTGCCATAGTTGATAAATCCCGAAGGTGCAACAATATGTGCCCTCGTTTTCAAAATAGACTTGCAGTTCTAGATAGTGCATTGAGTCAACATCTTTCTCATCAAAATAGAACACTATCAGCAACTTGGCACAAAAGCCTAAGAAACAGTGTCAAAGCATTTTTCCAAAATGGAGGAATGGGACTTGAAGAAAACATAAAAACCTGACAAGGATTGACGATGATCAGTCGCCACATCCAAGTCCAATAATCCGCGGGTCTTCTCTACCGGAAGAAGGATAGAAACTACATCCGTAACTATCCCTCAGGTGAAAACTACATCCGTAATCACCCTCGATGAAAACTACATCCGTAATCATCCTTCGGCAACACCTGGGCCGGAATAATAATTGATGGACCGCCTTGCTCACGGCCGCTTACACATCCCGGGAATCGTTCGTCAACGGTTCCCATACCTGCCAGAGTCCCTTTTTCTTTTTTTCTTTTAAAACTTGATTTTGATTGAAAACAGAGTAATTGAGGTTCAACATCAGTCGACCGATGATTCTTGAAATCATACAAGAAGCAAAACCTGACTGGGGGTTTTCGAAAATGTTTTGAGTTCGAATGAATTCAAGTTTGAAAGTATTAAAAAGTATCTTGGATTAACTTTGTCTTTAAATAATAAACAATGATTAATAAATAATATTTTAAGATTTAATATTAATAATTAATAAAATAATTATTCGATAAAATAAACTTTTAATCCAAGATAGGGTTTCGAGTATTTACGAAGATTATGAACATAATACTTGAGTATACGATACTCCCCGAATGACCCTTCGGGTTTTCGCAATCTAGATACGATATAATAATATACCGCTCCCCGGTCAATAGTATATACGGACCGCTATGACCTCTATTGCTAGAGTCGTTGTCCGAAGAAAACATTTCAATCTAAGTTCAAGGGGTACAAGCATATATGTACTTATACAATCTCAATTGCATCAATACTTCGATAAACATAGCATTTGATATAATTGAAAACTACAAACACAACAGTGAAAGTCCTTGTATATGGATAAGTTTTGAAAAGTAAACTTGCCTTGGTTTGGTTGGGGTGGTCGAGCGTGCGGAGATTCGAACGATCTATACATAAGCAATAACCGCTCGTTAGTACCTTAACAATATCTCTTTATTTACGGGGTTTTAGGGGGGTACGAAATTAACTTAACGACTTCGTCTTATGACTCTCTAGCCCCACTATAGGTTCATGTCATCACTCGATTACGCTCGTCACTTAATCGACTTAATTTAGTTACCACATTCGAATCATAATCATTAACCCTAGAAGTTTGTTCCACTAATCGACTTTTTTCCTTGCGCGAATTTTACTCTAGCATTTTTATAAAATCCAAAAATTCATATTTTAATCCAATTCTTTTTGGGTGGTCTTCACCACTGCATTCCCTAGCGTTTCAAATTTTTCCATGATCCCACATATATTTTTAGGGGTTTAAACAAGGTTCACAAGGGGGTCACTTAGTGCAGTCCGGAATCCAGAAACACAATTCACTCCTCCGGCCATAACTTAAAATCTATACATCACCTAGCCATGAACCTTACATTTCCAGAAACTACATTCAATTATCTTTCCAACAATATATGGTAGTACATCAGGGACAACATTTGGGGGTTCAAAACCGCGTTACAATACAGGTCAATGCTCCTGGACAAAACTCAGCAAGCGCCTACTACTTAGATCAACCATTTTTCACAATTCCACAACACAACCAACACTTAATACACTTAGATCATGGTTCATAACACTCATGGAGATATATATATTATCTATAATCATAAAAGTCACAATCTCAACATCAAAACTCAAGATCCATGTCATCCAATACTTATACAACCAAGATTAGCTCACAAACACATGGATCTACTACCAAACATCATAAATAATACATAACCAAGAGGGTTTGAGATTTTTATACCTTCTTGAGCACCTAGGAGTCTTGGATAAGCTTTTCACAACTCAACAACACCTTAAATGGTCTCCTACAACACTTACAATCCAAGATCTAAAAGAAAATCAAACATGGTTACTATTCACCCAATCTTTAACAATTTATAACTTGAATTTGGGTGGATGAAATGGCTTGAAATTACTAACATACCTTGTCTAGATGATGAAGATGACCTAGAATTTATGTTGTGATTTATGAGTGATGGAAGAGGGGGAAGAAGAATTTTTTTTCTCCTCTTTTTTCTTTGGCCGAGAGCAACTGGCACGGGGGGGGGGGGGAAGAGTTTGTGTTTTTTGTTTTTGTGTGTTATGTGGTTGAATAATTGATGTTAAGTTAGGTTGGGTGATACATATCATGTATGTATAGGCAAGTACTAGCAAGCATGGGCATGTGTACTACTAGTCTCTCTTTTTGAAAAAGCAAGTAACTAGATACTATTCATCTTCCAATTGCTAACTAGTTTGCTTGATTTCTAACCACTTGGTTGCATGGGACTTGCATGCAATACTACTCCTTATATCATTATTCTTCCACCAATGCTTGTCATTTAATCTTTAATTCGTATCGTATCTTAATTAATCTCTCGTAATAATATTTTGTCGCGTAGAGATTTCCCCTATAATTCCTTAAGTACTAATTGTGTAAATTCCTCGAATGTCCATAATTCCTCTTCATAATTCTAAATAAATCCTTTAATACTCTAACCATTCTCAAATCCCAAGTTTTATAAATCTTACTAACCATAAGACTCCTGCCTTCACAATCTTCCTTTTTATCTTACATACTAAATGCAACAATGCAGTTTCTCAGACAATCAATTCTATTAATCAACAGGGATGACTAGAAAGGTTCCATAATGACAATGTCACAAGATATTAGATAAAAGGAAATATTACCAAAAATTAAGGTTCTTACATTTCTTTTAATTACGTGAAAAAGTTACAACCTCAGTTATTCTCGATTGTAAACGATTCAGATTTTTGTTGCAATATCTGTGAACAAGCAAAGAGTCACCGAATTTCATATCCTCCAAGTAATAATAGATGTCCTGTTCCTTTTATGAAAATTCATTCGGACGTTTGGGGTCCTGCAAAAATTACTTCATTTTCTAGAGCTAAGTATTATGTACTTTTATTGATGATTGCACTCGCATGACATGGCTATCATTATTGAAAAATAAAAGTGAGGTCTTTGAAAGGTTTTGTGAATTTTACAAAATGGTTTCAACAAAGTACAAACAATCTGTTAGAGTGTTTCAATCCGACAATGGTGGAGAATTTGTCAATGACCGTATGTCTATTTTTTGTCAGTCTAATGGAATTCATCATCAAACATCCAACTCTTATACTCCTCAACAAAATGGACTAGCTGAACGCAAAAATAGACAATTGTTAGAAGTTGTCCGTGCCTCATTGTTTGGCATGAACGTTCCACACTCTTATTGGGGTGAGGCACTTAAATCTGCAGCTTATGTTATCAATCGTACTCCTTCACGGGTTATTGAGTTTCAGAATCCACATCAAAAACTTTCTTCATTCTGGTCATTTCCTTCTCTACCAAATCTTGAACCTCGAGTATTTGGATGCACTGTTTGTGTCCACATCCCAAAATTAGAAAGAAGCAAGTTGGATCCTCGTGCAAACAAATGTATTTTCGTAGGATATTCAGAGCACCAAAAAGGGTAAAGATGTTATGACCCACTCACCAAGAAAATGCATATATCTCTTGACGTTTCCTTCCATGAATCGGAGCCATATTACAAGGGAGAGATTTCTCGATCTTCCCTTCAAGGGAAAGTAATAGTGAAGGGAATAGCTATCCTAATACAAGTACTGATGTCTTCGAAGAATTGGAGAATCTGGAAGAGCAATTGATCCACCTGAAACAAAAATTAATAATCTACCCCATGAAATTGGAGCAACTAATCAAGAAATGATTGATGAGGATCAACAATGTTTCCCCCATTCTACACCAAAAATTGAAGATCTTGCTCCGAATGATCCACCATTGGTTCCTATTATCTTGAATGAGTCTTCTAATTCTGGAAGTTTTGTGCCTAGAAAGTCACTAAGGGCCACCAAGGGAATTCCTAAAAAATAGTATGAACCTGAGATAAAAGCTCAATCCAAATACCCTATAGCCAACTTTATATCCAATAATAGGATTTCCAAAACCCATGCACTTGTTATTAATCAATTATCTACTGTATCTATTCCAAATAATGTGCATGATGCATTAAAAGACCCAAACTGGAAAGCAGCAATCAATGAAGAACTGAAATCTCTTCAGAAAAATGCCACATGGGAAATTGTACACAAGCCTTATGGAAAGAAGACTGTCAGATGTCGTTGGTTGTTTAATGTGAAGCTTAATGCAGATGGAACTATTGACCGATACAAGGCGAGACTGGTTGCCAAAGGATATACACGGCGCTATGGAGTTGATTACGGGGAGACTTTCGCACCCGTGGCAAAGATCAATACTGTTTGAATATTAATGTCGATTGCAGCATATAACGATTGGCCATTGTATCAGCTTGATGTGAAGAATGCATTTCTTAATGGAGAATTAGAAGATGAAGTGTATATGGATATGCCTCCGGGTGTGAAATATAATCCAAGAGACATGGGTAAGGTTTGTAAGTTAAAGAAATCATTGTATGGCTTAAAACAATCCCCAAGAGTTTGGTTCAAAAGATTTTCAAAATTTATGAAAGCACTTGGATACAAACAAAGTAATTCTGACCATACATCGTTTATCAAACACAAAGGTGGCAGAATTACAACTTTGATTGTGTATTTTGATGACATAATTATTACAGGAGATAATCCGGTAGAAATAATTAAGTTGAAAATGTATCTTTCAAAGGAATTTGAAATGAAGGATCTCGGAGAACTAAAATATTTTTTGGGTATTGAAGTTGCAAGGTCGAAGAAAGGAATCACAATTTCACAAAGAAAGTATCTCCTTGATTTACTTGCTGAAACAGGGATGTTGGATTGTAAACCAGCAGAAATACCAATAGAGATGAATCATGGATTAGCTCTTCTCCCTGACCAAGTTCCTATTGATAAAGAGAGATATCAACGTCTCGTGGGAAGATTAATTTATCTATCCCATACGAGACCAGATATTACGTATGCTATGAGTGTTGTTAGTCAGTTCATGCATTGTCCGAGTGAACAACACATGGATGCAGTATGTCGCATCCTGAGATATCTGAAAAAGGCTCCAGGAAAAGGTTTCTTGTTCGGGAAGGATAATGCTTTAAATGTTGTTGGATACACGGATGCAGATTGGGCTGGTGATAAAACTGATAGGCGTTCTACATCTGGATACTTAACTTTCATTGGTGGATACCTTGTTACTTGGCGAAGTAAAAAGCAGAAAGTTATCGCTAGATCAAGTGCAGAAGCTGAATTTCGAGGTATGACAAATGGACTATGTGAAATGTTGTGGATCCGTAATGTCTTAAAAGAACTGAAACTTATGCTTCCAAGTCCTATGGACTTATATTGTGATAATGTATCTGCCATTCAGCTTGCACATAATCCGGTTCAGCATGATCGAACGAAACATGTGGAGGTTGATCGTCATTTCATTCGCTTTCCGTTTGTGCCATCAGAAAAGCAATTGGCCGATGTTCTCACTAAAGGAATTTCTCAGACAATGTTTAACAGTGTTATTGACAAGTTAGGCATGATAGACATCTATGCACCAACTTGAGGGGGTGTATAGAATAAATATTAGTTGATCAACAATTGTAGGCTAGTCAATATAGTAGGCATGTTAGTTGATCAACAATTGTAGGCTAGTCAATATAGTAGGTTATACATATGATGTAAGCAATGATGTTAGTTTAAATTCTTGAAGCCTATATAAGGCTGCACATATGTATTGTAATGATATAACTCAATAAAAACTGGAAGTAGATTTGAACCACAATACTTGTTCTCAATTCTATTATCTTGCAGAGAGTTATTCAAGATCCTAAAGCTGCCCTTGAAAGTATCTGAGAATCTACATTTAATAGTCCCTGCTAGAAACCATAGCGCTACCTCCACTTTCTCCTCCAAGTTCTTTCGCCAGGTAATTTCTAAATTTGTACTTTTTTAGTTAGATTTATTAGATATTGTGAATTAAAATTTGGAAAATTATTTACGGGAATTACATTAAAATTTATCTACTAAATAAAAATAAAAATTTGTGAATTACATTAAAATTTAAATAAAAATAGGAAAAAAGATAAAATTCGAATTAAAATACATAAAAATGCAAATATTAATACTCACTATTTTTTTGATGCATGTCACACTAGATTCATTAATTTTATTTTATTTTTGACTTTAACCCCTAAACTATTTTTCGTTCCGGATTCTTGATTCGATTATTTTGAAATAGAATTTCGACGATCGAACCATACGGGAGTCAAGATCAATCTTTTTAAATGTCATTCCAAAATTTTAAAAAAATAATAAATTTATTTGATTAGGTCATTTAACGGTCAACTAGTACTTTGACTTTAATCTCTAAACTAGTTTTCGTTCCCGATTCTTGATTCAAATATTTTGAAATAGAATTTCGATGATCGAACCATACAGGAGTCAAGATCAATATTTTTTAATGTTATTCCAAAATTTTAAAAAAATAATAAATTTATTTGATTAGCTAATTTAACGGTTAACTAGTAATTTGACTTTAACCCCTAAACTAGTTTTCGTTCCCGATTCTTGATTCGATTATTTTGGAATAAAATTTTGACGATCGAACCTTACGGGAGTCAAGATCTATCTTTTTAAATGTTATTCCACAATTTAAAAAAAATAATAAATTTATTTGTTTAGGTCATTTAACAGTCAACTAGTACTTTGACTGTAATCCCTAAACTAGTTTTCGTTCCCGATTCTTGATTCGAATATTTTGAAATAGAATTTCGATGATCGAACCATACAGGAGTCAAGATCAATCTTTTTTAATGTTATTCCAAAATTTTTAAAAAATAATAAATTTATTTGATTAGCTAATTTAACGGTTAACTAATAATTTGACTTTAATCCCTAAACTGGTTTTCGTTCTCGTTTATTGATTCGATTATTTTAAAATAGAATTTCGACTATCGAACCGTATGGGAGTCAAGATCTATCTTTTTAAATGTTATTCCACAATTTTAAAAAATAATATATTTATTTGATTAGGTCATTTAACGGTCAACTAGTACTTTGATTGTAATCCCTAAACTAGTTTTCGTTCCCGATTCTTGTTTCAAATATTTTGAAATAGAATTTCGATGATCGAACCATACAGGAGTCAAGATCAATATTTTTTAATGTTATTCCAAAATTTTAAAAAAAATAATAAATTTATTTGATTAGCTAATTTAACGGTCAACTAGTAATTTGACTTTAACCCCTAAATTAGTTTTCGTTCCCGATTCTTGATACGATTATTTTGAAATAAAATTTTGACGATCGAACCGTACGAGAGTCAAGATCAATCTTTTTAAATGTCATTCCAAAATTTTAAAAAATAATAAATTTATTTGATTAGGTAATTTAAAGGTCAACTAGTAATTTGACTTTAACCCCTAAACTAGTTTTCATTCCCGATTCTTGATTCAGTTATTCTGGAATAGAATTTCGACGATCGAACCGTACGGGAGTCAAGATCAATATTTATAAATCTTATTCCAAAAATTTTAAAATTTAATAAATTTATTTGGTTAGGTAATTTAACGGTCAACTAGCAATTTGACTTTAACCCTTATTGATTACAAAATAATTTCAACCTTTTTTTATTTATTTTGTTAAACTTGTTGTATATTAGTACACGTAGTTCCAAAACAAAATGATGTATTTACAAAATAATTTTTTAAAAAAATATTATTCACCATCTTTAACAACTTAGCTTCCACAACTTATGGTTGTAGTTTAGGGGTTAGATTTAGGGTTACTAGGATTGGACTTTATTTTTTTAAAAATTTTTTTTGAACGATTTAACCGTACGGATCTCAATATCACTGCAAATTAGTCATGTGTGAAAAAAATTGAGATTTTTAAAATTCATTTGACGCGATTTTATAAGGAAAAACCCCTATTTTAACAATAATTTGTAATAATTCATTTTTCTAGTTATATTTTTTAACGATCCAACCATGGGAATTTCAAGATCACTATGAATTAGTGACAATTGCAAAAAATTATGATTTTTAAAGTTCATTTGGAAGGACTTTTTAATGAAAAAGTGATAAACAAGGTATTGTGATTATATAATTCTAGAGTGACATTAAAACACAAGAAACACCTTGGCATAGTGGTTGGAGGTAGTACAAATTTTGCTGGAGATGGGGGTTCGAAACCTTGCTGTCTCATTTTTCATTTTTTCCCATTTCCTACCGGTTTACGGTAGAAAATGGTATCATGCAGTAGGAAATGATAATTCACGAAAAATTCAAAATGAGAGGCTAAACCAAAAATTCGAAATGAGCGCCCAAACCAAAATTCAAAAATTGCGCCCAAAGTCATTTCCTACCGCTAGATAGTAGGAAATATAAAAATGCGGTAGGAAATTTGTATTTCAGATTTATAAAACAATACCTTTCTTCATTCCGCTTCATTTCAACTCTCTTCTCCACCTCTTCATCTTATACCACTGAAAATTTTTAGTTTCAATCTTTAATATATATCATTAGCAACCACATACGTAATCTCTTTCATTTTTCACATCTTGATTATTAGGTAAAATTTATCCCACACTTAGTTTGTTGTTTGATTATTTCACATCCTAGTACTACTTACTTATTTTTGCTTCTTATGTAAATTGTAGGTACTTGATGAGGATAACAAGACTATTATATATAAATCTAACTTCATGGATGAAGGAAAAGACAAATGGGCCAAGAAAATTGGTGTGAAGACAATGATGGTGGGTGGAAATAAATGATCATTGTAGATAAGGATAAAGATGTTGAAGGCAATGGTTAATTAAGTTTGTATAAAATGTTCTTGATTTCTTGTTATTTTAAATAATTTATAACTTTTGAATATTATGATTGTAATAAGGGAGAATGATTGTTTATGGTTATGATATATGTTTGAATTTCTTTATATGATGAATGCGTTTTTGTTGTGCTTGCGTTTTTATGGTTGCATTTTTGTAGTTTTTATTACGATTTGAGCATTTTGTTGTAAATGAAAATCAACAAGACCAAATTTTTTTTTTTAAAAAAACCCAGTATTTCCTACCGTCTTCAAGCCATTTCCTACCGTTTTACCATTCAAAACCCAGTATTTTCTACCATCTTGAAGCCATTTCCTACCGTTTTACCATTCGAAACCCAGTATTTCCTACCGTTTTCAAGCCATTTCCTACCGCATTCATAAGGACGGTAGGAAATGTCTGGTAGGAAATATTGGAACTCGGTAGGAAATGAACGGTAGGAAATGGCTTTTTATTTGCCTTCTGAAATAATTCCTACCAACTTGTTAAAGGATGGTCGGTAGGAAATGGGCTGCCAGCATGTCACAAAAATACACGTGGCGTATGACGTGGCGTATGACGTGGCAGTTGACTTGGAAGCTGACTTGGAAGGCCACGTCAGCGTGTGGGACCCACATTTGACCCAGCCACTATCATTTCCTACCAAAATCATTTCCCACTTAAGCATTTCCAACCGAAGGGGTCCGGTAGGAAATGCCGCATTTCCTACCGATTTTGGGGCTTTTCTTACCGATTTGACGGTAGGAAAAGGTCGTTTTTCTTGTAGTGAATAGAATTTAACAACTTATCATTTAATTGCGATAGAATTCAAGAATAATGTGAAAAATCAACAAAAGGATTACTTTTATTTTCAACACATATTTAAAATTATTTATTTAATATATATAATAATTTTAATTATTCAAATGATCACTGGGTAAAGTGATATATGAGATTACACGATCATGTTGATATTTAACCGTCCATAAATATCGCCTTCTTTCCGTGGAATAGAACACAGTTCAGCTTATAAAATAGAAAAGATATCTAAACGATATTCTAATTCTCCATCTCCGCTGGAAGCTCTAATTAGTCTCAAATTATATCTCTCCTCAAAGCTCTAAAAACTAGTTTGCAAATTCTTGATTCTTCATATTCGATTAAGGGAAGGGTTAAATGGTTATTTGACCATTGAACTGGAACTCAACTTGAAATTAAGTCATCAAACTGAAAAAATTTGTAGTCAAAACTCACTAAACTAATAAAAACTTCCAATTAGGTTTACTCCGTTAAAAACGTTAACAAACTTAGCATATGTTTGAGGTGTCATGCTTATGTGTTCAATTTGACCCTAATTATTTTATGTCTGACCCGACCCACTTAACTTCACCAACACATCTTACAAAAACGTACTCAGTCTCTCAAAGTTAATATCTTTGTCTCAAACTGATTTGTTTATCAGCAACAAAGAACATCATGGTGACAAGGTACAAATCTATTTACTCTATTGCCCTATATTAAAAAAAATTGTTGGTGTTTTGCGTTTGTGTGTATATATATAAACACACACATATCTGTTAATAGTATTTTTGTTGTTCGTTCGCAGGGAAGGACTGAATGTAATATCAAGTTCAAGTATCTTATCTCTCACAATTTAGAAGTGTAGAAGAATGTTTGGTTTGTTTATAAACTAAATTAAACTAATTATCAATTGAGAATAAAATATATGAAGAAAACAATCCAAGAACTGGGGTTCTTCACTTGGTTTCAATGCACATTCAATATCTATGTGACATCTACGTTCTTACTCTGCTGAAAACAATTCTTCTAAGGTTATAATGTTCTCTTCCAAGATACAATATAGTGTCTACAACTACACCTTTATTGTCACTTCCGTGATACAATCAAAGTACAATCATAAACTATTACGCACCAAGAATTATAAGTCTCACAACTCTCCTATTAATCTTCCAATCAAATATTCGAGTTATGTCTTTTAAATCCTGTACTAAAATTGCAACTCCTCTTCCAAGTTATTACAATCCCTAAAATCCAATCAAAGGCTCATGACTCCCCTAATTGTGTTAAGCCCTCAATAACAGATCAGCAAAGCAAGAAGATCACAGATAATTAAACAGGCATGAATACCAAGGAATACTACCCAATTCTCAGATTAGAGAATTAGTTACACATGATTAAATTAACAAAACAAGAATTAATAGAAGAAATCATAATTTGAAGAATATAGAAAAGAAACCTTTAACTTCAATCTTCAAAGAAAATAATGGTTCTCCAGAAAAAATCCTAAAAGCTGCGTACAAATTGTATCTCTCTAACAATGAACTACTAATTATTTTTTTCCGATCCCTAGATGTGTTTATATAGATACTCCTAATCTTGCCCAACAAGCAATTACCTTCTATTACAATTAGAATTTAAAGAAGGTACCAACACTGCCCAAAATACAATTAGAATTAGAAAAAGGGCAAAACAGTGAATTTAAAGCCTTCTTTTAAAAGATCACGTGCGCGAATTTAATCAGCACGTTCCTTGCACCTGCTTCCAATCCCATATTGTAGAAAATCTCTCAAGCTTCGCGTGGGCAGTAAGATCGCTGAAAACGGACTTCTAGAACTCTAGATATGGCCAAAACAGTATAAGCTGCGCAGCCTTCCCGGAAAATCCGAATTTTAATCAAATAAATCTCCAAAAACAATAGAAGCATCAACTTTAATCAACATTCTCGTAAATCTGCACAACTAAGCAAAACACATCAAAACTACAACATCTTGAGTCCAAAACAATCAATTTAAGCCGAACTGAGGCATTCCAAGTGGATATAAAATCCACTTATCAATATCTTTGCAAATTAAGGGAATCATATTATATCCTTGTTTTTTTTTTGCGTTTTACAATAGATTTGATACATCCTATAATTTACACTGATTTGTTTGTGTGTGAGGAGTGTTACAAATTTGTGTAAAATAATTTACATGATCTATCTTCTGTAAAACATCATTATGCACTTATGTTATGTTCGAATTTGGAATTAATCGATTAAAATTGCTCCTGTTAGTGTTATAATTGGTAGAAAATCGGAATATTACATGTAATTTTGATACCATAAAGTAAGGGTAGATTTCTAGGATTCCTCTTTGATATGCTTGGAATTTAATCATTTGCTTAAGCAATATTATACGGTTGGTTTTCTTAAGAATTACTAACGCGACATATGATATGTGAAATTTTGAGATTTATAACATATTGCTTATGTAATTTAATTTTCTTGTCCGGGGTGATTCAGTTTGGTTAAAGGAGAGCAGTGGCTAGAAAAGCATTACATATGGATTTACCAGCAGAGATTGTGGCTGATATTCTATCAAGACTTCCCATCAGGACAATAGTCCATTGCAGATGTGTGTGCAAAAGATGGCACATTCTACTTTCAGAAACTTATTTCGTTAATCTTCATTTATCAAGATCACCCATTGGGCTTTTAGGTCATCGAAGAATGCGGGGAAAAAATCTCTTTAATCTAGGGGAACTAGACGACAAATTTGAATATCATGAATTTATTAAACCTTGCCCTTTGGACAGAATTGACCTAAGGTTCAAACGATGTTGGTTTTTGGGTTCAGTTAATGGGTTAATTTTTTATTTGTCAGAGGAATATGGTGATGATGATATGGATAAACTACAGCATATATGCAATCCAATTACACGAGAGTACATAATCCTTCCGGGTGACAACTGTGTCAGATCATCGATTGATGATATTATAACTATAATTCGTGGCTTCGGATTTGTTAGAGCCAGCAATCAGTACAAGGTCATAACTTTGTATCGGTATAGCAGTAGATCAGAATGCAAGATTTACACACTTGGAACAGGCATGTGGAGAAGTTTAGGACATCTCCCCTCTTTTGTGAACGGTCTTCAGAATGGTAGAGTTGGTGGTGGTAGTTGGTCTGGTACATTCATTGATGGAAACCTGCATTGGTTAGCTAATCTAGAGGACACCCAAAAAGAAATGGTATATACTTTTGATTTGGGGAGAGAATCATTTCAACTAACTGACTCTGCTCCTCAAGTTGATACTTATTCATGCAGGAGTTTGGGAACACTAGGAGGGTACCTGTGTATATGTGATTTCACACTAGACGATCTTATCGTCATTTGGATGATGAAGGAAAATTGGACTAAAGAAATTTTCATTAAGTCTAACTATAATCTATATTTTGTTAGCCCTCTTAACATTTTGAAAGATAGGACTATCATTTCAACCACTTAATGATGTTTTCCGGGATGGGCTGCAGACCCCTTGGATGGACTTTGATGCAATAGTTTATGTCATAAGTTTTTTAAGTCTTCGGAGTTTCACAGAGGAGAAGGTTTCACTTTTTAGTTCTCAGTAAGTCTTGGTGCTTTCTGCTAGATGATTGCAAGGTTTCAAGATGTTGCAGCATGAAGCTCAAGTCTCTTTCTACTCTTTATATTTACACAAACTCTGTATGTTAGGTTGCGGTTCATTTGTTTTGTTTTGGATGGTATTGTATTATTTTAATTAACTTTGCAGAATGTGTGAGAGATCATATCGTCTCCCTGTGGTAATTGTTTGTAAACTTATTTATCATCTTGAGTATTAAACTCTGCAACCACTTGATGATGTTTTTCGGGATGGGCTGCAGACCCTGTTTCCGGACACATTTAATGCAATAGTTTATGTCCCAAGTTTTGATAGGCTCAAGAGTTTCACCGAGGAGGTTTCATTTTTATAGTTCTTAATAAAGTTTCCCTGCTTTCTGCTAAATGATTGCAAGGTTTTAAGACGTTGCAGCGATGAGCTCAACTCTCTTTTTACTCTTTATATTTCATCAACTCCTTGTGTTTACTGGGGTTCCCATTGTTATACTTGGGGAGGTATTGTGTTTATTAATTTCATAGTTTGTGTGAGATTCTAATTTATGTTATATAATTATTAATCTATAATAACTTGCGATTGTGCGATTGAATACTTCTATTCATTATTGATTTACGGAATGGTTTGTACCGAATCATATATCTATTAAATTTGTTTTGTCTAACCATATAGACATAAGTATTATGTGCTGCATCTTTAATCAGAAGAGTTGGTTGCCAAATCATCCTACTTAATCAGGTGAAACACAAATACATTGAGCGCCAAACCAACTTCAAAAAACACTACAACAAATCTGGCTATAGACGACACGTATCAGACAACACCCATGGAAAAAAGTGTTGCCCGAAATGATCAGACAACTGTTATTTTCCAACTCGAAAAAGTATTGTGTAATCCTACATTCACACAATGGGCCAAAACCGTTGTGTGATAAATCTTACCAGACAAGCATTTCTTGACCAGGGGTGTTGTGCAAATGCATAAGTATTTTTAAGATTAGACAAGCCTTAGCAAATAAGTGTTGTGTGAATGCCTGCAACACAATATACAGGAAAACCGTTGTTGCATTCAGACAAGTGTTTTTAGGCCTGTTGTCTAATTAGAAGTCATACAATATGTTATCCATAGTGTTGTGTGAAAGTGAACCAACACACAACATTTTTTCGAAATATTATGTGAATGAAGCATAGAGAATACTTCGTAAAAAGTATTGTTAGAATGAGACAAGTGGTTTCCAATGTCGTATTGTGTAATGATATTTAACACAAGTGCTTTACATAGTGTTGTATGAACTTAATCCAACACACAACAGGTTCTGGCCTATTGCGTGTTTCAACTCATACAAGTGTCTTCTGTTTAAAACTGTTGTCTAATGAACTGTACATGAAAAAAAAAAATTTAAAAGATGACTAACCTACCAAATTGGCATCCAACAAACCAAACAAACAACAAAGTCCAAACAGAAGAGAACAAACCAACCAACAATCTATCAAGAGTTAAAGTCACAAATTAATTTATTACATTACGAAAGTTGTATTAGTTCATCAACATCATCTCGAATGTAACTAGTAGGCATATCTTCATCAACATCCGGAAAATTGGGCATAAAGAAGTCATTCTCAAGTTCTACTTCTATAGATGCCTCATTGTCTTCATAGTAATTTTTCTCCGGTAACTTCAAGACAACGGACCATGATTTATCAAGAGGATCATCAATGTAACAAACTTGTTTAACATGTTTTGCCAATACAAATGGATCATCTAAAAATCCCAACCTATTCAAATTTACTAATGTATATCCCAAGTCGTCTACCTTCGTGCCTATGTTCATATCTACCCACTTACAATGAAAAATAGGGACCCTAAGGTAATTATAGTCCAACTCCCATATACTTGTAATAACTCCGTAATATGTATGTGATGTGTGCTCAATGTTTTTATCCTTACCGTGCACAACCATTGTATCGGCTTCTACACACACACCACTGCACTGAACCTGACGCATGTCATCACGTTCCCTGGTACTAAAGGTAACCCCATCCATTCTGTATCCGCTGAATGTAGGAACATCTTTGTTGGGTTCGTTTGCGATCCATATTATCTCGTTTGATAACTCTTTTTTTTCTTCAAAATCTGAAGCAATCTGAAAAAAATAAACTAGTTGTAAAATGATTCATCTGAGCTAGGGAGTTGTAAAAAAATCACAAAACTATTATTAAAATCACATAATACCTTTTGTTTAAACCATTTAGGGAATGTCTCATTTTGCTTGTTCTTTAGCCACATTTCATCATTTACATGTTCCGGATATTTGGTCATTAAAAATGCCATGTGTTCACTGGAGTCATTAAAAATGACATAAGAAATGCATGCAAATAAAGAAAATAAAGAAATTAAATTCATGGCTTACTTGAAAAATGGTATAACTGCATTAGTATTCTGGAGAACACACAAATGTGCTACGTGCAAATCAGTCCTACTCGGGGTTATTACGGTTGCACCCGATAATGGCCTGCAAATGGCATCCTTAGTATGTCTACCAGTTTTCGGTACCCCGATAGTTGTTCCTTCGTCATGGTCCACCAAACATTCCACCGCCTCTTCTGCTATATAGGCCTCCGCAATACAACCTTCTGCACGAGCCCGATTCTTTATATATCCTTTGAATGTCTTCATGTATCTCTCAAAAGGATACATCCACCTAAGGAAAATTGGTCCACAGAGCTCAACTTCTCGTACAAGATGCACCGATATATGAAACATTAGATCAAACAAGGAAGGGGGGAAGTATTTTTCAAGATGGCATAAAGTAATTACCAATTCCGATTGCATTTTCTCCAACTTATCAGGCTCAATAACTTTACTACAAATTGCCTTAAAGAAGAGGCAGAACCTGATAATTGTGTTCCTGACTCTTTTTTGCAATGACGACCGAATTGGAATTGGGAGCAAATGATGCAATATCATATGGCAGTCATGAGATTTCATTCCAGTAAGTCTAAGAGTTTCCATTGAAACTAGACTCCTAACATTAGAACAAAAACCATCAGGCAACTTCATGTTAAGAAAGGAAGAGCAGACAACCTTTTTTTCGGAATGAGTCAAATTCCAAGATGCTAATGGTAACTTCTCCTTTTTCCCTGGAGTTTTTGGCCTCAACTCGGTTTTTATTCCCATTTCAGCCATGTCAATACGAACAGATTCTTTGTCTTTTGTTTTCTTTGGTATATCAAGCATGGTGCCAAGTAAAGCTTCGCATATATTTTTCTCAATGTGCATCACATCGAGAACATGTCTAACCGGTAGAAACTTCCAGTACTCAAGCTCAAAGAATATAGATACCTTTTTCCAAATAGGTCGAACATCACCTTTCTTTAATCGAGGTTGGCATTGTGTCTTACCGTAGACATGGCCCTTCAAATGTTGTACTCTTTGAAGCACCTCCTCTCCGGTTAGGGGAATTGGAGCAGTTTCCTTTTCCACGGTGTTATCAAAATCTTGTTTCTGTCGGCGATATGGATGATGACGGGGCAGCCACCTCCGATGCCTCATGACCACACACTTACGACAATTAACTAGCCTTGTAGCTTTTGTGTTATCAACGCATACAGGACACCCGTTATAACCCTTGATAATGTTGCCTGACAAATTGCCATAGGCTGGATAATCGCTGATTGTCCATAACAAAATGCCTCTAAGCAAAAATACTCCTTCTTGTATGTGTCACACAGTTGTTTCCCATGCCACAACTTTTTTAAATCTTCCATGAGTGGTTGAAGGGACACATCGATATCATTGTCGGGCTGAGTTGGTCCAGATATTAACAAACATAGCATAATATATTTCCTCTTCATAGAAAGCCATGGTGGAAGATTGTAAATTGTCAACAAAACTGGCCAACATGAGTAATCAACATTTGTGCTATAGAACGGATTAAATCCATCGGACGATAAAGCTAACCGGAGGTTTCTAGGATCCGAAGAAAACTCAGGCCACTTAACGTCAACTTCCTTCCATGTCTGTGCATCTGCAGGATGTCTCATTTTACCATCCTTCAATCTCTCCGTGTCATGCCAAATCAACTCCTTGGCTGTTTAAGGTGAACTGAACAAATTCCTCAAACGTGGTATTAACGGAAAATACCAGAGAACCTTGGCAGGAACCCCTTCCAATTCATCCCCATTTTTATTCAACTTCCATCTAGAGGCCTCACAAATGCGGCACCTGGTCGCAACTTCATCTCTATCTCCACGGTATATTAAACAATCATTTGGGCAAACATGTATTTTTTCATACTCTATTCCCAAAGCACACAAGCTTTTTTTAGCTTCACTGAAAGAAGAAGGGAAGTTGTTGCCTTTTGGAAGCATAGACCCAACCAAAAGAAGAATTTCTGAGAAGCCAGAATCAGAGATTTGATATTTTGCTTTCAAGTTATATAATTTTACTAAAGCCTTCATCTTTGTAAATCCTTCGCATCCCGGATAGAGGGGTTCATGTTCAGATTGTATATGGTTAAATACATCCGAGGAATCTAGGGAAACGTCATCTGCATTGTCATCGGTATCACCGGCATTCTCTGTTTTCATCGGGTTTTGATCTACAGATTTTGAAGAACTAGAAGTATCTTCAGCGGCATGTTGACTTTCTCCCGTACTTACCTCCCCATGCCAAATCTAACACGTGTAGCTCCGATCGATGCCATTCTGGAAAAGATGGCCCCTCACAATTCGAGCTTTCCATGATTTACTATGTGCAAAATTTACAAAGGGGCAACTGATTTTATTTCCATCCTGTCCGTTCTCCAATGCAAACATCAAAAATTCTAAGTTAGTATTTTCATAATGTGATAAAATCTTCTCAGATCCCCAAATACAAGTATGAACCCTAATTTCAATATTTGGAAACAAATTTCATCAAAAATACCTTAATGGAGATGTCGATGGAGCTCGTTGAAACTACGAAGATGGAGCTGCTTCAAAACTACGAAGATGAGATGCAATGATGGAGGTGTCGCAGGGTAGTGGAGTGAAGATGGTACAGAGGTGGAGCACAGAGCACAGGTGGGTGGAGGTGGAGGTGGACGGAGGAGGACGGAGGTGGAGGTGAATTGACGGAGGAGGACGAAGGTGGAGGTGAATTGACGGAGGAGGACGAAGGAGGACAGAGGTGGAGGTGAATTGAAAAGTGGGTATAAAACTGAAGTTAAGATGTTCAGACAAAGATCTCGATGACATTAATGTGTCATTTCGTCCAGCTAAATTATTTTTAATAACTTACTATTTTACTAGATTATAATTATATTTATAATTATATAATTTATTTTTCTTAAAATTTATATATCATTAATTTACATATTCAAATCATCCAAAATCTGATTTTTAGATCTTGGGGATAGGATCTAAATAGTAAATATAAACCTTTTTTTAATATTAATATAAAAATTAAGTAAAATTCAATTGTATCTTTTTTTAATTATATACTTTTCATATTATAATTTTATTTTTCATTATATCTTTTTTATATTATAATTTTCTTTCTAATATGATATAATCTTCATCGTCTATTTTAAAAATATTAGATTCGACGGTTTAGGGTTTAGGGTTTAGGGTTTAGGGTTTAGGGTTTACGGTTTAGGGTTTACGGTTTAGGGTTTAGGGTTTAGGGTTCACCTGGTCAACCGTACCTGTTATTTTTTAATATTTTATATTAACATACCGGTCTATATGGATCTTTGAGACCTTACGGCCCGGGCTTCGAAATCCCGGTTCAAGAATATGGATAGTGTTAAGAGGGGCGTAGTCCTGTTTAGGGGTTAACGGTCAAACATGTGTTTGACCATACATTTACCTGGTCAACCATACCTGTTATTTTTTTAATATTTTATATTAACATACCGGACTATGGATCTTTTAGACCGTACGGCCCGGGCTTCGAAATCCCGGTTCGAGAATATGGATACAGTTAAGAGGGGCGTAGTCCTGTTTAGGGGTTAACGGTCAAACCTGCGTTTGACCATACATTCACCTGGTCAACCGTACCTGTTATTTTTTTAATATTTTATATTAACATACCGGGTATGGATCTTTGAGACCGTACGGCCCGGGCTTCGAAATCCCGGTTCGAGAATATGGATACAGTTAAGAGGGGCGTAGTCTTGTTTAGGGGTTAACAGTCAAACATGCGTTTGACCATACATTCACCTGGTCAACCGTACATGTTTTTTTTTTAATATTTTATATTAACATACCAGACTATGGATCTTTGAGACCGTACGGCCCGGGCTTCGAAATCCCGGTTCGAGAATATGGATACAGTTAAGAGGGGCGTACTCCTGTTTAGGGGTTAACGGTCAAACATGCATTTGACCATACATTCACCTGGTCAACCGTACCTGTTATTTTTTTAATATTTTATATTAACATACCGGACTATGAATCTTTGAGACCGTACGGCCCGGGCTTCGAAATCCCGGTTCGAGAATATGGATACAGTTAAGAGTGGCGTAGTCCTGTTTAAGGGTTAACGGTCAAACCTGCGTTTGACCATACATTCACCTGGTCAATCGTACCTGTTATTTTTTTAATATTTTATTGTAACATACCGGACTATGGATCTTTGAGACCGTACGGCCCGGGCTTCGAAATCCCGGTTCGAGAATATGGATACAATTAAGAGGGGCGTAGTCCTGTTTAGGGGTTAACGGTCAAACCTGCGTTTGACCATACATTCACCTGGTCAACCGTACCTGTTATTTTTTTAATATTTTATATTAACATACCGGACTATGGATCTTTGAGACCGTATGGCCCGGGCTTCGAAATCCCGGTTCGAGAATATGGTTACGGTTATTTTACATTAATATTTTCATATTTTATATTAATATTTTAGAATATTTTAATATTTTATACTAATATTTTATATCAGCCCACATAAAATATTACACATAAATATTAATTTCTAAAATTTACTAATTAAAAATAATAAATATTATATCTTAATACTATACGTTACGATACATACATAGTCGAGATATCTCGTTATCAAATTTCATTCCCCCTCTTACGTCCCTTATCAAATTTTCATTCCCCATCTTTTCCTCATAATTTCCCCCCAAATTGACCTAAATCCCTCCCCCCAAATCACTCCCCCCTAAATCACTCCCCCCGAAATCGAGAGCTCACTTTCCCCCTTTGCGAAATCTCAGTTTCCCCCCAAATTGACCTAATTAAATCCATCTCCCAGAATCACTCCCCCCTAAATCCCTACCCCAAAATCGAGAGGTCACTTTTCGTCCCTCTCTCTCAGGTATTCCACAACCCATCCCCCTCTCCCTCCCTAGATCGTCTCTCTCTCTCTCTCCCTCCATCTCTCACGCCCTCTCTCCCTGTTATATGCTTATGGATACTATGATATATGGTTATGCATATGGATCTATGATATATGGTTATGCATGCTCTTAAATCGAACATTTCTGCTACTCTCTATCTTTATGTTCTCTACCTCTCTCTCTCTCTCTTTCTCTCTCTCTCTCTCTCTCTCTCTCGCTCTCTGTCTCTATGGATTTTAATGTATCTCTATAGATTTATTTGAATTTTGGTAGATTTTAGTGTATCTCTATGGATTTTAGTAGATTTTGTTTTAATGTATTGTTGGGATTGATTTACTGAATGTATTGTTTTTAGTAATGTGTTTTCTGCCTTGGTAATTAGGCATAGAGATATGGTGTTGAAGATTTATGTCAAGTTATGTGTGTGTGTGTGTGTTTACATTTACCTAAATAATTCACTCAACATGTGGTGTTGTAGATTGATCATGAAGCCGAAGAGAAAATCCGTTCCCAAAGCAAGTATGACAACCATTATGAAGGCACTAAAAAAGAACTCAACGGTTCAGTCTACCCCTGCAGTGAAGAAGACTATGGTTCAATCTAGCCCTGCAGTGAAGGAAATAAAGAAAAAGCCGGCGGAGTCATGCCCTAACCTGAAGAATAAGGTGGTGCAGTTTTCCCCTAATCGACCGGTGACACGGGCTATTTCATCATCCCCTAATCGACCGGTGACACGGGCTATTTCATCATCCCCTGATCGACCGGTGACACGGGCTATTTCATCATCCCCTGTATCTGTGAAGAAGTCTATTTCTAATAACCTAAAAACCACTTTATCTAAGAAGAGGAAACGAATGGAGCAACCGCTGGCTACAAAAAAGGAAACAACTGGACTGAAGCTTTTAAAGCGCGGACCTGTAACGATGCACAAGATTATTAGGCGTAAGATGTTGGGAGATAAGCCGTTGGTGAGTTTCAATGAAAAGGGTCAGCCTTACGGTAAAGCAGGCACGGAAATGGAATCTTATATTGGTGTTCTTGCGAGAAGTAAAGTCCCAATCTGATATGATTCCTGGCTAACTGTTCCGACTGAAAGGAAAAACAAGATTTGGAAATGTGTGGAGGTAAAACAAATTACATCTTATGGAATAACTTTTCTTTCATGACCACCTATTTAGTTAATACATGTATGCTAATTAAAATACTTATCTACGTAGATGGCATTTGATGTACCACCAACCGCCAGGAAGATGGTTTTGAAATTTGCGGGCAAAAAATGGCGAGAGTTCAAGAGCCGCTTGTCAACCAAATACGTCCTGCCACACTATGATCAGCCTGATTTGCTACAGGTTCCTCCTGCTGACATAGATCGAACGGATACGTGGCTCCGTGCACCGTAGGATGAAAATGGGAATTATAAGTCTGCAAAAGTTGCAAAAATTGCAAAAGAGATTGTAAGTTTTTCATTTATTTTATATTTTGAGTTCTTTCACTGTGATATCTATTTTTTTAGTTAACGTACTTATATTTTTCATGTACTTATATTTTTCATGTCACTTTTTGTAGGAAATAATGAAGAAGAGGGTTAGGGATGGAAAAGTTTCTATGGAAGGCACAGACGATGTCTTGACCAAGGTTCTCGGTAACCCTGAGAACCGAGGAAGGGTACGTGGACAAGGTACTTATGTCAAGCAGTCTACATACTTTAATCTTCCATGGAAGAAGAAGACCGGCAAGTCAATGGATGAGAGGATTCAGGAGGGCATTAAGAAGTATATGAAAGAGGAATCAGAGAGGATAGTTCGAGAGCGAGATTCCTTTTGGTCTGCTGAGATTAAGAAGCTGAAAACTGCTTTATGTGAAAAGAAAAATGATTCTGAAGGTAGTCCAAATATTGGATCTCAGCAAGCAAGTTGTTCCAAGGGTATCAAGGAGTTGTAGTTGCCAGGTGCAAAGAAGAGACTCAATCTCCTCGAAGGTGATTATATTCTTCCTGAAGGGGATCAAGAGAATGGGAAGGTTCATGTGGAAGAAAATAATGAGAAGGTTGTGGAGGGTGGAGAAAGGACTGAGAAGATTGTTGACGTGGTAGAAAAAATGGAGGAGGCTGTTGAGGGGGTTCATTTGGAGGATGATCAGGAGCTGGTTGTAAATTTGTGTGTGGAAGTGGAAGATGACAATGATACAGAGTGGGGACTGGCAATTAACTCCCCAAATAATATTGTTGCACATGCTACTGTTGATACAAAGAGTCAGATTCTTCATGGGAAACCTTTGACAAAAGAGAATGCCCGAGTCTCTATCACTCGTGTAATTCAAGGATCTGAAAAGATTCCTTTTCCAATCCAAGATGAGATCATAACTATGGAGCAAGCTATCGGGACTTATATTGCATGGCCAAAAGATCTCATAACGGAATTGAAGACAACCACTGCCAGACAGAATGGAAGTACAAAGGTTAAATTCGTTGTAATCTATTAAATCGTAATTAAAATAAACATATTAGGCAGTTTACTTTAACAAACCTACTATATTAGGCAGTTTTCATTCACAATTGTTTTTTAATGTCATATTTCAGGGAAGGAAGAAAAATGGACAAAAGAAGTGGAAGAAGGTGAAAGATCTGGAATTAGTCCCAGAGTATGTGTTGGACTTCGGTCCTGACTTTCCCTCTGCCTTGAAGCGTTTGTGGCTTTGGGCAAAGGATGCTTTGGTGGACGGCCGAGCATCTACTTTTGTGATATCCGAAGAAGCTTTCGGATCAACTGCTAAGAAGCCCCTTTTTTTATCGGATATTCATGCTTTGTGTTGTGGGGTGAGATGTCAGGGGGCGTCATTTGCTTATACATTAAGTAAGTATCGACGTTCAAAAATTTATTTGACTTTGTAAATAGTTCTGCAATGAAAATGGACTGCTTGTGTAATGACTTTTTTTTATACAGTTTTCTGCAGGAATATTTGAAAAAAACACAAGATGACTGATAAGATAGCGTTTGTTGATCCTGATACGATTGGTACCCTCGGTTGTGGTAACCCAGCAGAGAGGTCGCAATCCCTATCTCTCATGTTCAAGAATGCTCAGCCTGGCCAGTATTTTCTCTTACCATATAACTCCGGGTCAGTTCTTTTTTTTAACACTTATATGCTATCAAGTCTATTAATTTTATAGGAGTGACCATGTGATCTAATTTAATTTAATGTGTGGTGCTAGTGTTAATGTTTTTTAAATGCACACTTTAATATAGTTTAATTTCATGAATTATTAGGAACCATTGGACGCTCACCGCTGTATATCTAGATGCTCAAATCGTTTACCAGATGGATCCTTTGAAGCGCCGAATTACATGTGAAGAATGGACGGAAGTGGTCGACAAGTGAGTATTTTATATTAACTTAATTTCATTTGAGACCACTTATTACGTTAAATGTCATAAATTTGATTTACATTATATTTCGTAGTGCCATCAATCTCTATAATGACGATGCGAAGAAGTTTACCAAAAACAAAATTACATGGGAGAACCTGGCGGTATTATCCTTTTCTTAAGTAATTTTTTTTTGTATCTCTGAATTCCACAAGGACAGTGTAGACATATAATTAATTCTACATGTTCTTCAGGGAATTCCTCTTCAACCTGGGTCCAAGGACTGTGGCGTGTTTGTGATGCGTTATATGAAGGAGAAATGTCTTGATATGGAATTGAAATTTGCTATGAAGGTAACAATGCATTTTTTTTTCTGATATCCTTGTGTTTTGTGGTGAAAATATATGACTTCCAATACATGTTCCATTTTGCAGTGGCGACGCAGAAGCAACTTGAACTATGGCATGGCTGAGCTTAATGATATAAGGACTGACTTGGCGAAGTATATGTTGAAGCACTTGGCTCGTTGAACTCTGTCGTCTTTTATTGAACTTGGTAGTAGCGTAAATTAAACTTTTAGTCCGTCTCTTTTGTGGATGTGTTCACCTAAAAATATGAATTATGTATTAGTTGTTTTGGATATGGATAGACTTTAATTATGTACTTGGTTGGTTGGTTGTGTACGTTTGTTGGTGGTGTTGGTGTTATAAGGTGAAAAATTGCTTGTGTGGTTTTGGTTGATGGTATGGTGAATATTGGTCGTAATGGAGGGATGGATTGAATTGGTTTCTATTGTTTGTTTCTTGGCATTTTCATTTTATAGTGTAGTTTGGTTTTCTTTACATGTCTAGAACCATTGTTTAAGATACTTTTAGCCAATGCCCACCAATGATTAACACTTGTTGTATTATATATCAAGCAATGCTTTTATTAAAATCCCTTGTGAGAATGACTCACACAACAGGAAAATAAAAACTACTTAATGTTAACAGTTGTAAAAAATGCAATCAAACAACTTGTACCATTTAACAAAGTAATGTGGGAGAAGAATACACACGGCAGGTTAAAACCCACAAAACTGTTGTCTCTTTTAACAAATAACAACATGTTATACTCTACAAAACTGTTGTCTCTTTTAACAAATAACAACATGTTATACTCTGCAAAACTGTTGTCTCTTTTAACAAATAACAACATGTTATATACTAAGAAACTGTTATCCTTCCTACTCTACAACAACATGCCATATGAGATAACATGTTGTACATCTAACCATAAAACAACTCGTTTTTGCTAAGAAACCATTGTCTGTAATGACATACAACAACATCCCAAATCAGGTAAAGGATTGTATCTTTTGCACTTCAACAATAGGCTTTCTTTTAAAAACCATTGTCTTTACTGCTTAAAACAACAATATATTTGTTAAAACGTGTTGCATTATTGGAGCTTTGACAACAGGTTTCCAAAGAAAGTGTTGTTGTTTCTGGGTATCAGACAACTCTTTTCAGATGGCTTTTACTTGTCTTTCAACTTTTACACAACAGCTTGCTGTGTATTGTCTGAGGTGTGTATCAGACGACTTCTCAATAGTCAACAGTTTTTGGTACATTCAGACAACACGTTTTGAGTGTCGTCTAAAGCAAAAATCCTTGTCATGAAAAAAAGAAAGGGATGCAAATACAAAATACATACAATTGTTCTTGCCGAATATTGGTAGACCATAGTTTCAGAAAATGTTTACGTGCATCGTTCTATATAATATACAATTTTTTTCTACAACAAATTGGAATTTTATTGCATAGAGAATCACTTAGCAAATAAGATTTAACTTCAACAAAAACATCATTTTTATTAAAAATTACTTGATCTAAAAAAGAACACAACACAATAGAGTAAGGTTGGATAGTCCAAAGTGAATGGTATATACTTTATCGATCTAGGTCATGGTTCAATCCTCGTTCACCTCCGAGAATTGTTAGAATAGATACTCATTTATAAGTTTATAAGCACTTTAAGTGCACTGTTTATTATCCTTAAAATATACTCCCTTAGTCCCAGCCAATTCTTATCATTGGGGGACGGGGACGGGGATGGGGACGGTGATGTGACACGCATTTTAAGGTACATTTTAAGGATAGTTTCATAACTTATTTTTTAAATTTTTTTTGTATAAAAATAGGTATGTTAAATTTTTATACAAAAAAAGAAAATTTTAAAAATAGGTTATAAAACTATATTTTTTGGGAACCTTAAAATGCGTGCCAAGCAGTGAAAAAAATTGTAAAGAAATGGAAGGGACGGAAAGAATAATTTTTTATAAATAATTTACTCTCATATTTGTGACTTTTAAATCATAATTATATCTTCCTTCAATTAAATAAGGGAAAATAAATTCTTTCGTCCCTGAACTATTCCGATTTTAATGTTTTAGTCCCTGAACTAAAGATTCCGTATTTTACATAATTAAACTTTTGAATTTTTCTGGTTTAGGTCCCTCCGTTAAAAAGATTCTAACGGACGTTAGATCTTGATGACGTGTCACGGATGTGGAAAACAAATTTTTAGTTTAAGTCCCTAAACCTTTCCATTTTCTGATTTAGGTCCTTAGAAATTAAAATTTTAAATATTAGGGACCAAATAATTGAATTTTTTTAAATTTTAAACATAAAATTAAACATGAAAATTTATACTTTAAACATAAAAATTGAATATAAAATTTTAAACATAAAAATTGAATATATGAAATTGAACATAAAAACTGAACATAAAATTTTATATTTTTAACATAAAAATTGAACATAATAATTTAAATTTTAAACATAAAAATTGGACCTAAAATTGAATCATGAATAAGGATATACGCTTTATAAGTACTAGCTTATAACCCGTGCGTTGCACAACTCCTTTTTTAATATCTATAATTAAATTAATTTTTTAATGTAGGATTTTTACATTGAATGGGATTAATGAAAATTTGTAATTATATTTTATCTTGAGATTCTGAATGTTTCCATTGGAATAATAATTATTAAAGCTATCACTAAATTAAAGATAACTTTATTAGATTTGCGTGGATTGTAAAATCATCCAAATCTGATTTGTAGATCTCAAGATATTGCTCAAATAGTAAATATGATTTTTTTAATACTAATAAAAAAATAAATAAAATTCAGTTCTAATACAACCTTTTTTAAATATATCCTTTTCAGATTATAATTTTCTTTTTAAAATTCAATTATAATACAACCTTTTTTAATTATATCCTTTTTAGATTATAATTTTCTTTTTAAAATTCACTTCTAATACAACATTTTCTAATTATATTCTTTTTAGATTATAATTAATTTTTATGTTAAAAATTTGAAATTTGAAATTTTTATGTTTAAGGACCTAAACCAAAAAATGGAAAAATTCAGGGATTTAAACCAGAAATTTGTATGCCACGTCAATGACACGTCCGTTAGAATCTTGATGACGGAGGGACTTGAATCAGAAAAAATAATAGTTTAGGGACCCAAAATACGGAATCTTTAGTTCAGGGACTAAAACAATAAAACCGGAATAGTTCAGGGACGAAATAATTTATTTTCCCAATTAAATAAGTGCGGTCAGTGGATATTTTTGTAAAAAAATTTAATCTTATGTTGTATAAATACTTTGTCTAAAAGTTTCATTTTTATATCCTCGTAAATCCATCGGTGCTACTTTAATTGTGCAGAAGTCAATTTTTAATCCTGTAAAAACAAGAGGGTTAAAAGGCAAGAGCGGAGGGGTATCTCCTTAGTTAAACAAGAGGGTAGTGCTGATTTGAAACCGGTCAACAGGAATTAGAATGAGATTGTAACACTTTGTGAAATTGACCTGTATCTTTTCGAGCATCGGATTCTTTCCGGACCAGTTTTGACACACCTCGATTAATTCCGAAGAGTGACGAGGTTAACAGCCTATGTTTGGAGTTGTATGTATTTAATATTATTGCACCTTGCTTATCAAAGACTATCTGCTAGTAATTTAATTCAGTTACCTTCGGAAGTTACCTATAAATTGTACTTTTTAAGTTGTGCTATTGATGCATGCTGAAAGTTATTTATAGATACTTAATTGAAGAAAATGCCTAAAACTCGATTATAGATGTTATTACCTCTAGCCTAGAGGTTGTGCGATCGGCACGAATTATCGTAAGTCTTAGTTAACAGAATCTTGTTTATGCTTAGAGAATGTAGTATCTTAAATGGATATTCGAGTCTAATGCATTAATTTATATTATTATGTTTGCTCAGGTATACTCAGCAAACTAGCCTCTCATGATAATTTGCGGATCTAGTAGCATCTCAAACAGGATTAGTAAAGCATGTTCTACTAGTACTGTCTTTGGGTGATGTAAAATGTTTAAAACAAGCGTTCAAGTGAAATTATTTATAAATTATTTGCATAATAGTCTCATATACGTACATATGGCAGTATTCTCATTTCTCTGTTATACAAATTTATATCATTTTCACAAGAGATGCTGATTTACATTGGATAACTTAAAACAGATGGTTAAGAATTATGATTTAGGTTTTTTACATGTTATGCATAGGAGCCTTATCTACGAAGTTTCTCATTTTGTTTTCTGCATGTTTCTGCAATTGTTCAACTCATGACATTATTTTAAGGTATATGAGTGGGTCATATATTAATTGGTTTTTTACTGCACTATCAAGAAACGAGTGATATTGTTGCAATGTAGGAAGCACAGAGAAATACCATTTGTAGCAGAATTAGAGCTGTTCACGAACCGAGCTGTTCGCGAACAAACTCGGCTCGGCTCGTTAAGGGCTCGGTTTGGCTCGAGCTCGTTAAGAGCTCGAGTCGAGCTCGAACAAGTTTTTTTGTTCGTTAAGCTTAACGAGCTCGAGCCGAGCTTTAGGGTGTTCGGCTCGAGCTCAGCTCGTTAAGGGCTCGGTTCGGCTCGGCTCGTTAAATTTCGAAAAAAATCAAAATTTTTACTTTTTATTTTTTTATTTCCAACCAAATTAATTTTTTATTTTTTGAAAATTTGGGAATATCACTAAATTAGATATATCTTGACATCCGTATGGTTGGATCGTCGAAAAATATTTTTAAAAAAATAGAAACAACAATTCGTGACAAAGCACTAGTTACCAGTACTAGTTAAATTAGGAGTGATCTACTAAGATCTCCAACCAAATTAAATTTTTATTTTTTGAAAATTTGGGAATATCAATAAATTAGATATATCTTGACATCCGTATGGTTGGATCATCGAGAAATATTTTTTAAAAAATAGAAACAAAAATTCGTGACAAAGCACTAGTTACTAGTACTAGTTAAATTAGGAGTGATCTACTAAGATCTCCAACCAAATTAATTTTCTATTTTTTAAAAATTTGGGAATATCACTAAATTAGATATATCTTGACATCCGTACGGTTGGATCGTCGAGAAATATTTTTTAAAAAATAGAAACAACAATTTGTGACAAAGCACTAGTTACTAGTACTAGTTAAATTAGGAGTGATCTACTAAGATCTCCAACCAAATTAATTTTTATTTTTTGAAAATTTGGGAATTTTAATAAATTAGATATATCTTGACATCCGTATGGTTGGATCGTTGAAAAATATTTTTTAAAAAATTGAAACAACAATTCGTGACAAAGCACTAGTTATTAGTACTAGTTAAATTAGTAGTGATCTACTAAGATCTCCAACCAAATTAATTTTTTATTTTTTGAAAATTTGGGAATATCACTAAATTAGATATATCTTGACATCCAAACCAATTCTAACCCATTTCATTTTCAAGCCCAGTTCCATTTTATTTCCTCCCCCATGTTAAGTGTTCACTTACACACGGCCTTGTTTTATAAGTTGATTAAGAAATCATTTTAATTATTATTATGGTATTCATTCCCATGTTAATTAGTTAATCACTGTCAATTATTTTTGTTTCTCTTGATAGATCTGTTGCTTCATAAATCGCAGTAGTTCTTTATGTCCGGTTAAATTATTTTAATTTTATTTTAAATAATTGTTTTAATTTTGTTTTAAATAATTGTTAATTAGTTAAAATAAAATCTCACCTTGAAATCTTTGGTCTAATTCGCCTAAATTAGAAATTAAGGAAACACGAAAAATATATAGTTTCTGTGGATGGATATCTCAAATATTAAAATGATGAAATTGTACACTTGTAATTTAAATGTTTATTAAAATCTCCAACTAAATTAATTGTTCGCGAACAGCTCGAGCTCGGTTCGGCTCGAGTCTGTTCGTGAACAACTCGAGTTCGGCTCGGTTCGGTCAAAGCTCGGCTCGGTTCGTTATGAAATCAGCTCGGTTCGTTAAGATCAAAGCTCGGCTCAGTTCGTTAAGATCAAAGCTCGGCTCGGCTCGGTTCGTGAACAGCCCTAAGTAGAATCGACTAGCTAAGAAATGTGAATTAACCACCCCTTGCTGTTTTCGAGTCAGATTTTTATCAAACATGAAATGAATTGGTACTTGTCAGTCAAAACTTGTGCTAACACCTTACCTTTCCCCTCTGACATTTTGTTCATATATTATATAATAGCTTAAAGTCCAACAAGAGTGGTAAAGTAAAAGACTCAGGGGTGTATTTTGCGTGTGGAAATACTGTAGTTCTAAAAATAGATAGTGAACTATTACAGTTCAGTTCATTTCAATATTACAATGATGTTGACAAGAATCTGAGTGTCTAAAGTATTTCGTGACCTCTGATGAATTAAGTTATTCTCTAGATCTGTAAAGCATATCTAAAGTTCATATCTAGCATTTGAATCTTGTTGGCTAGATAGTCTTCACAGTTAATATTTCAATTTGCAGTATTTAAAATTGAGATATTAAGATACTCTTTTCAAGCCTAACTTGCTGTGCAGCTATATCATAACCGCCTTCATTCAACTAATTTCTTACGAAAAGGACACCTTATGTCAAACAAGGCAGTGTTGCATAGATTTGCTTATATTTGATAGGGTGCAACATTCATTTGCATTTAGGATAGGAAAACAGGAAACTGCTTATGTAATGAGGACCAACATAATCCTAATTACCTTAAAAATTGTGCAGTTTGGAATAAAAGAGCTCATGCATGGGGAAAAAAATAGGTCGAAGAAAGCATTCAAGCAAACACGATTTGATTCAAATGTTAGTGAAGAGAGCGACGTAGAGAACTGGAGACTTTGCCTGCCGCGGTGTCCTGACAAATGGAGCGCCTGAGTGCAGGTGAGTATTTAGTTTCCTCCCCTCTTCCGATGACCTCATCTCTTAAAAGAGGCTACGGTTCAGTTGTATGGGCATTATCCATATAAGAGGGAGGGTTGGGTCAGCCATTCAGACAAACAAAGTTCTTTTAAATTAGAATTGGTGTATGTTTTACTGCTAAATGACTTGCATTTTCTGTGACTTTATCGCTTATAAAATAAATAGGCAAGTAATGAATCATTTCTAAGATATTCCACTTGAAGTTCCATTATATACTTTGTCACGTGATTTATTATTCTTAAACTATGAAATCTTTGTTATTTCCTCCCTCTATATTTAGGGAGAAAAAATTAGAGGATTTCATTAAAATGATTGTTCACTGGCATGCATAGGTGGAGGAGATCAGAACTCAAAGGACAATAATTGTATGGATTTGATACCAACGACATAAAAGAGTATGACATCTCCCTGTATACTCTTCTTATTATAGTTGATTTATATTCTCGCATAAATGTGCTTAGCATTCTTGCATTAATTGAAATATATGAATATATGATAGACTTTCATGTTCTTAACCAAACTTGAATTTGTGCACTTGGGGATTTTCAGAAGATTCTGAACGTAAGTAGGCTTTGTGAGGGAGAATTAGCTAATTGAAAGTGAGCCTAGAGTGGCAATAAAAATTGATGCCATGAATAATTCAGTTGGAACTTCTTGAAGTTCAGTTGGAAAAATTTTGCACAGAAATTTTTTAGATGGGTTGTTCTTTAGAAAATTGACATGATAGTTCCAATTTAGTTGCTAAGGATTATATATATATATATGGAGATCAATCAGGAGCCCCCGGGGGATATCCCCCGCCCTCCATGTTTCATGGAGGGCGTCCTCCATGAAACATGGAGGCCTTATTCTTGTGAAAATTAAATTAAAAATAGAAAAATAAGATAAAATTTGAATTAAAATTCATAATGATATGGGTGAAAAATAAACCCTAAAGACATAATTAATGCTACATTTATTGGCCCATTATTAAGGCCCAAAACCTAAGTTGAGCATTAAATTCGTAGTTAATGATTGAGCCCAAAGAACAGCCCGAACCGGGGACGCCCGGTATGAGCTTGTTTCTAACATGGGCCTGATCTGTGAATAAGGAACGTTCTAGAATCAAGGAACGTCCTAGAATATCCCGAGGATATTGTGTAACTTCCAAGGCACCTAATTCGACATGGAAACTAATTCCTAAAAGAAAGGAGTTAGAACCTTCCTCAAATACGGTGACTAATTCATCAAGTCTCAAAAACCAACTATAATTCTAAGGCTCCTACAGCATATATAAAGGACCAGACCCCTTATCTCAGAACTACGTTTTGGACACAGCTTCATACGTTACCCACCATGTTTTGGCTTAATCCTCGAATAAGGACATACAAGCCACTGCGTCCTAGGTGAGTTCTCGCCGCCATAGCCTCGAGGGCACCATCACCTAGAACTACGTTTTGGCTTGATTCTCAACTCTGAGATACGTAGGCATCTTGTGAGGACCCGAATTAGGTCACGATAACGCAAGCGCAGCCATTAAAGCACGAAGCTCACGTACCCTAGCCTCAATTTGATAACCCTACTTTTTATTCCACAACATTTGGCGCCGTCTGTGGGAAGACAACATCAACCATGGTTAACACATGGAGAACACCAACCGAGAACGTTCCTGTTACATTTGATCCACCGATCGTCTCCTTCGTCCCACCCGTTGTTATGGGGCAAGGGCATTATCAACTGAGACTACCACTCAACCTCAAGTTTCTCAACCCATAGGGACGAATCCCCATGCTGAGAGAACATTACCAGTGGACGTCCATCCAGGACGGGAGACTAATCAGCTTCAGATGGTGGTCTCTCCGTTAAATAGCCGTCCCCCGCTCTCAGTAGTTCGGATCTCCACCACAACACTCCCCGTGAGGACCGATCCGTTATATGGGTTGCCTAACTATCCCCCAAATTGAAGGGATCCCGGACCAAGTGGTTACGCTTTGCAGATACCTGAGTCGTATCAACCACCTTATGTTAGGGGTTTAGTCCCCCCTAAGCAAGGATATTATGATTACTCTGGACCTTGCACCGATGATTCATCGTCTGAGGATGACGATCGAGATCAAGCCCCGAGGAGGCGACATCCAAGCAAGGAGCCTATAAGGCGTACTCAAAGGATCCATGATGGACCCACTCAAACAGCTGCTGAAAGAATCAAGGCTTTCGAAGCTGAGACCCAAAAGCTGAAGGATGATATAGCCAGAGAGCAGGCAAGGCAAAATCAGAATAGGCCTTCTCCAATCTCAAGGGAGATTCCCTTCATTGATTTGGAAGGGTCTTCAAGGAGACGGAAAAGGGCTGCTGCCCCAACAAGAGAAGCTACGAGGGTGGAAACCCTCAGGGGTGATCCCAAAGACCTGATGCCACTTGGAGACCCTGACGATCCCACACCCCCATTCACTGAGGAGGTGATGACTGCTCATGTCTCCAGGAAGTTTAAGATGCCTACGATAAAGGCATACGATGGAATGGGCAATCCCTCAAACCACGTGAGGACGTTTTCAAATGCGTTACTATCACAACCCGCTAGCAACGCTCTCAAGTGTAGGGCGTTCCCTCAAACCCTTGCAGGCATGGCTCAACGATGGTATAGCCGGTTGCCCGCAAACTCGATTGGTTCTTTCAAGGAATTGAGCACAACTTTCATTAACCAATTTGTTAGTGGAAAAGTCCACGAGAAAAGCTCTGCATCTCTCATGCAAGTAAAATAAGGAAAGAATGAGAACCAGAGGGATTATCTCAAGCGCTTCACCAAGGAGACATTGAATGTCCCATATTTGGAAAATAAAGTAGCTATGATAGCCTTGGAGAATGGAACAATGAACACCTTCTTTCAGATGTCGTTGGCAAAACATCCCCCTGAGAGCATGACTGAGCTCCAAAAAAGGGCAAGCAAATACATAAAGGCTGAGGAAAGCATGAGGAAAACAGAGGTCTCTACCGAAAGTGGTGGAAAAGGGAACTCTAGGAAGCGAAAGATAGAGCAGGAGTATGATGCTAGGGACAAGTATCCCAGAACTAGCAAGGACTCCAACTCTGCTCTAGGACCGAGGTTTGCTGAGTATGCAAGATTGAACACTCCGAGGAGTCATATCTTGTTGGATATTGAGAAGGATAAGGATTTTCGATGGCCAAAGCCACTCAGGGGTGATCCCTCAAAGAGAAACAAGAATCGGTATTGCAGATTCCACAAGGATGTGGGGCATGACACTGATGATTGCAAGCAACTCAAAGATGAGATCGAGTTCTTGATCCGTAGAGGGAAACTAAGTCACTTCACCAAAGGGTGAAGGTCATGGAAGCCAAAGGAGAGATTATGATAGAAGGGATAATGATAGAAGGGACAACGACCGTAATCGTAACCCACAGCCACGAGGGCTAGTCATAAATATGATTTGGGGAGGTCTGACTGCGACCGACACAATAAGGAACTCTCGAAAGGTTTATTCCACAACATTTGCCTCAACTTATCACATGAAGATCAAGTTTCCAACCAGTAATGGTGTAGGAGAACAAAAAGGTGACCAAAAACTGGCTAAGAGCTGTTATGTAGCTGCGTTAAGTCCTGATAGAGTCGGGGGGCAGGTCCTTCCGATTGAAGACGTGGATGTCCACAGTGATAATGAAGACCGAGAAAGGCCAGCAGATGACACCACACATAAGCCTCGGACAGCCATTAAGACTCAAGCTTTCGCTTACTTCGTGGTTGAATGTACCATCAACCAAGAAGTCGGGGGGTAGGAGGTAGTGTTAAGCCAGGAAGGTGAAGATAAAGCTGAGGAACTCTTACCTAATCAGAGGGAATATTGGGTGCTCTATTTTGATGGAGCATCAAAAACAAAGTCTAGTGGTGCAGGCTTAGTCATGCAAAGCCCCGATGGGTTCTTAGTGGAATATGCTTTGAAGTTGGACTTTCCTACGACCAACAATGAAGCTGAATATGAAGCCTTGATAGTCGGATTAGGCTTGGCCAGAATATTGAGAGTCAAGAACCTTAAAGTCTGTGGGGATTCAAGACTCGTAGTATCGCAAGTGAATGGAGAATTTGAAGCCAAGGATGAAACTATGGTAAAATACCTAAGGGTTGTGAAAGCTGTTATGACTCAGTTTGATGAATGCTATATAGAGCATATTCCGAGGGAGGAGAATGTCAAGGTCCTGAAGGCCCCTACCATCAACTCAAAATTGGTGGCAACTATTGAAGTAGGAAGCTGTTGGATTGACCCTATCAAGGCTCATTTGGAAACTGGTTGGCTCCCCGAAGATGCCTCGGAGGCACGGAAACTATCGGTGAGAGCATTGAGATATGCCTTGATTAAAGGCATCCTTTATAAGAGGTCTTTTGTTGTCCCATACTTGAAGTGTTTGAGGCCCCAAGAGGCAGAAGAGGCGTTAAGGGAAGCTTATGAAGGGATCTGTGAGCAGCACCCGGGGGGCAGAGCCCTAGCTCATAAGATCACCCGTCTGGGATTCTATTGGCCAGGGATGTTGGCTAATGCCCAAAGTTATGTCAAGAAGTGTGACAGATGCCAGAAACACGCTTCGATTGTTAGGCAGCCACCAGAGATGTTAACGTTAATTAACTCTCCTATTCCGTTTGCCATGTGGGGGATGGACATACTTGGTCCTTTCCCTGTGACCTCAGCACAAAGGAAGTTCTTAATAGTGGATATCGATTATTTTACCAAGTGGATCGAAGCTAAGCCGCTAGCAAAGATAACCACCCAACAAGTTGCCCAATTCTTCTTGGAGAACATAATTTGCAGATACGGGATCCCACGAATCCTGGTGATGGACAATGGATGCCAATTCAACAACGAGGAGTTCAAGAAATACTGTGAGGAGAATGCCATTGAACTTCATTTTACTTCAGTAGCTCACCCCCAGGCTAATGGCCAAGCTGAGGTAGCAAATCGAATTATCCTTGATGGACTTAAGAAAAGGGTCGAATGATCACGAAACACGTGGGTGGACGAATTGCTGCCTATACTGTGGGCATATCGTACCACCTGCAAAGTAACGACAGAAGCTACCCCATTTTTGCTAGCCTATGGAGCAGAGGCGGTTGTCCCTTTGGAAATTTCTCACGTGTCTCCAAGGGTGGAAGAATATGAGCAAGAAACTAATGAGGAAGGCATGAGACTTGCCCTTGATCTAATTGATGAGGATACGAGGATGAAGCAAATAAAGAACCTTGAATTATAGTCCTAAGGTCAAGGGATATAAGAATATCCTTGAACAAGGATTAAGAAGTTCAAGCAAGTTTTCGTCTCAGAAGTTTAAAAGGCAAGAAGCCCAAGGAATTGTATTTCTCGAAATATAAATCGAGGATCGACCTTAAATCCTTGTCCTGGAATCAAGAAAAAGGAGAAGCAAAGATAGGTTTGAAAACCTTAAATCAAAGGTTTGAGACAAGACATGAAAGACATGAAGTCAAGTAAGGGATCCTAGAGAACTTTAGTTTGACATCAATCCAAAAGAAAGGTCGTGAATACTTGGTAGTCGACATATGAACACCAATGTTGAACGCATCAACCTCGAATCCTAGGTTGACAAACAAGAGATATTAGCCATGAAGGCCAAGGTTAGCTATAAGGGCCAAACTTGAGGGGGTCATGAACCTCCAATCAAGATCCAAAGGTTGAAACTTCAAGTCAAAACTTGAAAACCAATCTAAAGTTCTAGATTCTCGATCCAGAATGCCAACATTGAACATATGAAGACCAGCGTTGAACACTTGAATGTCAACCCTGAAATGGAGATTGAAAACTTCCTAGGGAAGGTTCAAGACCTCATGAGGCCGACCAGAAGCCAAGAAGGCCTTCAGCCGACCAGAGGCTCTAGAGGGGCTTCAGCCAACCAGAAACCTTCTGGGCTTGGATCGACAGCTCTGATAGATGTTTTAGTGGTTTAAAACACCCAAAACTTGGCTTGAAACCATGTGATGGTAGTCCAATATGCTCTCTTTCATTGGAATCCAAACTTCAAGGTTAGAGTTTAAAGAACTTCCTTGAGGTTGAAAACCCTTAATTTCGAACATCAACATTCAATATTCGAACATCGACATTCGAGCATCGACGTTCAATACTTGAATAGCCCTAAGGCCGAGCACATGCTAGCCGAGAGGCCGCTAGAGAAGCCCCAGGAACCAAGACAAACATTGAAGCCATGATGGCCAATCGAGCCAAGAAAGGTTGTTTTAAAAACTCTAGGTTGATGTCAACCCAAGATGAAGAGTCTGCAGGAGCCACTTACCATAGGCTAATAAATAAGCAAGATTTTTGCACCCTTGACCGGGAAGACCAAGGAGGTCTACGGGGATGACATGTTAGTCAAGAGCCTATTCAAGGCATGCCATATTAAGAACCTCAGAGAGGCATTTGAAGTGCTGAGGCACCACAAGATGATGTTGAATCCAGCCAAGTGTGCCTTTGGCGTGAGATCTAGAAAATTTTTGGGTCTGATGGTTTCAAAGCGAGGCACAGAAGCCAAACCTAATAAGATCAAGGCAATCCGAGATATGGAATCACCACGTTCCATAAAGGACGTACATAAATTGACTGGAAGAATTACAGCCTTAGGTAGATTCATCTCCAAGTCTGGAAACAAGTGCTTGCCTTTCTTTCAGGCTTTGAAAAAGGTGAAAATTTTTTAATGGACTTCATAAAGCCAAGAGGCCTTTGAACAGTTGAAAAAGTACATGGCTAAAGCCCCGTTGTTGGCCAAACCTAGTCCCGGAGAGACCCTATATTTATATCTAGCGATATCCGAACAAGCACTGAGTGTCATTCTCATTCGAGAGGAAAACAAGGTTCAAATGCCTATCTACTACATGAGCAAGATGTTGCACGGATCTGAGTTGAATTACTCTCCCTTTGAAAATTTTGCTTTGGCACTGGTAACAGCCCCAAGGAAGCTACACCATACTTCCAAGCACACAAAATTGAAGTCTTGACGGACCAGTAGTTAAGAAGCATATTGCAAAGCCCGAAGGCCAAGGGAAGGATAATTAATTAGGTGATCGAACTTGGGGAGTTTGATATTACGTACAAGCCTCGAATGGACATCAAGGCATAGGCACTCGCTGACTTCGTTGTTGAATGTACAACTGACAACCAAGAAGTCAGGGCGGCAGGAAGGCACAACACCCCAGCAGGGCAAGATGAGACACCCCAAGAGGGAGAGAAGGATGAAGTTTAGAAGGAATATTGGGTGCCCTATTTTGATGATACCCCAGCAAGGGCAAGATGAGACACCCCAAGAGGGAGAGAAGGATGAAGTTTAGAAGGAATATTGGGTGCCCTATTTTGATGGGTTCTCAAAAACAAAAATAAGTTGAACTCACGATTGAATATACCTTGAGGTTGAAGTTTTCAACGACTAATAACGAAGTAGGGTATAAAGACTTGATAGCCGAACTAGGCTCGACTATAGCCATGAGGGCTAAAAATCTTAAAGTCTGTGGAGACTCAAGGCTGGTGATAGCCCAAGTGAATGAAGATTTTGAAGCCAAAGATAAAACGATGGTGAAATACCTGAGGATTGTAAAATCACAGTTGGTATGATTCGAGGAATGCTTCCTAGTATAACGGCCGATGCCTTATCTAAGTTCGCCTTGTCTAAAATCGAGAATTGTGCTAGAAGTGTTTACTATCAGGTCTTGGAGACCCCCACTATAGAGCACAAGTTGTTGGTACCCATCGACATTGGAAGTTGCTAGATAGATCCCCATCAAATTTCATCTTGAGACTGGTTGGCTCCCTGATAATGCCTTGGAGGCACGAAAACTGTTAGTGAGAGCATTGAGATATGCATTGATCGAAGGTCTCTCTATACGAGGTCCTTTGTATTTCCATACTTAAAGTTTTGAATTTCAAATCCTAATACAAAATTTAAGCCTTGATGGCCAACAAGGCTGTCCGCCTCAAATCAAGCTTGTTGTTTGAATTCAACACCTTGAATCAGGAACCATTGGTTAAATTCAAACCAAAGCAAGGTCCTACAAACAAGGTAGGAGATTTAAGGTCCTTGAGTCAAAATCAGGGATCAAAACCCAACCAAAATATCCTAGACTTGAAGTCGGGTGTTGAAAACAAGGGAATTCCTTGAATATGCAACTAAAAAGCAAGACCTCCTTATTTAAGGATAAGGGGGGCAAGGCCAAAGATACTTCATTACAAATTCTACATCCTATTATGAGGATGGAAGGGTGTTTGGAAACCAAAGGTCATAGTTGAATCCAAGGTTGTTTGAAACCAAGAGTTCAAGAACAAGTTAAGACCCGGAAGGTCCTGAAAACTAAGAAGAAGGTTGTTTGTGATCAATATACTCTAAGAAATATGATGGGAGTTTTGAAACTCTGCACAAAATATAAGCCCAGATGGCCAACGAGGTTGTATGCCCTGAATTAAGCTGGTTGATTGAATTCAAGGCCTGAAAGTCAGGAAACGTTGAATAAAAATCAAGCTAAGGCACGGTCTTACAAACAAGGTAGGAGTTTTAAAGTTCTTGAGTATAAAATCAAGGATAAAAACTAACCATAGTACCCTAGACTTGAAGTAAGGTGTTGAAAACAAAAGAAATCCATATACAAACGAATAAAGAAGCAAAGACCTCCGTGACAAGGGGGCAAGGCCGGGGTTGTTTAAAACACCCTATTGTAAGTATGAAAGGATGTTAGGAAGCCAAGGGCCATAGTATAACCCAAGGTTATTTAAAACCAAGAGTTCAAGAACAAGTTAAGACCTAGAAGGTCCTGAAAACTAAGAAGAAGGTTGTTTGTGATCAAGGATCACAAAATCAACCATGGTGTTGTAAGCTCACTCTAGAAACAAGGAGGGGAGTTCAAAACAAGATTAGGCTTTGGTCAAAATCAAGGTCAAAAGTCAAAGTCAATGGTCAAAGTCAAATAGTCAAAATTTGGCCAAAATTCAAAAAAAATAAAATTGGGATGGGGCCCAGCAGACCAGGGGTGGCCGACCAGGTCCCCTTGGCCGAATGGCCGACCAGGCTACCTGGTCTGCTGTTTTGAACACCTGAACCCCCTGGGTGATTTCATGACCCTTCAGAACGCTCAAAAATACTCCGTTTGCACCCAAATTTGAGATTTGGAAACCTTGTAAGGTCCTCTACAAGCCTAGGTAGGTCTATTAGTGATTTCAAGAAGTTGAAAAAAGAAGGTGTTTGAAACAAGGTCTGGTTTGAAAACCAGCTTAAAATGAGGCATTTCGCCACTAAAACGTTCAAAAATACATATTTTCATGTGATTCTTGTTCATACCAGGAGATTATAAGAATCTCTATCATATGAACTCAACTTTAAAATTTGGGTTTAGAAATGTCAGGGGTGTTCAGAAACCGTGAGGGTGTTGAAATGTAACGACTGGGAAAATTACGTGTATTTTATTCTGTTAAAATATGTTTTTAGTTGATTTTATTGTGTTTTTATTTAATTTTTAATGCATTTAAATACATTATAATTTTTATTAAATAGGAAAATCATCCCATACGTGTTATGTGACTTCTGTGTAGCATAGATTATTTTATTTTATTTTTCTGTAATTTTTATATTTTTAGAATACAATTATTTTGCATTTTAAATTCCGGAACCAGCCCCTATACTGAATCTGAGACCCTGTTTTTTATACCAATATTTTTATAAAATGGTAGGATGTATAAAAATGAATTTTGTTGTAATTTTTGTAATATTCACAATTTTTGGGAAATTTTGGCATATATATTATAATTGTTTAAAATTAAAAATATTACATTTTTATCTCATAAAAATTATTTTTAAGGCTTAATAATTTTAATTAGGGGCTAAAAATATTTTTTGAGTATTAATTTTCAGATTAGTATAAATAGCTAATTTTCTTATTAATTATTTAATAAAATCAGAAAAATCAGTTTTAATTATTATTTTCTGAAAATTCTGGAAAATAGTGTTCTTGGTGTTCTTCAGGATCAAAGCGACTTTTGAAGGTGATTCTGTTATTCAAATTCTTCATATGAGTAATCAAATTGAATGGCATGACATGTTCTATCTGATTATGTGAGTGTTTGAATCCAAAAATGCCTTGTTCGAAATTTTTTTTATTTTATTTGTTATATTCGAATTTCTTGAATTAATTGTGGATTGTATACTGATTTGCTGTTGTTGTGGTTAGTTCCTATAGATTGTATATAATCTCAGGAGTGTAGTGATAATTTTTGTTTGATTTTATCTAGCCTAGAACTCGAAGTCGAGTTTTTAGTGTGGGTAAAATTTTTGATTTTAATTTCTGGATTCTTGGATGTTTTTCTGCTGTTGTTGATGATTTGTATAGTTTGTACAAGTCCCAAGCTTCGTTTTGGTATATTAAACGTTCGATTTGGTTAAGAAACGAGTGAATTCAAGTTTTGGCCGGTGAGTTCGCCGGATTTCTTTTGATTTTGGTCGGATTCTGAGTTCGGTTAGTGTTAGGATGGAACGAATGGTACCATCGTGTTTAGGACACGATTTGGAACGATTTTGGTATGTAAAACGTACCAAACGGTACGATTTTGTGGCTCGTCGGAAAATTTTTCCGGTCGCCGGATTCTGGGTAGCAGCCATTGACGGCGAGTGGTGTTCTTCGAGCATTCATACGAAGAACACTGAAGGTGGTGATGAACAGTGTCGGTTTAATCTTCAAAACCTAAAAACCAATTCTAAAAACTGATTTTGAAAAATTATTTTCAAAATTATTTATAAAATTCGAATTTTATTTTCAGAAATTCGAAAAATACTTTTAAAAATTCGAAAAATTATTTTTAAAAATTATTTTTAATTTCGAAAAATAGTTTTAAAATTTTAATAAATTATTTTTAATTCGAAATTTATTCTATTTGATTATTTTAAATCTATTTAGCTAATATTTTAATTAATTTAAATTGATTGGTTAATTAATAATAATCAATTAATTTAATTAATTAAATATTATTTAAATATGATGAAAAATAATCAAATTTAATTATTTTGAAAAATAAAATAATTTATTTATTTTATAAATATTATTTTACCTTTAATATATATTTCCTTATTTGTTTAAAATGAAATAAAATTGTTCTAAAATCCTAAAAATAATCCGGGAAGGGTAAAAATAGTTTTAAAATTCTAAAATTGATTCTAAAACCGGATTAGGTAATTAGAAAAATATTTCAATAACCCAATAATTATCTGTAGGGTTTTAAATTATCATTTTTAATCCAAAAAGGGTAATTTAAATTCTTTAAAAATTCCGAAAAATGTTCTAAAAATGTTTATAAGGGTTCTAAAAATACCTTGAGTGTTGTTTTATATGGTGAGTCATATCTGCTACGTAAATTACGTGTTTGATTACTCTGTACTTGTTATTATTTGATTAAAATATTTAGTCGATAGCCATGCAACGTACGGGTAGACCCTAGAACCGAGGTTTGATCAGTAATTGACCTTGTACCTAGCCAGATATTTGAAATAGCATGTTTTATTGTAGAAGTGGGAGAAACCCTAGCTAGTGGGCAGAGTTACCTGCAGTATTTCTAGAAGTGAGAAAACCCTAGCCAGACAGCATAAATTACCAGCAGTATATCCAGGCAAGTATTTTCTCCCGTGATCATCTTAAACACTTTTATCTTATGTTTCATTGATTCATATCATGACAAATAGTTATTGTTCAGAGCTATTTGTGATTCTTAAATATTTTTGTGCGAACAAAGTTACTTGATATTGGTGCCCTTGATGTGGGGAATTGTTCAAGATAAACTCTTCATATCCTTATTATCGTAGTAAATAATAGGGATGTGAACTGTATGTGAAACTAAGCATTTCCTGTTGAATTCGGAAATTGCTCTATTGGATTTGGAAAATGATAAAGCGTAGGAGGCCATGATAGTTGTCATGGTCCAGCAATATTTAAGGAGGATATGGTAACCATTCCATCTTCCTATAGGCTAACATTACTTGCCTATTTTGGTACCCTCATGAAATCCGGATTATACACACGGGTATAGCTGTACCAGTGGAGTATAAAGGGTCCCATTGCTTTTGAACCTGATCAGGGGGCAATGGTGTTTCAGTTATGTATATCCAATCCATATCGCCCGAATGGCTATTATATATTGTGAGTTGACAAATGATTCAGTTCTATGTCATGTCGAATGATTTCAGTTATGATCGAATTATAATTCAGTTGTTGATTCAGTATGCTTTATAAACTGTTTTACTTTTCAGTTGATATTATGCAGCATTTGTTCTGGTTTTATTTTGAAACTGTTTATATATACTTGCTGGGCTTTTCTTTGGCTCACTCTTGCTTTCACTAAACCTTTCCAGACGGGAAGTATGGTTCCGATCAGCAGTCCAGACAGTATTAGAGGGAGTCAGAGTGGTCGGATATCCGCACCTCAGGCTGTGCAGGTACTTGTGCGTTTCAGTTGGCGCTAGATAGAATTTTAAATAAAATGGGATGTAATAATAAAATTGAATTAGACTGGTTTTAAGTTGACTTGATTTGGTGGTTTGTAATAAGTGACTAGTTTATTCTGGAATATGTCTGCTTGTATTCATGCAATAACCTGTTTTGCGATCTTTGGTGTGCGGGGTCGGTTGTGTATTCTGATATTTTTGGTTGTGATTGGTTGGTGACCCCCGGATCTGGACCCCGGATTTGGAGGGGTGTCACAGTTGGTATCAGAGCAAGGTTATAGCCATTGAAATAAGCAGATATATACCATAGGAAAGATTAGGCAGATCACATGAGATAGGACGACGTTTTTGTGTTACGTTGCGTTTGATTTTAGTCTAAGCCTAAGTTGTGAGGTGATTGTGATATTATGTTACTGGGTTGCGCAGGTGTCTGTTGTGGTGACTGCACCGGTAGTTGCACCTCAGCCTATGCCGGCCCTGGAGTCAGTTACACCACCGCTGTTCCCACCTATGGATTTTCCACCTATTCCAGCTATTATGGATCCTGACTACCCAGTGATGGGGGTAGACTATTGGCTGGGTTGGGAGTTTCCGCGGGAGCCGATGAGTCCCGTACCACCAGTTCATCCTGTTGATCCAGGTGAGTGGATGGGTTTACCAGTGCTTGGGGAGCCGAGTTATGTGGCACATTTGGGTATGGCTTATGAGGAGGAGATCATGGTAATTGACCCTCCAGCACCAGTCCCCGTACGGATGTTTGTTCCTGATCAGCAGCAGGGAGTAGTGATGCCACCCGCCTTACCTGAGCTTCATCTACCCGATGCGGAGGTAGCTATAGGAGGATTTCTCATGCCAGCTGAGTTCACGGACCAGTCAGACCCCATTGTGCAGGGTCCCTATGTACCACTCTCACCAGTTATACCTTGGCATCAGATGCCACCAGGAGAGGAGAGAGTGCGTGCTTTGATAGAGGAGGTTACAGGCGGGGCAGAGGCTGAGTCGAGAGGTCATATAGGTGCACCGCACACTGTTCCTTTTGGTGAGTACCGCGAGCTCTGGGAGGCATATGACTTTTTGAGAGGGCAGAATATGGAGCTGCGTAGGGTGACAGGTCGTCCTGTTTCAGACTCCGAGATTCGTCATAACCTCCGGGAGTTGATTGCAGCCGGTACGTATGAGTTGGAGGCATTGAGGTTGGGTGATTCTGGTACTATCAATTATCGTCGGGCCTACCGTATCCTCCAGAGGATGTTAGCGGATCTTCAGCAGATGGTAGATCCCAGTTGGGATTAGAGACTGTGGGACAGAGACATAGAAGGAAGAATGCTACCTGTGTTTGTTTGGTTTTGGTTGTTTGTAAAATAGTGAATGTGTGTATTAGCTGCAGTTTGGTAGAATAAGTCGGGAATTTTGTTGTACATAGCCGACATTAAAGTCGTTAAGGTAGGTTATGAGCGATATGATGAAAAGTGAGCCGATCACTAGTCATGTATGACTGTAAGTGGTTATCTATATATCAGCAGTACTTTTGTAGTGTTACGTGTATCGATTCCATTCAGCATGCGTTTATTTTTTTTTATTTTTTTTTCTTTTTTTTCCAATTCAAGTGAATTAGTGATTGGGTGACATGAGTTGATAAATATTCTTGATTCATGCTTCTTTTCAATGAATGTCTATCAAAAACATGTGTAGCCAATTATTAAGGAACTTGTGTAATTTCCTTTACCAGATTATGGATAATCAACAACCACATGGAAATCACGCGGGAAATGCGAATAATAATCAGAACGCCGGGGAGCAGGGCAATATTAATATGATGCAGCAAATGCTGGAGCTGTTCCGACAGCAGACCGAAAACCTCACTCGTCAGCAGCAACATCCGCCAGTACCCCAGGTGACGACCTTTAAAACTTTTCAATCTGTTAAACCCCCAGATTTCCAAGGCTCAGCGAATCCAGTTGAGGCCCGAGCTTGGTTAAAAGAGATAGAGAAAGCTCTTGCATTGGTGAATGTAGAAGAGAATAAAGAGACTGAGTTCGTGAGTTACTTTTTGAAAGGAGAAGCGAACTACTGGTGGGAAGCCAGGAAGGCTTTGGAAGGAGAAGGGGTAACTACGTGGGAAAGGTTCAAGGAGTTGTTTTTGGAAAAGTATTTTCCCCGTTATATGCAGAATCAGATGGAGATTAAATTTTTGGAATTAAAACAAGAAGGCAGTGCCACTGACTATGAAGCAAAGTTTACAGAATTAGCCAGGTTTGTTCCAGACTTGGTTGATACTGAAGAGAAGCGAGCAAGGAGATTTCAGCAGGGTTTGAAGCCGTGGCTCCGAAGCCGGGTAGCCGCTTTTGAATTGACTACCTATTCCGCTGTGGTCCAGAAGGCACTGATCATAGAAGGAGAAAGTGATAGCTCTCAGAAAGAAAGGGAAGGTAAGAAGAGGAAATTCCATAGTCAATCCGGGAATTCGTTCCAAGGCAGAGTGCAGAACAATTTTAGCCATGGACCAGCATTTCAGCCTAGAGGCAACGGAGGACCAGGGAATGGAACCCAGAATTTTGGGAATCAGGGGAATCGATTTCGGAATAGCAATCAACAGCAAGGAAGACGGTTTTTGAGCAATAATCAACAACAAGGAGGTCGAATTCCAAACAATAATCAGCAACAAGGGATGCGACCACCCCTGCCAGCATGTGGAATATGTGGAAAGAACCATGGAGGTGCATGTAATCTGGCTAATGTAGTGTGTTTTCGGTGTGGCAAGAAAGGGCATTATGCCAACGGATGCGATATGCCAGCAGCTAATGGGATTGGTTGTCACAAATGTGGAAACAAAGGGCATCTTGCTAAAGATTGCAGAGTTAACTTAAACTCGGGAAACCAGAATAAAGCTACAGGGACAAATAATGCGGGGCAGCCAAGGGCCCGAGTTTTCAATATGACCATGTCAGATGCAGAGCAGAATTCTGATGTTATTACAGGTACACTTTCCGTAAACTCTACTAATGCCAAAGTACTTATTGATTCAGGAGCTTCTAAATCTTTTATTTCGGAAAAGTTTGCGGGTAAGCTAGAATGTGAATGTCAGTTATTAAATGAAGCATTAGTAGTAGAGATAGCTAATCAGGAGCGTATACCCGTTAGACAAATTTACCCAGCATGTGATATCGAAATATCCGGTCAACATTTTCATGCCAACTTGATTCCTTTCAAGTTGGGAGAGTTCGAGGTTATACTGGGAATGGATTGGTTGACAAAGTATAATGCCCAGATTGATTGTAAGAAGAAGGAGTTGAGGCTGAAGCTGGATGGGGATAAAGAAGTAGTTTTTCATGGACAAAAGCAAGTGAAGAAACTTTTGACTATGATGCGAGCCAAACGATTGTTGCGGCAGAGATGTAAAGCATGCTTAGCTTATGTAATGGATACCAATAAGGAAATGCCACAGATAGAACAGATTCCAGTAGTAAATGAATTTTTGGATGTGTTCCCTGATGAATTTCCAGGCTTACCTCCAGATAGAGAAATTGAGTTTGCTATTGATTTGGCACCAGGTACTGAACCTATATCGAAAGCTCCGTACAGAATGGCGCCAGTGGAAATGAAAGAATTGGCCAAGCAGCTGCAGGAATTGCTAGACAAAGGAGTGATCAGACCAAGCGTATCCCCATGGGGCGCACCAGTATTGTTTGTGAAAAAGAAGGATGGAAGCATGAGACTTTGTATTGACTACCGGGAGTTAAACAAATTGACGATTAAAAACAAGTACCCATTACCAAGGATCGATGATTTGTTTGATCAACTAAAAGGAGCATCATGGTTTTCCAAAATTGACTTACGATCGGGATATCACCAGTTGAAGATCAAGTCAGATGATATTCCCAAGACAGTATTTCGTACGAGATATGGGCATTACGAATTTTTAGTTATGCCATTCGGATTAACCAATGCACCAGCCGCTTTTATGGATTTGATGAATAGAGTTTTCAAGAAATATCTGGATAAATTCGTGATCGTTTTCATAGATGATATTTTGATATATTCTAAGACAGAGGAAGATCATGCGGAGCACTTGAGAATAGCTTTAGAAATTTTGCGGAAGGAGAAGCTATACGCCAAATTTTCGAAATGCGAGTTTTGGTTAAGGGAGGTACAATTTCTGGGGCACGTTGTCACTAACGAAGGGATTAAAGTGGATCCAGCCAAGATCGAAGCTATTAAGAGTTAGGAGCGACCAAGAACACCAACCGAAGTTCGAAGTTTTCTGGGATTAGCTGGATATTATAGAAGGTTTGTTAAGGATTTTGCTAAAATAGCAGCATCTTTGACAAAACTCACCAGGAAGAATGAGAAATTTGAATGGAACGAGAAGTGTGAGCAGAGTTTCCAAGAATTAAAGAAGCGATTGATGACTGCACCAGTATTAGTTTTACCCAACGAAACTGGAGATTTTGTAATCTATAGCGATGCATCTCAGAAGGGGTTAGGGTGTGTGTTGATGCAGGATGGCAAGGTAATTGCTTATGCGTCTAGGCAACTCAAGAATCATGAACGGAAGTATCCAACGCACGATCTGGAATTGGCAGCAATTGTTTTTGCACTAAAGCTTTGGATGCACTATCTATATGGAGAAAAGTGTGAAATATTCACGGATCACAAAAGTTTGAAATATATCTTTACTCAGAAGGAGCTCAACATGAGGCAAAGACGATGGTTGGAGTTGATCAAGGATTACGACTGTACTATCAGCTATCATCCAGGCAAGGCCAACGTAGTGGCAGATGCACTAAGCAGGAAGGAAAGGTTAAATCTCTTAACCTCATCCGAGGAGTTGCTGAAGGAATTCGAGAAATTGGAAATAGAGGTCCATACATCAGAAGAGACCAGTGAAGTATTGTATGCCATGACCTTTCAACCAATGTTATTGGAAAAGATCCGTAGATGTCAAGAACAGGTAATGGACCAAGACAAAGCAAGTTTAATTGGAGAGGAAATCAGGAGTCAAAAGGATGATCAAGGAATTCTCAGGTTTTCTTCACGTATATGGGTGCCTAATGTCGCAGAACTGAAGGATGAAATCTTACGTGACGCGCACAACTCTAGGTATTCTATTCACCCTGGCAATACCAAGATGTATAGAGACTTGAAGCAACACTTTTGGTGGCCCGATATGGAGAAAGAAATTGCAGAATATGTCAGCAAATGCTACACCTGTCAGAGAGTTAAAGCTGAACATCAAAGGCCAAGTGGATTGCTACAACCTTTGGAAATTCTAGAATGGAAATGGGAACATCTAGCAATGGATTTTGTAGTAGGACTTCCGAAGACTAAATCAAACCACGATGCAATCTGGGTGATCATTGATAGGTTGACCAAATCAGCACATTTCCTCCCAATCAACGAAAGATTTTCGCTAGAGAAACTGGTTCAACTATATTTGAAAGAGATTGTAGTACGACACGGGGTTCCCGTATCTATAGTATCTGATCGAGATCCTCGTTTCAATTCAAGATTCTGGAGGCAATTTCAAGAAGGTTTAGGAAGCAAACTAAACATGAGTACGGCATATCATCCTCAGACGGACGGGCAAAGCGAGAGAACAATCCAAACCATTGAAGATATGCTAAGGGTATGTGCCCTAGATTTTAAAGGTAGTTGGGATGAGCACTTGCCACTGGTGGAATTCTCATACAATAATAGTTACCATGCTAGCATTGGAATGCCACCATATGAAGCTCTTTACGGCAGAAGATGTAGATCTCCGGTGTATTGGGAAGAAGTAGGAGAACGCGCAATCTTAGGTCCAGAACTACTCCAACAGACGAAGGAAAAGATTGGATTGATACAGAAAAGGTTGATTGCCGCTCAAGATCGACAGAAGAAATACGCAGATCAAACCAGAAAGGACCAGAGTTTTGAAGTTGGGGAATTGGTATTGCTGAAAGTATCACCATGGAAAGCAGTGACCAGATTTGGGAAAAGAGGTAAACTCAATCCAAGATATGTAGGACCGTTTGAGATATTGAAGAAGGTAGGGAAGCTGGCTTACGAACTAGCATTACCGCCTCACATGCAGAACATCCATAACGTATTCCATATATCGATGCTGAAGAAGTACAATCCGGATCCAATGCACGCAATAGAATATGAACCTGTAGATATTCAACCTGATTTATCTTTTATCGAGCAGCCAGTTAAAATATTAGATTATAAGGATAAGGTATTAAGAAATAAGACAATACCTCTAGTTAGAGTTTTATGGAGGAATCCCTTGGTTGAGGAATCAACATGGGAAGTAGAGAGTGAAATGCGAGCTCAGTACCCTCAGTTATTTTCTTAAGTAGGATTCTGGGGGCAGAATCCTTATAAGGGGGAAGGATGTAACGACTGGGAAAATTACGTGTATTTTATTCTGTTAAAATATGTTTTTAGTTGATTTTATTGTGTTTTTATTTAATTTTTAATGCATTTAAATACATTATAATTTTTATTAAATAGGAAAATCATCCCATACGTGTTATGTGACTTCTGTGTAGCATAGATTATTTTATTTTATTTTTCTGTAATTTTTATATTTTTAGAATACAATTATTTTGCATTTTAAATTCCGGAACCAGCCCCTATACTGAATCCGAGACCCTGTTTTTGATACCAATATTTTTATAAAATGGTAGGATGTATAAAAATGAATTTTGTTGTAATTTTTGTAATATTCACAATTTTTGGGAAATTTTGGCATATATATTATAATTGTTTAAAATTAAAAATATTACATTTTTATCTCATAAAAATTATTTTTAAGGCTTAATAATTTTAATTAGGGGCTAAAAATATTTTTTGAGTATTAATTTTCAGATTAGTATAAATAGCTAATTTTCCTATTAATTATTTAATAAAATCAGAAAAATTAGTTTTAATTATTATTTTCTGAAAATTCTGGAAAATAGTGTTCTTGGTGTTCTTCAGGATCAAAGCGACTTTTGAAGGTGATTCTGTTATTCAAATTCTTCATATGAGTAATCAAATTGAATGGCATGACATGTTCTATCTGATTATGTGAGTGTTTGAATCCAAAAATGCCTTGTTTGAAATTTTTTTTATTTTATTTGTTATATTCGAATTTCTTGAATTAATTGTGGATTGTATATTGATTTGCTGTTGTTGTGGTTAGTTCCTATAGATTGTATATAATCTCAGGAGTGTAGTGATAATTTTTGTTTGATTTTATCTAGCCTAGAACTCGAAGTCGAGTTTTTAGTGTGGGTAAAATTTTTGATTTTAATTTCTGGATTCTTGGATGTTTTTCTGCTGTTGTTGATGATTTGTATAGTTTGTACAAGTCCCAAGCTTCGTTTTGGTATATTAAACGTTCGATTTGGTTAAGAAACGAGTGAATTCAAGTTTTGGCCGGTGAGTTCGCCGGATTTCTTTTGATTTTAGTCGGATTCTGAGTTCGGTTAGTGTTAGGATGGAACGAATGGTACCATCGTGTTTAGGACACGATTTGGAACGATTTTGGTATGTAAAACGTACCAAACGGTACGATTTTGTGGCTCGTCGGAAAATTTTTCCGGTCGCCAGATTCTGGGTAGCAGCCATTGACGGCGAGTGGTGTTCTTCGAGCATTCATACGAAGAACACTGAAGGTGGTGATGAACAGTGTCGGTTTAATCTTCAAAACCTAAAAACCAATTCTAAAAACTGATTTTGAAAAATTATTTTCAAAATTATTTATAAAATTCGAATTTTATTTTCAGAAATTCGAAAAATACTTTTAAAAATTCGAAAAATTATTTTTAAAAATTATTTTTAATTTCGAAAAATAGTTTTAAAATTTTAATAAATTATTTTTAATTCGAAATTTATTTTATTTGATTATTTTAAATCTATTTAGCTAATATTTTAATTAATTTAAATTGATTGGTTAATTAATAATAATCAATTAATTTAATTAATTAAATATTATTTAAATATGATGAAAAATAATCAAATTTAATTATTTTGAAAAATAAAATAATTTATTTATTTTATAAATATTATTTTACCTTTAATATATATTTCCTTATTTGTTTAAAATGAAATAAAATTGTTCTAAAATCCTAAAAATAATCCGGGAAGGGTAAAAATAGTTTTAAAATTCTAAAATTGATTCTAAAACCGGATTAGGTAATTAGAAAAATATTTCAATGACCCAATAATTATCTGTAGGGTTTTAAATTATCCTTTTTAATCCAAAAAGGGTAATTTAAATTCTTTAAAAATTCCGAAAAATGTTCTAAAAATGTTTATAAGGGTTCTAAAAATACCTTGAGTGTTCTTTTATATGGTGAGTCATATCTGCTATGTAAATTACGTGTTTGATTACTCTGTACTTGTTATTATTTGATTAAAATATTTAGTCGATAGCCATACAACGTACGGGTAGACCCTAGAACCGAGGTTTGATCAGTAATTGACCTTGTACCTAGCCAGATATTTGAAATAGCATGTTTTATTGTAGAAGTGGGAGAAACCCTAGCTAGTGGGCAGAGTTACCTGCAGTATTTCTAGAAGTGAGAAAACCCTAGCCAGACAGCATAAATTACCAGCAGTATATCCAGGCAAGTATTTTCTCCCGTGATCATCTTAAACACTTTTATCTTATGTTTCATTGATTCATATCATGACAAATAGTTATTGTTCAGAGCTATTTATGATTCTTAAATATTTTTGTGCGAACAAAGTTACTTGATATTGGTACCCTTGATGTGGGGAATTGTTCAAGATAAACTCTTCATATCCTTATTATCGTAGTAAATAATAGGGATGTGAACTGTATGTGAAACTAAGCATTTCCTGTTGAATTCGGAAATTGCTCTATTGGATTTGGAAAATGATAAAGCGTAGGAGGCCATGATAGCTGTCATGGTCCAGCAATATTTAAGGAGGATATGGTAACCATTCCATCTTCCTATAGGCTAACATTACTTGCCTATTTTGGTACCCTCATGAAATCCGGATTATACACACGGGTATAGCTGTACCAGTGGAGTATAAAGGGTCCCATTGCTTTTGAACCTGATCAGGGGGCAATGGTGTTTCAGTTATGTATATCCAATCCATATCGCCCGAATGGCTATTATATATTGTGAGTTGACAAATGATTCAGTTCTATGTCATGTCGAATGATTTCAGTTATGATCGAATTATAATTCAGCTGTTGATTCAGTATGCTTTATAAACTGTTTTACTTTTCAGTTGATATTATGCAGCATTTGTTCTGGTTTTATTTTGAAACTGTTTATATATACTTGCTGGGCTTTTCTTTGGCTCACTCTTGCTTTCACTAAACCTTTCCAGACGGGAAGTATGGTTCCGATCAGCAGTCCAGACAGTATTAGAGGGAGTCAGAGTGGTCGGATATCCGCACCTCAGGCTGTGCAGGTACTTGTGCGTTTCAGTTGGCGCTAGATAGAATTTTAAATAAAATGGGATGTAATAATAAAATTGAATTAGACTGGTTTTAAGTTGACTTGATTTGGTGGTTTGTAATAAGTGACTAGTTTATTCTGGAATATGTCTGCTTGTATTCATGCAATAACCTGTTTTGCGATCTTTGGTGTGCGGGGTCGGTTGTGTATTCTGATATTTTTGGTTGTGATTGGTTGGTGACCCCCGGATCTGGACCCCGGATTTGGAGGGGTGTCACATGAAAGACCCTGAAGGTGTTTGAAACATTCAAAAATAAATAAATAAATAAATAAATAAATAAATAAATATATATATATATATATATATATATATATATATTGATGGGGCCCAGCCGACCAGGCACCCTTGGCCAAATGGCCGACCAGGGTAGGCCGACCAGGCCACCTTGCTCAGGTGTTTCAAACACCTGTGCTCCTAGGTGTTTTCATGACCTTCCAGAACGCTCAAAAATACTCCGTTTGAGCTCAAATTTGAGATTCAAGAACCTTGCAAGGTCCTCTACAAGCCTATGTAGGTGGCCAAGTGTTTCCTTGAAGTTGAAAAAATGACCTTGTTACGAACAAGGCCTGGTTTGAAAACCAGCTTAGAATGAGGTATTTCGCCTCCAAAACGTTCAAAAATGCATATTTATATGTGATTCTTCTTCATACCAGGAGATTATAAGAATCCCCATCATATAATCTCAACTTCAAATTTGAGTTTAGAAATGCCAGGGGTGTTCAGAAACCGTGAGGGTGTTGAAAGACCCTGAAGGTGTTTCAAACACCTTCCAGGGGACCGTATTTCTTGCCTAGACAACTCAAAAATGGGTATATTCACTTGATTCTTTCTCCAACCAGGAGATTATAAGAATCCCTATCATATAAGATCAACTTCAAAATTTGAGGTTAGAAGTGTTAGGGGTGTTGAAAAATCAGGTCTGGTTTGAAAACCAGAAACCCTTGGCATGTTCGAAACACCCCTCAGCCAACCAATATCAGCTACGAATCCATGATTCAAACATGATTGAAAGATTGAGGGTTTAAGAACATGAAGTTTCAAGCAATCAAGGTGATTTGTTTGAAAACAAGTTATTACAAAACTCTTAAGGAGGGTTTGAAAACACCTCCGGGCTGTCCACGCTATTTGGGCCATATCTCGAGCTCCGGATATCAGATTTGGACGATCTTACTGTCCACGCGAAGCTCATTAAATTCTCTAGTCTTGGGTGGGTTCCAGCCACCCTTGGCCAAATGGCCGACCAGGGTTGGCCGACCAGGCCACCTTGGGGGAAAAATGGGTCCAGGTGTTCGTCCAGGTGTTTCGAACACCTGGACCCCTAGCTGATTTCGTTTGGCTCTAGAACGCTCAAAAATGGGTATTTTTACGTGATTCTTTTTCCATCAAGGAGATTATAAAAATCTCTACAATATGAGCTTGACTTCAAAAATTGAGGTTCGGGTTTCGCTAATCGCAATTAGGGGGTGATTAGCCACGATTATCAACGTTTAAGGACTTCCACTCAAAAATTAACCTATCCCAAGGTTAAGGGTGGATATCCTAGTAGTAATTACATTAAGTATAAACTAGTTAGCCTCGATCAAGGCCTTTATAGCCCCGTTTAGGGTTGTTTAGCCCCGATTAGGGCCAAATTAGCGTCTTTTGCAAAAAAATTAGCCCTTATAAGGGCTTATGAGCAATGACCGCCTGATATTAACCCTAACTTAGATAAGTTGAGGGAAATAAAACACTAATGAATTTATGATAAAGGATCCTATGCACGAATTGCACTTGGATTAGTGTGTATGAGCTCAAAACGGCACAAATCCTATTCCCGAAAGGCCCAGAAATCTTATGAGAAAGATTCGAGAGGCCAAGGAACGTTTAACTTTCTTAAGTATTAACTTGGGAAAGAATTTTAGTCGTTGTGAATGTGTAGGTCGCTCCACACTTCACGATGAGACGATACCCAGGCAGGGCTAGTGTGACCTTAAACTTCTACGAAAACAAGTTTTCCCAGAAGTTGGGGGGCAAATGATATGGGTGAAAAATAAAACCTAAAGACATAATTAATGCTATATTTATTGGCCCATTATTAAAGCCCGAAACCTAAGTTGGGCATTAAATTCGTAGTTAATGATTGAGCCCAAAGAACAGCCCGAACCGGGGACGCCCGGTATGAGCTTGTTTCTAACATGGGCCTGATCTGTGAATAAGGAACGTTCTAGAATCAAGGAAAGTCCTAGAATATCCTGAGGATATTGTGTAACCTCCAACCTCCAAGGCACCTAATTCGACATGGAAACAAATTCCTAAAAGAAGGGAGTCAGAACCTTCCTCAAATACGGTGACTTATTCATCAAGTCTCAAAAACCTACTATAATTCTAAGGCTCATACAACCTATATAAAGGACCAGACCCCTCATCTCAGAACTACGTTTTGGACACAGCTCCATACGTTACCCACCACGTTTTGGCTTAATCCTCGAATAAGATCATACAAGCCACTGCGTCCTAGGTGAGCTCTCGCTGCCATAGCCTCGAGGGCACCATCACCTAGAACTACGTTTTGGCTTGATTCTCAACTCTGAGATACGTAGGCATCTTGTGAGGACCCGAATTAGGTCACGATAACGCAAGCACAGCCATTAAAGCACGAAGCTCACGAACCCTAGCCGCAATTTGATAACCCTACTTTTTATTCCACAACACATAAAAATTCAAATATTAATACTCATTAATTCTGTGATTAATTTTACATTAGATTCAATAATTTTCTATTTTTGAGATTTTTACATTAGATTCACTAATTTAGGAGTACTAGTCAAATCGATAGTTGACTACCACTTTTACCATTCAAATAAACTTATTATTTTTTAAAAACTTGGGAATATCAATAAATTAGATATATATTGACATATTTGCGGTTGTATCGTCGATAAGTATTTTTTAAAAAATAGAAACAACAATCCGGGACAAAGCACTAGTTAGCAGTACTGGTCAAATCGATAGTTGACTACCACTTTTACCATCCAAATAAACTTATTATTTTTTAAAAACTTAGGAATATCACTAAATTAGACATATATTGACATATGTGCGGTTGTATCGTCGATAAGTATTTTTTTTAAAAAATAGAAACAACAATCCGGGACAAAGCACTAATTAGCAGTACTAGTCAAATCGATAGTTGACTACCACTTTTACTATCCAAATAAACTTATTATTTTTTAAAAACTTGGGAATATCACTAAATTATACATATATTGACATATGTGCGGTTGGATCGTCGATAACTATTTTTTAAAAATAGAAACAACAATCCGGGACAAAGCACAAGTTAGCAGTACTGGTCAAATCGATAGTTGACTACCACTTTTACCATCCAAATTAATTTTTATTTTTTGAAAATTTGGGAATATCACTAACATAGATATATATTGACATCCGTATGGTTGGATCTTCGAGAAGTATTTTTTTTAAAAATAATAACAACAATCCGTGACAAAGCACTAGTTACAAGTACTAGTTAGAACAGTAGTGATCTACTAAATCCCCAACCAAATTAATTTTTTATTTTTTGAAAATTTGGGAATATCACTAACTTAGATATATCTTGACATCCGTACGGTTGGATCTTCGAGAAGTATTTTTAAAAAATAATAACAACAATCCCTGATAAAGCACTAGTTACAAGTACTAGTTAGAATAGTAGTGATCTGCTAAGATCCCCAAAAAAATTAATTTTTTATTTTTTGAAAATTTGGGAATATCACTAACTTAGATATATCTTGACATCTGTACGGTTGGATCGTCAATAAGTATTTTTTAAAAATAGAAACAACAATCCGTGACAAAGCACTAGTTACAAGTACTAGTTGGAATAGTAGTGATCTGCTAAGATCCCCAAAAAAATTAATTTTTTATTTTTTGAAAATTTGGGAATATCACTAACTTAGATATATCTTGACATCCGTACGGTTGGATCGTCGATAAGTATTTTTTAAAAATAGAAACAACAATCCGTGACAAAGCACTAGTTACAAGTACTAGTTGGAATAGTAGTGATCTGCTAAGATCCCCAACAAAATTAATTTTTATTTTTTTAAAATTTGGGAATATCACTAACTTAGATATATATTGACATCCGTACGGTTGGATCTTCGAGAATTTTTTTTTAAAAAAATAATAACAACAATCCGTGACAAAGCACTAGTTACAAGTACTAGTTAGAATAGTAGTGATCTACTAAGATCCCCAACCAAATTAATTTTTTATTTTTTGAAAATTTGGGAATATCACTAACTTAGATATATTTTGACATCCGTACGATTGGATCGTCGATGAGTATATTTTAAAAATAGAAACAACAATCCTTGACAAAGCACTAGTTAGCACTACTGGTCAAATCGATAGTTGACTACCACTTTTACCATCCAAATAAACTTATTATTTTTTAAAAACTTAGGAATATCCCTAAATTAGACATATATTGACATATGTGCGGTTGTATCGTCGATAAGTATTTTTTTAAAAAATAGAAACAACAATCCGGGACAAAGCACTAGTTAGCAGTACTGGTCAAATCGATAGTTGACTACCACTTTTACCATCCAAATAAACTTATTATTTTTTAAAAACTTAGGAATATCACTAAATTAGACATATATTGACATATGTGCGGTTGTATCGTCGATAAGTATTTTTTTAAAAAATAGAAACAACAATCCGGGACAAAGCACTAGTTAGCAGTACTAGTCAAATCGATAGTTGACTACCACTTTTACTATCCAAATAAACTTATTATTTTTTAAAAACTTGGGAATATCACTAAATTATACATATATTGACATATGTGCGGTTGGATCGTCGATAACTATTTTTTAAAAATAGAAACAACAATCCGGGACAAAGCACAAGTTAGCAGTACTGGTCAAATCGATAGTTGACTAGCACATTTACCATCCAAATTAATTTTTATTTTTTGAAAATTTGGGAATATCACTAACATAGATATATATTGACATCCGTATGGTTGGATCTTCGAGAAGTATTTTTTTAAAAAATAATAACAACAATCCGTGACAAAGCACTAGTTACAAGTACTAGTTAGAACAGTAGTGATCTACTAAATCCCCAACCAAATTAATTTTTTATTTTTTGAAAATTTGGGAATATCACTAACTTAGATATATCTTGACATCCGTACGGTTGGATCTTCGAGAAGTATTTTTAAAAAATAATAACAACAATCCCAGATAAAGCACTAGTTAGAATAGTAGTGATCTGCTAAGATCCCCAAAAAAATTAATTTTTTATTTTTTGAAAATTTGGGAATATCACTAACTTAGATATATCTTGACATCCGTACGGTTGGATCGTCGATAAGTATTTTTTAAAAATAGAAACAACAATCCGTGACAAAGCACTAGTTACAAGTACTAGTTGGAATAGTAGTGATCTGCTAAGATCCCCAACAAAATTAATTTTTATTTTTTTAAAATTTGGGAATATCACTAACTTAGATATATATTGACATCCGTACGGTTGGATCTTCGAGAATTTTTTTTTAAAAAAATAATAACAACAATCCGTGACAAAGCACTAGTTACAAGTACTAGTTAGAATAGTAGTGATCTACTAAGATCCCCAACCAAATTAATTTTTTATTTTTTGAAAATTTGGGAATATCACTAACTTAGATATATTTTGACATCCGTACGATTGGATCGTCGATGAGTATATTTTAAAAATAGAAACAACAATCCTTGACAAAGCACTAGTTAGCACTACTGGTCAAATCGATAGTTGACTACCACTTTTACCATCCAAATAAACTTATTATTTTTTAAAAACTTAGGAATATCACTAAATTAGACATATATTGACATATGTGCGGTTGTATCGTCGATAAGTATTTTTTTAAAAAATAGAAACAACAATCCGGGACAAAGCACTAGTTAGCAGTACTGGTCAAACCGATAGTTGACTACCACTTTTACCATCCAAATAAACTTATTATTTTTTAAAAACTTAGGAATATCACTAAATTAGACATATATTGACATATGTGCGGTTGTATCGTCGATAAGTATTTTTTTAAAAAATAGAAACAACAATCCGGGACAAAGCACTAGTTAGCAGTACTAGTCAAATCGATAGTTGACTACCACTTTTACTATCCAAATAAACTTATTATTTTTTAAAAACTTGGGAATATCACTAAATTATACATATATTGACATATGTGCGGTTGGATCGTCGATAACTATTTTTTAAAAATAGAAACAACAATCCGGGACAAAGCACAAGTTAGCAGTACTGGTCAAATCGATAGTTGACTACCACTTTTACCATCCAAATTAATTTTTATTTTTTGAAAATTTGGGAATATCACTAACATAGATATATATTGACATCCGTATGGTTGGATCTTCGAGAAGTATTTTTTTTAAAAAATAATAACAACAATCCGTGACAAAGCACTAGTTACAAGTACTAGTTAGAACAATAGTGATCTACTAAATCCCCAACAAAATTAATTTTTTATTTTTTGAAAATTTGGGAATATCACTAACTTAGATATATCTTGACATCCGTACGGTTGGATCTTCGAGAAGTATTTTTAAAAAATAATAACAACAATCCCTGATAAAGCACTAGTTACAAGTACTAGTTAGAATAGTAGTGATCTGCTAAGATCCCCAAAAAAATTAATTTTTTATTTTTTGAAAATTTGGGAATATCACTAACTTAGATATATCTTGACATCCGTACGGTTGGATCGTCGATAAGTATTTTTTAAAAATAGAAACAACAATCCGTGACAAAGCACTAGTTACAAGTACTAGTTGGAATAGTAGTGATCTGCTAAGATCCCCAACAAAATTAATTTTTATTTTTTTAAAATTTGGGAATATCACTAACTTAGATATATATTGACATCTGTACGGTTGGATCTTCGAGAATTTTTTTTAAAAAAATAATAACAACAATCCGTGACAAAGCACTAGTTACAAGTACTAGTTAGAATAGTAGTGATCTACTAAGATCCCAACCAAATTAATTTTTTATTTTTTGAAAATTTGGGAATATCACTAACTTAGATATATTTTGACATCCGTGCGATTGGATCGTCGATGAGTATATTTTAAAAATAGAAACAACAATCCTTGACAAAGCACTAGTTAGCACTACTAGTCAAATCGATAGTTGACTACCACTTTTACCATCCAAATAAACTTATTATTTTTTAAAAACTTAGGAATATCACTAAATTAGACATATATTGACATATGTGCGGTTGTATCATCGATAAGTATTTTTTTTAAAAATAGAAACAACAATCCGGGACAAAGCACTAGTTAGCAGTACTGGTCAAATCGATAGTTGACTACCACTTTTACCATCCAAATAAACTTATTATTTTTTAAAAACTTGGGAATATCACTAAATTAGACATACATTGACATATGTCCAGTTGGATCGTCGATAAGTATTTTTTAAAAAATAGAAACAACAATCCGGGACAAAGCACTAATTAGTAGTACCGGTCAAATCGATAGTTGACTACCACTTTTACCATCCAAATAAACTTATTATTTTTTAAAAAGTTGGGAATATCACTAAATTAGAAATGTATTGACATACGTGCGGTTGGATCGTCGATAAGTATTTTTTAAAAAATAGAAACAACAATCCAATCTTGAATGCTTAAAAGTAAATTAATCATATAAAATATTTAATCAAGATCTAACGGTTCTGATTTTTTTGCTAAAAATCTAACGATAATTATAAATTTTATACGTATTTCTATTATGTATTTTATTAGTGACTGAAAGATATGGTTTAATATTTTTGGGTATATTATAATAATTACACGATTATGTTTTAATAAGAAAAAAATATTAATGATTGGAAGATTATGATTGCAAAATTATGTTTTAAATATTAATAATTACATTTTGAATATCACTAAATAAACGAATTAAATTTTTAAATTTTGAATTTATTTTAAATTTTTATGAGTGCTCCTAATAATTATCTCAAACCCCACATTACGACCGTAATTTTTATAAAATAATTCCGCTTCTTGTAAAGAATCAAATTGCATACCAACACAAGGCACTTCATTATTAATATTTGCAAAAAAAGATCCAATATTTTCTTCTCCAATATTAGGTTTATCATTGTCATGAAAAGATCCAATATTTACTTCTCTAATATTAGCTTTATCATTGTCATGAAAGGATCCAATATTTTCTTCTCCAATATTATCTTTATCATTGTCATGACCATCAATATCATCCTTTTTTCCAATATTAACATCTTCATCACTATCAATAATTATTTTTTCTTTCCCCTTCAAATTGGAAGTATAACCAAATTTTTTACCAACATCATCAATATCATCAACATCTATTGTTTCATGAATTTCAACACCATTTTCATCAAAAAGTTTACGATAAACTCTTTTACTTCGAACGGGAGTTACATAATTAAAGTCGTTATGATCACTAGAAGAGGTAGAATCATAATTAAATAAATAAGAAGCCATGAAAATTATAACCTTATTTTTTGCTCTCCAAAGATGAACAAAGAAGCTGAAAAAACTGTGCAGTTTCAAAAAGACAAAATCCTGGAAAGTTGGAACAAAATGCTGGAAAGTTGGAACACAAGGCTACGCCCTCCATGTTTCATGGAGGGCGTCCACCATGAAACATGGAGGGCGTCAGCACTACATCCCAAAATATTTTCATTATTTATTTTTTTTAAATAGAGATTTTACTTTTCTAATGATAATTATTATTTCACATAAATTAAAAATTTAATAAATATCAACTCAATATCACTATTTTTCTATTTTCTATATTTTTTAATAAATTTTATTTAGTTTGTGAAATATATTATGAAATTAATTAAAAATGAAGAAAAGTTTAAATTGGAATTGAAAATTCATACACGCTCAACTAGTGGTACTCACTAATTTTAGGATGAATGTCAACTCAATATTACTATTTTCCTATTTTCTTGATTTTTCAATAATTTTTAACTAGTTTGTGATATATAATATAAAATTAATTAAAAAGGAAGAAAACATTAAATTTGAATTAAAAATTCATACACACTCAATTAGTGATAGTCACTAATTTTAGGATGAATGTCAACTCAATATCACTACTTTTCTTTTTCTTTATTTTTTAATAATTTTTATTTAGTTTGTGAAATATATTATGAAATTAATTAAAAACGAAGAAAAGTTTAAATTCGAATTTAAAATTCATACACAGTCAAATAGTGGTGGTCACTAATTTTGGGATGAATGTCAACTCAATATGATTATTTTTCTATTTTTAATTTAATTTTTACAGGTATACGCCCTCCATGTTTCATGGAGGCCGTCCGCCATGTTTCATGGCGGACGCCCTCCATGAAACATGGAGAGGGCGTACGGGATCAGGGGATCATGGAAAGCTTTAGTGTTCAAGGGCCTTTCAGATCTCCATAGTTGTTTACCTGATTCTTTTAGGCCTCACGTGCCAAGAGTTTCCAGAAGTTATAAATCAATTAACTTATATAAAGGAGGATTGGAACATAATAAATTAAATCAAGTTTGAAGGTAATATATTATATATATATTACTTAGTTAATATATATATATATATATATATATATATATATATATATATATATATTATTTTAATTATTATTTAGAAAAAAATTATTAGAATATAAATTAACTTAAGTGTAAAATTACTTATCCGTTAATTCATATGATCAATTGTATTAATATTAATATTATCATCCAATCACCAAAACGTTTACAACCCCCGCTGAAAGTCAAAATCCCTCTTTACTGTTTTCATTTAATTTCTCTCTTTTTTGAGAATATTTCTACCAATTTAATGAAATTTTACCCATTTTTTGGGTTTTGTTCTTATGGGAATTTGGTATATTTAAATGTTCAGTATCGTGGATCCCTATAATATTTATATAAATTCATTGAAAATATTTGTATGGGTCGTGATCAATTTTTCGAATACATATTAAAATATATTTATTTCTCACGACCGCAATAAAGAATTAGATCATCTCTTAAAAAAAGGTTGCATGTTTCAACGATATGAGAAAGGATCTATACTACTACTGTGCAAGATCCATGAAACGAACGTAATTATGACAAAACAAACTTTCGTGTATTCTAGTTTGTTATGAATTTGTTCCATATCACTTTATAAATTATGTCCTTTTATTAGTGAAATGATTTATAATAGAAAAATAAATATTATCAATCAATTAAACAAATCCAATATATCGCGCTCTTAAAGTAAGATATGCCTATTAGAGTTTATGGTGATTACACTCAGCTTTTTCGTAATAACAACTTAAATATATATATATATATATATATAAAGTTTAGGAGTTTGTATGTTGGATTATTCTTTTTCTATTAAAACATGATATATAAAATTTTTGTTTTATTTTACTCGTAAAATAAGACATTTGAAAAGAGTATCACCTATCTTCTTTCTATTTGACTAACTTGTTAAAATAAAATACTACCTATAAAAGTGAAATCGAGTGTGTAATATATAAACACGTAATTACATTATTATATATGCGTGCTTGTAATTTAATTATCGGGTAAGTAACACGAAATTCATTTTCCTTTAACAATGAGTATATTTTTTCAAAATATATCATAAGAAGCACTTACGTAGACCTTATAAATCATTTGTATTATGTACATTCATGTCATACTTTATGATCTTGCACGAAACGGCAGAAATTAAATCGTGTACCCGAAATTCGAACACAAAATGACTCTAAACTACACGAATTTTTTCGCGTACATGAAAAGAAATAAAATACGCGAATAGAAAAACAATGACAATTACATGAATAGTATTATGTATCCAAGTTATGGAACTGAGAACAACATTGAGATGCTACAAAATAAAACATGGTGTAAAGTCTCGAACCCTTTTTTTTTTTAATTTTTTCTTAATTTTGTTTCTTCTTAATAAGTATCTCTCTTTTTGTTGAAATTTTATACCAAGTTATTAGTTTTTTTCCCCATATTTTAGGCTTTGTTAATAAGTATCTCGTTGGTGGGTTATATTTGCTGATATATTCGATTTTGTACTATCTTATTATGAATGATAAGTCCCCTTTTCTTTATCTTAATTTACTCTTTTTTTCGACAAATATCTCTCTTTATTGGAAGTCTAGTACCCTGTTGTGGATTTTGTTTACGCATATATTGGATTTTGTTATATTAGTTCATTGATTTGGGTAGTGCAGAATCGCAATTATGATTGGTTACTCGAATACGTTTTGACAAATCAGATATATATTCCTCATGATTATATGTTAAATTATCTCGCCAAAAAGGCTGAAGGTTGTACATTTCAGTAATATAAGCGAGTTATGTACCACAATTGAAGATTTTATCAACGATTGGATGAAGGAAATCCCGATTTGATCTATTTTACTATGTGTTTGTTCAATTTTGATTATGTTTATAGATGTCAAATGCTCTTTAATTGAGGAATTAATTACCTATAAAAAATGGTGATTTAAAGAAAAATTTGGAATTTTATTATTTTAGTAGATGTCGTATACCCCTTTATTGATGAATTACTCACGTATAAAAAATGGTAATTTATAATAAAAAAAATTTGCGCTGAGTTGACTAATATATTATAAAAATATTCAATAACAATATTTCATTGATTCTGTATTAATTTTTATTTTTTTATTGATAATATATACACAATTAATGTGTAATAGTCTAATAATATTTAAAAATTTATTTAATATTTTGAATAATTCAAATATATTATCACATCAATTTGTTTGTCCCATTAGTTATTGCATATTAAAAAAGTATTCATAAGTAAAATACTGAAAGAAAATTGGTTTAAAATTCGTTTTAATATTTTAATGGGATGAATTTAACTTTTTTATAAATAATTAATTTAAAATTTTATATAACTTAACTTTTGAACGCGTAATTAAATCAGTGTGGTAAATAATTTTTAATTTAAAGTAATTTTTAATTCAATAATAGCAGATTATAAAATTTGATTGTACCTTATGATTTTATAATGAGAGTTTGAGATGTTGAAGTATTATATATTATAGATAAAATAGATGTATTACTTTTTTATTTTTTAATAATAATCATTTTATTTAAAATAAAATTGTTAAGTACCCACAATAATTAAATTATGATGACAATGATATTACTGTTTTAATTTTAGTGGTTAATTCTGA